>VBSM01003148.1:7070287-7134125 GCA_008086735.1 Cheirogaleus medius | reverse complement strand
CCTTTTTTTTTTGAGACTTGGCCCGGGCAGTGGCTCCTGGAAGAGGAACAAGTGTGGGAAAAGGGAGAGGAAACCGGAGCTAAATGACAGGATGCAGGCGACTTGAGACACAAAAAGAGAAGCGTTGCTCTCGGATCAAGGCATTGCTTCGCTGCTTTCCTTTCTCCAAGACGGGCTGAGGATTCCACGGCTCCGGGCGGAGTTGCAGCGCTTCGGGTTGTTTCGATTGCCCTCTTTCCTCGCTGCGTCTCCCGCCGGCACGTCCTCGTCCTCCCGCGTCCGCCTGGGGACCCGGCGACGGGAGAATGGAGAGCGGGCTGCCGCTGCTCTGCGCCGCGCTCGCCCTCGCTCTGGCCGGCGCTTTCCGCAACGGTAAGTGACAGGCGGAGGCGCGGGTGACAGCGCGGCGTCCGGGGCTCCCGGCTGCCGGCGTCCGGGCTTCCCGCCCCGGCCGTGCGACTCGCGCAGAGCTGCAGGAGCGAGCCGGGAAGAACCACCTCCCGGGCGAGGGAAACTTTTATCTGGGAGAAGGAATAATAAGGAAATAAGATCAGTTGGTTCAGGGCAGGAGGATTTTAGGTCTTTGGGCTCCCTCCTGAAGTTGGTTGGCTTGCGGGGGTTTCCCTACCTCGGTTACGAGGCAGAGCTCCTACCTTCCCAGCTCAGCGCACCAATTATCTTAATAATGTTTCCTCCCAAAGGCAATTAGATGAGACTCCCTTTCAAAAAATCTGATGGCTGTTGAAAGTTAATGAACACTTTACCAGGAGAACTTACTTCCTGGTTTCTCCCTGCAGCTCCCCTAAACTGTTTCCACCGGTGGGTGACTGCAAGAGAGAAAGAGCGGTTTGTGGGTTGATGGAACTCCCTCCCCCGCCTTTGTAAATCGTCCCTAATCCATCTGGAGTATGAATGAAAGTTGCACAGTGTCAATACAGGAACCTGATATATACAGTGCAAGGCACGAGGATATCTGAAAATCCCTAACCTAGTTGCCGCTTCCACTTAGCTTTTAAAACCACTCACTGTTAAGTAAATGAAAAACCGTACAGGGACATAAACAGTACCATGTAACCTAAATAATGTGTTTTAAAACGTGATCTGGTTGTAGGCATGTTTGACTTAACACTGTAAAGTAGATGATGGCAAGGATATGCAATTATCTTTACAGTAAGTCATCATCAATTGTTATTAATTAATGATCAAATATTTACTTTTGTCTGGCTTAGATCTCAATCAAAGTAATTAGAAGAAAAGAACATCCACTACTTACTGTGGTATATTGTTTTAATAAGAAACCACAAGTGCAGGGGTTCATACCAAGAGGAATTTAAATCACATCTTTATGATGGAAGTTAATCTCTCTAATATGCTTCGAGGTTTTGTGATTTAAGCAATAGATTTTCCCCAACAGCTACCAAGCAATGTTCTAAAAGATAGAAGCAAAACACATGCAAAAAAATAATTGTGAATATGGAGTTCAACTTATTAATGAACTTGAGTTGATAGCATTTTTTTCTGTTATCTGGCAGGGAAGCCAAACACACACAAAATTGTGAATGTGGAGTTCAATTTATTAATGAACCTGAGTTGGTGGCATCTTTCTATACTCTGGCAGAGAATGAAATAACATTCTCCTCCAACTGAAAGAGCTCAAATGGTTGGACGTTAGAAATTGCAGTAACCCTCTGTCTTCCACAACTCCTGAGTTTAAATCCACAGTAGGGTTGTTCACAGGATGGATTTGAAACCTTTGCACATGCTTTCAGATTTTAGATTGTGAACTCCACAGATATACACATATATATCATATACATATATATGCATATACACAGGCACAAACATATTTCTTAATCTCCTTAGCAGAAATCTGGGGAATGCTGAGAATCTGAGCTTCAGTTGATGAGCTTAACTAGCTAAAGCCATGTTGCTATGCTTGAAGTGACCAGAGCTGGTAAATGCCTCTATAACTCAGCAGACCTCTTAAAGCCATGTCCACCTCCTCCAAGTACCAGTGTCTGCTAAATTAATTCATTAACCTTATTTAGGACTAATGGTCCAGAGTCATTAGAAATTGCTCTTTCCTAATCAACTGTTAGAGAGATTTAACAGAGCCAGGGAGTCTAGCAGTTCACATTATCTTATTACACTGTCACTTTCTCAGAAGTCACAGATTAAAGAGCTCTGGTGTGGTACCAAGTCCACCTAAATGTCTTCTGAAGTGACTCTGTCGAGTGACTAGAACCAGGGCTGTTTTATTTCACTCCTCTAACAGATGCCAGACACTGCCATGATGATGTTTGTCCAGAGCTGGAGGAGACTTAATGAGACCAGGTCACTTTCCAAGTTTGCTGTACATTTAAAACAATGCAAGAGTCTCAGTAGAATCCCATAGCAGAGTCCAATATGATCATTAGCAGAGATTTTGAACTCTGCTTGCAACATCATTTCTTCTTGGCAAACCTTAAGCTTTTACAAGCCAATGCAATGGAAACCAGTATAAGACTACCCCTAGCCTAAGAAACAAAGTCAGAAAACATCTAGCAATTGAGAAAAACAATATAATTTATATTGTCTTCTTTTTAATTTATGGGAAATGATTTCTGTAATGCATGTAGCTTTATGCATTTTTGATGTGAACTTCATCTTTCATTTCCATTTGACCTGGTTTTCCTGTAATAAAATTCTGTAGATTTATAAATTCATGCTGAGAGCAAAGAATGCCATTCTCTTTCCACAGGGAATCTATTAGATGCAATATTAAAATCTATATATACCATTACTGAAAATCTGTGATTGATAGGCTTACATATTTCATTGCTTTCATACCTGTTCCTCTTACATAGTTTATGCACCAAATTTTTATTGCTCAAAATTAAGCATCAATAAATGTGGCAGCATTTCAGACTGAAGCTCTCCAGTATAAAATCTATCATAAAAAGTGACAATGAAAATCTACACTGAACAATAAAGCAGCCTAGAGACTGGTTTATTTGGCTCTCAGTGAATCACTTCAGCATTTTTTTGAAATGGGGGCTCAAAAACTAGTCAGCTTACCTTACCCAGAACGTGAGAATGTGGCTCACCATATGTGCTACCCAGATCTGTGTGGTGGGCTATTTTTCACCCAACATTTAGGTAATTAGAATTAATGCCGTGTGGCTATTTACTTTTCTTTCTGCACTGTTGCTTTGATCTGATCTCCAAGCTTGAATAACTTTACTTGGAGAAGTAAAGCAGAATTATTTTTGCTTCACCAAATATACTTTGTTCTCTGTTGATTTGGATCTCAAGAGCAGAGATAACTCAAAATCACTTAGATTTATGGGCAGATAAAACAAAGACCAAAAAAAAAAAAAAAAGGTTTGGCTTTAAGCCAATCAAAGGCAATCCCCACTGATCAATGACATAGACCAGGCTTATCATCAAAAAGCAACACAAGGGGTCGAACAGCTTCTTTCCGTCACTTTCTACTTAGAACTTGCTACTTAATGTGATTACACTTCTTGGGGGATAATTAAGTCTAGCAGAAGCTCCCGGGGGACCATGTTAACATCAATTGAGGGGATTTAATGTTTTTAATGCTAGAAGACCTTTTTCTTGGGAAGGAAATTTGGGGGCTGGTGGAGAGTTATCTCAGATATCAGCCTGCCTTCTACCTGAGCCAACCTTCCTGAGATCAAAGAGTATTCTTTGGGGCAATTTTGCTCTCAGTGACACATGAAGGACTTGTAGGGACTTCTTGGAGTTCCCCTTAAAAAGTTACGGAATGTTTAATCACCAGTCATTTATTTATATGGAGAGCTAGAATACCTAACAGGTTGTCAGGGAAAGATTTACTAAAATCTTATTTTCATTTTTTATTGCAGATAAATGTGGCGATACTATAAAAATTGAAAGCCCCGGGTACCTTACGTCTCCTGGTTATCCTCATTCTTATCATCCAAGTGAAAAATGTGAATGGCTGATTGAGGCTCCGGACCCATACCAGAGAATTATGATCAACTTCAACCCCCACTTTGATTTGGAAGACAGAGACTGCAAGTAAGTGGGAATGTGTCTGAACAGGGCGCCACAGCACCATCTAGTGGTCACGCCTGTCTATGGGGGGAAAGGCGTGTGTACATTGTAGATTATAAATGGATCCAGGAGGGGTTCCAATCTCTACCAGATCATATGTCAATGGTATGGAAATTAAATTACGTTAAGTGATTTATGAGTTTCCCAAACCAGGAAGATTATACTTAAATGTATAACCTCTCATACTCTTTCCTGTTAACGCTTTTGGTTTTGGAACTCTTCTTTTGTTAAGAAATGTATATAGTATATATGCCGCTTTTTTTTCCGTCATCTTCTTTCTTGGAAAGGGGAAGAACCCAGAAACCCCAAACTCTCACTTTCATTTTTATTGAATATTGTGGGTCACTAAAATACATTCCATGCCTACATAGTGAGAGTGGATATTTTGAAACAAATCTGTGGCACATTGTATGATTTAAGAACTGGGTTCGTCATATTGACTTTGACATGGAAAAAGCAAATTGTCATTGAATAAAAATAAAGCATATAGGGTAAGACATATGAGAGGGGGTTTTATGGTAGAGTACTGATTAAAAGACTTTTATGAAAGATTATGGAAAAGAATTGTTAAGACACCATGAATACAGTGGAAACAAATCTGCTTAGTCTTGCTGTCTCCTCCCATTGTTAAGTTACTAAGCATCAATTCATGCCAGATTTCATTATTATGAAGCCATTCTCACTGTAGAGATGGGCTAAATTATATTTCCTCATTTTATTTGAAAGAACTGGTGCATAGATATTGCTTTCCACAGTATGGAAAGTGTGTTCTCTACATTGCCTGTAGCAGTGTACTCAGGTCCACACGTGCTCTCTCCTCTTCTGACAACACACCACCTGTCTCTGTCGTGTCCACATCATCCCATTCTGCTCCACTGCAAGTGGTGTCATCTCCAGAGTGAACCTGAGTATGGATCCTTTATTCAAGTTTATATATATATATATATATGGCTTTATTAAAGGAAAATAATCTATTGAAATCTATTTTTGAGGGTTTCTCATGGACTGCTATGTTTTCCCAAGTTTTAAAATGGGTCAGTTTGATATAATTGTATACAATTACCTATAGGCTACTACATCCATTGGACCTAAACATTATTTTGCAAGTGTATTCATTATTAAAGATCTTCTATTTGCACACACTTATTCCTTTTAAGGAAGAACAGAATAATATAAAAATATTCTCACCTGTAGGAAGTGCTCAACAACCTGTTGAGTTGGTGCAGTAAAGTAGCTTTTCATTGTCAAGGAAATGAAGTCATCTGGTTAATTCAACATTTTGGTGACTAGAGAATAAGCATAAATCCATAGACTGATGATCAGTTTCCAAATAATCAGCATATATTACAATGCAATAAAATTATGCCGATTCCAATTTAATCTTTGTTCTGTGATTCAGAAGAGCTTTAGGGCATTATATTGACTTTTTAATCTTGTATGAAGGTTGCCATTAATAGTGTTCCAGTGACTGCTAGGGAACAGGGAGTTCATTGTGGGGTTTTTTTTTTGTTTTTTGTTTTGGCTAATATTCTTTATGGTGGCTTTTACAGTGGCAATCACCTAGACAATCTGGAGACTTGTTCTCTATTTAATTTAATTTATTATTATTTTTTTTTTACCTTTTGACAATGCTAAAATTGCTATGTGAGATATTTTTAGTAAACTCCGGTAAAACATACTCAAGTAGTAATATTATTCCAAAAAATAAAGTGCTATTAGAATTCAATAAACTCATGTTTACTAATACCTAATCTGGAAATTGTGACCATGTATATGTATAATATGGTAAAGAATTCAGAATAATCACTAGTTATTAGCAGTGGTGTGCTGGTAAATGTTTAACAACTGGCTTTTGGGAGCAAGTCGGTCAAGCCCTGATTTGTAGCATTTGCCAATTTCCATGGTGTAAATACTGCCACCATGGCCAAGTTCAAACTACTCATGTGATGTCACTGTGTACAAACTCGCAAAGAGATGTGCACAATTGTTTCTTATGCGCTGGTGCCAGCCAGCTTCAGTATACACCTGGAGCAGAAATTTCAGAGGGGAAACCAGTTAAACCAGTTAATATATGTGAAGTGCTTACAACACTGGTGCACAGTAAACTTTAAATAATTATTTGTCATATAGTAGTGTGAGACTGGGGTATGGTGAGGTTAGAGGAGCACCTTTTTAGTTGGTTTCCTTCTCTGAAGGTAAGGTAAAAGATGATTGTAATTTATAGAAAGTGACAATTTTAATGATATTAGTAAGGCATTCAAGAAATTGGCATAGCCAAGAAGATTGTTTCTATACCGATCTTAATGATGGTGAAGTGCTTGTTTGTTTGTTAAATGCCACAAAGTAAGATGATTTCTTAATTGTCCCAACTGAAGTTTTGCCGTCTGTGAAGGTGCCATCTCCTGGCCAGTGTTGAAAGACTGATATATTTAGTCTGATGAAGTCGGTGGAGATTAGACTCATGGAAAATGTCTTTGCGCCATGTTTTGAAGTGTTGCTATCTGATCTTTTTATCAATGAAAAATTCCTGAAAGGTGTAGGAAGACTCACTAAAGGCATTGCTTTAGCTATTTTTCCAGGCTGATTCACCTGACTCCTGGTCATTGTTTAAGGTTGCAGTTGAGATTCTACAAACATAGCACAATACTTACCTGTTTTTGTAAAGGCTATGAGAAGAATCCACAGCTTTAAAATTGATGGGTGATTAGAATTCCCTAGAAAAAAATGGAATACACCAGAAACTCTTAGAAAAACAAATCCACAAACTTCAAAGTTTATATTAGATGCCTAAAAGCATAGTTTTGGGTTTTTTTGTTTTTTATTTTTGGTAATTACAAAAGTAGATTTGAGGTGACACAAAACTATGCATGGTGAACCACATTCAGAGAGCTGGTAAGCACTTAGTTTTCACTCCTTTAAGAACAAACTGTATATCATGTTTGAGATATTTAATATTTTCCTTGTTTTATCTATATTATATGCCCATTGGCAGTAAAAACTGCTGGCTGTCATGATGTCGTAGGGTTGCCAGTAGGACAAAATGAAAGAGTAGATATGAAAGCCCTTTGAAAAGTAAAAAGTGCTCCTCCACATAAGTTATCATTATTGTGGTACTTTAACAACCTGGCAATTGCTAGAACATTTGGAAATATAAAACTAAACATATGTCAAACTAAATATATTGATCCAGTAATGGGATGATTCGCACATAATACATCCTTCATTTTCTCTTGAAATTGTCAGTATTTGTACAGTCAACTTTCACTGTAAGAAAGCTCAAGAAATCAATGCCTTAGCACATTTGCTTATTGAGAAACATCCTTGAGACCCAAGTAAGTAATTTCTTTTTGTAGGATAAAGTTTCAACAGAGCAGCCAAATAGTGCTGGTAGGAAAAACATTTGTATTTAGATTTTTATTGTTTTATTTATAATTAGGTAAAAAACACCATTTCATAATCTTAACAATGCAGTATACAATCACAAATTTTCATGTAAATAGCACCAAGGCTGACCCAGTCCATACGTAAACCATACTTTACAAAATGGATGTTAAGTTTTTACAGTGGCTGTCAAGAGGGGGATACTTCCTTAGGGAAAATAAATGTGTACGTTGTGCCCTATAGTTTTAAAATGCAACAATCTGTGTTTATGTTACACCTGAATCAGGTTTCATTACAAACAAGCATTGAAACCATAATACTAAAACCCCTTAATTCTTTTATTGAACAAGGTGTGGTGTAAATCAATCAATCAATAGAACAGTATAGCATCTGTCTGTAGGGCTAACCTCGGACTAGGATTTCTAGCTAGATGTGTGCATGATTTTATTGTTATGTTGATGTAAGAGAGGACTCCAGAGAATGTTCTGAGAGAAGGTGTTGAAGGAAGGGAAGGAATGATGATTTCTCTTTTTGGCACCAGCAAAATCCTGCATACTTGTGAAGGGTCAAAGCACAGTGACAAGTAGAAAAGAAAGGAAAAAAGTGGACCGGCTGAGGGTTCCCCGAAAGAAATGTCCATTGTTTATTGTAAATGGTGAGTTCAGGCTTTGAACTAGTTCGATCTCAGTCCACTGAAGTTTTCTTCAGTGGTAGGGCAGACATCTTGAATCTCATAAAACTTTATATCTGTATAATAAACAACAATGTCATTGATACGGTAGTTAGAATTTATGAAACTTTTCCAGTTTCCCAGCAATGCAAACTATCAGCATGATAATTTATAATGGTTTGTGACAAATACTGCTGAGCAAAGAGGTGTGTGGTTACATTCAGATCAGATGTCTTCATCTGGGGAGCAATAAATGTTTCACAGACATTGGGTTAAAAACATTAAGAAAATGAATGTAACCTCCAGAAAAAAGTCCAAAAAGGTAGTAGTGTTGCAGAGAGAAAGCCCAGTAGTGGTTTTCTTACTGACAAGACCCTGACTTCAATGCCGGATTTGACAGTGCCCTTTCTTAACGCAGCATAGATGCTTTTCTGTCTGTAATTTAGATTTGTAATCTCTTCTTTGTGTAACCAACAATAGGCATGTTTTTTCCGGATTCAGTGCATTCAAAGGAAGATTTCACTTTTGTAATTTCATATGAGGTTTAGTCACAGTGAAATTATAATTAAATAGAGATAGTATTCAAGTTTTGGGATTTTGTTGGAATAAATCACAGATTATTTCTTTAGCACTACTTTTAAAATTACCTAAGCTATCACAAACTTTGAGACATTGCTGATCTCATTTATTTGCATAGAACGTGAACTCATTGAATGAAAATAAATCTGCCCTTAGTTTCTCAAATCTGATTATTCCTGCAGATTTAATTATATGGTGGTCCCTTAGTCATTCATTGGCAATTTTTGGAATATAAGTTCCATTTTTTGTTTGTTTGTTTCCCTGAGTAATGTTTTCTGTTTTGATTCCTTCTTTCCTTATTTTGTTCAGCATAGCTTTTTTTTTTTTTTTTTTTTTTTTTTTTTTTTTTTTTTTTTTTTTTTTTTTTTTTTTTTTGCATTCATCTTGATTTTTTTCTTTAATGTTACTTTAAAGTACTCTTTATCTCACTGATCTCACTGAGATTTTTGGCTTTTTGTGTGCAAGGCGAGTATCTCACTCTAGTCTTGTGTTTCAGAGCATCACTTGAACAAAAGCAAAGCCCTTGTTTTATGGAAAATAGTGGGTATTTTAAGCCAAAGTACTTCTCTATTTTCTGTATGAAATATAGAAGTATCTACTTTTAATTAAATTATGATATGTATTCAGAAAACTGTACAACCTGAGTGCACAATGTGATAAACCAATCCAGAAGCAAACATTTCCAGCTTCCTAGAAATCCTGTGATGTCCACTTTTAGGCACTAACCTTTACCCTCAAGGGCAACTGCTGTCCTGACTTGTGTGATTCCATTTTCATAAGTTTCAAAATAAGACAGACCTATAATCCTAGAAGTCTGTAAACACTATCCTTTGAACATAGACAGTGAAAGTCTTTGGAGTGGAGATAGAAAAATGTCTACTACTCCCTTTCTCATCAAAAAGTAGCATCCTACCAATGTATTTGCTAATTTTTTTTCCAGTGACTACTGAAGAAATATCTTGTCTTTGTTTCATATACTATAATTTTGTTAAAATAGACACAGGTTTTCACTATGGAGCCTGCTTTACATGCAGGGCACATTCAGAAAAAAAATAACCTGTTCTGCTTTATTTTTCTTCCTCTCTTCATTTCTGGTTTTGATCTGGGGTGACTTCCCAATATGAACAATGTGAGAGGTGCCACCACCAAGCTCCACTCAATTAAAAAACTATTGGGTGGATAAGAATGAACCCTTCTTAGAACAACCGCTGGCCAATGTTGTTGCTCCCACCAGCAGCATCCTTGGTTACTACTCAGTCAGATAATTATCTCCTCTCTTCCTTTTGATTTTCTTTCCCCGTTAGCGCTGATTTAATTTGAACAGAACCTCATGTGTTTAATAAAATTAATTTTCTGTATTACTCCTTAGTATAAGCAATCACATTTGATCATAATGAATTTTGAGTATGACAAGGTTGTTTTGTGTTAGGCATTTCTGTAATTTTAAAGAAGCAACCTTTATGAGCTAAAGAAGGTTAGTTAGTTGAAATCTTATCAAATTGAATCAACATGTGCATGGCATTTCCAACCAGATTTCACTTTGGGGAGCCGGCACTTAAGAAGGAATCCAAGTGAGACATATGCCTTCAGCGGCATGCACACTCTCAACTCCTTTTCTTTCCAGCATAAAACTTGATACTTGCATGCATGCTGACATGCTTTAGCAGAAGCACACACACAAACACATATGTGCATGTAAAGGAGGCTAAAAAATAAACGCAACTAATTGCAGTGGTAGCATTCATCAAGGCTGATAATTAAGCCCAAAGAACAAGAGACAAAATTAGTGTTCAGATCAGGTTCCAAATGCCTCTTAATTGGGTGTTTGTCATCAATCCTGATTGTAAGAGTCAGACTTGGCAGGACGTAGCACCTCGAAAGAAGCTTTCTCCTGCTCTACCTTGGTTGATTGGCCTGTGTCTGGTTATCTAAGTCAATTGGTGCTGTCTATGGTTGCACCAGTTCAGAGTTTTAACTGATAAGCTTAGAAAGTGAAGTGCATTCATTCAGAACTCTACTAAATCCTGCAGCGGGGCAGAGGCAAAAAAAAAAAAAAAACCAAACAAAACAAATAAACTATCTTTTGGGTTCTGTCCACTCAATTCCTGAAAAAAAAAAAAAAAAAGTTCAAGTTCACCGAGAAGAACTTTTGCCTTATAACATAGTTTTCCTCCTTCTCAAGCCCAGGGCTATATTGCTAGATTTCATTTGGTCAACTTGTTTTTTCTTCTTTTGATTTTTTAAAAAAATGTTACATTAAAATACCCTTCATCTTTACTGCGATGTTTAGCTTTTTGTGTCCCACGTGAGTGCCTCACTCTAGTCTTGTGTTTTGGATCATCACTTAGACTACAACATAGTCCTTGTTTTATGGAAAACAGTGGGTATTTTAATTCAGATAATCATGGGGTGTTTGGAAAGGAATGATTGTGGCTGGTTTTTACTGTTAAGGTTCAGTGTGTGCCCACCATGGGGCTAAACCCTCCATGCACATGATGACACTCAATCTTCTGTCATCCCATTTTACAGATGACAGCCTTGAGGTTTGGAAAAGTTACGTTAACAGAGCCCCAATACTCAGCGGCTGCACCACATATATCCTTCCCCCTTTGCGATCAAAGGCACACTTGGGATGTGCCTTGTGAATGAGACAATTCTTAGGAAATGCTGCCGGCTTATTTTTTATTCAAGCAGCCATTTTCTTCTATGAACTCTCTCGCACAAAAGTTTAAATGTCAACCAACTCTTTTGGAGGAAAGACTTAATTTTTAAACTTTTAGTCCAGATTAAGTAAGCACTCATGAAAACTGTGCACAGGAACTTCTAACCAATTGGCAATTTTCCACTCCATCAAAACTTGCCTTCATTTAGGGATGGAAATCCTATGGGGGTAAATATCTAAATTCTGATCCCTCTGGTTGATGGAGTTGGAAAGCACAAAGCGTAGATAAATACAATATTTGTTTGAAGCCCAACAACCAACCAGCACATGGGTTCGATTTATACCATTGCGTAAAAAGACATGTGAGATGTTGCTGTGTTGAGCCATCCTTGGTCTCAGGCCCAGTAGTAAGAAGGCTACATTCCCTTCCAAGCGCTGATCATTGACTTAATCTCAGGCAAATATAAGGAAAGTGCTGTTCCCTCACAGCTCCCCCATTCATAAAATTTCAATACTTGTATTTGCCACAGTGGTTCTGCAAGGGTTAAAGGGAGAATGTTTGCTCAGGCGCTGGGCTCCTATGAGAAACACAAGAGTGTTTTTTGAGAAGAAACAGATGCTCTAGAGTATTTTGTTTTTATCTGGGCAGATACTTTGTACAAGCAGCCAGCCAGGTTGGAGGTGACTGCTTTTTGCTTCTGTGATAGACTGGCATGTCACGGAGACAGCTTCCAGTCCAGGGCTGAAAGAGGATGCTCAATGTCACTTAATTCAAGTTCTTCAATTTCTTTAGAACAACCAGAGATGGCAAAGGCCAGTCAATATAGTTACGATTCCAAGTCCTCGTTTCACTCTCCAACCGTCGGATGCTATGAGTGGGGCAGCTATTACGTAAGGCAGAAGCAACCCATGAAATGGCCAGGGAAAAAAATTAAGATGTGGTCAAAATCTTAGTCTTACACAGATAATGTCCAGCAATTTAAAGGCACTACACTCTTACATCTAAAGAGAAAAGAACACACTCTTGATTCAAAAATAAAAAAAGGGACATGAAGCTCTACAACCTTGGTCACGCCAAGGCTGACTTGGTCTGATAAGGGAGAAATGTTTTTAGATGTAATAACCCCTGGCTAAAAGAGATAACTGTTTTACTTTTTTTTTTTTTTTAATCTCAGTTCATACTTGTCTATCCATTTTCAAATAAATTGAGAAAGTATTTATTTGTTAACACATCTGGTCACAGATTTAATTGTTTATTAAAATAAATGAAAAGTTGAATTTCTAGATCAATCCACTCTTTTGAAAAGATGGCAGCCAGTAAAAATGACAAGTCCTGATTAATGTGACAGTCTGACTCTGGAACACTCTGTTTGCCTTCCCAATAGCTGTCTCTGTATGGTCTTTGTTCTAACTGTATAGACAAGGGTTTGTCTCTCCATTGGGGGCTGATTCCACGAAGGCAGAAACCATGTCTCACTTATATTTCTACCCTCCCAAATCCTACCAGATGCTTTGCACATATAGACACTGGCTTAATTAAATAGCTGACACTTTTGTTGAAATTGAAATCGGATATATGAAGCATCGAGGTGAAAAACGCAGTGTTTCCCTGCGTAGGGTCTGTGGTCCACAGTACACAGTATGGAGAAGAGACCAGCAAAATTTGGTGAAGACAGAGTGAAAGGGGCAATTTTGATAACTATTCAAGTGGGTGGTCTGTCTGAATGACACCCTTTCAGAAAGGACTTATGACAGCCATTCCCTGGACATTGAGGTGGGTGGCTGCATTTCTGAGCTCAGAGAAGCTGGCCATGTCCACTCCTCCATCTCCAGCCAAGTCAGAGGCATCTGAATTTGAATTTTGGAGCCTCTGATTCCCAGTAGCACAGATAAAGGCTGCAGATGGGGTGGACAGGGACAGAGAGCAGGCATTTACACACGCACAAGGCGTGCCCTTCTTTTCCACTGTTACACTGTGGGATCGGGTTGCCAAGCTTAACCAGGATATTTGGAACATATTCCAGCCCTGGTTCTATTGGAACCCTTTACACTGCCAAATGTGTGCCAGCAGCTTCTTCACTGCCCATAATTGTATATTCCAATGAGTGGCGGCGATCCTAGGCAAAGAAAGGGAAGGGTGAGAGGGGTTTTTTTTTTTAGTACTAATTGGAATTTTCTTTTCTTTTTCCCCAAGGAAAAAGTTTTGCATTCTCCTTCCCCTTTATTCCAATACCAATGTCTTTGTCCCTGACTGGGGACACTGCTTGAGTAACTATTAGGATATATAGGTTCAGTCCTTCAATACACATCCCCATTTCCCTCTTCACTTGTTCTATCATCGTACCTGATGTGTGTGTGTGTGTTAGTTCATTAATGCAAGCTGGGATTTCTGATTGTCAGGGGACTATGTTAGCAGCTCCCTGTGAAAAAGGGTTCTGGTGAGAATTAGGGATGTGGGTTATAATTGCACCTCTGCCAGTCGTTCCCATCTGTGAGACAGGAGACAGGTCATATGGGCTGGGTCCCCATGTGTGAGTGGCTTGATTATGACACCATTAATCCCTGCATCTTTGACAATGTTAACCAGTGCAGCTCAGGAAGATGTGATAATGACCAGGTCACCTCCATCAGGGTCTGCTTGACCAATGCTACCTAATCTCGGCTTTAATTCTGAAGCAAAGATGTTTTCCTTCCTCTGCCTCTCTCAATAACGCAGTGTTGATAAGACAATGTACATGGAAGTATCTTAAGAATACAAGAGCAATATGTTAACTAAAACCTAGGTGTTACCATAACAGGAAGTGCATCCGCAAGTTTTGTTCCTTAAAATAAGTTCAGACGGTAAACAATAACTTCTGCATCCTTAGGAGGAGACACTTGTAAATATTTCAAAAGCACTACACATATCCACAATAGAGATGGTATCTAAGCTTAGCATGTATTCAGCCAACAAGAATTTCTGAGTGTTCTTGTAACAAGACAGTGGGTTAAGTGTGTTATAATTGTGGTCTTCTAAAAATTTAGGTGCATGGATTTCCTGGAAAATCTCATGGAAGATGCTATCTCAGTGTCACAAACTTGATGATAATAGCATTAATGACTTTTAAAAAAATCATTATTTTGCTATGTGTGCCTGAGAACTCATAAATATGTTCAGTATAATCAGACTGTAAATGAGCCCACACTTAAATAGCAAGGCTATCGCTTGAACCTTAGAACACATGGAGGGCAAAAGAAGTTAAAAAATATAAAAAGAAAAAAGAAAAAAAGAAATAAAATAGCAAGGCGAGGGCCAGTAGTTTCATGCTTATTACATAGCAAGGGAGGCTGGTCTTCCCCAATCCGTTCAACCCAACGGTGTCATTATGTTCGTTTCCAAGAAAAAGGAAACTACATGGATTTTGTAGCATAAATTCCTAGGGGAAAGCAGCTGGGAAAATGTATGTTTTTAAACTGATGGTCTATCCTATTTCTAGTAGCCTCATGTCCTTGAGTGTTGCCATGTCCTTCCCTCTTTTCTGGCTATGACAGATTTTCCAATAGTGGTGGCGAGAAGGGGGCTCAGTGACACGACTGAGGAGCTTGTTTGCAGGAAAGACGTTGGAATTGTGCCAGAGAAGAGACGGCTATTTTAATCCTTTGTCCCCACCTCACCCTCATGAATGGCCTTATAAGATATAAATCAGGAGTCCCCAACCTATAGTGAGTTGTATAATTATTTCATTATATATTACATTGTAATAATAACAGAAATAAAGTGCACAATAAATGCAATGTGCTTGAATCATCTCAAAACCATCCCCCCCACACACACTTCCCCAGTTCATGGAAAAATTGTCTTCTGTGAAAACAGTCCCTGGTGCCAAAAAGTTTGGGGACCACTGATATAAATTATATCCGCTGCCCTTCAAAAGTACTCTCAGCCCTTTTTCATTTGAAATGACGACAGGTGAGGCTGAGAGATCAGCAGAGGGTATTTGCTTTCCTTTCTGTGGAACGGTTGTGGGTGTCCACAGGTCTGATGGATTCTGTAGGACTTTTCTCTTCATGAGTAAAAGAAGTCCTCCTTGGACCTTGTCACCCTGCAAACAAACATTTCATCTCTCTCTAGCTTTCCTATTACTGCCGATGGTATCGGAAGTGGACTGCATTCCAGAACTCTAGTTTCTCACTTAAGCCTTCAGCATAATTTCTGTCCCCTCCAGTTGATGGAAACTGCTTGCTCAAATGTTATACTCAGTGACTCTTCCAATGCTCCAAAGCAGTGGCCATTTCGTGGCCCTAATGTCTTCAACCTTCGTGAATCATCATATGCCATGGGCCACTCCCATCAGCTTTTTTCTTCTCTCCTGCATCTGACCATACTGCGTCATCTTGGTTTTCTTCCCTCTTCTCTGGCTGCTTATCTGTTTTGCTTCTTTTTCTCCTCCCACTCTGAAATATTGGCCAAGGTTTTGCCTTTGCCCCGAAACTCTGCTCCCTGAATAACCTTGTTGGTCTTAGATACTAGGTCACATATACCCAGCTCTCTGGCCAGCCCTGGATCCCACCTAAGTGTTGGACTCAAACTCCCAGATTCCTTCTGGATGATGTTGTCCACCTAGAGAGCTGACCATTTCCACAAACTAAAAATCTAACTTTGCACCTTTCCATGTAGCTGATGTCTCTTCTGCCTTTTCTCTCTCTCATTGATTCCTTCCTTTCCTGTTTATCCAAATTTGAAACTCTGGAACATCTCCCGATTCCTGTTTTCACTCCAAATCTCTGGTCTGTTTAAAGGCTTCTAAAGGACATAGCTCCAATGTCTCTTATACCTGCTATGTTACATTTCTGCGGCTACCACCCAAATGCTAACACTTTTTAACCTATCGCAGGTGCTATTGCATTAGCTTCCCAAAGGGGCTTTCTGCCTTCTTGCCTCTGCTTAGAAACATCCAGAACTTCCCATTCTTCCTCCCTTCTGTGCGTGTTTCTCAACCTTCCCCAGGAAAGCTCCTGCCTGTCTCTCTGGCCTTGTCTCCTGTGGTTTTCTTACATGTTCTCGCCAAGGTGGTCACCTTGTAGCTCAGCCTCACTTCTGCTTCCCCCAACCCCATGCTTGTGCGCAGTGTCTTCCCTGCTCAGGTGTGTGAAGGTAAATGCCCTTTACATACCCCTTGCAAAGTGTTACCATCAGCCCAGTTCCATCAGAAATGCTGCTTCCTTCATAAAGCAATTTTAGATAACCAACTACCAGTAAATGCGGTCTCTCTTTCTCTGTCCTCTGACACCCCCCAGAACCATGTTTATGCACCGTTCATATTCTTTATGACATTCTATATTGTGTCTTCATCATTAACATTCTTCTATGTTCACCCAACTAGATCATACAGTTCTTGCAAACAGGGACCGCTGTTGTTTTCCATACTTCACAGAGCCTGACATGGTGCTTTGCCTATAGTAGGTGCTCAATTAATATTTGCCGAATTGAATTGATGGACAGGTATCCAATCACTCTTTTCCAAGGTGTTTATCTAGCACAGGAAGACCAAGTCAGCTCTCTTTGGGCAAAGCTTTAACCTAATTAGATTATAAAATGCTCACTTATTCTTCTCATTTACATGGTAAGCTCTTCATTTTCCTGGGTAGTGGAGTCAGACTTAGATTTTTCCTCTAAAAACCTCTATTTTTAAAAGCTTGAATTTCTACATTTGAGTAACTTTAGCTAAATCTCAAAAAATATGCAGAAGTACTGCTTGACTGAAAGCTTTTCTTTCTGTCTCCCCATCATCTTCATAATCTGTTTTGGAGTTAAAGGCATAAAATGTATTAACATTGTAGACATATGTCCTGATTGCTGAGTGTTTTCTGACATCCTCATGACTCTTGGGACTTCGTGTCACAATTCTGTAAACTTGGTCTATTGTATATTCACATCTGGGCTCACGTCCAAACCACCTTTACATAAATTAAACACAAATAATTTAAAGCCTGCTTCCGTTCCAGCTGGCAACCCCAATAAACGCACATGTTAACTTCACAGCGGGCTTGCCGGGGAAGATGCACACGTGAACTTCTCTGTTAGACAAGTTAACATGAGGTGCATGCCTTGCAGAATGGTGTAAACGTGTTAGTCTACACCACTGGAAAAATAGCAAGCAAATGTCCTAGATGCTACCTAGAGAAGTGGTAGACACAGCTAGCCCAAGGGTGTTTGTAGAGGGCGTTTTCTGAAGTGAGCAATGAGGGGTTTCTGCTGCTCCCGGGCTCACACCTCTCCTAAAATACCAGTGTGTCCTAAGCGTTTCTTAAGGTCGTGTGGCACAGAGGGCTGATGCCAGCACCAGAGAAAAAGGCAAGGAAGTAACAGGTGCATGACAACACCTACAGCAGCAAGTAACCCCAGCCATCTCTCCTAGTAGCTCCCCTAATCTTACCCTTAGTTTTCTGGGATATTTCCAAATGTTTCTGTTATTTGTCTGTTCTAGAAATAAATGGAGAGCACTCCTTCATTCCCACATCCTTAGTTTGTTTGCACCCATAGAGCAGAATAACTTAGATGATAAAGTCCTGAGCGACCATGAGGATGAATGAGTCGCTGCGGCAGAGGCAGAAGCACCACCTGATTGTACCCCCAGCTTCGTCTCGGTTGTGCCAGTCCCGTGTAGACCATGTTCTTGGTTCTCTTGAGAACTTGCTTAACCAACGGTGTGGCCTTCCTGTGGGATGCCCCCAGGTGCACACTGTGACCCTGAGTCCCAGAAGTCACTGGCCTCTGGTTAGCTCAAGTGGGCTCAAGTGTTGAATCTTCCTGGGCCTCTGTTTCCTCATCTGTGGAATGAGAAAGGTGGGCTCTTCTCTTTAAGGTCACTTTTGGCTCTAGTGTAACAGGGATCTATTTCTCCAGGGGAATCCTCTTGCCATAAAGCATATTCCAAAGACATCTTTTCTGACAGTTGACCGTGACCAGGATCCCTGGGCCTTTCTTTGGCCTTGGCAAACCCCTCCAACCTTGATTTTTGCTTTCTTCTTCCCTAGACCTAAGCAGCTGCTCCATCCCGGCCCAGCCCCTTGCTGCCTTTTGCAACTATCTTCTTCCCGCTTCCTACTCGTCTTTCACTGAAACACATGTTTTATGTCAATTTTCTACCCTAAATTTTCTCAGGCATTGTAGATTCTATTTCAGCAAAATTTATTCTAAGGAATTATCCACTTTCCCACCTAGACCTTAATCTTACCTAGGAACAGATATGTTGTATCTAATGGGTTAATTTAGACAAACTGGGAATGTGGTCCTCTGATGTACTCACTCACTGCTCTGCTGTTGTTGAGTATAACATTTGCAGTCAGTGGAAATCCCACATAGCAGTGAGCGGTCTGATATTGAAATTGGATGCACTGCAGGCCAAGTTTGAGGTGTAATTTAACTGCAGTTGATAACCCGAGTGTTAACCTAACCTCGGATTTGATCACTAACACAAAGGTAGCTTTTACCTTACCTTTTTGTTTGGCGTGGCTTGTTAAAATTAGATTGTAAAGAATAGAAATTACATTGGAAAAAAAAACACACAAAGGAATGACAACAGCGATTTTGTTAATGAATCCCAACTCACTCTGTACGTCTCAAAGGCAGCGTAAGCTATGTAATAAGCTATGTATCTATTTGTAAAACAGTCTCAAATTAAGGAGCTTATTCAGATGCCATTGTAAAAATAATTTTCTGAAATTGTGGTCTATCAACAGGAGATAAGATGGCACTTTGTTGTCGCCTGCTGAGGCCCATTATGAATATTCTATTTCAGAAGCAAATCACACTGTAAATACAATGTTCACATTCATTTATTCCCACAATAGCATTTTTGCAAAGGTGCAATTTCATAATTTGACTTAGCACTGATAGCACATCATCATTTCAAAGCTCTCTATAACCACTGGTTAATTCACACATCCTTAGGAAATTTGTTTATTTGTACCAGACCCATTTTAAAATGAAATCAACCAGAATGTATAAAGATAACTCAACTTTGCAAAGGCTAAACAAGGACGGAGATACGTTTAAAACTTGTCATCCTTCTAAGTGTGTCCTTAGTGCATCTGACCAGGCACTTCTGACCAATTTAAACATAAACATTTGTCACCAATAAAGATTAAAGAGCCCTATTAGTGATTCTATTACAGATGGCAAACTTGGTTTAAAAAAATAATACATGCAATTTCTTCAGGATGCAAATGTAAACAGGGCCTGAAATGAATGAATATATTAATTGTTCTTTTCTCTTCTCTTTTTTCCTCTTAAGCCGTAGTTTTGTTCTAAAGCAAATGATCAACAGTAGACTAACATCTAAAGTTATTTAGCTATTCCCCAGCATTAATTGGAAAATGTCTAGTATTTCTAAACGCTGGGGAGAAAAAAAGAATTTGAACTGTCAACTCACATTATTTTTGTCATTACATCTTTTCCTGAGACTAACCTTGAGATTTAAACTATTCATGTTTCTTATCAAATGTTGTTTTAGGGTTTGGTTTATATATGGAATATTATACAAGCCCTGAGATTAATGGGGAACCTGAGTTCACTGTTAAACATTCATCACAACGTGTGCTTAGAAAAAAAAGTATATATAGCAATAAATCCAGAACTCACAAACTTGGAAGTCAGGGGAGATTCAGGCACTTCCTCAAGCACTGTTTCTTTGGACACCAGAATACTTTCTTCTTCTGAAAACTTCAACTGTTGCCTACTACTGCATTCATTCGTTCAATAAGTATTTATTTATGTTTTAGATACAGGGTCTTGCTATGTTGCCCAGGCTTGTCTTAATCGAACTGCTGGCCTTAAGCGATCCTCCCTCCTCAGCCTCCAAAAGTGCTGGGATTACAGGCATGAGTGACCATGCCCAGCCAATAAGTATTTATTGACTACCTAGTGTGTGCCGATCACTGTTCTAGTGATAGAGCAGTGAACAAAACAGGCCTTGTTCCCTGCCCTCATGGTATTTCTACTCTAGAGAGACAGTGATAAACAGTAGAGATCTGCTACTTCATGGGCTGTTCCTTGGGTGGCTTCCATGCCTCTCCAGCTTGCAAACCCTCATTATCTCCACCTGTAGCTTCCAAGGCAGGCCCACCTGGGACCTGGAGCTTGCTCTAAACAAGATGCATGTGAGAAACGTTGGCTGAGGCAACTGCTGGCTGAGCATTGGGTCCGTCCCTGGGTGCTGGCATTCTCTACTTGGGACCCTCTGCTGGGGTTCTAGAGCCTCTAGCATTCAGCCCTCAGTGGGGCTACTCTTGTTTCCCAAGTTCGCTCAACCCCTGAACCCTGGGCACTTGACCAGCACATGCCTGTTCCCCACATAAGACACATACTGGCTGGATTTAACTTCGGTGCTGGTCTTCTTTGGCTATGACGACAGGTCTCAGTCAACCCCTGTTCACTCTCCAGCCTCTTTGGGCCCATGTTCTGGAGCAACAGGCCTTATCTCTTCCCAGAGGACTGAACAAAGTCCTTTTGGCATCAGTTTATAGTCTCAGCAACTATTTCACTAGCTCTTCAAATGGCACAACTTAAACAGAAAGGATAAAAAGAAACTGTAGGAAATCTTGTCTTCCCCATATCCGAAACCAGGGTCTAAAAATAATAATTATTTGATAAATATTAATGGCTAAATGAGTAGAATGCTTTATCTTTCCATTTCATTCTCCTTTCTTTCCAGTGACGGCCCCCAGCCACTCCCTGAAGGTGGCTAGCGGCAGTAGAACTAGAAAGAAAGGTACATCCTTAGGGAGACATGGGAAGAACTTGACAGTGATAGAAGTTGAGAGGCAACGGGAACTGGGACATTAATGATTATACAGATGTCTCCATCTTCAGGTCTGAAAGAACAGTGAGACCAGTAACATACATAGTAAAAAAGCAAAACAGTAGGTTCTGTTTCACACATGTTGAGATGCTTTCAAACATTTCAGGTAGAGATGTCCAGAAAGGAACTTGAGACATGGGAAACTGGACTCAGGTGGACAGAGAGGTTTGGGAATCATTTGTTAGGCAAAGTCGTAGGAATAGACATTTCTCAGAAGGGAGAGCAGAGGCAAGGGCCTTAACCAAAAGCTTCCTTCATGGGATGGGTTAAGCATAGAGAGTGTCCAAAGGAAAATGGGAAGGAATTATGAGAGAGATACCAGAGTTGGAGAGTTGGAATAGTGTCTTGCTATAGAATGCTGCTAAAGTGAGCATTTCGAAAAGGTAAATGGTATCAGATGCTAGAAAGAAAACAAGAGATTGTGGACATGGGAGATGCAGTATCTAGGCTCAGGGGACTCTCAAGGAAGCAGTTCCACTCACCCCTTGGGGCCATACATCCTAACACAAGGCATTAAACATTGAACGCACATGAAGAAACAGACCATGAGTGCGTAAATCCTTTTTTCTTTTGGATTCAAAAGACATACATGCAGAACATTCTATTGCTTTCAAAACAAGATGATCAAATTTAGTGCCGATAAAAATGTGTTTCATCATTTAGTCTTAGAAAAGGAGGAAAGCTAGAATTAACTTGCCAGACCTGTTATGTAGTCCTGCTAAGGATGGCAAATATGTTTGATATCACACGATGCTTCCGATTGATTGGTAGTGGCCATTTGTAGCACATTTGAGAAAATTTCTTGAAAAGCAGTGGCTTAGACAGCAGTCCAAACCTTTTTGGCACCAGGGACCAGTCTCATAGAAGACAGTTTTTCCACAGATGGGTCGGGGGAGGATGGGGAGCGGTGGATCTCTGCAGCCTGGTCCCTAACAGGCCTTGGACCAGTACCGGTCCGTGGCCTGGGGTTTGGGGACCACAGGCTTAGTAGGTTGCAATGCCCACCATAGACCTGGGGAAAAAGTGGTAGCACAAGTGCCACAAATCTGCCACCACTAATTCATGTGCAGAAGCGGGCTATTTTGGAAATAGGCTAACCATGGAGAGGCAGAGAAGAGCTTTATTGGGAACAAATACTTTTATAAATTAAATAAAAAGACATGTATATTTCTTTTCCTTGAGCACAAATTATCAGAAATAAACTTTAAAAGCTAATTGTTATATAAGCCCAGTGACAACTTTTGGATTTCTTTCTTTCTTTTCGATTCAAGTTGAAAGTATATATTCTATAGAATCACTTTTTTAAAACTCAAGGTATGTGTATTTTTTTAAAAATATATTATTTTTAAAGTTCTAAATAAAATTTTTCTCCATGGTTTGGCAAATCCCATATTTTGTTTTGTACAGTAAGCTTTTTATGGAGATGTGTATATACACTGAGATTGCATATGTATGATGGAACCATGCTCATATTTTTCCTTTAAATAAATATTCAAAAAATACAAGAAAATAAATCACCTATAATCTTACTACCCAAGGATAACACCTATCTATATTTTGGTATATCTTCTTTCAGACTATTTTTTGGCACTTAGAAATATGCATATGCTTAAAAAACTGAGATTATTTTCTGTAGACAGCTTTTATCCTGCCATTTTCTCTTGAAATTATATTTTAAGCATTATATTAGGCTCATATACTTTTATAAACAAGCTTTTGTTAAATCACATTATCTTTTCAAAATAATAATTTTTACCTAAACTATTTAGGATATTTTCAATTGTCCAAAATTATAAATCATTCTAAATAATGCTGGGATGAACATCTTTATGCAAAAGTCTTTAGGAATTTCTTTAGAAAAGATTTCTAGAAGCATAGTTCCTGAGCCAAAGAATAAGGACAGTATTAAGACTATTGATACATATTCCAACTTGCTTTAGAGGTTAATTCATGGAGGTAGGGGAGGTTGGTGAGGTTTACTTTAAAACTACATTTACATTTTCAAAGAAGTGGATAAGCAATGTTTTTTATGTCATAAATTAATATTTTAAATCAGGAGTTGGCACACTTCCTGAAAAGAACCAGACAGCAAATACTTGAGGCTTTGCTGGCAAGACAGCCTCTTTCTCAACTGCTCAACTCGTCATCATAGCTTGAAAGTAGCCATAAACAAAGGGCAAATGAATGGGCATGGCTGTGATCCAATAAAACTTTATTTACAAAAACAAGCAGTCAGAGAGATTTAGTCTACAACTCGTAGTTTGCTGACCTCTGTCTTAATTGAAAATCCTGTTGTTATGTGAAAACATTTGAATTTGTAGCTGTCAAGAATTATAAACCATGCTTTGCAAAATTCCCTTTAGCAAGAGTTGAGCTTGTGGGATCCTGTAGCTCAGTGCTAGTCTAGGGAAGGGAGTAAATCTGCTTTCGTAGCAAAGCTATTTGGAAACCAAGCAAGGAAGCAATGAATCAGCCTGTTGTTTCGACATATGCAGAGTATGGAGAAGTCTATAAAGTTAGGCTTCTGTTGGCTTCTGTCAGGCAGCTGTAGCTCGGCCCTGAATCTTTTCTCAGTGTGTTTTTCATGAGAAATTCAGCCCAACTCCCACAAAAGTAGTCACATCCATGTATACAAACTCAATCAAACCTTCCCCCACTCATTAATCCCAGCATTTCTACGCAATTCCTAGGAAAACAAAGCTTGAAGCTGGAAGGAAAAAAAAAATCATCTGAGAAATAACTTTGTTCTCATGAAACCTACCCAACAGGGAATATTTTTCCCA
Organism: Cheirogaleus medius; assembly: GCA_008086735.1. Classification (NCBI taxonomy): domain Eukaryota; kingdom Metazoa; phylum Chordata; class Mammalia; order Primates; family Cheirogaleidae; genus Cheirogaleus; species Cheirogaleus medius. Next base: position 7,110,128 of record VBSM01003148.1, on the reverse strand, counting down.
GATGTTAAGCGTACAATAGCTTTTCCTTAGGTGACTCTTTTATAGGGCAACTAAAAGACATCATTGAGTACCTTTAACAAAAGTGTAAAACACAAAGGAAATAAACTAAGCGTAATTTCCTAAATAATGCCACTATGTTGTAGATAATTACCAGTTATCTATCAAGGAAACTTGTAAACTGACCACAGGGATAAAATATATTTGACCATATTATTTTAGCGGTTGTCTGCCACCGCCTTCTTCCCTTATAGCTTCTGAAAGTGCTTTGAATTCAGAATCTTTATGTCAAAATAGAGGCTGAAGGAAGTTGCTTTCCGTGACTGTTAGATCTTACATAGACTCAGGGGTGCACGCACCCCCACCCACACACGCACACACCTTTCTGACCCCTAGAACCCAAAAGCAGCGGCCTTAGTAAACACTACATCTGAGTCCAGCAGTGGTTTTATGTTCATTGTTCCTGTCTCTTTTATTTATGCTAGAGAAACAATGTGAGTGGGCTGTAGACCACTCTCTGCCAAGAATAGAAGTGTATTTTCAGGCTAGCCCAAGCAAGTAATAAAGAGTTGAGGGAAAAAATGGATTTAACCTTTGCAAATGAATATAAACAATAAACTCTCCAGCACGCACACACACACACCATGCATTATAAAAGCTGGAGTTAAAATTTTGTTTAGAAGTACTTTTTTTTTACTAAAAGATCCCAAATTCTGTTCCCATCATCATAAGCTTTTAATCAATGCTACACATTTTTAAAAATGTATAAAATTGTACACACACACTATTTGGCAGCTAGCAGAGAGTCTGACCTCTCTGACAGATGAAGAAAATAGAGTTTAGGCAGTGAGTGACTTGCCCAGTGAGCAGGTCTATGGTGAGAAATTGTTTCTCCTGATTTTTTGGACAATGATCTCACTGACGACACTTCTTCTTCAGCCATGTTGTTTTTCCTATTTTTTGTTTGTTCTAGGTAGTGCATATTCACAATTTAGTGCCTTGAGATACCTGCACCACTTTTGCAGCTCGTCCTTCAGGGGGTTTGTAACTTAATCTGAGTCATCCTTAAGGAAAGAACAGGGACCAATGCGTAGAAATTATAGCCCTAATATACCATGACAAGCCTTCCAACTTTCTTAAAGTATTATTTCCCTGGGATGTCCAGGTTTCATCTTGAGCTGTTTTAACTTAAAAGATGCACAAATTTTTAAAAAATGGTTTTTGTAGCTTAGATAGGTTTGTACAAATGCAATTCAGCACATTATACTAGTTGTTACCCACCTATATATATGACAGAAGATCTTCAGAACTGAGTGGCCTGTGAGATCACCCTAAATCATTGATTCATGCTACCGTCCCCATGTGCTAAGCACACCATGATGGTGCACATTGTTCTGCAGCCAATCATGCTTCAATTGCATAGAATTAATTGGACTGTTTCCATTACTCAAAATCAATCTGGTTGTATGGATGCTTTTCCTTTCTTGGTGTCATTGCCTAGACTCAAGGCATATGGTTCTCTGCTCTATTTCCCCTCTGGTGGTAGACTGCCTCAAAAACAGCAAGCTCCTCTTCCACCAGAAGCTTGTGAGCAGTGGCCAGATGCCACCTGTGAGGAGTGCCACACATTTCTGTGAAGTCTCAGACCTGGATTGAATTGGATCCACCAATGAGTTAGCATGGGTAGATCATGGAGTGCCAGCCACATGGCCTTCAGTTTAGATGGGATCATTCTCAGTTCATTCCCCCAGAACACATAATGAAAGGTACAGCTTATTGCAAAGCTAAGTTTGAATTGGAGAATGTCACTGGGTTAACTGCTGGGGACCCATCGTCATGCACTGGGGTTCTGGTGGCCCTGGTGAAAAGAACAGGGTGCCCAGTGAGGTCATCATTGGTGAATGAATAAATAAATATATAAGGCCTTCCTTTTTTGAAGGCCTCTGAAAGAGGAGTCTTGTAGAACAGGGCAGAGCAGGCTGACAAAGAACCCATGGGAACAAAATTCTTCCCAAGTTCTCTTCTGGTGCTATTAGTTTTCTTTCCCTATCGTCTTCTTAGCTTTCTCAATTTTTTGCAGTGATGAGCTAGTCCATCCGGAGGTGGGAGGAGGGGTTCATTCAAAGAAAGAAAAGCAAATCAGTGAAAGAAGAGGGAATGGAGACCAAAAATAGAAAGAATTTTAATGAGAACATGTCTTGGGTCAACTCCTAACCTCATTACCGTAATGTGTTTCAGTTATTTTCAACTGTTTGGCCTTTATGTACGCGTTCACCAAATTACATTTAGTTATTTCCCAAGAACAGCTAAGTATCACACAGGAAATACTTGCTCCCTTGTGTGACATGGTTGAATCTCCAATTTATATCCTGAAGGAAAAACAGATTCTCAAGATTTGAAAAAAAAAAATCAGAATCCAAATTTCTTCTTTCTCGTGACCATGCCAATATTATTTGCTGTTATTCAGAAAGAAAATTTGTTTGAGTGTGAATCTATGCTAGCAGCACGGTGGGTACCACACTGGGTGTAGAAAGATGGATAAAACCTTGTGTATTGTCCTTGAAAGGGTTACACAGAGTCAGTAGGCAAGATGGGACTTCTAAACAGATTATTGTACAGTTTAAGAGGGTAAGTGCTATAAGTAAAGTGTAAATAAAAGGTTTTCTAATTTGGCACCCAGTTTGGTTGTATGGGCAAAGCATATTTAACATTTATTTTCTTCTCATTAACCACCAACCTCTGACTTAGAGACACTGATACTGAACATCCATCCACAATGACAAGTTTTGGTCTCATCACTTCCTTCCCTATTATAAGGAAATTGAGCCCAGACCAGTGTCAATTAGAAATGAAATAGAGTTTAAACATGTAACTGTTACTAATCTGTTAGTACCTATGGAGTGTGGAAGGAAAAGACAAAGAACTATGCTCTAACCCCCTGAGCTTTAGAAGTTTATAATCTATTTCAGAAGATGAAGTTTATCCAAATAATGAGATAGCAAATGGAAGAAGGCAATCTATTAAGCGCTCACTGAGTGGTACAGAGAAATGTACGATAAGAATTCAAAGCACTCTTTTTTTTTGTCGGGTAATTAACAGTGAAGGATGAGTTCCAAGATAAGGAGCAGGAAAGAAGGTCTTTTGAAAATGTTTGTTTGTTTGTTTGTTTGTTTTGGTACACTTTGATCTATTTGTCCAATTTAGAAAGAAGATAAAAGATAAGCTTTGTTCTCTCCCTCTAACTTCACTCTTACATGTGGAGGTTCATAGACAGGTGTGATTAACTAGAAAGGGATGCAAAATACTCTGGCTGTTGAGGGACAGGTTTTGCTTGAATTGGGTAGGTTATAATGAAATCGCAAGGGGAAGATTAGCTGCCTTGGACAAAGATGTACCCAACTTTGAAGATACAACTGTGACTAACTATAAAGTTAACCCTACAAACAAACATAACTAGTCCTTTTACATGGAATGATGTCTCCAAATAATAAGTGACTGACTATATTCCCATTTTTCAAAAATAGACCACTTACTAACCACGGTGATAAAACCATACTTTTTGTTGGGAGTCATGATTCTTATTTCCAAACCTCGGTCCTCAAAGTTGCCAGGGCACCTAGAGCAGCAACCCTGTTTCTCTTTCATGCTGTTAACTGAAGTGTGATCTGCTGGCCCTCTCTGGCTGTTAAACAGGAGGGACCTCAGCCTGAGTCATTGCTCAGCAACTTACTTTTCCTGCAACTTCTGCATGGCCCTTGGACCCCTGGCAAGATGCCCGACACCTCTGCCATAGACACCCAGTAATGTGCCCCCCAAGAGAGCCTCTGATCTGGGAAGTGCTAATGGCTGGGTACTTTGGGGAAGTCTTTATCCAAGAGCCATCTTTTGATCAAGGAGGGGCCCAGAGCCTCAGAGGAAATCTTTCCTGTTTACAGACTTCTGGGGCTTTGAAAAGTCATGGCAGTGTATGGGCCAGGCTCCTTCGCTTTTTACGCAAAGGGGCCAAACAGGATGAGACCAGGATGGAAACTGCATATCATAGGAACCCAGAAGGGCAGGAAGTCACAACAGAAGAAAATGTCTTGATTAAAAGTGCAATTGAAAGGTTTGTGTCGGGTGGGAGAGGGATAATGACATTAAAATATGTCTAGTTTTTGTACATGTTTGTTATAACAAAGCCATTAGCCCACGTTTTCTTGTTCAGTTATGTTTTCCTTGTCATGTTTTTCTCCACTTTGGAGAAATCTGGAATAGTTTTTCTAAGAAATTTCTCAGTATGTTTGGTGGAAAATCAAATCTATCTTTCTTTCGTTTTCTTTTTTTCTTTCTTTCTTTGTTATTCTCTATGTGAAATAGAACCTGAGAAAGACCTTGTTATCCTTTATGGAATTAATTATTCTAGAACTAAGAATTAGGAGATTGACAATAAGGGAATTGTGTAAATGGTACAGTTTCTATTCAATATGCTTTTTCTACACTTATTCCCCAAGAATGGCACATATATTTGTGAACTTTAAGCAAAATAAAAAGTTTCAAAAACTAGATGTTACTATTAAGGGAACAAGTTTATTTTTAACTGCGAAAGCTTTTTTTTCTTTCTTTCTTTTTTGGTGGTGGTGGTTGCTGCTGAAATCTAGCTTGTGGAATGGGGGTCTCCACAAAACACCCCTCTAATTTTTGAATCCCTCTCCTAACACCACCCACGCTGCACGCGGACGGCTGAGCCGCACCCACTGGGCCCCACACCCACACGACAGGGTGAGCCGCGATCATCTGTTTCCAGACAGAAGTCAGTAGTAACATGTTTTATAATTGTCGTCCTGTGCCAACCAGAGAATAAATTGTCATTACCAGATGGCTCAGAGTTGCAGAAAATGTGTTAGTACAGAATTCTGCGTCAGCCTCCTTCATTTCTCCCCAGCAGGTGATATTTATGGACTGTTTACAAGTTGCTCACATATGGCATTCTGAAGAGGTTTGTAACTTTTATACACTGTCATCCAGTTTATTTATTTTATGAAAATCCCACTCCAAAGGTCAGCCTTGTTCCGCCTACCTCCCTAACTTCAGGCTGAAGGAGAAATCTTGAATATAATCTCAGGACAGAGGAGCTAAACTAAACAAACAGGCTCTCAAACCCTCCAAAGGGAGTGTTCCCCACGTGCTAAATTCTGCCGGTCCCGACGGCAGGACTAACCCCAAATGAGAACCGTGGAGCAGCTCTTCCCTATTCCAATGATAAAACATTCATGTCATTTTGTATGGAAACGTCCTCCTGCTTTGGACTTTTTTCAGCCCCTGGGGAGGAGAGAATGGGACCACAGCACCATGGAGAGAAGTGTGGCCACACAGGAGGTTAGGCTGTGGGCACACACTCTGATGCCTCCTCGTGTCGGGCACTCCTGAAAATCCAGTCCTGGCCACTGCCCAAAGCAGAGTCTCAGAGCTCCCACCTGAGGCAGTGACAAACTGGTACCTGAGACTCGTTCTTCCTGACACAGAGGCACTTCCCTGGTGGACATTTGCATTCTTGGCTTTGGGTTTCTCTTTCCGGGTGGACACTCTTGAAGTGTGTAGAAATTTTCTTGCTATTAGAAGGCAACGAAAATACAAGGGAAGGTACTTTTTTGTCTTTTCAAAAGAGAATAGAAAGAGGTGACGTTTGGTTATTGGAAGCACTTCAGTACCAAGGTTTGAGGGGAAATCTAGCTCTAAATAAACAATGAAGAAAAGAGAGAACGAGTGAGCTACACAGGAACACAGAGGACTGTGAAGATTCTAGAACATCTTGAAAGTCAAGCAAAGTTTTAAATCTTGATTCTGTAGGAAATAGGAGATGGCAGAAAGTTCAGAGCGTGAACTTTTTCAAGTGACTTTTCGTAGTCACACTGGTGACCTTTTCCCTTTTCACAGCCTCCTCTTTGGAGAAGTAGAGCGCGTAGAATAACCGGAATTCAGACAGAGAAAACCGGGCATCCCAGCCATTGCCCTAAGCTTCTGTCAAGGCAGGGATCTCTCCGTGATTCTCAACCAAGCACGCCCCATCAGAATCACTTGCCCATAGCAATTTTTAAAAAATACCTGGAACTGGTCCTATCTCAGACATCTTGAACTGAAGTCCTAGGACGGTGCTCAGGCAAGGACCAGAGGCAACTTTGGTGAGCAGAACAGAGTGAGAGCCCTGTTTCTGCAGCTGGGTATCTGACTCCAAAGCTGGTGTTTTGTGCCCAGCCTGCAGGGCTGACGGACCCCTGCTTGGGAGAGGTGGTGCATAGAAAGTATAAAGGTAGCTCTTAGGGGAGGAGGGGGCTCAGCTTCTTTGGGGGAGTGGCAGGGTGCAGCTTTGGCTCTTCTTCTAGAAATCGTATGGCATGGTTTTCAGAGCCCTAACTTTGGGTCAGACAGACCCAGGGTGAGCCACTTACTCTGTGACCTGGGGCGATGTAACCTCATAAGCCTCATTTCCTTTAACTACAAAGTGGGGCTAAAAATAGTACCTACCCTGTGGGGTTTTTGGAGTATAAAGCAAGATGATGCAGTGAAAGTATCTAGTAAACGTCCTGGCACAAGTAAGAACTCAATGAATGGTAGATAGTAGTAGTAATAGTAGCGGTGGTGGTGGTGAGGGTATTTTGATTAGTGGGCAGAATATGGAACTCAGTTCCTGGCAACATTCCAGCCTAAGCCTAAAATAATATAACAGCTACAATTTGTGTGGTGTCTACAGTGTGCCTAGTGGTGTGTATATAAATATAATCTTTAATTGTCACAAGTGCACTGCAAGATAGTTATCATTCTCATTTTACAAAAGAGGAAACTCAGTATAAAAGGATTAAAACATCTACCTAAGAATACAGAACTTGAAATGGCAGAACAAGGGCTTGAAGGCAGGTCGCTGTAATGCCAAAAGCAACACACATGGCCCCTGCAGTGCCCGGCCAGATACTGAACTACGAGACCTCCAGCTGCCCAGCCGGCAAGATGCAGATTACAGAGTTCCTGTCACCATAGCTGATGCTATTGTGGTTCTTTCCACGGTAGTAAGTGAAAAGCACTTGGAGATCTTGGGAATTCAGACCCTCTGTATGGTTAAGGGCATTAAATGGGCCCTTCATCTCACAGGCTGAAAATTGATGAGGCGTTTCTCAGGGAAAAGAGTGACCTTGGGGAATGGACTGGCTGTGTGCACAGCCCGTTCTTCAGATCCATGAGACGAGAATTCCTTATCCTGGGCTACAAAGCCCCTTGCCATGCAGAGACAACAGAGGTCCACCTGCATCTCTGATTGCCCAACAGGGAGTCCCTCATCACCCAAGGTAGAAATAAGTTTAATGTGACTTTCACATCCTGCTCCTGGAACTCGTGCTGAACATATCATGCTCTCTTGCAAGTTCCCTTTCACCAACTGAAAAAACATTTCCAGAGGATCCCAAGATCCTGAAAACCTGCTTGGCTCTATACAAACATGTATATTTCAATGCCTGCCAAAAATGAGCAAGACTAACAGGAAAACTGAATTTTGACTGCGAACTGAATTTGATAAGTGTATTATCAACAGGAAAATGTGGCGCTGGTGTTCAGAGAGTAATATAATTCCAAGGAATTTTTTTCTTAGAACAGCATCCAAGAGTCTGATTTCCTAGGGCCAGGAGGCCGTATCCCAGCTGACTTTAGGATTTCAGCAAATCACCAAGGAAGTGAGCCTCGTCCTCCCCTCTCTTCCCTCTGTCCTCAGGACACAGGGCAGTAAATCCTACCTTTGCACCCCAAAGAGTTTGAAGGAAAAGTGGGTGTCTCAGAATAAGGTGTATTTTCACCACGTAAGATGTAAGGTAAGAAATAAAATTCGTAGAGGCTCTAGCAATGTTCCAGAATCCTTATAGTTGATCTAAATCTAAAAAAACTGACAAATTCATAGCAAATGGCTTTTAGGAACATCCTTGGAGAAAACTATGAACTCATAGGTTACAAATGAAATATTTACTCCTCAGAAGTGTGCTGCTTGTTATGTATAATAAGGCACACACGTGGCTTACAGCCTTAACTAAACGTGCCATAAATTATATGGCATCAGGTAGAGAGCGCCCTGTTCAGCGCTTGCTTTGTATTACAATTTGTGTTGGCTTCCAATTTGTGATTTATAATCAATTTTTAGGGTATTTTAAGTGCTGAATGAAAGGTTTTTCTGTGTTTAAATTGGATTATTGAGACTAAAAGGCTAATCCTGCCTGGGCTTTGGTGACCCTGTGCCTTCCGGGGGGACTCACTGACTCTTGCCTAAACAAACTAGGGGTGAAGCCCTAGGGCGCTCAGCTTCCAAATTGCCTGTCCCCATCCTCCCCACGGAAGGGCCCCCTCGTGGTTCCACCGGGGCCCAGGATCAACCCTCCCCAATGTTCCTTCTGCACCCAGACCACCCGTGAGAGTCCAGAAACAACTCACCCTTCTTTTTTCTAAAGAATAAGTTGATTCTGAATATTTCAGGTGGCTCTGGGCTGGCTTGGGTGTGAGGAGCAGGATTAAGATGAAAAGAGTCGTTTTTCATAGAACCATTTAAAGTCACTAAAAGAAAAGGAGAGCAGAGAGTCCCAGAACAATCAAACTTACTAGGGGAGGTCAGTGGACCAGGAGGCAGTCTGGCTTCAAACAGACCTTCCTGTCTGACTGCGGGTTCCTGTCCCCACTGAAAGGAAAGGTCTCAGGGTGCGGCGGAAAGAAAATGTTTCTCAAACTTAAGGAAGATGTGATTCCCTTTTAAAGGGAAACATTTCCAAGGACCTTTGGTGTTAAAAATCACTGTGATTATAATCTTACTTATTATATATGTACAAAAAATTCATTCATACTTTATGTTTAGCATTCCCACAAAACAAATAAATCAAAGCAAGTTTACATGTGAACGCCAACTAACTACACAACCAAAACACTCAGATGACAACATTAATTGGGTGTGATGAATGATGGCATTTTGTAGAAACAAAATTCCTGCTACTGGAATATGGAATAGTAGGACGTATTTGCACTTTATACTTTGCTTGTTATTAACTGAATTTCCTTGAGTTTTTGCATAATGGGCAACTCTTTTAGCCATTACTATTGTCTTTGCTGTTTATTGGGGTTTTTTTAAAAGCTTTTTATTGTTTAATTTGTTTTAGCCACTGATGGCCCAACTGATTGAATGGTGAACCCTCAAAATATAATATTGAGGAAAAAAATTTATTAATGAAAAGTTCTTTGCTGCCTATTTATGTATAGAGTTACAGCTAATGAACTACTGCCTATTAGTTTCCCAAAGTTGAACATGCTGCCAATGGCCCCAGGCTGCCAGTTCTTTGGAGTTCAGATCTGTGCCACTCCTGTGTTCCCAAGTGGTGACTCACCTCACCCATCATTGTTTCTGTCTGAACTCCTGGGAAACCCTTGTCAGTACAGGGAACAATCCCTTCCTATGACTTTCCCTTAGAATTCATCACATCAACACAATACCTGCGTGGCTACAAGAAGACATGGCAGGATTCCTTATGGGACTTATCTAGGTGATCCAAAATGGGTTTACCTTGCCATTTCTAGAAGATAATCATCAAAACGAAAACCTACAATTTTAAAATTCTTTTATGACTGTTGGGCACATGAAGAATGTCCGTCTTGAGATCTATTGCCTAACATTGGCATCTTACAGATGGTGCCGGGACAAGTCACAGGCCCTGAGCTAGGATGAAACCAGAGCACGATGTGACTGTTTTTGAGTCATGGAGTGTTGTTGACGGAAAGGGCCTTAGAGATCTTCTAGGGCAATCCCCTGAGGCTGCAGACAAAGAAACAAAGGCCCAGAGAGGTCAAGTTCTCTCCGGTTCACTTACACATGGTGAACCCTTCAAAATTTCATAAAAATGGCCTATGTGTTCTTATCTTCCTCAGTAACTTTCAGATACCCACTCTTCCAGCTCCCCTTGTATCTCTCAGCACAGTTATTAGACATAGGGTTTTTGTGCACATTATTCTGTAAAAATGACAACTCCCTGAAGAAGAGTGACACACCTTAGCCCAAAATCAAATGCCACATTAGACTTGAGCTATACTCTCACGTTCTAAGAGTTCACCCCAAATCCAAGACTTGCTGAAGCATTTGAGATATGTGGGAACCTCACCACTATAAAACTGCACATATACTTAAAAATCAGTAAGTGGTCAACATCTTATTTTGAAGGAAACACACTGATTTTAACTGGATGGTGCAAAGCTCACAATTTCTACTTAGATGAATTTGCTCACACATGGTATTGTTCAAGGGTAAGCTGAAATAAAGAATATGTTTAATTGGCATTAGTGACTTCTTTGGGTTGTTCTAGGGTTAATTCTGAAGAAAGAACATTATTCCCACTACGACTGTGATGCACAAAAGGATACATGTTGAGTGTGGATGAATGAAATCCATTCATTCACATAGGTATGCAAAAATTGATAAATCCATAGTGTGGTAATAGTGCCACATCTTTATTATGCAAATAAACTATGTTTTTAGGGATTTTATGGGGTTTTGAGCATCAGCGTGTGTGTGTGTGTGTGCGCGTGCCTTTAGCAGATGACAAGCATTCTTCCTTCCAAGATAATAAACATGTTTTCTGTTTTTTCCCTCTCTTTGCTGAATGCTGAGTGAGTGTGTTTTAATGGATGAAGCACTAGATTCAGAACAGGGAATCCAAAGTCCTGCACTGTGAACTGTTGGTAGTGTGACCTTTAGCAGTCTACACAACTTACTAGGGGCTCTGTTTCCTTATCGGTCACATTTAGGGGTCAGAGAAGATGCCCTCCAAACTCCCTCTTGTAATTCTGGTTTATGATAATTTTCCTTGTTTCTAGCACAATGAAATTAATTGTATGTGATTGAAAAGGAGGTCACCATCACCATTATACAGATGTAATAGTCCAAACAGGTTGTAAAATTCTAAGGAAGCACCATATTTTTTATTTTCCTCTGTACTGGATGCCAAGATATGTACGAAAGGCATTAAAGTTTGCTGAGCCATAATCATTCCAGGGAAGAAAAAGCCTGGAAAAAGTCTCTGTCCGGATTATTATATTAAAGTTAATATTTTATAAATGTTTCTCACCTCACCTGAAAAAATAGGGAATCAAAGAATTCTGGGGTAAAATAGATTATATTATTTTTGTAGACATGCATGTGTGCATTTAAATAAATTGAAAGAAACAGGAAGTGGTCTCAAGCTAAAACAAGACAGATCAGAAATCTTGTCTTCTAAAATTTTCTTACAAGTAGGAGTTGTGGAATACAGGAATGAGTTACTAAGCAGGCTGTAGAATTTCTTTCTTTGGTGGGTTTTAAAAACAGAACAGACACAGATCTGCTCATCTGCCCGAACTGGATTAGGTTGTACAGTGAACTCTTAAGGACCCTTCAGGCCCTGCAATATTAAACACTCAGATGCTTCTGAGCGTTGCCTGCCAGGGTTCAGTGTCAAAGTCAGCGTAGCGGTACATGCACAGAAAACCTACTTTCCTCTCTACCTTTATTTGGAATTAAACATGAAGCCAGCCCATCAGAACTACTGCAAATGTATATTTTTTGGAGTGAAGATTTTAAACATCACTTTGTTTAGTGTTCAGAATATGCTAGAAAGATCAGATGGCCCACAATCCAGAGTTTGACATTGTAGTATTGGGTTCTTCAAGAAACACCCACTGGCAAGGAAGTACATTAGCAAAGAAGACTTGCCTTCTTAACTGACACAGGTGGGGGAAAACATTCTGGAAAAGTACTAGATAAGGTGTCAGAAGACCTAGGTCTCTTGATGTTAAAACAAACTCTGTGATCTTGGGCAACCTCACCTCTCTGGGTCTCAGTTTCCATATTTGAAAATGAAGATATAGAACCAGACAATGTTCAAGTTTATTGCCTGGTCTGTGATTCTTCTAAATATTCCCTCATTGAATTGATTCTCTGCTTCCAGGAAATACTTTGTCATTTGTTTTTTTAAATGTTTATTACAGATGAGTTTGTAGTCTCTTTGCATTTACTTCTAGAATTCATGCCAACGTTATCTCTACTGAAAATTGTATATTTGCACGCACTTATCTGCTCCTGCAGATTTCAGACCGAAGTCTGGGTTTCCACAACACACTTCTGTTTGGCATCGCACTATGGTTGCCTGTTGCTCCTAGTCATCTGGAAAAGTCTTGTCTCCAAATCACAGTGGCTTTCTTTTTCTTGCCCTGAAGCAACAAGTGATGGGGGAAAATATGTGTTTGTTTCTGTTCTTCAGAGGCAGAGCTGCTTCAAGCGTAAAATTCTTAGCCCAGTAGTTTAATTCAAATTCAATGAGTCACAAAGTAAATGCAAACTGTAGGCTGCATATTACAGGAAGGGTGCGAGTTAAATTAATTTTTTTAGAACAAGATTGTATTAGTTAAACCTAAGATCCTAATTTGTGCTGACAAAAATGTCAAATTAGCCTACCAAGGTGCCTGAGACTTAACTGCCCAGATAATAGCTGACAATTTGAACTGGGTAGTTTTATGGATTGGTTTGTATCTAAAAAGCAGACAGCTTTTAAAAGCCTTGAATAAAGGTTGCTTTCTGTGGACACCTATGGCGTGACTATTTATAAAAGTACCCAATCATTTTTCCCCTCCTTTAAAAGTGCTATTGGCCAACTAAGGCTTGGTATTTAATCCATAACCCGCTATGCACTGCACCCTACAGGGGTAAAGAACACACAAAGCCAGAAGAAAGAGATCAAGAAAGCATTAAAAATGTCAGGCCACAAGACCATGTTTAAATTATTAGGTGAGATGCCGTCTTGCATTTAACAATGGCCTCGGCACCCCTTGAGGCCCAACTTCCTCTCTCCTTGGATGTTTTGACTGGTTATTGCAATCTGTTCTGAAATTGAATTTCAGTTTGTTTCAATAGCATTTTCCAGTAAATAGGAGTGACTCTGGTATCTCGTTTGTGCATCTTGATGTAATAATCAGAGGTAATTGAAGCGTGCACAAGCTGCAGAGACTTATGACATGTTTTTAAACAAGTATTGACTGATATGAAACTAATTTAACAAAAACTGGAAATCGGACTCCTCTAAGAAGCCATGCACAGAATACAGGGTCTATCGCAATTGCACTGAGTTTGACTTTAAAATGGTGTTTTCAAGTTTCCTTACCTTTCCTGAAGGAGTTGAGGTGCAAGTTACTGACAGGCGAGGTTGTGACCCAATGACTAGAACTAATCATCTGACGACTGGAATTAATCATTTGTCAGTCCTTTGGTTTGGATTAACCAGGGTCAGTCATCCCCTTGTGCCTTAGTGGCCCCTACAGATAAGAAAACTTCCTGGTAACAGAGGCAAACAAAATGAATTTCAAATGACAGCATTTTGTGTAAACTAACGCAGGTTTGGAAACTTTTTATTTTGGAAATTAATCGTCTTTAGATAAATTCGTAATCTTTTGTATGCTCAGGTGTACGCAAACATATGTACATATAGACATATCCCATGCAAGCAATATATACGTCCTCTGGTTGCAAAGTGACTGCCGGACTTATATTCCATTTTAAGAGAAGTTAGATACTAAAAAGGAGAAATGAAAGAACAAAACCTATAATTTGCATCTCTAAGCTGTACAAGAGACGAAGATTATTAGAGCAGGGCTACTATTCACCTTAGCCTCTGGATCTAAAGGGAGGTGAAAAGCATTTGTAGCTAAGAATTTGAAATTCAAATGAGGGAACAAGAAGTCAGTCTAAAATGTTGCCCTCCACAGATACTGACCTTAATAGAAATGGTGGTGGATTTTGATTTTTGTGCACTAAAGAAAAGAGAATGAATGATGTGTAGCATACCCAGAAGATTAGTGATAAATAGGAAGCATAGGATCTTGTGATGCTTGTCACCTAATTGAAGGAAGTAGAGGAGAGGTATAATGCAAAGAGAGAACAAAACAGGGAGAATAATTAATAGATTCATTAGGCAAAACTTACCATTTATATGTGTCTCAAACACACACACTGGTGTCAGCTGGATTGAGACTTTATGGGGAGCAAATTTCTTTAAAAGATAATGAATTGTAGCTCTTCAACGTACGATTTGAAATGTGTAAATGTCACCCTTATCCATAATACCTCCAGGGATTCGCAGAAAAGTTGAGATCTAAACATTCTATTTTCTAAACAGAAATCTTGAAAGTGTGGACCTCGTTAGAGGTATCATCCCACCTGTGGAAAGTGAACCAGATAGGCTCGATGTAAACATCTAGGGATTTATAGACGTAATACTTATTATCACTAATAGGCGTTAGGTAACTAAATCCCAGAACGTCTAGGTGAGACTATGCCCCTAAGTATTTGGTGTACTCTTCTGAAGAGATGTTGTTGTCATTACGGCTATTTTAATAAGGTTTAATGTAATTGGAACAAAAGCAACACACCCCAAGCCTTGCGTTTTCCCTAAAGTGATTTATGTCATTAGTAGAAAAAATTTCTGAAGGCATAAGGTGTTCTTTTCCAGAACTATTTACTAAACAATTTAGAAGATTCAGTTTAAATGTTGTTAAAAGTATAAATATAAAATAGCTTCTCTACCTGGGTTGTGATACTTGTTCTAGTTTTTCTCATAGATTCATCTTCTCGATAAGCATGAACTTATTCCCAGAGAAACAGTACTGTTTTTGATTCTTGGAAAAATTCAAGGTAAATAGAGAAATACATTTCCTTCCCATAAGAAGTATATATTTTATCAGGGAAATAAATAAAGTATGGCAACATCTCCCCAAAATGGTCCCAGTGCAACATTTTGCAAACGTTAATTACTTGGCTGATACTGTATAACTAAGGGTTTCACAAATCCAAGTGGAGGGACATTTACGGGTGACTGAGTATGAGAAAAGCTTCACAGAATAAATGAATCTTGAGTTGGACTTTGAAAGGACAGGCTTTGAATCAGCAGAAATAAGAAAAGAGAAATTTCTAGGAAAGAGATGTCAAAAAAATTCTGTGCAGTTATCCTTGGAGGAGGGACATCAGGACAGTTGCCTTTGTCCTTGGGAAGAACTAATACTGTCCCAAGGGTGGTAAGTGGACAGGGACTAGCCAGGGGATGGCACTTTCTGTTTGAGTTCTGCTTTAATATGAAAACCCTGCAGCTAAGACCTGGGCCATACATTTGACCTCCAAATAGCCCTTTCTAATTTCTTTTTTACTCTGCCATTGATCTCCAGGGATCCATATTTTGTCTTCTTACTGTTTTTAAGATCATCACCAAAGCTCATTTTAACCAGATTTAAATGCTATTTTTTACAAAGTCTGGATTAAAGTAGGAAGGAAACGCACTGTGTTGTTTGCAGCCGGGGAAAGCGTGGGCTCTGCTCTCCCTTGCAACGGCTCTGAAGTTGTGAATGGGCAACGCGTGCTCGAGAGACCATGGCAGACATGCTGCTATAGAAATGTTCTCAAATTATCTTCAACTGGCACAACTTCCATTTCTTTTCTTTTTCATTTTTTTCTTTAAAGAGACAGGGTCTCACTTTGTCACCCAGGCTGGAGTGCGGTGGTGCAATCATATCTCACTGCAGCCTCAAACTCCTGGGCTCAAGTGATCCTCGCAACTCAGCCTCCCGAGTAGGTGGGACTATAGGCTGCAGGTGTGTGCCACCATGCCCAGCTAAGTTTTTTATTATTATTATTATTTGTAGCAACATAGAGATCTCACTGTGTTGCCGAGGATGGTCTTGAACTCTGGCCTCAAGTGATCCTCCCACCTCAGCCTCCCAAAGTGCTGCGATTACAGGCGTGAGCCACCACGCCTGGCCAGATTTCTTTTACCTTCTCCATAGCACTCAAGCTATTGATTTACTTCCTAGCCACCGGCAGTAAGGTCCAGACTCAAGGATGTGGAGTCAGCTCTTTCTATATCATTCTTTCCATTCCAGATACCTCTGTGGGACTCTGAGTGAAAAATTCAGGAGTTAATTCAGTCGATTCCCTAGTCAATTCAGTAAGGAATTGCCTGTGAAAGCAGTGGATTCACAAAATCGACAAGCTGTCCTGGTAGTGATGGGAACACAGCTGCAGTAGAGATGTTCTCAAGTGTAACAGGACACTACCTGTTCACTCTCTTTTTCCAAGCCTATAAAATAACGACAAGCATAAAAGCTCTTTCAGCTTTTCAGAAAAAGAGTGCTACATAAATATAAGCTATGACTACTTTTTTTCGCTGAAAATTATATATGTCACCCACGCTAAGAATACTTTCCTCCTTAATTGCAAAGCATAATGGGACTGGAAATCAAAGCTTTTGCTAATAGTCTTTTACCATTTGTACAGAAAATTTCCATGAAAGAGATCAATATTATTACTGTTCAAACATTTGCACAGGCTGTGTTTAACATGCCTGTCACACATTAAGGAGAAAAAGTGTATTGGAAGACATTGGATTTAAAGAAGAAAAAGTAGGAAAACATCAAGTTGAAGTTATTATTTTTAGTGACTGTCAAATTCACCATTAATTCTGTTTCAGTAGTATTTGAACTGTTAACCTGTGTTTCTGAGTGTATATTTGTCAGCAAATAATTAGGGAGGACTTCCTTAGTAAGTAATTGATATAAAGGCCATTTGGCTTCTAAATTTACAGAAGCCTATTTTAAGGTTAAAAAAATTATGAAGGTTGTGCATGTGTTTAATTAGTGAAAATGGGTATTTTGCCTGTGTTTGGGAAGGAGGATTATTACAATCTGAGTCATTAAGAAAAGTATCCTGAATCAATGACATTTTTACAGTGCAGCAATAATCTTACTATATTACACCCACACAAAAATGTTAAATGGACGATAAGATTTGGCACGAAATTATGTAGTAGCATGAGGAGGGAGAAAGAGAAAATTCAGCATAGAAATTAAACAGTGACAAAAAATAGGCATTTTCTCTGTCCAGAATTTGGAGTTCTTGGCTGGCATGCCTAGTTTGTAAAAGAAAAATCAGCAGAATACGTTAAATGCTTTCTGTGGCATCGGAAAGCCCACCCTCAAAATAGATGTGGAAAATGCTTGTGTTAAATTGTCACCCAGGCATTTCTTTGCTCCCCTGGCTCCTGGGCCCATCTACGGGAGACCTAGATCAGTCCCCTACCTTCTGCCCCAAACCTCTCTCTATTTCCTGGATCCTCGTGCCAAAGAGCAATGGGGGTGTCTTCATTGCCATGACAAGACCCTGCTTTCTAGATTGGCTCATCCAAAATTAACAAGAAGGGCAAAGGCTAGCGGGTGCAGGAATGGAAGGAGAAGGAAGGTATAAAAGGGTTTAGAAGGCACAGCGGGATGGAAGTCTAGCCATCCATCCTTCCCTCTGTGGCACAGACACTACTCCAAGTTCCCAACACACATTACAGAGCCCCAAAATACATACCAACTTTTCAAAGTGCTTGCCAGCCCTGTCTTGCTAAAACAATGATAGCTCAAAACCTTCGAGCAGTTAGAGAAGTGGTTTCTTTGCTTATCTGCCTTTTTTTTTTTTTAAGGTGTTAGCCTAATAAAAATGAGTTATTTAAATTTTTCTTTTCCCATAATACCATAAAACTTAGAGACTTATTGAAAGGAAATAAAATATAGGGGCAGATAGCTGCAGGCCTATCAATGTGGAAGAGGAATTAAATGTGGTCTTAGGATCAGCAGGTGGGAGCTACATTAAATACTAAAGAAACATTTGCTCAGGGAACAGATCCGAGGCAAAGTAAGGAAGATTTGGAATCATCACTAGGGCGTCAAAGATGGAATGAGCTCTCTTTCTGGACTTGGGGCATTTCCCCTTCCTGTAGGTTTCTGAGCAAGGCTGATCAATCCCGTGGTAGGAATCTCAAATTAGAAGTAGATTTTGATCATTGCAAAGACCCTTTTCATCATCTCCTAAAAAATAAGATGGAATGGTTTGCCTTTCATCAGAATACAGTGGAAAGTTCTGATTCTTCTATTAACTAGATTTGAAATATTGTTCCAGTTGCTTAAGTAGTCCTGGCTTCAGTTTTCTCATTTATAAAATGCAATATTGGTCTATTATCTCTTCCCACTGTAAAATACTGCTGAGTTCTGTTCATGGTGGTCACCTTAACTCTAAGCAGTAGAGCCAGGCATTCTTGATTCCTGCCCTCAGAGAGACAAACTAGACCAACCCACGCTAAGTGCATTTGTCAGTCTTGGTTGAGTTCATTTTACCAAGTATAGGCACAGTTTTAGGTATCAGTATCATACTTGTTTAGCCAGAAACAGTTGCTAAAACGGTTTTTCAAAGCGTGGATTCAAATCAAATCCCTAGCATTCAAGGCAGAATAGGAGAAGGAAGTAGGTTGCCAAATTTTTATCTCTGTCTTCTCAAATTTATGTCATCATCTACAAAGTTGATTCCCTTCCTGAATTTTTTATTGCTCTGATCTGTGTTAGTGCAAAGTAAGTGACTTTTCAAAATAGCACATAGTACTTTATGATGGCACTAATTCCATAGGTATTATGTAATAAAAGGGTCTTGTGATCAATGAAATTGGCCTGTGTTAGGTTAAATCAAGTTAAGTCAAGGTTTCACCACTGTGGGACTTTTTAGGGCCCTTAACATGTTGATATAAATTGCAAATATTCATAAAAAGAACATTATACGAAGCATTTCCTAGATAATTTGGGGGGGAACCCACATTTTTCCCTTGAAGCATTTAATAAGCCTAATACTAAGAGGAACACGTTTTAGAAAATCTAGTTCTATACTATTTCTACTTCCTACTAGAAAAAAAGGGTAAAGGCAACAAATTAGAAAGTGATGAAACCAATAATAATATGATCTAGGTAATTTTCCATAGCCAGAGAAAAAAAGCAATCAGAATTAATGAAATATCTGAAATATGGGGTATTTTTAAAGTAATATAACAATTTCAAGAGCCTGCAATGTTTTTAATAAGTTTGCACAGTAAGGATTCCCAGTGGAAACTAAATTTGTAAGCAAGCACTTATCTTGCCCCAAAATAATTCAGGAACTAAAATGCTGAAAAGCTGGCTTTGTTCCTATCTTTTCCTGTGACTTTATCTACACTATCAATTCTCCTAATAAACTTTTATTCATAAAGTACAGCCAACTCTAGCTCTCTCCATTAAAAGCATCCAAAGAAATTAAGCTGCTTAAATATAGTGAAAAGGTAAATAATTTTATGTATTCTGGTTTTTAGTAAAAAAAAAAATACCTTCTGTTATGGAATAATTAGTCAAAGCGAAGAAAGTAAAGTACAAGATTCTTTTTGCCTACCTGCCTTGTTTTTACAACTGAGGGTTTCATATCATCTGGGGGAACTTTTTATGTCTTTCTCTAGCTTATACTGGGCTTAGGAGAAGAGTTTGTTTGGAAATGCTCACTTGATGATACATTTTATTTTAGTGAACTTGGCCATATTCTTTTTTCTTTTTTTCCCCTATTAAGCTTGCCATAAAGATACCTGGGGATTGAGGAGCATTTTAGGTGGCAGGATGGGAGTTATATATTCTCATGGTTAACTTAAATCCATGTTCAAACCACAGCTTTTCAGCAAGCTGCCCCTTTATGTGGGCATATGGTTAAACTTAGCTGACATGCTCTGAGGCTACCGGCAATGTTTATGACCACTGCCTTCCTTCCTTCTAAACACACAATTACTCCTTAAGGTCCATATAAATCATGAGGTTACCTAGGCCATTAAATTCTTTTCTTTTTAGCCGGGCATGGTGGCGCATGCCTGTAGTCCCAGCTACTTGGGAGGCTGAGGCAGAAGGATCACCTGAGCCCAGGAGTTTGAGGTTGCTGTGAGCGAGGCTGATGCCACGGCACTCTAGCCGGGGCAACAGAGTGAGACTCTGTCTCAAAAAAAAAAAAAAAAAAATTCTTTTCTTTTCTCTATGATCTTGTTCCTAATCCAGAGATAGTTAAAGGCTTGCTGTATACCAATTAATTAGTCTGTAAGGCAAGTCAGTGAAAAGAAAAAAAAAATCACAAAAACTGCTGGTTAGACAATAACCAATGATTCTCTGAATATTTTGTTTTCAACTGGTTTGCCTGTTGTCATATAGAAAAAAAAGTCCTTGTTGACATTTGAAGTATTTTATGTCCACTGATATAGTTCTGATTATATAAATGATTTACTACATTATGAATTGATTTGGGGCATATAGAGAATATTTGGCAGGATAGACTACTAGTAGCTCAGTAGTCTGCAGCTGACACACCCACCTTCTGACTTACTAGAATTTCACATAATGAAAAAGGACAGATGCTGTAAGTGTGAATGCATCAGACTCTAAAGGCAATTTACAGCAGTATGTGGCCTTCAGTAAACATTGGGGATTAAAGAAAAGGAAAATCCCTCTATGACATGATCTATTTTTCTTATGTATATTTCATTCTAGCTGCATAAATACATTAGGCCCATATCGAAAAGTTTCCTGTTTCTTGGTTGTGGTTAACTTAGTGGTTTGTACTTTAAATGGGCAGCGTCTACCAGACAGAATAGCACAATTTTGACTTGGATCACTGCCCACTACCCATCCTAAAATTCAGCTTAGCCTTCCTTTACTATTGGTGCCACTAGAAAGAAGAAAGATCTCATCTGTGCCAGTAGACCTATTTTTTTTCATTATGTTTTGCTTTCCATTTTTTCAGAAAAGATGAGCTGGTCATTTCAGGGTAAGGGACTTCCTTACTCCTGAATGAATAATCTTTCCTCCTTGATGTCAAAAACATTCTACGGTAATTACTGGAGAGGGAAAAAAGTAAAACTTTAAAAAAAACAAGTATTTTCCAACTTTAGTTCCTACAGCTCTGATCAGCAAACTATCTAGATCCCCAATGAATAATTACTAATTAATCTGGAGGATTTTCTTTAAACTCTTAAAATTAGCATATTAGGTCCTATAGTGTAAAACAGAATTATTGCTTTATTTCTTTTTTCCAAAGAATGGAAAGGAAAACTTGAAGATCACGATTTTGTGATGCTGGGAGGCAGAGTCACTGCCTTTCCTGAACTGGAAATTGCACACTGGCACTCTTACTCGTACCAAGTAAGGGGCTTTTTGAGCAAATTCAGCCCTGCACGCTCATAGCACTAATCCAGCTGCAGATCATTGAATCAGTTGGGTACATCAGTGGAAACACTTGACAGATTTCATGATCTAAAAAAACAAAAACAAAACAGCATACCATAGTATACATAAATTGCCTTCTTTAACTCCATTACTGACCATGGCTTAACTTGATTGCTTTTTGGCAGTAGTACTAGGGCAAGACCTACCGTCACTCCAGATAGTATTTTTCAGACTATGAGGTTATGGTCATATTCTAAGAGTCATCTTCTAACTGAGAGATTCTCCTGGGAGATAACAATAGCTAAATCTCCGGGACTGCATAAACTACAGCCTGTTTTGAACTAGGTAGTATACATTTTGGAAAAGAAAGCTCTGCTCTGTGCAGTTTTCTGTGTATATGTCTCTTTCCTCCTCTCCATATCCCAACCTCACTTGGAAGGAAATGATCAAGCTCCTACAAAGGTCATTGCATATATTATTTCATTTAATCTTCCTATGATTCTGCAAGTTAATCATCTTTCTGTTCATTTTTACAAACAAGCCATTGAGACTCTCAGAAGTTAGTTGAGTGACCTGCCCAGGGCCCTCCCCTAGTCAGTGGCAGAGTGTGAGGATGGATACACTTTGTGTTGTGTCAAAGATGGTGACCCCTGGTGATGGAGGAGACTCCTTTGAACCCAGTTCTTATGGCCTCAAAACTCTCTCTTCTAAACCATGGTAAAAAAAAAAAGATTCGATTAACTTAAAAAAAGAAATGTTTCACTTTGGAAGGCTGAGAGGAGCAGAGAGAATATTCTTTACAGAAGAAAAAAAAACTTAAAGATACAAGGATTTAAAGTCAATAAGGGCTGGGTAATCACAGCACTTTGGGAGGTTGAGGTGGGAGGATCACTTGAGGCAAGGAGTTTGAGACCAGCCTGGGCAGCACAGTGAGAACCAGTGTCTACAGAAAAATAGAAAAATCAGCCTGGGGTTGGGGAGTGGGTGGGTGGGATGGCACGTGCCTGTGGTCCCAACTACTCAGGAGGCTGAGGTGGCAGGTTGCTTGAGCCCAGGAGTTTGAGGCTGCAGTGAGCTACAATGACACTACTGCACTCCAGCCTGGGCAACAGAGTGAGACCCTGTCTCAAAATAAATAAAACCAATAAGAAGGAAGTAAATGTGTCCAAAATGCCTGTTCTGTCACTTCTTGATAGCTTAATTTGCTGTATAAACCCATCTTGAGACAATCCATGAAAAGTAATTCTTATATATTTTTCTTTTTCCTGGAGAACAGTGGAAAGTTGGCAAGAAGTAAAAATGTTCTCTGGAATAGGGAGGTGAACAAGTTGTAAATGATGTTAATATCTTCCAGATGGCACAGTTTTACTTGGGAATTTAATTTATTGTAATTAAAGGCATGTGAATTTTCTATAAATACTGAACTTTGCAAGACTGACACTAGAAGACTCCATCTCTTCTTGGGCAGGGTTGTTTTAAGGGAGGCCATCTCTTCCCTTCCACTTAAAATGCATCTTTGGGTTTTGTCATCTGAGCCAAATCAGAGAAATATTTTCTCATGTGAAGGGTTGTTTTTTAATCTTCCTTGCCAATAAATCTTAATTATGAAGTGAAATTCCTCAGAAACAAGAAATTTCAATTCCAAATATTTTCCATGAAAATTATATATGTTAACCATTGTTTTTACTCCACACGTCTTGAACTCTTTCATATTTTTATTTCTGAATTAGGCTATGATCACTTTTCCGTCACTAAACATGTGTGTTGGACAATCTTGGAATTTCTGGTTTTGCTTCTATCAGAAGAGCCTGGCTCAATCCATAATCCTGTTTTCCTTCCCACCGTGAGCAAAGCCTGTACGCTCAGGGCTCCCAAACTCACAGCCAGTGTGGCGTGAGAACATTGAAACAGCGTCTTGCATCACGGGGTTCATGCTACTCTCAGCTCTGTCACGATGCCCATGCGCGATGACCCTTCCCGCCTTCGTTTCTACTGCAGCTTTTGATCACCACGTGCTCTATGAGAGTGTGGTCTATGTGATGAGCAGAATTCCAAGAGGGTCCCTGAGATCTGCAGCCCCTGGTGTACACACACCTTCTCCCCATTATTCAGTCAAAGACTCATCTAGGTGCTGCTGCAAGGGGACTTTGCAGATTTAATGAAGGTGCCAAATTGGTGGGCCTCAAGAAAGAGACATTATCCTGGGTGAGCATGACTTCATCAGATGAACACTTAAAAGGGAGCTTTTGCAAAAGCATGTTGAAAGACTGAGAAGAATTCCACGTGAGGGAGACTCTCTGAAGGTGGCTCTGAAGGTGGAGCAGGCCACGCAACACAAAATGAAGGTGGCGCCTGGGGTCTGAGAGCGCCCCCAGCTGGCAGCCAGCCAAGAGAGGGATCTGCAGCCCTGCAGCCCAGAATGTGAATTCTGCCCCAGTGGTGTGAGATTCCACAAGG
The DNA here is from genome assembly GCA_008086735.1 of Cheirogaleus medius. Taxonomy (NCBI): domain Eukaryota; kingdom Metazoa; phylum Chordata; class Mammalia; order Primates; family Cheirogaleidae; genus Cheirogaleus; species Cheirogaleus medius. Next base: position 7,086,581 of record VBSM01003148.1, on the reverse strand, counting down.
ATCCCAGGCTCCAGGTGCTGCCCTGCAATTGCTACCCTGCGCAGGGGATCCAGCCAGGCGGTGCTGCACTTCTGATCTTTACAACTATGTGTTGTTTTGAGGCACTAAGTGTCTGATGATTTGTTACTCCACAATAGGAAACTAATAGTTTATTACCTGCTAGACATTTATTGCCTCAGTTTCTCTCCTTCCAAGTTGGTACTGACCAGCCATGATCCATTGCAGGTCATAGCCCCAGCCTCGCTAGAGGTTTCTTAGAAAAAGGTCCAGGGATTCCCGGGGAGTGCCCTCAGGCTCAGATAGGAACCTGCTCTGAATCTGGGGCCTTGCAGCACTGGGGACGGTCACAAGGGGCTGCCCTTCGCTCTTGGTCACCAGAGAAGCAGATGGGCCCACCTGGCTGGGCTCTACCTTCCCTGGGGCTACTTGTGTTCTGGACCAGGGTGCTGGCACTAGGGAACAAACAGAATTACAGCTGCCATTTAGCACCCTCCAGAGACAGCCTTGGTTCACCTCTGTCACCCAGGCCAGGCTTGGGTTCTAGGCACGTGGTCCCTGAACATCCCCCCTGAGCAGCACGAGCAGGACAGCTCTGGCAGGAAGCCCATACGGTGTCACTCACCTGGGACCAAGAGCTCTCTCTCTGTCGGTCTCTGTCTGTCACACACACATGCACACATCCCTTTGTCCACACCGGGGTGCCTGTTTATATAGCTCTGAGAACACAGCTAAGAAAAATCAATGAGGTATTAGTTATTGTGGCAATTTCCTGGCAACAATAACCAACTGGAAAAAAATGAGTCACCAGTTAATGACTAATACCCACTTCCCCACCCCCAAAATGTATGAAAGGGAGTAACAAAAGCAGATATTGGTATCAAGTTTGCCCAAAACTCAGCAATATTAAGAGGATTCAAATTACTTTCTGCGTCTTTCGCACAATGCTTCTCCAGCTCTGGCTCCTTCCGGGATGATACCACCTGCTGACTGCCTTCCTGGGATCACTGTAACGACGACATCGGATAATATCCATGAGAGCACTTTGTAGCATGGCAGTGACCGCACAATGTCGAGGACTATCGCCAGCCTTTCGGAAAGTAGGAGATCAAATCCGATTCACTTTAACTTTCTAGTATTAAGAAAAAAAATCACAGAGAGTCTCATTGATCCAGTGGTTTAAAAAAAAAAAAAAGGCAGTCTTTGATTTACTTCCAAGATAGTGTATTCTGACCAAGAAATATAAAATTGTTAATGAGCCAAACAGGTATTGATTTGCTACTTTGTATATAGGTAGGTAGTACTTTTCAAAGTAACTTTTATCTGATTATAAAGGAACACTTGTCAGTTGTAAGAATTTTGAAAAATACAGAAATGAATCAGAAACATAATCTCTCTACCCAGAGATAACCATTTAACAGTTTGGCCTATTTACTTCCAGTTTTTATTCTGCAGATAAATAAGAATTGAGAATATAGGGTTTTATATTCTGATTTTTCACTTATTATATCATAAGCATTTTCCCTGTTATTAAAAAAAAACCTTTTGTTGAACATACTTTTTAATGGCTGACTAATATTCCATGATATGAATGTACATAAGTATTTGACATTATTCCAGATTATTTCATTAGAATAGATTTCTAAAATATACTTTTACTAAATAAGAGGCTATGACCATTGTAAGACTTTTCATACATCTTGATTAGAACATTGCAAGCAAGCCTAAACCGTTAGGGGGTGGATCTCATGCAAAATCCCTCGGAAACACAGGTGCAGACTAATGCTAATACACAGATGCAGAAAACCTGTTCTCTTCCGAGGGCTACAAAACAGGATGCTTGGACAGCAGCATGGCAATGGCTTACAGGTTGTTCGGCTGGGGTAGCTATTAATGCCTCGTTCAAAATAAACCAAAGAGCCACCAAAACACATTTTTGCAGGTGAAAAATATGTTAGCCAACATCATTTCTCACTCTGGTTTATGATGTCAGATATCATATTTCTCCATTATTAATGTACATATGCCCGTGGGGGTAGATCCTCTTGGAAGGAGATTAAAAAGACACCACCACCTAACCCCCCCTTCCAAATAATGTGAGAATGTCCAGAAGCCTTAGGGGGCTGGTACAGTAGCTCAGCGTATCAGACAACACCCTGTAGAGGATTAGCTTTCTTTCCATTAACGGGTTCCACCATGGAGAGTCAGGGGTCATTTGTACTCGCAAGAGAAAACCCGACTTAAGGAAAGTGTGCTATTTGTCTATTCGGCACTGCATACCTATAAAGCCTTGGAAACTGCTCTTTAGTGACTGAATACATTTCTCATTTTCCCATCACTTTCTCCCCTGTTTGGCCATTTTCCTAAAACCATAATTCAAACTTTCCAAAAGAAAAAAACTCTGGGTAATCCTTTCAAGGATTCTTAGAAGGAAATCTTTATTCTTTTATCACCCTTATGGGAAACCTAACTTATGACTATTATTAGGATTCAAAATGTTTTCACCACCCACATCTACCTGGGTAGGGTGAGCGCTGGGGAGTACGGAAGCAAAACGGCTTTTAGCGTGAGGAGCTTGGATTCTAAAGCCAAGGGACACCCGTGAGAAGAGCCACCTGGTGTGCTACACCTCAAAATTGAAACTGGGGGGAAATACCTTTTAATTACAAAAGGGTTAGGGTGGAGATCTAGGCATTTCTTTCCAGTAAATGTGCACGCTTTTGCCATTGTTATAACAGGGTGGGAAAAGAAGATTTAAGAAAAAACTAGGAAGGTGCCTAAAGAAAGAGAAGTTGGTTGTCTTCTGAATATTTTAAAAATCTACATCACATTTACGTTCCCATGATTATAAGTGGGGAGGGACCTTCCTTAGATGGGACCATGTCTGTACTCTGAGCAGAAAGGAAGAGGCCCAGCTTCTAGACCTCTGCATGGAAGGGTAGTGCCCTTTGGACCCAAACACAGCCTCCTTGTCACCCAGAACATTCTTTTTCCAGAGCAGGGACCCAAAAACGTGGAGTCGTCAACTATTCCACCCCTCTTCTAGCTTTTACGAATTAGATTCCTGGGATGCAACTCCGGTTCTCAAACAGCGGCTGGAGCGTGGCGAACAAATGAGTCAAACAGGTGCCTTCATTTTCACCTTTGCAGGGCTCTGCTGTCACGACTGGGGATCCTGACGTTCCAAGCAATGCCGTGTTTGCCACACGGGCAGCAGTAACAGAGCAATGTGCAGCCGGCTGGGGGATTGAAATTTGCAAACTCGGTATCCTGGGCCTCGGGCCAATGCAGGCTGGGTGCGTTGCAGTGGTGACACATTTAGACTCTAGGGAGCGACGCTGGCACACCAGCTGCATTCCTGGCACCACACTTGCCAGTGTGAAACGTATCGAGTGGAGCTGGTATCAACTCCAGAGGGAGAGGCAAGCTGCTTCCTTAACTTCTTTGGCAATCCCCCCTTTACAACTTGTGCGCAATACACCCTCCTGAATATTTACGAGGACTTCTATTTGTGATACTCTTTGGGGCCCTGTTGGATGGTACTTTGAAGGGAAGTGCTAAAATGATAGCAGCATTCCAGTTTACAAATGTAACTATAGTATTCCTGAATAATTCACTTTCCTAAAATTGGCACTTAACTATGCAATGACTTATCTATTGCAGGGAAGGGATTCTAATCTCCCCTCCCCCCAACACACACACACACACACACACACACACACACACACACACTTTCAAAAATAGCTTTTACTTTTGCCAAGAGAAGAGCCTAGTATTTACTATTGGAGGATATGTGAATTAAAATACTAGCTGCTTTCCCTGTTGCAGCTCACCGGCATGCTATCAGCTGAGTTCTCTACCACCTGGGAGAAACAGGTCCTCAGCAGAAATGCCCTTCTTTCTTCTGAATGCCTCACCCACCTCTCTATTTGTGCCTGGAAGGCAACATGTGCTAGAATTTGGCCACTTAGTATTCAGACCATGTCAAGATTCAAGTAAAAAGCCTATATTGCAGAGCTGGGTACACAGTCGCCAGGCCAAACAAAGTCAACGGTTCAAATCACAGTGAAATTATAAGAAAGCATGAGCAAAACACGCAGACCTGCCCTGTCAGTGAAGCAGGGGAGATAAAAGGAATTACTCCATAAATGCCAACTTGGGAGGCTTTCATGAATACAGAGATGGCGTTCTTTCCAGCTGCCTCCAGTTGACTGTAAAAGCTCGTTAGGATTTTGAACATAATTCGTTCTTCCTCCTCCTCCTCCTCCCTCTTCTTTCTCCTCCTCCTCCTCCTCCTCCTCCTTTGTCTTCTTTTAGCATGCAAAGCATCTCCCAAAGTATTGAGAAATGAACAATTCCTCTGTGTATTTCCATAATTTTGCAAAGGGACAGTGATGTTAGCAGGCCAAGTGATTACTACTGGAAGCATCAGACGTGGCAGAAGAAATGCAGTTAATACAATAACTCACATATGTTAATGCTTAGTTCCATCAATGTCAGCTTTATTTTCTTCTTGATATACACAAAGCTGGCACACAATTTTAACTGATGAGGTAATGTCATTTTTAATTTAGAGAGCCTTAAGCTGTCCGCTTTAACTCGTGATATCATCTCTGCAGTTGTCTCCTGAGACTTTCTATAAACATAAGTCATGTGTCCTGGGCAGTTGGAGACGGGATTGTTAAAGATGACACTGGTCATCGGGAAGATTTCCCCCACTTTGATCTCTTTTAAATTGCCAGATACAGTTTATGTGACTGTCATATTTTAGCCATTCCTGAAATTAATATATCCCAGGACTTTTGAACCAAGTTAAATACAGGAATAAAATAAAGGTTTGAAATGAACAAATTGTAATGTTTTCATGTCATTTCTAGAAGAAAAATGGAAGGCAAATCAGATTCTCTGGCTCTTTGGTGACCTGGTAAATTAAAAACGAGCAAAGAGCAAGTTACTAAAAAATATACAACACCAATTAAACAAAAACCTTCCTATTTTCCTGGGGGACACTAGTATATTAGAGATGGTTTTCTACATTTTAAAGATAAATTAGGCCCAAACATATGTGTCATCTCAGTGTAATCTTTTAAGTAATATTTTATTGTCACCTCCTTTATGATTTGCCTCCCTAATGTGTCAATATTAGACCTGAAAATGTTTTTTAATCCCCTCGCTTTGGCGCTTTCAAGTGTGTCATTTCTTTTTCAAATAGCAATATTCCTTTAAAGACTCAGGCTGGTAGGTATAAACAAAGTTACTTTCCATTTTTAAATAAACTCTTTTTCTTTGGAGAAGTTAATGCTCTATGATCTAAATGTTGTTTGGGGAAAGATAGTCTGTGTTTTAACCATTGGATGTGGATACCGAGAGAGTTTTTTTCTAAGAAGTTTGGAGTTTGGCAGAATTGAGTTCAATCGTAAAGAATCTGTTTATTATTCTGTGGCCATATGTTTAGAGGGTCGCTCACAGAAATCAAAGTATTGTTCATGGGGAGCTTCAGCCAAGGAGACATTTTGAATTCATAAAGGAACTTCACAGTTTGAAAAGAATGCATAGCATTATGTATTGACACCCCACCGCCATAGACAAAGGAACACAATTTAATAATAGAGGATTGTGCTCATGAGATTTTTCTTTTTCTTGTTAATTGGTTACTTTAACTGACATTGTCTGCAAGTATAATGGATACCATTATTCTTAATAGTTCTGTGTTGCCAGATGATGTATACAGACTTGATGTAGTCCATTTTAATTATTTCATTTTGCTAGATGTTTTTTTCCTCCATATGATGCAGTAGTGAATGCAGATAGCACTTTTTGTTTTTTTCCTGACAGGCTATGCTGGATAATGCTGAATTCTAAATTATGGAAATGAAAAGGACATTTCTCGCTAATGTTTTCTTCCATGTGTATGTGCTAGGTATGACTACGTGGAGGTCATCGATGGAAGAAATGAAAATGGACGTTTATGGGGAAAGTTCTGTGGCAAGATCGCGCCTTCTCCTGTGGTGTCTTCGGGGCCATTTCTTTTTATCAGATTTGTCTCTGACTATGAAACGCATGGTGCAGGATTTTCCATACGTTATGAAATTTTCAAGAGAGGTGAGTAGCTAACCTGCTGTAGAACGAGTATGACTGAATGTTCACTGAACATTATTTGACTTCCTGAAAGACAAAGTGGAAAGAAAGACCAGGGTAATGCTTTTCTCCTTTCCTTAAAAAATCATATATTTGCATTACAAAAATGTTGGGAAATACTTTAAATAAAGGAAAATTATCCCTTATATGGAGGAAGTATGTTTAAAATTGAAAAAAAAAAAAAAAGCATTTCAGGAGTCTAAATTGCATCATTCCCATGTGTTGACCAGTGTTTAAAAAGAATATACTCTATGAAACTCTTTTAAAGGCATTTATTCTTATTTTTCTTCTTTAAAAATAAGTTTGATCTACTCTTAAGGTTTGATTTCTTTTGTCATGAATGCATTTGTCCCTCTTACCTTAAAGCTATGGATGTCATCTTTATTTTCCTACAAAATTCAAAGCTGGTAGTTCCCAGGAAAAACAAAGTGGTCCACCAGCCTGGTGGTTTCTGTAGCTATTGGGGGAAGAAGAGGTTTTCTATTAACAGGAGAATGATTGGGTAAAGAACATCTTAGAAGAAACGAAAAAGTAATGCTTTCAATGGCATTCTCCTTAGGAATAAAATATCAGTTACTCCCTCTAATATAAGCATTTACTAATCTTCTGTCATAGGAGTACAAGTGGGATGTGATAGACCCTAACAATTTATAGGCTCAGGAGGGATTAAACACACACATCAGTCAATAAATAAACACTGTGACTTTATCTGGATGTCACAGTTTTTAGCAACAGCCTGTAGATTTCCTTTTTATGTGTAAAATCCAACCTTCCTGTTGTTCAGATTTTTAAGTTGGTTTTAATGTGTGGGAGACCAATCCGGGAACACAGGCTCAAAAGAAAGAACTTACTTTAATAGGAAAAAATCTAGTCACAACCAATTTCAGAAGCCTAAGGTCTTCTGGGTCAAGGACAACTGAGGATAATGAAAAAGAGAGTCATCAGGAGTTTCTGAAAACATTGGCACAACTTCTTTAAATTTTAAAGCTATCTGGCTCTGCCCCCAGATAAATAGGGATAGATGGAGAGAACTTTCTTTGGAAGTCTAAGCACATACGTACTTAGAACACCTTTAATATAAATAATAATATACACATGACATCAGTATAAACATATGATTACATATGAACATATTTTGTTGTGTTGAAAGCTGTTTGACTTATGTAAGTCATATTCTACATGCATGTATATGTACACACGCAAATACACACACAAACATACACATGCACCTCTTCCTGTGTTTGCTTACTGGCACATGGCACTATCAAAGACTAAAGATGTCAGAAAGGGGCCAAAGAATAGCCTTTGGTTTTCAGTGTTTCTCAAAGATCTGAAGATGGTTGAAAGAGAAAAGAGAGAGATCTGTCACTTGGTGTCATCAGGGATCCTTGATCTTCCTTCCAAACGAACTCAGCTCCCTACGTTCCTGTTGGCCTCAGACATGCCTCAACTTCCCCATTCTGCTTTGCTGGTCCTTGAGACTTGAAGCCACCTTTTGTTCTTTCCCTTCTTGACCGCCTACACCCAATACGGCATCTAGTCTGGTGCTTTTGAATTTTTATCCAAAGGTCTCGAAGAGTCTCCACCACCTTTCCACATCCACTGCCATTAGCCAAAGAGGCCCAAGTTGTGGTCCTCCCCATACGACTTTAACCTACCTGAAGCAGCTTCTCAGACAGGCACGAAGCCACTGTCCTCAAAGCGCCTACAGTTGGTCTCCATTCCTGCCAAGGTCCCATTCCAGGCCTGGCATCCACTGCCCCAGTGCCTGCCCTGCTTCAGCGCTCACGGACCCACAGCCTGGCTCCTGCTTTGGGATGGGGCACTGGATGGGGTCCGCTGGACCTGAATGAGAACTTTAATTCTGCCACTGCCTGTCTGTGTCAGGGCTCAGAGCCTCGGTTTCCTCATCAGAAAACATGGAGGAGCGGACCTGTCACAGGCTTGTTGTGAAAATCAGTTGTTAAATGAAAGCCTAGGAAAAAATGCAGCTAGTGCCTGCCACTGAAGATGTTCAGTAAACAGTAGCTGTTACAGTGATCATGGGTAGAGCTGGTGACTTCAAAATTCACAGCCCTGATCTCTTCCAGTATATTCTCACGTCCTCGGAAACCTGTTCTTCTCAGGAAGCTCTTCCTAATTAATCGGCTTTTCCCCCATATACACATATCTAATTTGTCGTGTGTCTGTGTGCACATATACATGCTATATACAGTGTGTGGAATATGTTTGTATGTGTGTATAAACATCCCATGTACACACACACACATCCCACTTACCAATGTTTCTCCTTAATATTTTCAAATGTCCTCATGTGTGCAGGTTTCATTTCCCCACCGGATTGGTACCACCTGAAAAATGCAAAGAATGCATCTCCCCTCCCCCCCCACTGTACATACTACACTCCATGGAAATATATGTAGGTCAGGAATATTTTTTCCTCCAAAGCTATTTAATATAGAGTTCATGAACCTCTGTTCTTTTGGAAATATAGCGAGTTTTTCAGGGTGCAGCAATTTCAAGTTTCCTCAAAACACATGAATTACACTAATCACAGTTTAATGCAGCCAGGAAATTAATCTTTCACCTGTTGACCGTGAGGTTTTTGGGCATTAGATTACAGCCCTAAGAGAGACTTAGGCCATTTCTGAGTCCCCGGGGCTGCGTTGCTGCAGGGCCATCTTTCCCAGGGTCAGGCCAGGCCCCACCTCTTCCTGTTCTTCCTGGAGCCATCCTGGACCACCCTCGCTCTCTCCCCAGGAACCCCCGTTTCCCTTATACCTGACTCTTCCCAGATGCTGAAATCTTGGGCCACCAGCCCTATAATTATTCCCACAGTTTTCTGTGGGTCTTGGTGCAGGGGGAGGGGTGTCATTTATTTCGAGTAGGACTGGTCACTTGATATGCTATGTGATTAAGAGTCTGCGTATTTAGTAATAATTCCAAAGAGAGTATCTTGACTATTATTATCCATTCTTATTGTCGTTAGCAACTAAATGTGATATTCTTATAGCTACAAAAGGTACCCCTGATCTCACTATTAATAATAACGTGCAAAGCGTGGGGTTCATGGGCTCCTAAGGCTGTGTGAGCATCACTCACTCCTAGGTGCCCAGGGCTGCTGGTGCTCACTCCTTGTCATTATTTGTACTCACCATGGAAGTCCTTAACCTGTTCCCGCCATTATCCTTTTCAGAGGACGTGCTTTTCAACTGTGGCAAACTTAAGCAACAGTGAATAAGAAAAATATTAAAACAAAATTTGATACATGATGGAGAAAACACAAAATGACAGAATCTTTAAGTTAGAAGGGATTTGATTTTCCCAATCCTAAAGCCCAACTCCCATTAGTTAGTTCTGCACAGAATTTGAGAACCAGAAGGGTTGAGAGGCCACCAGAGGCTACAGAGCAGGTTAGTGGCAAAGGCAAGACTGGGACTCAGATGTCCTGGTCCTCAACCCAGTTCTTTTCCATGACCCCGTGGAATTTCCCATATTTTGTCAAAATACATTAGAAAGCCTGGGATAGCTTCCATGACATGGCAAGGGCACAGTGAAAGCACAGAAAATCATTCAGTTTTGAAAGTGTGCTCTTAATTGCTGTCATTTTTTTCCTCCCTTTAAATCTTAATCTCACCTGGACAATTTTACCTTTTATTAATAGTATCTGTGTTAAACTTTGATGTTTACTTTGCTTTACGAGGACCTAGCCAAAGGGTGTCTTTCCCTGGGGAGGAGTTTGGAGGTATCTAGGATCACTGTCTCTACCTCTTGGAAATAAAATTCTAAAATTCTTGGAAATAAAATTTTATATTTATAAATATATACACACAGACACACACTTGTGAATTAATGACTCAAATCAGCATAGCCATTGTCATCTCAGAAGCCAAAGAGTAATTTAGAAACAGATTATGAACTAAATAACACATGTCATAATCTCTTTACCTGGAATTGACCTGGCAAAATGCCACATGTTCATAACTTTTAACCAGAATCAAATAGATAAGCATCTGAGGCCCTCATAGGGAAGGGTGCGAGCCACATTCAAGAATGTCTGGGAGGTATTTTAAACAACCTGCAGACCAGGTTTATTGTGCCCATCTGACCAAGTGTTCTTCTGCATCTGCAATGCCATGGATATCTGATGTGTGCACAGGGAGAAAACGATTGATTTGTTTTCTCAATGGGCTGCCAGATATACTGAGCTGGAGATGCAGCTTACTGACCCAAGTCAGTAAAAATAGAGACCTGCTAGTTACATTTAATCTGTATTGATGCCTAATCAGTTGCCTCTAGTTCCTTGGCACGTTGGGAGAATATTTAGTTACGAACAATCTCAACAAACCACCTTATTCAGAGTTGAGTCATTGCATGTCATTACAGGGGGCCTGTTCCTTCTGCCTGCACGTCACCATGAGAAAATGGTACAGGAAGAGAATTGTTGAATTGAACATACCCTGAAATTCAAAAGGGTCAAGTCTTCTCTAATTCAGAGAGAGCCTTATGTGTGTAGCTATTGGAAAATCATGGCCACGGTGGTACTAAGGGCAGAGTTGATATGCTCATGTCAGTGTAGACAGGCACTTCTTCAGTTGTGTAGTGAAACTACCCTATTCCGTGCTGGGTGAAGTGGATTGAAATCATGGTCATTCCAACAAGCATAAAGTCAACCTGCACTACATGCATGGATGCTCTTAACCAATTTAAATGACAAATCGCCATAATCTGTAAAGTCTTGATCACACTGAACAGTTATTAAAGTTACACATTATAAATATATACATCACGCACACACATCTATTAACGAGCAATTGTAGAATGGCATACTTACTGCATCCGATACTTCGGGGAAGGTTAGGGTGTCAGCATTGATATCGGGTGACTTCGGCATCATGGTCTGTAATCCCATTTTATCGTGCCCTCACTAACAGCCACACTTTAGCGGCACACCTGTGTCAACACCACTCAGAATGAGTCACTCACCCTGGGTACATGTACGAATTACCTTTCACATTTAGTTTGTCAAAGAGGCATAGGTCACATCTGGCAGAGTTACTGAGTCACTGGTGTAGGAATCTGAAACCCAAACTCCCTCCACTGAATTCTCTCCCTCACCTTTGTAAATGTTCTATTTCACCAATAAAGGGCTGTCAGCCTCAAGATTTAAAGATTTAAGCTTGAAGGGGCTATAATTATTTCTCTAGGGCTCTGTTGAGATTTCTGCAGCTTACGCATTCACTGTTCCCACATGATTTTATATTTGTCATTTTTTCCCCCCTGCAACAGCAGAAGTCTTTAAATTGTTCCACACAAATGGAAAACTAATGTGAATACAATAAATCCGAACTTGATTTTCCATACCTATTTCACTAATATGAAAAGGCTGACTAATGCATGATTAGGACAGTGGTTTTAATGGTGGGCTTTTATTAGAAAGATATTCTGTCTTGGCCCAAGTTATTTTTTGGTGAAGTTGTTTAAGTGGGATTTTCACATTGCTCCTATTTCTCTTTTGCTTGTAGGTCCTGAATGTTCCCAGAACTATACAATGCCCAGTGGAGTGATAAAGTCCCCTGGGTTCCCTGAAAAATATCCCAACAGCCTTGAATGCACTTATATTATCTTTGCGCCAAAGATGTCAGAGATTATCCTGGAATTTGAAAGCTTTGACCTGGAGCCTGACTCAAATCCTCCGGGAGGGATATTCTGTCGCTACGACCGGCTAGAAATCTGGGATGGATTCCCCGAAGGTAAGAATGACAGGAAGCACCCCAAAAATGGAAGGACCTGGGGAAGGGTACCGGGATCCTTTTACAAGTATCATGACCCATGCATCATTTTTTTTTAAAAAGTAGCTCAAAAGGACAAGGGAAAACAAAACAAAATGGCAGCTCTCGTTACGTAGAGCAGTGATGAAATATGTGAGCTCAAAAAGACCTCAGTAATTATCTCATCCAATTCCTTCATTTTATAGATAACGAAGCTGAGGCCATGAAAGATTATGCAAGGCCTCGTGGCTATTTTTGTGATATAATTGGGACCAACACATAGTTTTCTGAAGTATTTTGCTCATTTTACAGGTCATTAAATCATAGACTGTCAGAGGATAGGATCTTAAGAAATCAATTAAATCAAACCACTCACTCTGCACAAATGCAGAGACTAAGGACCAGAGAGGTTAAGTACTTGGTAACATTTTAAGGATAACACATGCATCCTTTACATTACCAAAAAATTTAAAAATTTGGAAAAGGAATGAGAATGTTTGGGCATTCCTAACAAAGACAGATTCCTGGTATGCGCTCTACAGCATTTTCATCTTTGGCAACTTGAATCACCTCAATACATCATTTATATTTATCGTTTCAATCATCTAAATTAATTTTTACATCTAAAAAATATTTCTTGAGCACCCGGCCATGTACCAGGCACTGTCCTAGCCACTAGGTAGGCAAAACAATCAAAGATGCTGCCCTTGCAGAGTTTATATTCTGCCAGAAGGAATCAGAAAATAAACAATGCACATTACAAATAAATAATTATGTGCATGAAATTTTAGAAGGTGAAAAGTACCATAAAAAAATGAAGGAAAGAAAAAGTAAAGCTAGGGTCAAGGAATGAGAAGTTAGAGGAGGGAAGGTGTGGGTTGAAATTTTAAACAGGGTGGTCAGGTTCATGACATTTGAGCCAAGATTTGAAGGAGTGGGGGAAGTAGCCGTAGCCGTGTGGACATCTAAATGAAAGTTTTCCATTCGGTCCTTCTGAATTAGAAGATGAGTGGCAAAAATACACACCCAAATTCTAAACAGAGGGAGATCATATCAAATAATTTGTCACAGCTGCATTGCTTGTCTTGTGTTTAGTCTGGTTTAATATTAAGATTTCTCTAGAGAGCATATGCTACACAGATCAGAAAAGGTGGCTTGGAAGTTCTTAGTGGCCATGCACTTAGAGATGTATAACTATCTATAAAATGGAGTCAGCTATTCTCAAATTGGAGCAAAGAATATTTAAATATATTTTAAACAAAGAACAAGCATAATATGAAGGAGATTGCCTTAGTCTTTGAAATGATATTAAAATTATCAGAGTAATTCAATTTAGCTATGTTCTTCAGTAGTAAACAGCATTAGAGAAAAACCTGGTTTAGAGAAACTTTGTATTATCATTGGAGTAAATGGGTGAGTTAACATTAGTTTAATATCTTCTTTGCTCTTTTACCATATACATAAGATTATGATGATCTTATCAAAACTCCTTCATTAAGTAATGAGATTTGCCCAAACAGAATGCTGATGGATTTCCAAGTATTCAATCCAATAATTAGGAAAACAATATTATAATAATGTTGTAACAATAGTTGGAACATTTAATAATGGGTTTATTTGTTCACAACCCAAATTTGCAGCCTTCCTTTCTAGAACTTTCATTTAAATTGACATCTGAAGAGGAGGTCCAATCAACCAACTTATTTAGAATACTTTCAGAAAGAGGCACATTGTTATTAGTGTCAAGGGTTTTTCAACACAGTAATTTCCTGGCTCTAGAAAATCATTGAGTTGAAGCGAAGAACAATTAACAGTAGGAGTTATCAGCCTTGCAATTCGCCCATGTTTTCAACTATCGTGCATCTGACTTAGTCTCAGAGAAAACTGGCTTTGGAATATGAAGAGTGCATTTGTATATCTGTTAATGTTTACCTGGCCTCGTCCAGCCTATGCCAACATAATAACAGCTCTCTTTTTTCAGCAAAATGAGAGACTGCGTCCTCCTGGGTGTTTTGTCAATGGCATTAGAAACATTTTTGTCATAGTAGTTCAACACATACAGTGCCTCTGCCAACAAAATTGCTTTTAGTCTTTGATATCTTTTCCAAAAACAACAACCAGAAGGCGCTGAAGGCTTTTAACCATCAAGCGATTTTATGTTGCATTTTATCATAAACATTGAATTAAATGACTAAGTAATTGAAAGCTACCCATTGATTCAAATCGACTTTGAAGCAAAGCAGTTTACTCCAAAACTCAGAATTCAAAGCACGCGTATTGTGAAGACACATCTCCATCTATCACTCTTTTTGAAGCGCTTAGGAACTGGCAAGTAGCATCTCTGAAGGCAGTGGGGGAGATTTACATACACTTTGAGACCCAGAGCCAAGGAGAGCTGCCCTGGTTGGTGTCACTACGCTGGTGCAGATGAAGTCAGTGCTGTTCCCCAGCCAGCAGAAGGGGCTGAAACCGCAGTTGTTCCCTACTCTCCAAAAATGATCAACCATTTCATAATAAGTTTCCTAATACCTAGATTAAGTTCTGTTTGTTTTTTGTTTACTTTTACATTTAAATTAACCTCCTAAAACCGCAGGGAAAGGTAAAAATAGGCCAATTTTTTTCCCTGGGGACAAGTTGTAAAGTTTATTTTTGGTACTCCAGATATTTATGCACCAAAAAGTTTTTTTAATTTAATAAAAGTATAGATGGCCTAGTTTTTACCTTTGAAATGAGTCCCTTTTTTGTTTATTATTTAAAATACCTCATTTAGATAGTATCTCTGTAGAGTAGATCATTGATTTTATTTTTTCACATAAAAAGGTGGCAGAAAGCCAAACTGATTCTGGGATAGGGTTGTAATTATTGGAGAGGTTAATGGGAAAATACAAAGAATATGGTATCACTATTCCATGTTGCAGGTGTATCTTCTAAACAGCACAAATACTCCATCACCGCCACACCTGATCAGATATGATCACAACAGTTCTGTTCTTCCCCAAGCGATAGCTTGGCACATGTTGCTTGCTTAAATTCTTCAATAGTTCAACTTTTGAATCATACTTCTGTTTTGGTGAAGTTTCCACTTATCTCCTTGGCCTTTGGGTCCACAATCACAAGAAATAGGAAATCCAATAGCTGTGTTCATATAAATACACAAATGAGCACACACCAGACGGGGTAAGAGCACTTCATCCACTCTCGCTCAGATCAATATTGCATTAGCTTGCTAGGCTGAGGACTCACTGTTGTTCAGGAAAATTCAATACTTCTTTGTATTGTAGTCGAAAAAGCCTTTCACTCTCCTATCTTGAGGGCTCCTAAAGAGAGTTGCATGCTGCTGTCCGGGGGCAATGTTCTAAAGGACAGAAGGCAGATTTACCCAGCATGTCTTAAACATTATAAACCAGTGAGTCATGGAGACTCTCTAAATTATGAGTCTGCATTAGACAAGTTCTCTTCTGTTTGCTCTTTCAAAGCGTCTCCCCTTCCACCCTCCCCAAAGGAATTGTGCGATGGTGGAGGGGCAGGCTATGTCGCCAGAGCTTCCACGGGGTGATCACAGCTTTCCTTGTGAGCTTATGTTCTTGGGAAGGTCAGTGGCTGCGGTGATCAGAGAGCGACCCCAAGGATGAGGGATGTAAAAGTTTGCCTACAAACTAAAGAAAAAGATGATGAAGCCACACTAATGGAATTCAAATGAGTGGGGGGTGGGGTATGAATGGACTGTAAGCCTCCCATTTAAAATTGCAGACCAGAAAGGAGATTCTTTCTGAGAAAAGGAAAGACCTAAGTGTATGGCCCTAGCAAGACATTTTCATGCGTATGTTATGGGCGACTTTGAGCTCCACAGAGAAGAAAAAAATTGCCGAGAGGGCCACATCCAGCACTTGTAGGAGACTCTGAGGCCAGAATTAAAGCTGAAGAGAAACCAAAAACAGCAAGAGTTTCATCTTCTCACACGCTTTCCTCTGCCAACTGAGAAGCCCAATGTAACAACATTTGCTTCCCATAGTGCAAAGCTATTGTCCATGACAGTGCATAGTAATCCGCATCAGTCACTCTCATGGGGCCACTTCCTGGTGTTCTTTCTGATAAAACAATCTATGCACACAAAATGTTTGATCCTGAAAAATGAGGGGTTGTGGTGGAGAGAAAACTCTTTGAATTTAGTCAAATCAGTTACTTCGAACATGTTGAGACGTTATCAAGTATTCAAAGTAACTCATTTTGCATACTATTCAAATATATGAACCACTTGGGTTTGGTTTAGTTTAGTTTGTTTTGTTTTGGTATGGGTTTGTTTGGTTGGTTGGTTGGGGTTTTTTTGGGGGGGAGGGTTGTTTGTTTTGGTCTAGGTTTTTTTGTTTGTTCATTTATTTGTTTATTTA
>VBSM01003148.1:7038329-7064639 GCA_008086735.1 Cheirogaleus medius | reverse complement strand
GGAGGGAAAAAAAAATGATAACCTGAAGTTCAGAGAAATTTGTAAATTCGAAAACAAAGTCTGCCCCACTCCAGCACTGCTGCTTTATGCCACTGTATACAGGATCCTTATCATTCATCACCATTCATATACTTCCAAATATTATTTTATGAAACATTGGTCACCTCCCTGCAAACTTTTCCTCGTGCTGGGAAGGCTCGTTCAGAGATGGGTTGGGTGCTTATTGTTGCTAAACCTAAAATGCAGGGACCTTGGTCCTTGATCCCCTCTGAAAGGTGAATGTCACAAACGCTTAGCTTTCAGGTTCACCTTGAGGTAAAATTATCATTTTTTTTCCTTCAGCGCTCAGAGGGCTCATTTACATGCTTGTTGTGTCTGTCTACATGGTAGGAGCTGTTATCATCCACCGATCACCTAATTATGAATAATTTCATGTGTTTCCAGCTTTTCTGAAACTCCTTGGAAGTGCTTGGCTTGTTGTTTTCATTGGATAGATGTTTTATAAATTAACCAACAAGTACAGCGTAATTTAGATGGAGGGCAAGAGGCGCTACCTCTAATCACAGGAACCTTCTCGCACATACATTTCTATTTATGTGCACATAAGTATGCAGATGACATTTGTTTTCTTTTTCACATTTTACATGAAATATGCCCCCACAAAGCAAGTTGCTGTAGCAACAACAAGGACAAATACTTGCATGTGTTAAATTAATAAGGCGATACTGGGAGCTGACTTTCCTTCAAGACAGGAACAGTCTTTGGTTCTCATTGTTTTCTCTAGGAAATTACTGAGTGACATAAAAAAAACAATGCATCATTAACCGTGGATATGAACGTCCACCTTGGTGCTTCCTGTGAGATCTGTTGTCTGCCAGAAAGCTTAAAAACAAGTCAAGGAGCTTTTAGTGAGAAGGATTGTGAAGGGAAGTCCCAATCTGAAGGTTTGCACACAGCCATATCCTGCTCAAAAGGCCACTTCATATCCTGAGCAGCTAAAAAAACTCTTCATTGTCAATGGCAGAGTTAATCACACTATGAAATTTGCCCCCTTTTTTCCCAGAGTATTCCATGCTGTATTCTGTGTCCTAGACCTGCTTTTCTTATTATTAATTTAATCTTTTTTCTTCCTTTGGAGTAAAGACTCAGTATATAAAGGATGCAATAAAAATTCTTACCTTTGAAGCACATCATTAGAGACCTAAGCCATAAAATCCATTGAAATTGAGTTTCTTTTCCTAGAAAATAAAGATAATGTAGTTTTCACGCCATTCAAGTTCTTGGATACTATAAAATGATACTATGATAACTATGAATCTCAGGGAAATGCAGTCTCAATTTTTCCTTTTCATCTCTGCAAACTAAGTATCTAGCATACTGTGTCTGTTCAGGAGACGTGTTCTAATGTAGCCATTCACACACAAAGCAGAATTTAATTCATTAACTATTTCAATGTTTTATTAATGATAGTGTTCACCACACTGTAAACAGATTTATCCTTCCAGCTTTAATTAAAGCTCTTGGGAGTGCTTTCCTCAAAACAACTGTGACTTTTCCGTGATTAAAATGCCAGGAGACCAAAAAAAAAAAAAAAAAGGCAAGAGACACAATGCCTGGGTGGGATGTGAACTTTATGGATTGAAGAAATATGGAAGCAGGGACTAATGATTGCCACACCCTCCAGTGCCTTTAGAAATTGAATTACTTCACAAACTAACTGGGGCTGGAACTCTACTCTTCTCCAAATTTGAGGGCATTGTCTCTTGTGGAAAAAATTGTGGGACTGGATTATTTATGCCTTCACTTATGCCAGAGGAGCGGAAAGCAGTTGGCTTATAAACCACATCCTGTTTGGTGTGGTAAATCAGCCCTGTTATGGATTAATCACACAGAAGAAGGAAACCTCCAGGAAGACAGTCTGTGGCTATAAGAATACATCAGCAAGCCCCTGAGGCACCTTCTCTCTTCATTTCTGTTCTAGTACAGATGTTCATTCTGAGGTATGTGGAGAAGGAAAGTTCCAGAGGAGAGAAGTAGCTAGAAGTAACCTTCTGAGGAATCTTGCTTCCATGTTTTCCTCTTGCCTCATATGTTTTTCTCAAATAATATTAAAGTCTTCCCCATTTTCTCCCTGAAGGAACTTTGAAAGCAGACACCAGTAGCAAAAGCCGTTGGTGTGGTCAAGAGATGGGCTGCGCTGAGTCAAAACACACCCACAACAACATACACACACACATTCACTTACGTTTACCCCCTCACGACGATAGTGTCGAAGAAAGTCAATGTCCCGCCAGGCATCGTGGCTCATGACTGTAATCCCGGCTTTTTGGGAGGCCAAGGTGGGAGGATCGCTGGAGGCCAGGAGTTCGAGACCAGCCTGGGAAACATAGCAAGACCCCATCTCTACAAAAAAAAAAAAAAATTTTTTTTTAATTAGCTGGGTGTGGTGGTACTCACCTGTAGTCCCAGCTACTCGGGAGGCTGAGGCAGGAGCATTGCTTGAGCCCAGGAATTCAAGGTTGCAGTGAGCTATGATCACACCACTGCACTCCAGCCTGGGCAACAGAGCAAGACTGTCTCCAAGAAAAAAAAAAAAGGAAATGCCCTCCTTACAGGTTCAACACATGAAACTAGTCAAATCCAAGTGGCCTTTAGGTTGCTTTATGGATTTTAAAGTTAATTTGGAGACTTGTTCCGAAAACAAAATCTTATGTTTCTATAACACATACGATTTATGTCCTTTATGAAAGCGCCTTTTTGTTCACATCCTATTTTAGTCTCACAATGTGAAGTAGGTAGACCAGAGATTTTTATCCCCATCTTCATTTGAGAAAACTGAGGCCCAGATAGGCTCAATGGTTCACCAAAGTTCTGACTTCAGGAAAAGATAGAACTTGTGGGAAATCTCCATCTTACACAATTCAAGTGGACTTCCTTCCCCGTTCTTGGGAAGCAAGTCAATAGGCACTGAGTGACAAGTCCAGGCAGGGAACAGTTAGTGAATCACCACTTGTGGTTGGATCTGACACCGTGCCAGGGTGCAGCAAAGGTTTGCATAGACCTTTGGCCATTCTTATTGTGAGTGTTTCATCTCACGCTCTTGCAGTTGAGGTGCTCTGGACAGGGACTCTCGTGCCAAGTATTCAGAGGGAGATGGCCAAGCATGGCAGGTTCATCAGGCCTGAGGGTCACAGAGGGGATTCTCCTTCTAATAGTTGGGCTCCTGACCTCAGCCCTAGGGGCAGGCCTTGAATCCTTCAGGGCTTACTACCTACACGACAGGCTATCCCAACATCCCATCCAGAGCCGTGAGTTCTTGCTACCAGCAACTTCCCAAAGTGGCCCTTGTCAAGATTCAAAACTTGACTTGTCTGTTATAACTTGCTGAGAATAGAGACAAAAGATAACTTAAAGGCATAGACCTGATTTCAGGGACTAGGAAGGAGCCGACTGGACCCTCGTTAAGCACCAAATGGAATGAAATAACTCATGAGTCCTTGGAAATATTTCCTCTAACAAACGATATTAGTATACATTTTTATCAGGTTGTGGTGGGAGAAGTGAGTGCTTGGTTATTCGATTAGAAAAATGTGTGGCTTGAAATGCTTGTTGATAATCTTTAACGTTAGAATCTCCCAAAAATTGAAAGTGGAAACCAAAGCAGTTCATCTTGAAGCTTTAGAATGGCATTTATTTTAACAAGTTCCGTATATAATTTTATTTCCTCCCAAACTTTCTGGACAAATCTTTTCATTCTCTGATGTTAATGTGTTGAATGTGGAACAGGTATCTCCTATGAAACAGGTTTTGATTTTTTGTAAAATTGCCAGTTTCTAGCAGGTTTCTAATCTGTAATGCTGTATTCAAAATTGATTCCATCTGCTCAATTGACTGATCCATAACATGTATAAAGCGAGACTGTCCTGACTGTGAACACTTCGCTATTATAAGTCAGACACTTTAGGGGGTGTATTAACTCATTCGGATCATTAGTAAATTGCTGAAATTACAATAAAATGATATTTTATAAATCTGTAACTAGAGAAGTGACAAAAATAGCTCATTGGGTTACCCGAATGTGGAATGCTACACGTAAAATATAGTGTTGGCAAATTTAAGGAAAATACAGCTGTTCAATGGAACGTGTATTCCCCAGGTGTGCTGAGTGTGTGTGTATGTTTATTGCAACTAATATTAACATGCTGTGTTAGCCAAAACATTCATCTAGAAAGGAGACAATTTGCTTTAAAAAAATTCCCCAAGGTGAGCCTTTGGTGATCTTACCCCAATTCTGCATTGTTTCTCCTTCCTCCATAAAACAAATGCTTTACATCCCAGCCTTCGTGCGTCATAGGTCTGTTACCCTTGACGAGGTTTCTACCCAGGAAGTCTATATTCCAAAATCTACTGTCCTCCTACTTTTCCTAATGCTTTCTCTGGGACTTTGGCTTTTCACATTACAGGAAGTCACCTGAAGGAAATATAAAGGGATGGATTCAATTCTCAGGTTTTTTCTGTTGCTATTTTTTAAGGAGAGTATGATTTGGGGAAGACAGATGCACACATTGTTAGGGACAGGTGCAGGTTGACAGCGCTAACCACAGGAAAAGAGGAGGGGGCAAAAACGAGGAGGCCAATGAGTATTTAGAACCTACCCACAAGGGCAGGAACTTACAGTTAGGGACTTTTCCTGGCCAGGAGCAAGTGCAGAAACTAGGAGCTCATGTCCAAAGGCGACCTTTCCTCATTAACATATATTATCATGGTAAAAATCACACCCACCAGAGCCATGACAGTTTACAAATGCCATAGCAACCCGTGGAAGTTACCCTATAAGGGTAAAATTGGGGAGGGCCCTTAGCTCTAAGAAATCTCCACCCTATTCCCCAGGAAAATAATGAATGTTCCACCTACCATTTAGCATATCATAAGGCATAGACATAAAATCAGAAGTGTGGTAAAACCCGGAGGGATCTTCTCCACTCACGGAGATAGCCCCATTTCACCTCGGGGAAACATACTTTCTCTTTGTCTTCTATGCTGAAAAGCCTGCAATAAAACCTGCTGTGTGAGTTGCTCCTGTCTGTCCTCACTCCATGGCACTGGCCCAGCTTGTGATTCTTCCAAGCCAGGAGCCAAAGAACCAGGGCAACACCCCTCAAAAAAAATCAACCCTGCCAACATGAGAGATCATCAGTTGGATATTTTTAAGCGATTGTTTTGTCTTATAGAAATTCTCAAGATGATTTTAACCATTTTGGTCAAGTTGACTACTTAATTCAGTTTAAAAAATCAGTCGAATGGTTTTACTAAGTAGTATTTGATGTCAACACACCCTCAAAAAAATACATGACATTTGAAGAAGCCTCTTAGATTTTTATGATGAAGCATTACTGGAAAGACAATACTGAGAGAACTACAATTGTTTAGATAGAATTATGTTTAAAAATAAATGAGCTGTGTAGCATGAACGTTCCATTTTACTTACAGTTCTGGTTTTTTATTGTCAGATGCCAGTGGCTATTTGAACCAACATTCATAGTTATATTCTAAAGAAGATTTTTTTTTCTTTCGAGGATATCTCAACTTTAAGACTAAAAGGGATGCAAGCATCATTCTGTCTAAATCCCTTATTTTGCATAGGTTCAAAGGTTAAGTGATTTGCAAGACGACATGGCAAGTTAAGGACAGAACCTAGACTAGAATCTTAGCATCCTTATTCCCACTCAGTTGTAACAAGATATGAAAATGGATTTGGGTCTCTTTTAAGGGTGGTGAGCTGAAGACCAAGCAAGCTTGTTTAAATTTCAGTCTATCCCTACTGGCTGGTGATTGGTAAATGATGTCTGTTAAATTCAGCCACCACTGCAGAAGCTTTAATTAAATGATTGGACTATGTCTTAGAGTAGGGTCTCTTGGTCTGGACAATACATTTTCGACAATGACATTTTTGATTGGACAATCCTTTGTCATAGGGGTTGTCCTGTGCATTGTAGAATGTTAAGTAGCATCCTTGCCCTACTCACTAGAAGCCAGTAGCACATATACACACACACCAGTCATGACAACCAAAAATGTCTCTAGACTTTGAGGAAAACCACTAATTGAAAACCACTGGCATAGAAGATGCTCAAATCCTAATCAAGTCATTTTTTAAATAATCAGACTGGTCAGCCCTTTTGAAAGAAAGAGTAACTTGTTGCTTGGCTGGGTTTTGTCACTTTTCTACCGCTTGTAGATCTTATTTGAACAGAACTGTAGTTCTTTTGTTTTCCAAAAATACGGATGTGTTTGTTTACCTTATGCAGGAAAATAGCATCATAAACCTCCCTGCTTATTTATCTTAAGCCTCTCTATTTTTAGCCTTTAAAAGTGAACTGTTTTTAGCTAAATAAATACAGATGTTATTTTAGAAGACTGCATAATTGGGGTCTCAAAAATGCACAGATTCGGATGGGATTAAGAAAAGGAAACAGGATAAAATTGCAAGTTATCATTGACAAGGTTTAGGCAAAATAAGACTGAAATTAATTCCTCCAGATAAGAATGGTGTATGTCACTGACCTTTGCCTACCTATTTTAGATTTTATGCACTATGTAAATCAGAGGTTTGTTGTTTTCTTTTTTTAAACTTCAAATGTAATCAAGAATAAGGAACTGTGGTTGAAGAACCTATCTATTGCTTATTAACTTATCTTTTCATGGGAAAAATAATATTGAGTTTCCATTTCTGTAACCTAAACAACACATTAAGAGCTATCAGTTACCAGCCAGTTTCATATCTGAGGACCAAAAAGAAGGCAAGGTTGATAGTTTCACATCTGTTTTGGGTGAAAGGCTGTTCCTGTCTGTTGTATTTAAAATTTAAAGAACTTCTGTTATTATACAATTGGGAATCCTCGGGGAAAATGTTAATGAAATCCATAACATGCATAGATTTTATGATAGCAGTTTTAAGAAATTCCTTTGGTGGAGTTTGTTGATTTCTGCCCTGGTGGTAATAATTGTACCTTTTACAGACTGCATTAATGCTCACATTTAGGATCACCAGCTACGTTTATGCAGCGTGTAATGTAAAACACCAACTCCTAAGCTTTAAATAACTTTCGTGTCGTAATTGGAAAACCCCAGAGCGAAAAAAAAAAAAAAGTGTGTTCTTCAGAATTGGCAGCACCCAGAGTTTGAAACTTTTCTAGCACATGCACAGCAATCTTCTCAAAAGGTGAGAGAGAGAGGTACACTCTGGAAATTCCAAAGCCCTGGCATGGGTGGGGGTTCTGTGCCCTCGTATAGTTCTTGTTTAGTGCACCATTTGAAAGCACCATATCAAAATGGCCATTTTGATCCACATCAGAATAACAGTTTTGGATGCCGACCTGAAACAGAGAGAGACAGGAAAGTGCACTCACCCACATACACACACACAAACTTACCTCCTTTCTCCACCTCCCTCCCCCGCTTCCTCAGCCATCTAATCTCATTCAATTCTAGGTTCAAATAAAGAGAAGAAAGTAGATTAAATTTTAAAATGCTCTATAAATCCCAATAGTAATAAAATGCATTATGCTTTTGTATTTCCAACAATTGAACAGCGTGAGCATTTGAGCCTAATTGCACATGTTATGACTCAGGGTAATCACATATGCACTTGTGCAAAGGACTGGAGGGGGGCAAGGGCATTATTCGAAACCCAAAAATTTGTACCCCTATAACTTGCTGAAATAAAAAATTTAAAAAAAAATAAAATAAAATAAAATGCATGTATGGCGTTCTTCTAACTGCCTTCCTTCAGGAGAATGATGTCTTAATTCTACCAAAGTTTTATTTTTCTTACAATTCTGCTTTAAACATCTAACTACGTATTTTTCGATTTAACAATGAATAAATAAGCTCCTTTATTTGTTTTTAGCAAGCCTGAGAAGGCTATAGATGGAATTCTTCAGAGGGACTGGGTGATTGGACCAGACAGCTTCTCGGGTCCTTTCAAGCATTTATAATTCTGATCCTATTAAAAATAAATTTATTCTATCAGCTAGTGCCATGAGCTTTCCTAAGATGAAAATATAAATATATGGAACATAGTTGGAATTTGCTTTAAACACTTATTGATAATCATGTGAGGCAGCACATAGCACTTTTTTTTAAATTAAGGAGATTTTTTTTTTTCTTTAGATCAAATAAATTGTTTAGGTAGGCTTCATCATGAAGCTTCTCTGAGGATTTCACATAGAAATTTCACTAGGGAGGCCTGTTTTCCTTGGTTCTTTTGAGCTAGCTTGCAAGAAAGTGCAGCCCACTGGGGGAGATAAGATGAAGCCTAGACAGTTCATCTTTCATGTCTCTCCAATCTTTGAAGGAATATCTGTAAGGCATGGGCTTACCCACCATTACAGACTGTTCACACCTTAAAGTCCTGCCAAAACCCACTCTTTTTCCCTTCCTTAAGAAGACAAATATCATGTCAATTCTGAGCATTTTATAGGCCTTAATACTAACCCAGAAAAGGAAAGAGGGGAAAAAATACAGCCCCAGGAATCTAGCGGGTATGAAGAAATTCATTACAATTGTCTTATGTCTTATGCTTCTAGACTTCTTCTGTTTACTGAGGGCTAACGCTGATGCAGGTAGCTCCTAGGTAGTCACACAAGTTAATGGCTACAGGTGCAAGAAATTTGATGGAGACTTAAGTTTGAGAATATGGAAAGGAAATATCAAATTCCCAGTAAGAAATACTCATGGTAATAGAAAGAAGTTAGAAAATCATATGAAATGTGAAATACTGAAGGATTTTTTTTAAGTTCTCGATCTTAAAAAATGAAAGTATAACATGCAGAATTTTAGTGGCCTAGTTATTTAAATACTGCCTAAAAAATCTAGGCTACCATTGCAAGCCTCAATCAGCAATCTTTTATAGTGCATATATTATACTATTTCTTTAGCTATAATGTATGCTTCCAAATATTATATGCATTTATAAGGATGTTGTTATTTATTTGGAAAGTTCCAATACCAAAATGATAAGAATTAATTCATTTAACGATAATTTACCATGTAAAGGAAAATCAGACAATGCTATTGTTCCTTTAACGTGATATTTCCTCTAAAATCAACCGATAGTAAATAGATGGATTTCATTTATTGAGATAAACATGGAAAGCATCTTATGTGACCTCCATCTGGACATTGCCAGTGTCTTCTGGGGAATAGGACAACAAGAAAAAGGAGGAAGGAAGAGGTGATTTGGGGTTCAACCTGTATTTGCTGAAATTCAGGTCTGATTATCAACTTCTGTAATACAATAATCCAGCTCCCTTAGTAGAAGAACATTGCTGTTTTCCAGAAGGATTTAATATGAACATCTGTTTATCTACTTACCTTTCTTTAAAGTGTCTCGATTTAGAATATTTATGTTTCTCATATAAAATTCATCTCCATTTAAATCTTTTTATCAAAAATAATTCAAACATATTAAGAACCAGTTCTTCCATTTCTTCTTAAATACTGGCAGTTTATTGAAATCACGCAGTGATGTGTTTTAATCCTTAACTTTGCATCTAAAAGTATAATGGCAATGTGACATGATCCTTACTGCTCTTTAAAACCTGGAAGGTTGCATCAAAGGAATGTCTTTTCTTAGTCTTTCCAAATATGTGCTTTATCTCTGTTTTTTCTGTCAAGAGCTACCCCTTTGTACCTCCAACCCCCACACACATATACTCACACCACCACCACCACACATACAACAGCATGGCCATGTTCACCAAGAAAGTTTTGCCTTTTGTCACCTCCAAGTATGTGGTTGAAATAAATGTATCCAACCATGTGTCAAGAATGGTTCCAGTGGATAAATGCAAGTCACAGCTTCCATTATGTTAAGGACTTCAGGCAGCTCTAGGAAAGGAATAACACAATGTTTTTAGTATAACATCTGTGCTTGTGCTCCTATGGTTTGAAAGTTGTACAGATGCAATTTTTCCATTTTGTGATCCAGGCTGAAATGCATGAAATTAATATAGATAGATTTTTTTCTCCCAGAACATGGAAAGAATTTGCAGCTCTGTCCACTGACTGCATTTGGATGGCAAAGGGAACAGATGTCTTCAAAGCACAGAATAGTGTTCTTTCTAGGAGGAGCCCAGAAATCACAGATCATTGGATAACATTTCTCTCTTACTCAGCTCCATCAGTTGTGAATTATAATTACAAATGATTTTCTTAGGGAGTCATGCTTTGAAAATCCATTTTTTCAAGGCTTTCCCCATCCCCTTTATAAGTGATCTCTGAAAAAGAATCAGTGTATACACTTCCTGGTTGAATGGTAAGCTTCCAACAGGGAAATTGCAGTTGACCAAATATTAAATCGAGAAGTTCATTTCATCTGTTCTCAGGAATGATTGGCATCCCTTCAGAGACTAACTGTTTACACACAATTTCTGACAACCAGCTGTACCTAGGCGGCCTGTTTTTTCTCTTCGTTCCTGTCTCCAGGGTAGCATTCGTTATAACCTTAGGCAGTGGCCGACTTTAATCTTGGTAATCTCATCAGCTCCTGGCTGGCTTTTTCAATGCCAAGTAGAGGAGTTTTCTCGGACACCTGCACTTCCAAATTCTCCATCAGCACATGAAACTCTCATTACTGGGAGAGGCCCACCCAGATCACCGGAAAACACACCAAAATGGGTGTAAAAAGATGCTGTCAAAGTTTATAGGCCAAGTGACTGATTTAGACCATCACCCTTATCTGCAAGTCTTTAGTTTCCAGAAATTTATCCTTGTGTTTGTTTTTGAAACCAAGCACGTAGAGGAAGGGAGAAAAATTAAAGGCATGACTTACTGCAAAATTAACAATCAACAAGTCACTTGTTTGTGCTGGAATAGACACACATTGTTTGAGTACAAGTATGTGTTTATTTTGAGTTGTTTAGGGATCACCCCAATAGTGCAGATAAACCTTTATGGGTGGCATAGAACAACAGCTTTTGAAACGAAAATTTACATTACTAGCACATGCAATTTAATATTTTCTTGGTCTCTAGGTTTGAAAATTTCTTTAAACTGCCCAGAGACTGGAAAGATGTATGTGTATCCATAACTGCACCTTGGAAAGGTGTAATACGGCTTTGTTGCGTTGCAGAGCCACCTCTAGAACTTCGTCTATGAGGCTGCTTCTCAGAGACCATGAGACAAAGAAATACAAAGATTGCAAAAGGCCTGAAATCTGCACCCATTTCTTAGCCACACAAAGCTTTAATTCCGACGCCTTATAAAGATTACATATTAGGTAAAACCATGGCAACTTATAGTGATGCCGTGAAATTTTGCTGTTGTTACATTTTCAAAAATACAGGAAGGGTATGGGAGGAGTCTAAGATACCAGATATGTAAACATCTAATACATAAATATCCTATGGAAGTCATGCTTGCAAATAACTCAGCTCTAAAATAAGAAAGTTGAAGACTTTGAGTGAGGTATTTAGACTATGATAGACATAAGTAAAAACATTATTTAATCTATGCTGCCCTTTGGGGTAACTTCCAGGAGGAGAGACACTTAACTAAGTTAATAAGAGGTCATTTGAAAAATAAATAAAAAGGAACACAAAGAAACCTTCATACGGCATGGACCTGGCCAGTGGAACTCATCATTTAGCAGACTCCAATTTTAAGTAGTCGGCTTTTCAAAGGATTGGAAATTTTATGACTAGTTATAATATTTGCAGTTATAAATACTAAGATAAGAATAATCACGTTCCTAGCTTGAGTACGAGTTAGTTGCTCAAACACTTGAACATTGACTTTAATGACAAGCAGTTGGCTGTTGTTTGGAAGAAAAAAGTTTCAGATCTGGCTGGCAGTACCAGACTTACACAGCCCTGAATTTAAATTCGACAAACATTTATTGAGCATCTGCTAAGGATTAGGCACTGTATGTGGGGATAGGTGAATTTAAAATGAAGAGGACGCTGTTCCTCCTTGAAAGGAATTATAATCTAAAACTACAAGCAAAGCTATGCACATGCGCACACAAACATAGATACACAGGCACACACCCAAGTACCTAAATAACTAAGGGAAAAAATATTAGGTCATATTTATATATATACACATAATGTATATAATATAAATATATATTAATATATACACAATATATATTATATAAATATATATGTATTTTTAGAGACAGGGTCTTGCTCTGTCACCAAGGCTGAAATGCAGTGACATCAGTGATCAGTGGCATCATCATAGCTCGCTGCAACCTCAAACTCCGGAGATCAAGCAATCCTCCTGTCTCAGCCTCCCCAGTAGCTGAGGCTATAGGCACACATCACCATGCCCAGCTGATTTTTTTAATATTTCGTAGAGATGGGTTGCCCAGGCTGGTCTTGAAATCGAACTCTTGGCCTCAAATGATCCTCCCAGCTTGGCCTCCCAAAGTGCTGGGATTCCAGACATGAGCCACTGCATCCGGCCAAAGGTCATATTCTTATGGCTAACGTGTGTGCATATGTGTCATTGAGGTCCTCACACTAACCCTGAGAAGTGACTAAAGGGCTAAGCATTGATATTTCTGTTGTAGAGAGTTGGAAAGTAAGGCTTGAATTGGCTAATCAACTTGCTGAACATTATCCAGGTCACTCTTGAGTGTCAAAGCTCCAGAGCAACTTCTGGGGTTGGTGCTTTTTTGCCAGCACCTGTTGCCTGTGAAACCCCAGTTTTCTCTCTGTAGTACCAGAATTCATTGAGTAGTTTTAAGACAATCTGTTCCTTCTGTGTTGAGATTTATTGTTTACTTGACTTTTTCCCTCCCTGGCTAGAGAGAGGGTAGGAATCTGGTCACCTTCACTCCCTTTTACCCAAGCACCTAGCACTTCTTTGTGTCATGAATGAATAATCGCCAGCCACCAGCTCCCCTCCACGATGTGATGGCTTTTCAAAACACAAATACCCGTCGTTCCAAGATCACGTTCTGAACTCATGGGCTTCCCCTTACATGTTGGAGGCGAGGAGGGTGTGATTTCCACAGCAGTGTGCGTCCCTGAAGAAGTTATCAGGTGCTTTTTTATGCTATTTCATCGAAATGTTCTACTTTTTTTTTAGAGAAATGTCATTGATTTTTTTTAAATTTCAAAATATTAAGAGAGTGCAGATGTTTTATTTTAAATGTGGACAGAAACACAGGGAGTCCTGCAGTATGTGGTTAGGCTCGAGAGAAGTCCCTCTGACTCATGCGCATTGAGGTTTTGCCTCATTCCCAGGAATGCTTGGATTCCCAGAGGCAGAGAGAGCACATATTTTCCCAGAGTGTCCTCAGCAGTGCCATGCATGACCCTGGGCTCACAGTTTACTTACAAGAAGATTTCATTGTCTCTCTGGCACCAGCCAAACACGTCATGGCCTAGGCGCCTAGACAACATGAAGGCCCCCACAAAGGAGGGTGTGTACGTGTGTGTGTGTGTGTGTATGGGGTCGGGGAAGGGAGGACACTTATCTTTGCTCTCTGAAAGAATTTTGCTATGAGATATTAGATAGAAGGAAAATATTCATCATATCAAATATTTTCAACTGTAGGCAATTGGGTGGGATTTTTTTTTCTTCCCCTGTTTCTTCTGCCTTGAGCTCATCAATCCTGGCCACTTCCCCTGCCAAAGTCTGAATCCACCCTATGAGGTCCAGATTGAGTGGTTCTAATAACTTCTTCTCCATAAAGCCCTTTCTGTCCCCTTGCACGAGTAATTTTTCCTTCTTCAGAATCCCATAATACCTCATCTAGAGCCAGGGTGGCATGTTTTACTTACAGTCTTTTAACAACATTGTGGACATCCAAGCCTATGTGCGTCCAGACCCTGGCATGCAATAAATGTGTGTTGAATTTAATGCCTCAAAATGTTTTTATCTGGACACTTGGCGTGCTTCAGTTTACTTTAATTGCACACGTTTGGTTTGAGCACCTACGATCACGAAGCACCATGACTGGGCTTTAGGACACAGCTGTGTGAGTGTGCACCCTGGCCGTGTAGTTTGCTACCATTGAGACTCTGAGCAAGAGACATAATTGCCTTGTGATGTCTCAGCTTCCTCATCTATGAAACCTGCCTTGTGCAACGGTGGCGAGTGTTGCAGGAGATGATGTGTGGATATTTAGCCCTTAGTATAATAGCTAGCACGTACTCATTGCCCCAAAAGATGTTTTTAATAGTAACAATAACAACAATAATAATCGTCAATACTTATAATATAGTCCTCCAGAAAGCATATGCAGAAGTAATAAAATTCTGCTACAAAATTTCAAAGTGGCTGTAATCCAGGCCAGAATGTATCCATCCTTCTATTACTGTACCCTGCTAGACAACGGGCAGGAGCCAGAGACCTGTATACACAATCTGCCCCATCCTACGGGAGATCTAGAGCTACATTCTTGGCAGTCAACGGGATCGGTGGCACATGACCCCCTAAGCCTGCTTGTGCCTACCTGCCCTATGCAATTCCTACCTTCTAGGTCTTCTACTGGGAGAACACTTCCTGGTTTTCATGGGTATTACACATAAGCATTTAGACAGAAGCAAGGACAGCAGGAGAGCCCTATACCAGCCCATGACTTCCGTGTGGGAGGTGCCCACTAACTCTTTATTGAGTAAACCCATCTAGCAATAGCACATGCTGTGACTTTCCTACAAGGCTTTTGACTAGGAGATTTGTACCACATTTATACATATTCGAGGCTGGTTACTGTTGTTTTAAAACTGTAGCACACTTATTTTTCTCTGTTAAGAAATTCCAGTTAGGCAATTTTTGTGAGAAAGTTTTTAAGTTAAAATCTTAGCCAAGCTCCTAGGGATTACATTTGGTCTATAATGAGAACTTGTCCTCTTTCCAGATCAAAGGATTAGGCTCAGGTTTTAAATGAAATGCAACTTAAAAATAAGCATTCAAAAAATGTTAATTAAAATTATTAAATCCCTGAATCTTTTACTGCCTCGCAAGAGCTTCTGAGTATCTTAGAGGGACGAGGGGGCCATTTAAATGTCATCCTCTTGACCAAGCTACTAAGGCTTTCCAGGGGACTCATCTGCAAGTTAACATGGTATTGAAGCAAAAGACTTCCTTTTAAAGGAGAAAAGATTTCACAGAGCTGTGTATGTCTTGAACATGTAAAACAATCTTTTCTAAAGCACAGAGATTTAATCAGCCTTTCTCTTTAACTCTACCTAGGAGTTTCAAATTGCCTTAGATGTTGCTTATTTGTATCCTGAAGTATATCGAAGCCCCTAAACTATTTCATTTTCTCCTCTTTTGTTATCAGAACATAAAGGAATTTAAATGGGATGTTTGTCTGGTTTTTCTGAATACAGTTATATCTGCTCTAGAAAATATGGAAGTAAAAAATAAAACCTTTACGTTTTGCATAGAATGTGGTGAAGACTGTCTTCCCGTATTTATCTTAAATGTGTTTCATAAAATAAGCACTTTGGGGTGGGTTGTCCACTTCCATTGCTCTCAAACAAAGGTCTTTCAGAGCCTGATGCTGTGTCCACCACACTGAGGAAACGTAGCCTAGCGGTGGCGTCTCCACCTGCAAACAGCCTTCTTCGCCCGCACATTTGATCTTTATGGTTTCCATATTGGAGTGATTTGGGTAGCTGAATTCTGGGAGAGTCTCTAGTTGAAATGCTGAAGTATTAACCTGCCGCATGGAGTCCCTTTTGTTTCTTTTGGCCAATGCTACTCGCCAATTTTAACAACTACAGCAGATTTTACTATTCAAACAGAACCAGATGGGCCTCCAGTTCAAAGAACATGTCAGAATTAAATATTTCTTTTTTAATTAGTTGCTCCTGATTTATGCAACACAAACGCACAGGAGAGTGGGAGAATGTGCCACGAATGCAGACACATTGGAGCCCACGCAAGCATTATCCCCTTTTATCTGCCAAAAAAGACAAAGGTCAGCCCTTATGTGGGGACTTCATTTTTCTTGCCCCATTTCTTGTTGTTCCTTTGCTGTAACTGCAGTGGCCGTCAAGGGACCAGCCTTTCCACTACCTCTGTGCTGATACAGACTCAGCTAATGTTATTCTAACCGGCTGGCTCAAGTCTTCTGGTAGGAAAATTTATCTGTTTATTCACTTGGGATTGTTTTACTATCAGCAAAGGTTTTTTTGTTTTGTTTTGTTTTTTGCAACCAGTAGTTTGTTTCCACCCAGAAAAATGCTCTCCTTTAATTTAACTAGGGGGGGAATAAAAGGATTAATTTAGGCAATTAAGACAGAAAAAAAAATTGGTGAGATTCTTCCTGCCTTGCACTTTTCTTGTACTTGGGTGTGTTTTGTTCTTTACCAGAATTTTAAAATGTTTCTTTATTATCTTTTGCTAAAAATGATCCATAACCACCATCTTGGTTTTCAACAGTGAAACTAAATCATTTGCAAAGGTTTTCTTTCCAGCAGCCAGTGTCAATTTTAAACTGATAGTCAACATAAGCATAAATGGTTTCCTGTTCCCTATAATTATACAAAATGTTTAATCTCCAAAAAGAATAGCTATTGGATTTAATTAGTATTTACTAAGGAATTCTAAATTACCTTTCTAATAATTAAGGTTTTAAAGTACAAATTGAGGAACAGCATGGATGTAGTGGCTCATACGTGGCCCCCCCATTCTGACCTGGGTATAGGTCCTGGCTCAAACATTGATAAGTCATGTGACTCTAGGCAAAGTTCAAATGTCATTTTGTTCTTCAGTTTCTTTGTCCATAAAACCTTCTTTGCATGATTGTTGTGAGAATTGAAAGAGATAATGTGTATAGACTTAGCCCTTAATAAAATGCCTAACACATAGAGGTTGCCTCGTGAATGTTCTATTAGTAATAGTAATTTTAACCATCAGCATTTTTTTATGTAAAACAGTGATAGTAACAAAATACATAAAGAGATAGGGAATTACATTGCTAACGATAACTACAATTAGTAGCTGTAAGAAGTCTGAGATCCTAAGTTAAAGATCACAATGGTGAGGTGCTGTGAGTGAAGCCCACTAGAATAGCCTTGATGTTCACATGCTTAGGCTCTGTCAGAAACCATGTGTTTTATCTAAGGAAATGACACAATTGCTTAAAAATATTTTCTTTAGCTTGTAGTGTCAAGTGATGAATTAAACAGCTCTTTGAGTCATCAGGGATGCTCTAAAGAAAATCCGACAGACTCCCCCACCTCCAAAAATATTTTCCTGTTTTTAATCAGACCTCAGTTCTTTGTCTTTTATTTTTTCAGGCACTGGTATCGACCTGCCTTGGGAGTGTTAAAAGCTGGTAAACGCTCCCTTGCCAATGCTACCTCAATGGGTAGTATTTTATTGAGCAAGACAGATTTTCATTTTAGAAATGAGGCTTTCCACATTATGACATTACCAATAGCTGGTTATGTATTATTCTAGAAAGCAATGATATCCATTTCATGGCTCGAAGGCTGCATGCTGGCATTTAACCAGCAGTTTGCAAAGATTTGCTACAGGATTCACTACACAATGCTAAAACGTGCCGCTTTGTCCTCAAATGATTCCCTGTAAAATGTATGCACCTCTTTGCTTCTCTTTGTCTGGGAAATATGTTTCTTGTCATTATGAAGACAATGCCATGGCCACACAGTGCATGTGGATTGTTCCTGTAGACATCTCACAGCAAAGAACAAGTTGACCGTAAACCATGGCCATAAACCAGTGCCATGAGGGGACCCTCACCACACAGGGACAGCTACAACACTGCCCCCCAGCCCCCAAAATGGACAAGGACAATTGTTTTCTTCTAGTGTGCTTCTCCCCACCAAACATGAAAGGCTTGGAATTTCCTCTTCTGAATCTGCTAACAATGTCTTCTCTGTGTGTGGAGAACAGTGAAAGTAAGATGTGGGCAGACATCCTACCACCAGTGTTAAAATTTTATATTTATATTGGAAACAGGGTATCATGTTGGGTCACTTCTGCCAATGGTGCTATGTAAGCTCACTTAGAAAGCTTCTCTTAGAACACAAAAGGAGTTTGATAAACTTCTATAAAATAGTCTATATACCGCCAGATAAGTACCAGATGTTTATGTTTGTCGCACACACACAGGGAAATACATTTGACGATCTCAGTGAATGCATTTGATGTTCAGTTCCACACATACCCACTCCCATTGTCACATCCCTGCACCGTCACCCTTAATGTTAAACTGAAGTACATCGAACGCAGATGTGGAATCACATCCATCTTCTAATTAAAAATAAACCAGCTTGGAAATAATGACATTCTTTGAAAATAAGAAAGTGGTGATTAGAGCAGAGCTAATTGGGGATGGGGAAAGCAGGTTACTTAATTACGGTGCATCTGAATTTTTATGGAAAGAAAGGAAGTATTGTTTAGGACGATGAACCCTCCAAAGCGTAGAGAGGTGGCATCATGTAAAACTGGGGTTGCATCTTTGGTCTTTCCAGTGGCTTGTCTTGTCTTGTCTATTAGACTGCAAGGTTGGTGAGAGCTTATCCTGATTCAAAAAGTTAAGCCACCAAGACGATGGCCAGCCATTGACTAGGAATGGTTTTTATGATGGATGGTTTTGACTTCAAAACAACCAGTGCACATACTCTTGAGAGAGCAATCCATTTTTTGACAAATCATGTCTAAAGTGGTGAGGGAAACATGATGAGTTGTTGAATGTCCATAATCTCACTCATTCATTTCCTCTTGCTTGCTTCTGCAATTCCTGCCCCTCCATCTCCCTGGAACTTTCTTTGCCTTTGTGTCTGTGCACAAGCTCCTACTGTGTATCCTTCAATATGCATCTTAATGTCTTCAATCCTCCCTACCTCCAGTGCTCTGGTAAACTGTTTCCTTCTTCTTCTGTGCTGCATCATACTTTATGTATACTGCTCTGTTTCTGTTTCCAATGTCTCACTGCTGTATCTATCCCAACCACTTCATACAGAACTTAGCAAATAAGCAGTATTAAGTGTCCACTGAATGGATGTCGATCTGGTTGAGTAAAATCCAATACCTAAATTTTCAAAGGCAGCTGACTGACTAAATAGATTATGCTACAACCATACAATGGAATACCATGAAGCCGTTAAAAATGATGATGTAGAAAAATATTGTTGGCATGGAAACATATCCATAAAACTAAATGGAAATGTAGGTTATCAAGCATAGAGGTGATATGACCTCGTTTTTATAACAAAGCATACACACAAATATTCACCATATTTTGCATAAGAAAAAAACCCCTGGGAGGCTAGTATTGGTGGTTATTTCCTAATGGTGGTCTTACAGAGATTTAATTTTCTTCTATAATATTTACTATATTTTATGAGTTTTCAGTAGCATGTATTACTTTTCTACATAGAAAAGTAGATATTTTCCAAAAGAAATCACAAAAGTCTAAAAAGAGGTAGAGGAGAAACATGGCATGAGGAATTCAGTGATGGAGACATGAGCTATGCACTAACCATACTGGGGCAGAAGTGACTTACTTGGCCTACTAGGCCAAAAAGAAGAAACAGACATTTCTTGTCAAAAAAAGAGAAAAAAGTAAAAGAACTTTATGTGTCAAGACATGCAGATAGAAAATGCTCGTCTTCTCTTAGGAGTAACAAGTATTTTAATGTGGCTGGATGGTACATTTGGTAGGGTATAGATACGGCAGGAAAGACTAAAAAAGTAGATTGAGGCCAATGTCATGGTTAGAAGAGACAGCAACACTGGTGAGAAAGCCTTGTAAAGGAAGGAAAAAAACCTTTTCTGTACCCTTTTAGGTTTTGTCACTGTGGCCTAAACTGACAAAAGACAAATGAACAAGAGAAAAGACATAAATTTTATTAATATTTTTAATTTTATGTGCCAGGGGCTTCACAGAAAAGACATAAAAACCCGAAGAAGCAGTTAGACTCAGGCGCTTATATACCATTTTAACAAAGGGTGATAGGTTGTGGAGAAGTGACTTGACAAAAGACAGAGGGTTTGGGGTGCTAGGGCCGATAAATTGTGGGAGAGTGTCGCTAGTGAGGGTTCCATAGTGCCGAGGAAGCTGTATGTTGTTAGAGATGTAGGTACCATCTGGTTTCTGTTGCAATGGTTCAGGTCTCACCCCTAATTATTTTGTGATGTTATCACCCATCCTTCCTAAACCTAGTGGCAATAATGTTAGGAAGAAAAATGAAATGAAATTTCAAGTATCCCCCTTGGTAAATAAGAGAATCTGCAGAAAAGCACAAAAGGAAATTTTATGCAATCACAAGAGGAGGTTTCCAATGCACTTAGCTGCTGTTGAGAAAAGAAAATATCTTTTCTTTTTACGAGTGATTCACGTGTATGCTTCTGGGGCCTTCCACATCTTGCTGTGTTAGATCCTAGTTCATTCCGGTCAATTGCTCCTTTCCTCTAACATCAGCTGTTCCTAATGCCTAGGATTCTTCTATTTGATCACCAGTTAACTTCTTTCCTACCTAGTAACTAATTCTTGCCCCCAAAAAACAAAATTTTTAAAAATCAGAAAAGGATAGCCAGGGAATGAAGTAGTAGAGGTATTTCCAGTCAGCCCCAAGCTGAATATACACGCTTGGGAATTTAATCATTTCCAAACTGAAGAGCCATCTGTAAGTTTGACAGGAAGAGTTTATTTAAAGAGCTCTGCTTCACGCTTCCTTGGACTTCAAGATTTTAAGGACCCTTCAGCTTGAAAGTGGATGTAGCATTGGGCATGACTTAATGGATGGTCAGTAGAGCACTAAGTGTTCTGAGAGCATTTGGAAACAGTTGAAATTGTTCTTCAGTCCAACCATGTCTAGAGTCCCATTAACTTTCAGATTGCAGCATTAGGAAATCAGAGAATTTTTGCAACAACTTAAAATCACCTTAAATCGTACTCTGGAATATAGTGACATGTAGGGTTGCCAGACAACATAAAGAACACCCACTTAAATTTGAATTTTAAGTAAGCAATGAATCAGTTCTGAAATTAAAATTTAACTGATGCCTTGTATTTTTATTTACTAAATCTGACAACCATAGATTTCCTCCGCTTTTTGAAACTTGTACACAAGAGCAACGAGAAGTTGAAAACATTCATGCAAAATACCATAGTTCACTTTTGAAAAAAATACAAATTCCAGTTAAGTATAGGCACTTGATAAAAATATGTTAGTTAAATATTTATTTGTTAAATCAAAATTTAAAACATCTATCATTATAATTCTAAAATATTAATTTCTGTTAAAGTCTTGTTCCTTTTTCTCTTAAATCTGGTGAAAGCACACAAAGCATAGATTTTATGTCTTAAAAACCAGGGAAATGAAATAAAGATTATTTTGCATTGAATGATACCCCCTTCCTTTCCAGATGAAACTGCTATTGTTGAGTTGTATGACTTCAAGTTGGCTTCTATGTGCTGTTTTTCCTGGATAAAACTCTTGGTTCGGTTTTGAAATGAATCAGCAACATGTTGTTTTAACTACTCCAAGGGCCTTCAAGAAAAAAGCAATTTATGAAAGACAATATGCCTTCATGAGACAGGCTGTGCTTAAAATGGGAATTCTTTAAGTGGTCATAGCCTATAGGCACTGGAGGATTAATTGAAATACTGTTTTCTGAAAATTGAGTTGTCACATAGCAACTGGAAAGCAGGATTCAGAAGCTGGAGGAGGGGTTGGGATTTTTTTTGGTTTTGTTTTACTTTGCTTTGTTTTGCTTTTTTTGCTGTTTTCAGAGAAAATGGCATTCTACTGCCTCTTAACAATAAATGTGCTGTTGCAGTATCTTGTCAGTGGTAATCAGTTGTAATATGTAATTACTTTTTGTGTCCTTTAAAACATATTTACCATATATTTGTGTTTCATTTCTTGGACATTTCTGTATAATCCTGGTCATACGATACATAGAGGGAAACAACTTTATAGGAATAATCAAATGTATTTATTAATAAAAGGAAACTGAAAGTATTTCTAATATATAGAAACTAGTAATGAGTTTTAAGATTATACCTAGTTACTAGTGATGGTAATAAAGAAAGTTAAAGGAATAAAGGGGAAAAAAAACTGGCCAGGCATGGTGGCTGATGCCTATAATCCCAGCACTTTGGGAGGCTGAGACAGGAAGATCACTTGAGGCCAGAAGTTCAAGTCCAGCCTGGGCAACATAGTGAGACCCCATGTCTCAAAAAAAAAAAAATATATATATATATATATATACATATATATATAGTTTCAGTCTGTAATTTATTTGGAAGGAGGTAGGATGCTGAAGAGTGATTGGAAAATAGGGTCATGTTAGATGTGAATTTAATCCAGGCCTCTCCAATATCCCCTGTGCAAGTTTATCTTGTTTGTCTTAATTTTTTGTTTGTAAAATGACATATATTAATGTGCTGTTCAGACAGTATGTTTAATCTCTTAGAATATATAATGACATGATTTTGAACCCATTTGCTATTTGCACCAGGGCCCAAGCAATCTTGGTTGCAACAATGGGCATGGCGTCTTCCTAGCCTTTGTCCTCACAATAGGAGCCCACTTAGGGCAATGCTGTCTTACGAGGGCTTGGCCTTTCTTTAGAAGGAATGGAATGGGAGGCAGGGGCTGCTGACTCCAGATGGAATTAGGCC
The DNA here is from genome assembly GCA_008086735.1 of Cheirogaleus medius. Taxonomy (NCBI): domain Eukaryota; kingdom Metazoa; phylum Chordata; class Mammalia; order Primates; family Cheirogaleidae; genus Cheirogaleus; species Cheirogaleus medius. Next base: position 7,042,012 of record VBSM01003148.1, on the reverse strand, counting down.
CAGTTGATCCCAGGTGGAAGAAAACTACAGGCTAGAGCCCACAGAAAAAGATGCTCCAGGTTACAGTGGTGCAGGGATGGCCGACCGACCACACTGGTGATTGTCTTGCAGGTGGACTTGGGCCTGCTGCGTTTTGTCTCTGCCGTCGGGACACAGGGTGCCATTTCCAAGGAAACCAAGAAGAAATACTACGTCAAGACTTACAGAATAGAAATTAGCTCCAATGGGGAAGACTGGATCACCATAAAAGAAGGAAATAAACCTGTTGTAAGTTTGGCTGCCACCCCTCCACCAAAGCAGTCTTTTAAATGGATGATCAGTTTTTACCTGTGTGTGGGGGAGCGGGAACTTTCTGTCTGGCCTGGTTTATTTTTTAATTGATTTAATATGAAAAGTGCAATTAGAGGTTTAAATCTGACCAAGGTGTCTCATGTTCCTAGACCCAGAAGCCAAGAGGAAATTATACGGATGTTTCCAAAAAAAGTCAATACCAGCCAAATTAAGTGTCACACTCAAGAATCACTTTGAGCCTCCCACGGGGACATGGATTATGCATAGGATAAACTCTGTCCTCTTAGAACCTTAAGAATTTGAGGTTTTGTTTTTGTTTTTTCCTGACATTTCTTCGTTCTCTATCATAGATTCTTTCTCTTTATAAATGGGATGGTTTTAGAAAACATCTTTTCATCTACTCTCTGTAGCTCACAAACTAATTTACAAGTGTACTTGGCCGCTTCTTATAAGAATGGGATAGAACGAAAGGTATTTCACTGTGTTCCCTCAGATCACACAAATAACATGCCACCTCCTTTCTGCTTTCAACCAAGGAGGCGGCACAGACCACGCCGTGTCCCTGGGCGCTCGGCCCCGAATCATTTGGAACTGAGATGTTTTTCTCAGCCAGCCTGTTTATTTGAAGTTCTATTTGCTCTGATTTACTAATCAAAAGATTTCTGAGCATTCATACTCACTGTCTCCTAAAAATTGAAAGCTTGCCCTGGAGGCTGAGTAACACACAGGAAATTGGTGAGGTTAGTAGCAAAGATCTAGGTAACTTGCAAGGATGGGTTTGGGAAGAGGCCAATTAACATGTCCTTGTCTCTCTTTGGGGCATCTGTGTACTTGATTTTCTCCTTTTGGGTCTGGAACTGAGAAAAGCCTCCTAGGTGTGAAGTGAGAGAAGAGATATTAATTCCCTTTGATTAGCCGAAAACCCCACTCTCATCTGGGGCAGGCAAGGTGGAAGCAGATACAGGTAGACAGCTGCTCTGTGGGAGGAAAGCTCTGTGAACAGGCAAGTTCAAGGCCACTGTCTGGCCCTGGAGGACATGAAACCAATTCTACATCTGGGGAAGAAAAACCCTTGTAGTCAACGCCTATGAAGATGAAGCAAGTAAATTTTGACCCCGAGTTTCCTGATTTATCCTTGTTTGGGAGTAGATTTTTGAAGGCATGCTTTAGTTTCAATCAAACAAAGGACGCACCTACAAACAAATGAACCCAGAAAGAATGGGGAGAACTGACCCTAGACCCGGTCAGCAACTGTCTACTGGTTGCTGGCATGGCACAGCACGGCTGTCAGGGCACACTCAGGTTCCTGGGGGTGGCTGTCAATGCACACAGCCCACCTGGGAACTCCCTGGCACACAGAAGGGCTTGCAGGGTGGGAGGCAGAAAGAATAGGGAAGGCTTCAGCGCAGATAAAGACTTGGCCTCTGCATGAGCCCTTTCATTGAATCTAAATGAAATCAAAACATCCCACAGGAGTCTAGTTGTTGGTGCCCACCCTGCCTTTCTCTGTACTTTGGAGTTTAGCCACTTCCCCCTGCCCTATTTCTTTCTTTCTCCGGGCAGGGTTGGCCATGCCTCAGCCAGAGTAGCTCTTGACCAATAACTCCAGCAATCCTCTTTATGTTGCAGAGAACGCGTGCACGCACATGGTTCTCAGCAAACATAAAACGCCCTCCCTGGAGCCAAATGCACACACCCTTGAGCTGCATCAGAGCACGCAGCACCCCTCACAGAGCTCAGGTCCCCCTCGGACCTGGACTTGCTGACCCCGTAAGGAGAGTGCCATCGCTGGGGGCTCTACTCCTCTGGCAGCTCCCGTTACTCTTTGTCACACACAAATGCTCCCACACAGATTGTTTCCCAGAGAGAGATGCCAAAGCAGGACAGAAATGGAAAGGCCATCACAGGCTAGGATATATTAGGATATTAAATCGTCTCCAGAGAGGGATCAAGCTAACAACCGACTTCGTAAAGCATTTGACCACCTTCAGCTGTTCAGGCCCCTTAAACTAAATGAAATAAAAACACCAGCCTGACTTTTTACAAGCCCTTTCTCCCAGAGGGAAGAGAATGCCTTGGGAAACTGTGAGCTTCCTGCATGTACTTACCTGGAAAGGTGGAGAGGAACCTCCACACCTCTGGTGTGCCTAGGAATGCTCTAGTTGTGCCACCTAAGAGGAGGAGGAGGAGGAGGAGTGGGCCCTGGCTATGCAGAGAAGCAGAGTGCTAAGTACACAAGACACAAAACTGAGAAATGTCTCTACGACAAGGGCTGCTCCCAACCCAGGGCTGAAGCGCAAAATCCAGGCATGGGGAGGCCACAGTGTTCCTTGACAGCCAACAGTCTCCATCCCTCCGAGATCTTACTAGAGCCCACTCCTGCAGCCCCTACCCAGGTAGTGGGTAATTGCGGGAAACCAATTCATGCCTGGCCCTCATTACATTTGCAGTCACAGCTTATCTTTCCTGGAATAAAATGGCTCCTTTTAAAACCAGAAGCAGAAACCCTGCTTTTCACTTAAAAATCATTTATAACTCAGTTTTAATTTTGACCATTAAAACATAATTTTACCAATAACCAAAAAAGGAGTAAAGTCATGAATTAATGTCAGGGATAAGATCTTCCATCAAGGAACAGAGTCAAAAGGGAGAAAGCTGTCTGACCTAGTGCTGGGAACATAACCTAGAATTTTAAAAAGCCAGACCCTACCCTGAACTCAAAAAGCATTCCTTCTGAGGGTTCTTGGGAAAGTAAAATAGTGCGTGTTCCCATGACATGTCTACAGTATTCTGTAGGTCTTCTGATAAAGTTAAGAACTTTCCACTTTTTAAAATAATGGCATGTATCCTTTAATAAATGTTATCCCTATAATAGTGCTTTTAGAGAGTCTAGCCTCAGAAAAATCGAATAGATGACTAGAACATTCTATATGAGACATGACTCTTTCTGATGGCCATGATTTGATAAAATAACATGTCAAGTTATTCATGCCACCTCAGCCTTGGTAGACAATGCTGAAATTGTAAATAATTTTTGTAAGCATTGGTGAAAACATGTGTTTGGATTTGTTTTATATCCAAAAAGTCTGCTAATAAAAGGCCTTTTCTTTTTCCATGTAGGTCTTTCAGGGAAACACCAACCCCACAGATGTTGTGTACGGAGTTTTCCCCAAACCACTGATAACTCGATTTGTCCGAATCAAACCTATGACTTGGGAGACTGGCATATCAATGAGATTTGAAGTATATGGTTGCAAGATAACAGGTGAGCTCCAGCTTGTAGAGTGTCCTGTTTTGATTAGCATAAATGCAGGGAGAATAATTTTGTATAAATGTGGTCATTTTTGGCCGGGCGCGGTGGCTCACGCCTGTAATCCTAGCACTCTGGGAGG
>VBSM01003148.1:7023298-7038168 GCA_008086735.1 Cheirogaleus medius | reverse complement strand
AAAAAAAAAAAAAAAAAAAATAAATGTGGTCATTTTTATTTGATAATTAAGAGCCTATACTTTGGATTTAGGCAAAGTGGAGTTCAAATTCTACCTTACTATTCACTATTCTATTTTTCAGACAATATACTTATCTTTCAAAGCCTTAGTTATCTCGCCTGGAAAATAGTAAAACTGTACCCTGCACAGGCTACTTGTATTTAATAGTAATGGATAGGATTAATGGGCATAAGGCATTTCGCACAGCCTGGCGTGTGACAAGGATGTGTTTAGTGGCACCTCTTCCTCTAGACTGTAAGCTCCTTGAAGGCAAGGACCGTGCCTTTCCTCTCTGCTCCCTGGGTGCAGGGTACACTGATACTTAGTAGATTGAAAATAAATAACTATTGCATGAAATGTTCTCCACTGGCTTCATCATTTTAATTTTGAAGCATAGAGGCGGCCTCATCTGGTATAGTTAAGAAGAAGTTTAACTTATAAGACTTTGTCCTTTTACTCACTAACTACCCTGACAACTTTCCCTTAGGCTTTGTCTCTAGCTATGTTTATTTTTTGTTGAATGAAATGTACTGAAATTAGAAATCAACTCATAAATGTTTCTCGTTTTTTATTTTGTTTCTTCAAACATCAACAGGACTTTAAAAGTCAATGATAAATGCTGAATAAGTAAATGGATTATACCCATTTGAGAGATGAGAAAGGTTGAGATACTGAGGGATGAAGTGGCTAAAAACGTAGGCCAGGTCAGCAAAGAGCTGGAACTAAAAGAATAATCCTAACTGTCACTCTTACTGTGTTTCCATGGTGATCAGTACTACTGTTACTTGTCCATTGATTTTCTTGTATGACTATTCTGTATTCTGCAATACATAACAGTCATACTAGAATTCCTTTCTGTTTAAGTAAATGCATTACGAAGCTTTCGTTACAAAAGCAACCCCCAAAAATCTAGTGCAATGTAATCTTCATCGTTAGTGTAAAAGTTCAAAGACAGAATCCATAGACTGATTCACTAAAAAGTAATTAAAAGTGAACAGCTTCTAAAAGTCAGTGAACTACCTTTGAATAACATGTTAGTATATGTCTTTAAGGTATTTAATTTTTCATTACATTTTTATGTTTATACTCTTTAGTATAATTATTTTTAGAGGAGAAAAATACTAATTGCAAACATCAACTGGACTTTAAAAGTCTCTGATAAATGGTGAAGGGAAAAAAATCACCTTGGCAATTTTCCATGAAATTACAAGCAATTTGGAGAAGAGTTTAATGAAAAGGGAAAACTATACTTGTTTACAGTAGTCTGTCTTGGAAAGTAAAGCTGACATCTGATTTTTTTTTACCAAATTTTATTTATTTCCATCCCATAAACAGACTCGTTTATTATTTTGGGATCTAAGACTCAGAAAGTTCAAGGTCTTGGAGGCAGAAACTGGGTGGGGAGGATTTTGGAGTAGAAAGAACAATGAAAGTTAGATATAACCTAACCTTAGCTTTATTTTTGATCAGCAGTTAAATTACAGAAAGTTCTAGGTCATTTTCAGAGCATTACAAATTTGAGAGGCTACTCATAAATTCATAGGACAAGGCCACTTGGGGTCTGGGTGGAAAGTGCTGGCCTTATCTCATGCCACTATATCAGAAAGAAATGAGGTAAACTTCACAAACATGTTAGTCTGAACTTTGAATTTCCAGGCTCTTGGGTATTTATGTCACATCATTTCAGTTGAATAAAATACTTATTGAAATCCAAACTGTCCTTTTTCATTTTCATAAGGGTTTCCCTGAGAGAGAATTCTAGGAATGCGAGCAAAGAAGGCAAATAATTTGTTGGATTTTTTTTTAAAAAAATGGTTAAATGATCTAGTTATTTAAACACAGATGTCTAAAATAGCATATTCTACTGTTTTCATACACAGTCTATTTTATAATTATTTTAAGTGGCTAATTATTTTTCAAAGAAGTTATTGCTTTTAGGCTCAGAGTGTTAATCTTTTAACCATGACATCTACTATACATCTAAATACTTTCTCTCTAGTAAGATGGCTCTAATCTCCAAATAATTGATCTAGGCAGGTTTTTGGAGAGGCCAACATGTTTCGATGACGGTCACATGCACAGAAGATATGCAGACTTATACGGGCTTGGCTGTGGATTGTCCACTTAGTGAATGTTTGACATGAGAAAGACATTTAATCTCTCTAATCTCCATTACCTTGTCTGTAAGACTTAATTAATGCAGCTGTAATGAAAGAATATTCGTAGCATACCTGGTTTAGAGTGAGTGCTCACTGAATGGTCCCCAGCATATTAAAGCAGTGCATGGTACTCAATAAATTGAACCTACAATATGCCCTGCAAACAGAGCCTCTAATAAGACAGTGATATCAGTGTTTTCTTCTTGGTTACCAGGAGCAGATAATTTTCTTCTTTTTGAGGTCATGGTCCCGTCAGATTGGAGAGGAATGAAAGAAGAGGGTTGCCGCATTCCTGCAGGTCCATGAGAGCAGGGGCCCTGTTGGCCTTGTTTTCTGTTGTGTTTTGTATGCCTGGAGCACAACCAGTGCTCCCTGGTTATTTTGGAATTAATGAATTGCACTTCTGTCCATGCCTTCTGACAAACAAGTGGCTGGACCTCAAATAATTTTTACCCTCTCCTATGAAGTAGTCAAGTTCTAACTCAATCTGGATTTCAAAAAAAACAAAAAAACCCTGCCAAACTCAAAGCTACCATGTGAACACATCACTTGACTTCTAAAGCCATGAGAGCCCCAAGTTTTTTAACCTGATTTTTGTCTTCAGAAATTATTTTTTCCTGAATCAAGGACCAGAGACAAAAAAAAAAGAAATTGTTTTTTTTAGAAATATAGTAATCCTGGAAAATTAAGAGTAGATGATGGTTGTCACCCTAATAGAGATATAAAGAAAACAGGATTGGAGCAGACCATTCTGCTTTGTAGGTGATTGAGGAAGGAACATTTTCATCATTTTAGCAAAGATGGAAATTGGTGAAAATCATGTTGGAGGGTTACTTGTTTAATGTATAAGAATGTACTACAGACTCTGCTATCTTGAGTTTGTTAACCAGAAGTCTATTACCTGGTGCACAGGTTCACGCGCTCACAAAGTCAATCGGAATTCACAATGATGATCTCAGGCTCCATAATATCCAGAGATACTTTCTGAGTCATCAAGGGAAGATTAAATTATTCTCATTCAGGGTCTCCCATCAAATGCACTTATTACTTTCCATTCTTTGAAAATTGGTTAGCTGGATATTTGGCTAATCAGCGTGTCTCAGTTTTTCCATTGAAGTTGAGTATAGAGATTTTACTATAAATTAATATCATTAAAAAGAACCACCTCAATCCCCCATTCCAGAACTCATTTCTCCCTCCGATCCAAGACTGGTTTTAAGCTTTCCAAACAGGGTGGCCTGAAAAATTACAGAATGTCCAGTTAAATATGATGCAGATAAACAACAGATTTTTTTTTTAGTATAAGTATGTTCCAACCATTGCATGGGACATACTTATACTAAAAAATTAATCCTTGTTTCTCTGAAATTCTAATTTAGCTGGGCATCCTGCCTCTTGTTCTGTTGTTTGCTTGTTTGCTAAGTCTGGCAACACTATTTCCAGAGGGTTTGACATGTAGTCAGGCTAAACCACACCTGAGGAAGCCTATTATATCATAAAAGAATAGAGGTGGAAATGAGCATCTTGTTCGAACCTTGAATTAATTGTTAGTATAATTTTTCTTCTCGTTGTTAAAAATGGGTGACATGGTTTTCAATAAAAGACCAATCAAGGTGCCTCTTTATTGGGTTCTTTTTTACATCAGGCAGACATCTGGGATGTAGTCTACCTGCACCGTGGATCTGTTGGCTGAATGGGAGGTGGAACCCCTGGGTTTCTGGGTCTGTAAACTGTGACCCAGCCAGCTCCGCACTAGGGAAAGGGCATTAATCCGGTGACAGTTCTGCTCTCCTTAAAATATTCACGTTAATGATATTTTTTCCCACATGGTGACATCTGGTCCCCATTACCAGCTACACATTGCCTTTATAAAAGATGGTTTTGAATCAGGCAGGTATGACCACGGTGGCCAAAACATGGGACTTCTATTTTTAACATTACGGTTTCCTAGTCCCTCGGTAAAATCGTTTTCGTAAATCTTTTTTTCAATTCCCATTGAGTTTATTCTTGGTTTCCAGATCCCAGCCCGGAGCAAATGCTGTGGCTGAATTACAGGAAAGGGCACTTGAGAAAACGACAGCTGCCTTTTATTGTGTTAATAAGTTGATTCATTCAGCAAATATTTGTTGAGCAAATACTGTGTATAAAACAGGGCATAACGTATCGTAGAAAAGAGAAAAATATGACTTGGTTCATGTCCTCAAAGAAGTGAAAATCTTGGGAGGCAAAGACCAGCAATTTGCAGAACTAAATATAAGCAGCGTGTGAGAAATGCAGGCAAAGCGCTGGGAAGAGTCCCAGAAAAAAGGGAAACTGTGTCCAGTTGCAGAGATTGGAAAAATCCAATAAATGACATGGCATCTGAGCATTAGTCAAGATTTTAAACAGTTAAGAGAGAGGAAAGGGCAGACGGAGAGGAATGCCCCGTGAGAGGACTAGAAGGAAAGCCTCCGCATCCCCAGAGGTGAGAAAGTGTTTCATCTTACTTGGCTCTAGCAAAAGGGGTGAATGAGGAGAGGCTTCATAAGGACATGATGTGGAAGGCCTTGCAGGCCTGGTTGAAAAATACACGTGCAATTCCTTGGCAAGCAGGCAGTGAATGTTTGAGTAAAGTAATAACATGAGGCCGGGTGTGGTGGCTCACGCCTGTAACCCTAGCACTCTAGGAGGCTGAGGCAGGAGGATTGCTTGAGGTTAGGAGTTCAAGACCAGCCTGAGCAAGAGCGAGACCCCATCTCTACTAAAAATAGAAAACATTAGCCAAGTGTGGTGGCTCTCACCTGTAGTCCCAGCTACTCAGGAGGCTGAGGCAGGAAGATCATTTGAGCACAAGAGTTTGAGGTTGCTATGAGCTATCATGGTACCATTCCACTCCAGCCTGAGTGACAAGGGGAGACCCAATCTGAAAACAAAAAAAATAAAAATAAATACAATACAGGGTTCAGTATAGGGATTCAGTGTCAAGGGGAAAGGACTACCTTAGCCTGGATGTGGTATATTTGCAATGACAATGGGACATTCATGTGGAAAGTCCCTAATGCAACTAGAAGTCGGGGTGGGAGGGAGGACAGCTGGGGACAAGATGGGCACTGTCCTTCCACACCCATCCAGACACCACCACCTCCCCTGGGGATTCCCCTGTTGCCTTTCCAGGCTGAGTCACACACTTTCTTTCCTTTTACCTCCATATCCCCATCTTTTTACCTTTGTTTCAGCAACTTTCTTGCTGTTGGATTTGTGTTTTTTACACTTCTCCAACCCATCATAAACTGTGGTTTGGAGCGGGGCCTGTACTTGAGCTGGGGATAACTTCCAGTTACCAAAGAGACTAGAAACATCCATAGTTTGACACTGAACTTGGAAGACCTCAAAAGGGGAGAAGTTTATGCTCTTATTGAAGATATTGTCTACTGGGATGGAAGCGTAGGGAGGAGAATTCTGAAAGAGCAAGAGGAAGGCTTGGGGAAGGGAAGGCTGCAGTTTGCCGTAACAGACTCCAGAAATTGAAAATGTTATATGAATGGGTATAAAACCATGTCTTTATTCAATACGTTGTATTTTCATTCTAAGCACGGAGTCTCCCAGAAAATCATTTTACATTATCCATTTCATTCCACCTCCTAGATTATCCTTGCTCTGGAATGCTGGGCATGGTGTCTGGACTTATTTCTGACTCCCAGATTACAGCATCGAACCAAGCGGACAGAAACTGGATGCCCGAAAACATCCGCCTGGTGACCAGTCGCTCGGGCTGGGCCCTGCCCCCCACGCCTCACCCCTACGTGAACGAGTGGCTCCAGGTGGACCTAGGGGAGGAGAGGATTGTGCGCGGCATCATCATTCAGGGCGGGAAGCACCGAGAGAACAAGGTGTTCATGAGGAAGTTCAAGGTCGGGTACAGCAACAACGGCTCGGACTGGAAGATGATCATGGACGACAGCAAGCGCAAGGCGAAGGTGAGGGCTCCAGACCGTGAGGAAGTCGGTCCTGACATCCTTGACTAAAGTCAAGGCATTGTCCTGAGGAAGTGCGACTTCCTATTTACTTCCAGCCATGAGATCAGAGGAGGTGTGTGACAGTGTCAGTAAGACCCCCGATTCCAGGGAAGACAGGAACGTGGTGCAGAAAGTGATGTCCGAGATAGCGTACAAAAGAATCAATTGCATTGCTGGTCCCCTTTCCCTCCATGTGGGGAAGGACAGACAACTCCACACAAGGACAGGGGACAGGGCAGCCCTGAGGGTGAGGGCCTGGGCTGATGGCACAGTCCAGCAAGGCCTCAGACCCTCTCTGAAGATGCTATTCTTTTCACTGGGGTCTCACCCACCCCTAGTTTACGTGTTTTTTGTTTGTTTGTTTGTTTGTTTGTTTTTGAGACAGGGTCTTGCTCTGTCGCCCAGGCTGGAGTGCCGTGGTACAATCGTAGCTCACTGAAACCTTGAACTCCTGGGTTCAAGCAATCCTCCTGCCTCAGCCTCCACTTATAGCTAGGACTATAAGTGCATGCCATCACACCTAGCTAATTTTTTTAATTTTTTGTAGAGACAGGGTCTCGTTATGTTTCCCAGGCTGGTCTTGAACTCCTGACCTCAAGTTATCCTCCCACCTCGGCCTCCCAAAGTACTGGGATTGCAAGTGTGAGCCACTGTGCCCAGCATGTTTTAAATTTCTTAATTGTGATAAAATACCCATAATATAAAACTTACCATCTTAACCTTTTCAGCTGTACACTTCAGTTCTGTTAAGTATGTTCATATTGCTGTGCAACTAATCTCCCAAACTTTCTCCTCTTGCAAAACTGAAACTTTATACCCAGTAAGCAACAACTCCCATCCGCCCCAGCCCAGCTGCTGGTGACTACCCTTCTACTTTCTGTTTCTGTGAATTCAACTGCTCTAGGAGCCTCATATGGTATTTGTCCTTTTGTGAATGGCTGTGTTTCTTTGCATAATGTCTTCAAGGACCAGCCATGTTGTAGCGTGTGTCAGAATTTCCAATCTTTTTAAGGCTAGATAATATTCCATTGTTTGCATAGACCATATTTTGTTTATTCACTCCTCCATTGATGGACACTTGGCTTCTTCCACCTTTTAGCTATTGTGAATATTGCTTAAGTATATTTTATATGCATTGAAGCCTTTTAAAATGCAGTTGATCTCTTGATAATCCAGTGAAAAGAAAGAAAAGGGAATCTCAATATAAAAATATTCCAACATTCACCAAAATATATGGTATAATTTTTTTTAACCAATCAGATCCACCTTAGTAACTATGTTTTACTTAGACTAATGGTGAAATTCATTTGCATTTCCTGAGCACACAGCACCACCTTGGAAAGGACGTGCAGGAGTATACTGGGTGGCCTGGACGCCGGTTTAGGATTCCAATAAGGAACAACCCACCTACAATCAGCAGTCTAGGTTCTGTGGGCAGTGTGGGAATTGTATTGGGCTGAGGATGCTTCTCACACCAACACAATTGGCCTTTTGGTCTTAGCCTTTCCATCCCTGCTTCGCCCTGAACCTACTCCTCTTGTGAAAAAAGAAGATTTTCAGCTCATTGAAGGGAATATTAATTATCCTCACTCCCACTCTAAGCAAGTGTGGGAATATGGCTTAATATAGTGACTCAGGCCAGAGGCGTTGCAGGCAGGAAACAAGATGTGGTGCTGCCAGCTCCCACTCCCTCCAGATGTGGGGCTCTGAGGAGATCACCCTGTCCCCCACGGGCTGTGGGTCAGCCCGAGAGCAGCCGACCACCGACAGGACGACAGGGCTAACTGTCGGAAACGTGCAGATCTCTCCCCACGGCTCCCCTCCTTCGCTTGTGGTTTCTAAAACATTTTCCGTGTCATATTTATATGTGCAGCTACCTTCTTTCTCTTGTCCATTTCGTTGTCCCCTTCTACATCTGTCCCTTTCGTTTGGGGGAAAGAGAAAGTAAAATAAATGTCAGAATCGGGAGTCCCCTTATGAGCTGATCTTTTCTAAGAAGCGGTGAGCGTCACAGTGACTGCATCAGAATAAAGTGTGAATATGCTGCAGATCAACAACTTCCTGCTGCTGCCGATGGCAGCGTGCGCTGGCGTGACATGTTCTGCAACACCAGGGTTCCGGGAGAGAAAGAAAACAAATCACCATATGCTTTTGATAGGGCACGTCATATGTTTCCCTGTCTCTGTTGTCTGATCCACGCGTCTGCGATCCGGTCTAAAGCCATCACTCTGTTGTAGTAGATCAAGTATGGAATTCCACGGGAAGCCTACACACATTTTTCAGTTTTAACAGAATACTCAATTCAAGATTGGTTGGATGTGTTAGGGTTTATGCCTAAAATAGGATCCTATCCATCATTATCATCCTCCTGTGACGTTGAAAACCATAAAAGCTTCTAAATTGTTTATATAGAGCCTCATCTGTGGTTCCTAACACACCCTTCCACTGAAATAAAATCCCTAAGATGAAAAAGGAAACTGGTAAAACCTTTCATTTTAGAGCAGTGTATATTATTTAATTATATAAAAATATGTAAAACACGCTTGTTTAATTTTACAAATGAAGGTGACCTGCTTCGGATGCAAAGTACCTTTTAATGTAAAAGTAAAACTCAGTTTCCCCTATACTTACTCCCTGCCCCTAAATAGTGTGTGATGAACAAGCTATCTCAGAGTCTTTTAACTACACTTTTCAGGAACCGATAGAAAATCCAAACACTCAAAAGCTCTCATCATCTAAAACATAATTAGCAACAGAACACAAAGAGAATTCAAAAGCAAGTTTACACTATCAAAGTTAGCTTAGTTCCATATGGGTTTTCATTGCTAATATTCTTCCCAGCTACCACTGACAGCTTTTATAATGTATTTACATTGCATTAATTCTTTGATCAAGTTAAAATTAAGAGATGAGCCTGGGATGCCATAGATAGAAATCCTTTTTTGCTACAATCTTTGGAGCTATGTTAAATAGACAGAACTTGCATGTGTAGTAATGGTATTTTCATTATAATTAGTATCTTACTGACAACAACTTAATTGGGCCTAACAATAATATATGTCAAATTCTCAATTACTGGCAGCAATTGCAGTTCTATCAAGAGTGCAGAACCCCAATAGTGAATTTACTCTTGATAAAAAAAAAAAAATAGAAGGAAACTTTGATTGGAAGAGGCAGGTCTATGTTAGCAATGCAGTTTTAAATTCCTAAAGGCTTTTCTGAGTTGGAAAAGGCCAATTAATTTCCTTCTAGAACTCAGAAACCCCCCGCCCCGGTTCTGTTATAGCCTAACCCAATCTGTCTGTCTTCGCTCACTCACATGCTTCCATTATCTTGTCATGACATTTCCACCACTGAATGAGCCCATTTTTAACTGGTTTATGATGTCTCAACCCAGCCACTGGGCACAGTTCTCACTCCTGACTGGCACGGCCTAGGAAGGGCCAGCCACCCCATGTGATCTACCAGGTCTAGTAGCCCAATTTGCAGCAAATTAAAGACAAATTAATGAAACTAAATGTGCAGCTTTGGGCATAGATGTTTCTTGGATCATGGTGTTTTCACCTGTAAAAAAGAGGAGACTCAACTAGATGATTTCTAAGGGCAGAGGCATCAGCGTGGTGTGGTTAAGAGCACCAGTTAAAACTGACTAGGTGTGCTAGCACAGTGGCTCAAGCCTATAATCCCAGCACTTTTGGAGGCCAAGGCAGGAGTTTGAGACCAGCTTGGGCAACATAGTGAGACACCCACCCCCATCTCTACAAAAAATTTAAATAACTTTAAAAGGCTGGGTGCAGTGGCTCACGCCTGTAATCCTAACACTCTGGGAGGAGAAGGTGGGAGGCTTACTTGGGCTCAGGAGTTAGAGACCAGCCTGAGCAAGATTGACACTCCGTCTCTACCAAAAAAATTACCTGGGCGTCATGGTGCACACCTGTAGTCCCAGCTATTCGGGAGGCTGAGACAGGAGTATCTCTTGAGCCCAGGAGTTTGAGGTTGCAGTGAGCTATGATGATGTCACTGTACTCTCACTGGGGTGACAAGAGTGAGACTCTATCTTAAAAAAAAACAAAACTGCCTAGATTTGAATCCTGGCTATACCACTTACTAGCTGTATGGCCATGGCAAATTACTTGACTGCTTTGTCCCTCAGTTTCCTTATCTGTAAAAGGAAGGTAATACTAGAATTTATCTCATGGAGTTGTTTTGAGGATTAAATGAGTTAATATATTTTAAGGACTTAAAACAATGCCTTACACGAAACATCATACAATATTTGACATATATAAAAAAGGACATTCCCAATGATAAAATTATTTTAGTTTTTAATTCTCCTCCCCTTCTTCCCTTCTGCATGGGATTAAGAATGGTGTTGGAGCGGGGGATGGTGGCCCATCCCTATAATCCCAGCTACCCGGGAGGCTGAGGCTGGAGGATCCCTTGAGCGTAGGAGTTCAAGACCAGCCTGGGTGATACAAAGACCCTAGCTCAAAAAAAAAAAAAAATTAAAAAGATAGTTTTTTTAAAAAAAAGAATGGTGTTGGGAAAAGAGGATATAGTGAGGCTTATCCATTTCTTAGACAAGAAAACAGGCCTAGTCATTGCTCCATTTTCTTATGATTCCACTCAAGGTTGTTGACCTTCCTGTCAGTGAACAAAGGGAAATAATATTATCTAACAGCAGACTGGCAGTGGGTGGCCTGGGCTCCTGAAAAGTGTCACAGTGACTTCAGGCTGGAAGTGCTTCAGAAGAGGTGCCACCTCATCGTACAATTCAACCAGGAATCAGAACATTGCTGTCAGGGCCCTTGGTACTTTCCTGACACGAGACGGTCTTTTATCTACAAATGACTCCAACTGGTGATACTTCTTAAGTAAACAGAAATTTCGATGGTTGGGAATAACCCAAGTTCTTGAATAAACAGCCTTTGCGCTACATTAAATTTACTATATCCTACTTCAGATTATTAATAATTCCTCCCTCTTCTAGAGGGCCAAGTTGTAGCAAACTAGGACCCTCTCATTTAAGAGAATGTCACAGAAATATTTATCGAAAATGGGGTGTCTATTAGAAGCTCTGAAAAATGGCAAGTTCTCTTCTCGAGTTCTCTTCCTCCACCTCAAGGAAGTGATAAAAGTGTCGCTTCTCCAAGGGGTATCAGCCTATCATTTAAAAACGTGTCTGATTAAATCCTCAGCTCCTGGGAGAGCCTCAGTGTATACTCAGAACTTTCTTAGAAATGACATCTGTCACTTCGTAGAGAAGGTTTCATTGTTTTTTCTTTCTCATTGATGAAATCGATGCCAGCCATTGTTTCTCTGCCCCACTCAGTCCTGAAGAGGGAAGAAACAACTGCCAAACGGGAAGTCTTATCTTTTTTTTTTTTTTGTCTTTAATGACCTGTATTTTTCATGCTTCACAGTCTTTCGAGGGCAACAACAACTATGACACACCTGAGCTGCGGACTTTTCCAGCTCTTTCCACACAATTCATCAGAATCTACCCCGAGAGAGCCACTCACGGCGGGTTAGGGCTGAGAATGGAGCTGCTCGGCTGCGAAGTGGAAGGTAATTATGATTTCCAGAGTCCCTTCTCCTTCCCTACTTGTGTTTTATTTCCTTTTTCATGCATTTATGCCCCTGATGGTGCTGTGGCAAATTGACACCCTTTTCCCCCCGGGTGACCCTGCGTCTCTCAGCCTGCCTGGCAGTGCGGCTCAATGCTCTGACACATACTCAGGGCAGCGTCTTCAGGGTGCTACTTTTGTCTTGGTTGTTTGTACGACTGTCCTCAGATTCTGTGGGGTTGCTCTCTCGACTTTTTAAAAAATAATTTATTAAGGTAAAATTCACATAACATAAAATTCACCGTTTTAACTTAGTAGCATTTAGTACATTCACAATTTAGTTGTACAAACACCACCTCTCTCTAGTTCCAAAACATTTCCATCGCTCCAAAGTCAAACCCCATACCCACTAAGCAGGTAACCCACTTACTCCTCCTCCCGACTCCTGGCAACCACTAATTCCTTTGCCTTTTTAAATATTGTGTAGAGGTGTGTGTCTGATCCAGTTTCTGTGATGATAATGTTGACTGTCATCACATAGTGGCAGGAAGCAGCATTTGACAGGCTGAGACATCAAGACACATTATCTTGGATAAATTTCTTAGGCTGCTACAGAGAACAGAGAAACAGAAATTTACAGGAGATAATGTATATGAAAATACAGTGAAATTTGTTTGGGGATGTTACCGCATATACTTAGACTATTTTATGAAGGTCACATCAAGTACAAATTCAGTTCACACATTGTCTTCAGGACTGCACTCTCTTTTAACATATAATAAATGAGATGAATGTTTTGAGCTGGTTATTGTACCATTTAATATCTTTGTGCACTAAAATCCCCATCTGCCTTAGATTTGAGCATACATGAGTTACCTACACCAGCTTTCTATCTCCATAGCGGTCCTTCTCCAGGCTGGCTCAAAGGATGACTGTTGTGGGCATCCAGATGTTAATCCATTGAGCATTGATGCTCACAGTAGTTTTGAAGAATGCTTTTTAATATCTCCTTCTTGTGGTTTTAAAATTATTTGTGTTTTGAGCTGCCCAAATGTAATTATATCCCTGAACACATTAAATACCATAAAACTTTTCTTATTATGCACTACAAACTCTTCAGCTATCAATCACCATACTACTGAATAATTCATCACTACTTTTCAATGTGTTTATTTAAAAGCAAGCCATTATCTCCCATTCTTTACTGTGTGGTTGTTTTCATATCTGTAGTCATGTCCTGGACTTCTAAATCATCCAATCTCTATCAACACAGACCAGGAATGACCATGTGCCAGGGCTTTGACAAAGATGCCAAGAAAATGAGGGACGGGCAGACCGCACTAAGTGCAGATGCCTTTGTTCAGTTTCCCGGGAAGTGTGGTCATCTGGAAACGGGAGTGCGCTGCTCCAGTACAGGTCCTTGCCTGGGTTCTGGAAAGCAACGCTGATTTAGGAGGTGGGGTGAATGGATGGTTGAAAAGACTGAGCCTGGTGGCAATTTGCCAGTGTCAACTCTGTAGTGAGGTAGAAACTGCTAGTGAAGGGGATTTGCCTGCAGATGTTCCCAGGCACTCACAGAAGTGAGGAAGTTGCCCCGAGCTGTATGAGAAACCAACATCTGGGGAAAGTAATGTACCGTCAAAGCTTTTTAACACAGTTGGTGAAAAGGAGTGCATTTCTTCTACTTTATATCGATTAACAGGCCCTTATTAAATATGTACTTTGTGCCTTGTTCTACAGGAGAGACCTAAAAGGATATAGACAGAGGATAAAGTCCAGTCCAGTCCCCCATGCGTGCCCGTCCTATTTTGAACTAGCACTTATATTTAAGAAACAATCAGAGAACCACAGAAGATAGCATCTTTTCAAACAGTAAAATTAGAGCAAACAAATCATTCACTTTCTACTTTTTTCAACCTAATGTAGGCAGTGCCCTGGGCCACTTCCAGTGTGGAACTCTGCCTTTAGAAACACCATAAGCTATGCAGAAAAATCAGCAAAATGAATACTTATAAGTTTAAAATACTTATAAGTAGCACATTATCAAGAGCAAGGAGAGCTTAGGGAAGACAACTACCTGGATTGCCAGAGAGGAAGGCGTCTACTGATATAGTAACAGCAGTCAATAGAGCCCAGAAGACATGTGTATGTGTCTTACAAAGTCTGGACTGCATGCCTAAATGATGTGTACATTATCTGTACACGGTGATTTCCCAGTTATTATTGGTGTGTGTACTTGAGCAGCTGAACAAGTTGAAACTTAGCTATGTTTCCACATTTGTCGTAACTCTGCTCGGCCCTTAAGCACCATAACAAACAGTGTCACATTTTTATTGAGAAAGCAACAGTTTCTGGCACACTCCTACTGGCCAGAAGCTATCAGAGAACAGTCCCTCCCCCAACCCCCAGCATCTTGTCTGGTTCTCAAACATCAAGAGAACTGTACATTATCTCAAATCTTGTAAAGCGAAATGTAATGCCCAAAACTGTAAAATATTAAACAGATTGCAAAAATGAGTAACAGACTGAAAAAAAATAGACTGAACTAAATTGAAAGGACTTCAAAAGCAGTCTTTGATTAATGTTGGCTACTTTTCAACTACAAATCTAAAGATATGGGAATATCGACCAGCAGTGGAATGCAATCCTACGAGAGCTCAGGTAAAATGACCCTCAGGATATCTGAGACAACTTCTCTCACACACCTGCTTTGGAGAGAGGGCTCAGAGGTTGAGAAGCTACTTAAAGAGAAATGGAATGACCCTTTAAAAAAAGAACAATATTGTACTAAACGTGAATGTTGAGACTCCCTTTGGGGGAAAAAATATAATATAAACTTAGCAAACTTAGTAAATACTACAAATATAAAAGAATTCATGACAAGTGAGTTCTCCAGCACCTTGAATATGAAAGGAAAACCAGTTCAGGCAAAATCTCTATCGTCAAAGCTCTTAACTCCAAGGTCATGAATAAATAGTGAGAATTCAAGAGCTTTTCAGAAAAAAAGGATGTTTACATAGATAACTACATATAAAATGCTAAGGCAGCCAACTCTACTCAGCAGATATGGAGCAAATACCAAAAAAAAAAAAGCAATCTCTGATACATTC
>VBSM01003148.1:6989818-7023198 GCA_008086735.1 Cheirogaleus medius | reverse complement strand
TGCTGCAGGAGGGGGGGCCTTCTTGCCAGAACACATGCATCTTCATTTCCTCATGCCATCCATGTAAACGAGCTGTTCTTAATAGCCACAGCCATTTGAAACAATAATTCGAGCCATTTTCAGAGCTAAAGGCTAGGGATGTCTTAACTGAGTAAGAATTTCTCCATGGCTAAATGTGCTAAACTGATTCCTCATCTTCAAGCCTCTCCTCCCCCCATAACACTTGCACCACCACTACATAACCACACACTTTAAAATGTTTATTTTCATTTTTTCATGAGGTCAAGTTTTTTTTGAGTGAATCCTTTATCCAACTAACTGATGAAATTATGCTTATATTTGAAATGCAGCTTTTAAGTTGGGATTTTGTAAATCGATCTACATTAAAATTTACAAAGACAGAATTAGTTGTTTTCACATCACCACCGACTAGCAAATATATCAGAGGTGGTGTGTGCTAAACGCCTCACATTAGTCTCCCTAATCTCCTAAAACCCTAAAAGCTAGGAAGTGACTTTCTCTTCCACTTTGGAATGGCAGAGGAAATGTTAAGCAAGTGGGGAAATGGGATTGCACCATTTGGAAATTGGCCAAGGCACTAGGATTTTCACCCTATTGTTGCAAAAGGTATCATGGGACCTCGACTGCCACCCGGGTCAAATGCAGTTTCATATAGCACCTGACTCTCATTTTAGATTAAACACGAGCCCTTGAATGCAGGTCTGTATTTTTACCCAGAAGGGACTCAGCCCACATAATTAATTTCCACGGGCAAAACTGAAGGCATTACCATGTAACTTCATAATAAGGCCATGTTATTGGCTAACACATTAGTGCAAAATCTGGAAGGAGATGTCCTGCAGTACATTTCCAGCTACTTCAAAAGCTTATCTGAGAAGGAGCAAGAGAGCTCTGCACTCTGAAATGGAAAGGATAAAAAAAAAAAAGAAAAATCTAGCCCAGAAATTTAGTACCGTGAACTGGGTTTATATATAAATCCCACCTCCTAAAGCTGTCTCTCTCCAAATTTCTAGGATAATCATTTAACATTCATGTGGCCAATAAGTGTCACATTGCTATGGGTTTTTTAATGCAAATCTTGTATATCGGTAGCCACAAGCCACAAAAATGACTTTAATTAATGCAGAGGCATTTTCTGTGTAAGATGTTAAGATGTCAAGTTCAAATTGAAAACCCTATAGCTGATGGAAAAAACAGAGTACTGTTCCATGACCCAGGTCCTCTGGAACGTTCCTGGGGTTGCCTGTAAACACCCTGCCACAAACCTCAGACTGTTTTGTGGACGCTGTCATACATCTTTGGTGAAATTTCTCATAAAAAGGAATGACTGCAGTGTCACAGTATACACTTTTCAATTGCCCTCTTGTGGAGGGGGTTCTTTTCTTTATAAACCCTAAAGTGGTTAGTTAATATTGATTAGAAACAAAGCCACAGATTTACTCCTCATATCAGAACAACCAGCCTTCTCATTTTTGCATTAGTTCATAACTGAATCAATTGAAACTGAAGCCTTTGAATGAAATAGGGCGAGTATGTTAGCCTGGAGCAAATTGTGTATGGCAGCGAGTTACAAACCACAAAAAATGGGTCATTTATCGTGGAAACACTGACAATCCTTTAAAAGTACAAAGTGTTTTGCTTTTACCTACAGTGTTTAAATTATTTCTTGGGTAGGTAGGAGAAAGTTCATTCCAATTTTTTCTAACATATTAGCATGGCAAAAAAAAAAAGTTCTTTTTTCAGACCAGTGCATTTGTCTCAATAATTCTATAAATTCCTGCATATATTAAGAACCTCTGAGGGTGTTAACGCCCACCCCCCAGCCCCTAGTCAAGAAGAGATGATTTTTAAGAAGACATTCTCATGTTTCATATTTATTGCATGAAAGCCAATTTTTCCTTTTTAAAAAATTCATTTTACTTTGCAAAGCTATTTGTTATTCTTTTCTGAAAGTGGATGTGCTCACATATAATTGTTTGCAAGGAGCAAAAACCTCACCTAACCCAGGTACCTTTTTATATCTAAACAACACACAACACACATGTGTTGCATGTGCTCACATGCAACATTGTGTCCTTTTCACTAATTCTGGCACAACTACAGAATTTACTGTGAGAACTACAAATTTTGTATGTTCAGTGTGATGAAACCAAACCGTGAGCATTCTCACTTTCACCCAGGTAGGTGGGAACATGGAAATTGGGATCAGTGCCATCTTTGGTGGTATTTAGTTTCTTAGGATGGGGATGTTGATTTAATTTCTTCTCCTGGGGTGACCTATTTGTATATAGAGGGGGAGAAATATTGTAGCAAAATGCTCATTATTTACAAACAGCTCTGAATTCCAGGTGAACGGTAGCAAATACATAGAAATAAGCAGAGAGTTTGCTCTCCCATACTTGCTTGCCAAGGTCAAAATTCTCCCTGGAAGTTACTCATTTGCAAATGCCTTTGAAGTCATTAGATAATACATTTGGCTTCAAAGGCACGGGGAGGCCAGATTTCACATTGGAGCTGTGTGTGTGTGTGTACCCAACAGCGGAATTTGGCCCCCAACCTATAACAAAACTGATAATGCATATCGGTTTTAAAAAGTGAATTTTCACCTTGAATCTTTCTCCTCTAAGCCCACTGGGAACAGAATGCTAATGTATTCTGGCCTCCCTCCAATTCTGCCATTACAGATTCACCTTCCTAACCCGTAATATATGTAATTCTCTTCCCACTGCCTGCCTTATTGAGGCCATGCACACGTGTGACCACTCATCCAACGTATTTACTGGGAGATCAGGGGTAGCTGCTGCAGTCAATTAGCTCAGAAATCCGAAGACCATTACAAGAGCACGATTTTACGGCTCTCTGATTCATGCTATGGATGTGTGACATGATTTCCAATCCATAGATGCTGTAGCATAGGCCTGGCCCTAATAAAGATCGCCACAAGTCTTTATTGATTGATGCTATTGGAAAGTGCGCAATTATGGCACCTCATGACCACCTCCAGAACTTTCCATAATAGTCTTGGGCCTGCCTCATTCCTTCACCCTGAATTAGTCCTGTTCTTTCTCAAGGTAACAGGCTTCCTCCGACCACCTCCAACCATAATCTGCATCGCAAATACACAGGAGAAAAAGGTTGCTCAAGCACAGTCATAAACAGAAACTGCTGTTTCCCAAATGTAGTGGATTATAAGACTCACCTGAGAAACTTTCAAAAAACCCCCATATTTTCAAGGCCTTACCCAACAGAGATTCTAGTTCTCAGATCTGGAGAGGATAGGTCAATAGGAAACTGCAATTTCAGCGAGCATTCAGGTGATACCTATGATTGGGCAAGTTTAAGAACACTGCTTGGAAACAGAAGTATAATGATGAAGAGTGGAAAATGGGTGAGTTAAGACATGGAATAAGAGAAGGTGAAGCTAAATCTCAGTAAGGTCACAGCCTATCCCCCGACCAGAAATGCCAAAGTAGACACAACCGATTGAAAGCACACGGTGTTCAGGGTATTATTTTCTCAATCTCCCAGTTCCTCAGGACTGCAAAGGAAATGTTTCTCCCCTTCCCCTTCTGATGCCTCCCACAGCTTCTCCAAACCACATACTGGGCAGAGTGTTTGTCCTTGGGAAAAATAAACAACCATAACAGCCAATGAAAGGAGGAACACTACGGTCCACTCTAAACCTTCAGTTTTCCCGTTTTTAAAATAGATCGTGGGGACTGGCCTTGCAACTTCCCTGAAGGCACACATCTGAAACCGTGGAATACAATTTGAAGCTCAGAGGTCTGGGTCAAGTTTAATACCCAAGTCACCGAGGACATTCAGAGGCCTTTGCCTTTCACTGCTGCAATTGTATGCCACGCTCAGTCTGGGAATCAGAGAATGCCCGTGGAACAAAGTCTCCAACTCTCCATGCCTTCTGCATGCTTTACAAAGAAATGTGTTAGAATACATTGTGCACTTGGAACTTGCTAAGACAGTAGATTTTAAGTGCTCTCACCACAAAAAATGTTTGTGAAATAGTGCATATATTAATTAGCTTGATTCAGCCATTCCACAAGGTATACATATATCAAAACATCATGTTGTACACTATAAATATATACAGTGAAAATTTTTAAAAAATAAATGCATTAGGTACCAAAAAATAACGGTTTGTATGTGATATTGTGGTGAGCAAAATATAAGTGAAACAATGACTGTTGGAATTAAAGAAGGGATTTTCTCTGGAAAATGTTTGCCTCTGATAGATGTATATAAGCATACAACATCTCTCTCCTACAAATTATCTACCGTTTTCTTATTTGTTTTATGTTATTGGTTTTGTTTTTCAGGTGGGACCACCGTGTTGAGCACAGAAAAGCCAACAGTATTAGACAGCACAATACAATCA
Source organism: Cheirogaleus medius (assembly GCA_008086735.1). Lineage (NCBI taxonomy): Eukaryota > Metazoa > Chordata > Mammalia > Primates > Cheirogaleidae > Cheirogaleus > Cheirogaleus medius. The sequence goes on along the minus strand of VBSM01003148.1, from coordinate 7,018,784 downwards.
GGTATGAAATAAAATCTAAAATGTGGTATATGCCATGTCCCTGGAATGTCCTCCCCCCACAAAAAAAATGGCACGCTGCCACGCTTCTTGGTTTCAGCTTCCCCGAAAGTCCTAGAAGGAGAGATGCCACGCAGCATCTGGTCTCCAAGCGTGAGCCGTAAATATTGCTTTCCTTTCATCCACATGTATATGCAGCAGGGAACGAGATTTCCTTCCCCATCAGTAATTGCCAAATGGTGACAATCCCAGCTCTCTACGGAAGGAACTGAGTAACATACTTTGTTTAAAAGCAGCACATCTAGGACATGGGTTGTGTTTGCAAACTAGAGGAGAAGGAAATCGCGCAGGCAGCACAGCCTGACTATTTATTTTCATCACGATCCTGCAGAAACCAAGACAGGCAAAGTTTGTCAGTTTTGCCTGCCACGGAGTTGGCAGTTTTACAACAGCGTTTCCAGTGGGTGTGCCACGGAACGGGGTTCAGGAAACCGCAGTTTATAGTTGTGCACGGGGAGAGGAGCACCCTTGGGAACAGCAACTCCTCATCCTTTTATTAATAGAAAAGCGTAACGACTTTTAAAGCCCACAGTTTGCTGTTTACCAGGGGCCAGCCGTGGTTAAGCAGTGTGGCCTTCCTCTTGCGCGCCTTTGTTTTTTGTTAGTATTCTGCGAAATTCTTCCCCACAGACACAACGCAGAGGGAAATGAGGGGTATAAACAATCAGAGGTTTTAAATACTTTAAAGTTAATCATTAGAGTAAGGTGAACAGGTCAGTTTTCCAGCTTCTCCCATTTCCTTTATGGAAGCTCACTCAGCCTGGGCCTCCACAGTCGTTTATTAATGGGGCGTGTGGTGTGTATCAATGTTTCCTCAACGGTACAGCTCTACCCGGCTAGGCAGAAAGTAGAAAGGGCTGCTCTAATTAGTATGCTTCCTTAAAGGACGCTGTCACTGTTGACCTGATTAAACTGCAAAACAAACTTCTCTTCAGTTGAACTTAACCCCGAGTTGCCCTGAGGTTGACAAAACCCATGCTACCACCGCATGGCCCAAACACCCCCAAATACCAAAAGAAGAAACCATAATCGCCTAAATTCCAAAAACACTGTTGTCCTGCACACGTCTTTTAAGGTTATAAAACGTGGCCTTCAGAGATGCCTCCTATACCTGAAGCTGCCTCACGAGGGAAGCCTGGCCACCTTCCCTAAGCGTTCTCACCCCTCAGGATGGTTGTGGAGAAAGGATGCTAACTGCCTGAGGCCCCTCTACACCCCTCTGGAACAGGAAAGAGGGGTGAGGTGAATAAATGAAGTTCTGATCATGTAGCAAACATTTTTACTGTTGTTTTAGTTTCTTCTCTTGCCAGAGAAGTAATTAAAGCCACTATGAAGTTGCCAACTAATTTGCTTCATCTCATCTCTCCTCTCCTTGCTTATTAAAAGAGCTAGGGATCATTAAAAAAAATGAAAGTGAACAACAGCTGTGGAGAAAATAGAAAGTTCTGTCAGATTCCAAAACTGAGATAATCCTCCCTGAACGTTCAAGGTCTATATTATCAGAGCAGACACGATTTTGTTGACACATTTGATCTGTGCATGACCTCAAGGTCATTCCCATGATGGCTTTGCAGAGGGGCCAGTCAGTCCTCTCACAGGGTCCACCGTGGTCAGAGGGCAGGTGAATAACAAATCAGGAAACCAGTAAGACCCATTTCTCCCACCATCGGAACCAGTTCAGTTCAGAGCACACTGGCTTACTGACCAGGGGTGGTCCAGTCTGGTGTGAATTTCACGGTCGGCCCAGTGTCCTTTGTGAATGGACTTGGTTTCCTGTTTTTCCAGTGTCTGAGGTCATGAGTCTGGGCTCCAAGTCCTTGTTTGTCAGTAAAGGACTGTGCGACCTCCTTGGGAAGAGTTCTGTTGGTTGTCACCTTTTGGCTAAGCCCGTGCACAGAACACTGCTCAAGGACCTGAGCATGCTTTGAGTCAGAGATCAGGTCTACCACTGACCAGCTCTGAGGTGTCCACCCAGTGGTCGGATTCACCTAACCAATGCTTTAATCCACACTGTTGTGCAGGTTTCAGATTCTCCAAACGTCTTCACGAGCAGCAGTAAATCAATTGACCCCTAAACCTTCATCATAATTCAATTTTTGCTGAAGCCATTATAGACTCAAGCAGAGTCTTAAGATTTCATTTTGAGGATTCTTATTAATATAATAAACTCGGTGGGCACATAATATTCATATACTGTCTGGGTTGTAATCAGATGCATAAAAGGCTATTAATGGTCTGATGAGAAACCCTGCATTTTGAATCCAGCTCTCTCCAGCGAAGGTTCTTAGCCTCTGAAGATCTTCCACCATTTCTACTGCAGTTCAGGGGCTATTTGTAACCTGTCATTACATGGGCCTCGGCACCTCCACCTGTTTGGACTGAAAGACCAGTCTATGAGTAAGCGAGTTACCATACTCAATAGAAGTTTGGAATACGAGATTTAAAAATTAAATCCTTGTGCATATTTAGGGTGCTAACGATTCAACTTCAGGCAAGATGGGTTCAGCAAGCACAGCTGGTGCTTGCACTCAGAGGCTATAAATTTGTTTTAAGTTCAGAATATTGTTTCCTGCTATTTTTAAGAGTCAAGAAGGGATTTAGCCAGATTATTCCCATTGAATTTAATGAGAATTGTGTGCAGCTTCAGGGCCTGGGTAGTATTTTGAAAACTTAAAAGTCAATAGTGCTATATGTTTATTTCTTTATTTCATTCGTCCATTTGTCCATTTACTTTTTTTCCTCTTCCTTCTCTCCCCTTTTCTCCTCTCCTCTGCCCTTGTCTCTTTCTCTTTTTTCTTTTTCCTTTCTATAAATGTTTATGAGTATTTTATGTGATTAATTAATTGACTTTCTAGCCAGACTTGAATGTTCAACATTGAGCTACTCCACAACAAAATGCATTGATTTAAAAACATTTCTTTTAAATAAACAAGATTGCTGTAAGTTTTATCCTAGAGACAAAAAGATAAAAGAGCTGTAAAATACAAAAAGAGCAGTTCGCCTTGTTAAATTCAGAGGCTTGAAAAGGACATTGGAAGGTAAAGGGGGACTGTCATTCACTGCAGCGAGGAGAGATGCCTGAAACATTTTTTTCCATGTCTTAGTTGTTACAGAAATATCCAAGTTCATATATTTTATGATATCATCAGAATATTAATAGGCACAATAATGGATGATGTGGTTTTCTGTACTACACAAGAAATTTAATGTGTTACTCAGGCAAGTATAACCAGAAATGCATGTGCTGGGATGGCTCTCTGCCCTCCTGTATGTGTATGTCTTATAAAGTACATCTAAGGAGAAAAACCAAAACCACACACACATTAACATTTTCCAATATTAACATTTTCTACCACGAGATTATGCAACAGTACATTCCAGGGTCATGGGCGTTGACGTCCAAGGTTGCTCAACCATTCAGTCACCGTTCAGTTCAGTGTACTTCATCTGCATAATTCAATCTTGCTGCGCAAAAGTGTGGTAAATTTTGGAGAGGGTTTCTCATGCCTTAAGAAGTCCTATTTCATGGTTATGATAGACTAGACATGAAATATATCTCTCCAGTGACACTATAGCTGTGAAATACAGCCATTTTGCACCCACTGTAAGTGTATACATGATGTACATCCCACAGTTTACTAGTTTGCTTTCCCAAACTGGCTTTGTCCGCCCTTTGGGAGGTGACATTGTCGTTGGGAGAATCCAGCCTGCTCAGTTTTGACAATTCATAGGGTGGGTTCTGTCCACGATTTGACATTAGCACTTGAAAAGAGTTCCTTGGATACTAAAAATGCAAAGTAAATCACTCCTATCTGTTCAATAAATCTTTCCATTAAAATTCCTCCTGCCATTGTGATAGTGGGGGAGGGGCAGTGGCCACCAGGCTCCGAGGAGGAGGCGTGAGGCTTTGTGTTAAACACTTGGGCAAGTTAAAGAAAAGCTCACAGCGAGATATGGTCTCAGCCAAATACAGCATATAATACCAGACTTCCCTTATTGTTCATAGGGATTCTTTTAAGGCTTATTTTTAAGTTCAGTTGGCCAGAGGCGCTGGTCGCCTCCCTGCCCGTTTCAATGCTGCCATCTCGTGGACTGCCTAAGCTCAATGCCAAGGGAAGCTTAGAGAAAACAGCCGCTTTTGTGTCTTTCACTTTATGTGGGGGGGATGGGCAGAAGCCTGAGAATTTCATCTTTAGAATGATATTTTATTGTTCGCTTACATTTACCCAAACAAATCCCGAGTATCAATGATTTCATTCTTCCCATACTTAAAAAGTGAAGCTCCTTGCAAAAAGAGAGGGCGCATAAAAACAATAGGGCTATGGGTTTTAAAAACACCCTGATCAGACAGCACCTTGTAGGACATGGGAGACAAACAGTTCCTGCGAATCCATTCACTTTCTTTCTCAGATTCCCAAGGAAGCAAGTTGAACATTAAAAAATAAATAAAAATAGGTCACTATTTCAATGTGCTTTGGCTTTTCATGACCTTGCATTGAGGTTTTAAGCGGGACGAACAATTTATATGTAAATTTAGAAATTCACCAAAAAGCAAAAAGTTTCATACTTAAATTAATCGACCTGATTAGAAAACACAGAAGAAAAAAAAAATCTTATGAAAATGCTTCTGAGATTTCTTCCCTAACACTAAAGAACCGAAGCATCAGCTGTTGAGGTGGGACAAGGACGAGGCAGTCTGCCAAGTCACTTTTCTAGACTCTTGAGGCTCACGGGTCAGGGTCTAATGAAGATTCTTTTCATTGGTGGATATCAATTTATATGATTCATCCTCAAGAACAGAGTACCTTTCATATTAAATATTGTGGAAATAGGAAGAATGCGGCAGATGTCATATACGTGCTTTGGAAAGTAGCTTTCCTGGAAATTTTATGTAAACCCAATTTGTCAGGCTGTGCATAATCTTTTTAAAGCTGGATAAAAAAAAGAAAAATTTACTAAATGTGATTTTGCAAACATTTTGACATCTCCATGCATCTTTTTGGTTTCCTGGTAATCCTGGATTTTGTGGCTTTCCCAGAATTTTCGAACAGATGTGAGGTTGTGTAAATCGTGCTTTCCATGAACAAATTAAGGGCCTTTCTGACCTGAAATGATTAAATTTGTCTTTCTCTGCTTGTCTCTATTTTTCCTTTCCACCCACGGAAGAGTTTCCAACATATGGTTTTAACTGTGAATTTGGCTGGGGCTCTCACAAGACATTCTGTCACTGGGAACATGACAATCACGTGCAACTCAAGTGGAGTGTACTGACCAGCAAAACAGGACCCATCCAGGATCACACAGGTAACAGAGAGCTTGCTGCGGCCTCAGGGCTTTGCAAATTCTCTTTGAATCAGAGAGGGTGTTACTGGAGAGGGTTTCTGGTGCCTAGGAATTTTTTTTTTTTTTTTTTGACTCATGCTTTCATTTTCTGGAATTAACATGGTCTCTTTCCCCAGTAGAGATAAGCTTGGTGCAAGTAGTAGGAATGAATGCTGATTAAACTTGGCCACTGATTGGCCTCCCCGGAAAACAGCATAATGTATGAATCGGTACTTATCTCATGCTTTTTCTGAACTTCTTATATGGACCATGTCAAATATATTCAAAACTAGAAAAGAAATAGTATAATGAACCCTATAGGTACCTAACCCTGCTTCGGCAATTATCAAATCACAAATCACAGAAGTCTTATTTTGTCTCTCTCATCCCTGACTCTGGATGATGATTTTCAAGCAAGTTCAGGTATATATTATGGCATCTCATTCATTTTTACATCTAAAGAAGCAATAAGCAAACCTAACGCTTGCTCCCTCTTGGCTCTGAGATGAAAAGGGCAGGGTGGGGATTCTTATTCTTTCGGGAAAAGTTTTTAAGTTGAGCCCATTTCCTCTGAACAGGTAGAAACCTCACTATGTCCCCGCTCACGACCCGTCCACTCCTGCCTTATTTTCTTTTTAAGATTAGTGGTTGGGAGAGGAATGGGTTGGGAGACAGAGGGAGCTGGGAGCCACTCTAGTGAACTCTTTCATCTGGTCCCATCCTGTTTTCCTCCTGGTAATTTGGTCACCCAACTTGAAGTATGACATAAAGAAGCATCAAATGCCCAATCCACAAACTTCATTTACGAGGACCGCTTACTCAAGTGTGGCTTCCCAAAAGGGACCCCAGAGGGGCATTCGCCAATGCTGGGAAATCTCATTAAATTCTCCCCACACTGGTGCTCTGGGTGTGTGAGTCAGTGGGCCGATGAGTGGACCAAGAGCACTTCATGCCTTTTCCTTTTTGTGGTTCACTCTTTTTCCCAGTGAATATAACCATTAAATAGGTTGAATAGGCCTCCTTCCACCGCGGCTACCTCCTCGCCTAATGAGAATGACAAGGAAATTGGATAAAATTGGACTCCTTCAATTCTGAGACACTTTCAATTGAATCTTAAGACAAGCAGTTTTAGAAAACTTAAAATACTTTGACTGTAAGTGGCACTGTACATAGAAATGGCATCAAATTAACTAAATGCAATTAGCCGAAATGAAGGCGGTAATGGTAGAAAAATGGATGCAGAGTCAAGCAAAATAGCGCAGTAGGATCTGACATTCAAAGGAGGTTAAAAGCTATGTTAGCCAGAGACAAAAGCTAAAAGGCTTGCAGAAGTAACGTGCTAATTGAGAAAATGAAGACAGAGTTCCTGACCCAGAACTGTGATAAAATCCTTGAAAGGGAAAATATCAGTGCTTTATGTGTTGGAGTATCAGAAAAGGAGGGCTTGTCTTCGATTCCCAGCTGAGAAGTGTGATTCTTTGAGAAGGGTTTGACTCTTTTGTTCTCCCAGCCACCCAGATTTACTCGGCTGTAGTGTCGGGTCAGCTCTGACTAGAAAGAGCCCCCCCACAGCTCTAGAAACAGGATCATTTGTTGAGAGAGATGGGTGAGCCCAACATCTGAAAGATAAGAACTTGTTAACAGGGAAAAAAAAATCTAGATGAAGAGCACCCTACACACCCATAGCTCCTGTGCACAGACCCATGTTAGAGAGTAGTTGGCACTTTTTTATAGTATTATTTGGTGACACTTTGCAAACTGGACATTGGGGAGTTTTTTTATTTTGGTTTGGTTTTTTGTAATTAACATTATCTAGGAAAACTGTCCTGCTACTTAATGTTGAGTGTATTTCAAGGAATCCCACTTACTTGGTTTTCTGCCTTGGACCTCTTAAGACTGAACCTATGTTCCTCCTTATGGAGGATTCCTGGAATCTGGCATCTTTCCTGGTTCCCCGAGCAAACGTTATTTGAGGAGCCGTGTTACGTGGCGGATGTCGTGTTGAGCACTGGAAGTCCAGGTGTGAAGGAGGGAGTCCCCACGCTTGAGGACCTCACAGTCTGGTTGTGGGTGGGAAGTGATTACGGTGCAGTTGGGGGAGGGTGTCCAATAGCAGAGGCCAGAGAGGATGGCAAGCAGAGGCCAGAGAAGATGGCAAAAGGTGACATAGGAGGGGTCCGAGAAAGTGGTCATGTCACAGAGGCCATCGAAGCCAGGCTTGTTTTGCTGGATCTTGAGTGGTGTGGGTTGGACAGATTTCCTTCTGGGAAGCAGTCAGAGAGAAACAGAGCATGCGTGGCCTTGGGAGCTTTGTGAAGAAGTGTGGACAGGCTGAAGGCAGTGAAGGGCCCCTGCAGAATTCTAAGCAGAGGAGAGACATCAACACCTTTTGGAAAGACCACAATGTCAGCAGGGCAAGGGCCGTGAGTCACTGCTCAGGCAGCCCTTACCCTCTGCCTATGCCCAGATCTCTCCTTCTTTCTACCACCTGCTCTCTGACTGGCCTAAAGGAAGCTCAACAGGTGGGCTCAAGAAGTGGGCTCAATACATGTGTTTCCTCCCTGCAGCATTGCCAACTGCAGTCTTTTTCCATATGATTAGCAGACAGGGCAAGATTGGTGTGTTTTTTCACTGTCCATCCTGGTGGGCTCATCTCAGTGAAATGGCTCCATCACACAGACAGGTGATCATGGCTTAGTAAATCAGGAAGGCAAAACAAACTCCAGGAGTGACTGTGTTGGCTCCGTCACAGTGGACGCTCTGCAAAGGCAGGGAGTAAGAGAGACGTCCTGCAGTATCAGACATACTGCTGGAGCGTGGCTTATTTCCACACTTCATTAATGATTCCACCCTTTGGCTTTAACAAGAGTATTATGGTGGGATCTCATGGAAGCAGCCAGGTAAGGGAAGGAAGCTGCCGGCTAACACATCGACACCCACCTGGATGCTGTTGACACAGGTGAGCGGACGGGACAATGTACCCACATATGCACAGTGAAAAAGTCCTGCACAAACACACAAGTCTCTTGGGCAGCAAACACAACATCCCACTGCCCAAGGAGGCCTGAGCATCAGATTCGCACCTAATCAGGTGAGGCGTTAGAGGAGGTGATTTCTATTTGCAGAGCCAACAGTGAAACATGAGTTGTGTGTTTAGACCAAGTGGTGGCAGGAGGAAATGTTCCCACTGGGGGTAATTAAAAGCAAAGCCAAGACAAAGTTCTTGCAGCTCAAGTGTCTACGTTGCCAAAATGGCAGGTCCTAATGAGCCTCCGCAATGCAGCCTTGCCTCTCCTTGAACCAGAAGCCACATCAAACAGAAAAAGAGGGGCACATGGTGGATCAAGTTCTCGGGTGTGTTTAAGGAATTTATAAACCATTCAGACGAACTAGGGGAAAAATAATCTGAACTTGAAAAATGAAAAAAAAAATCATGCTAGATTTTTAGGAAAAACTACAGGTTTATTATTATCAAGCAGTCGTAGTGACCATAGTGTCATCACTGCTGCAGTGATGAACAAGGTACGTCTCAATGATTACATTTAATGACTGTGTTCACGTGGGTGCTGCTGAGCGAGCTTAAAGTTGCATAGAAGTAAGGATTCTTCTTAGAGAGTCAGACATTCTGGGTTGAGGCTATGCACAGACTGGGCTTTCTGTCTGCGGTGGTACAAAAGCCAGTTTGACTCACAGCCTGTGTTCATGTGACAACGCATTCCAAATAAAGAGTGTCCAGATGGGTGCTGTCTTCCAGCCTTCCCTTAATCAAATGTCCATTTGCAGAAGCTTCGAGCAGTGCCACGAGGTCCTCAACAACTGTGCACACTGTTCCCTTTCCGCTGAGGATTTGGCTTCTTGGTGCTCTCAGCTCAGGAGACTTCTGATTAGTGGAACTTGAAAGAAGAATCATAAATCTGGCCACTCTCCCTAACACAGTTCTTTGTCACAGCAGGAGATGGCAACTTTATCTACTCCCAAGCTGATGAAAATCAGAAAGGCAAAGTGGCCCGCCTGGTGAGCCCCGTGGTCTATTCCCAGAACTCTGCCCACTGCATGACCTTCTGGTATCACATGTCTGGTTCCCACGTCGGCACACTGAGGGTCAAACTGCGCTACCAGAAGCCAGAGGAGTATGACCAGCTGGTCTGGATGGCCATCGGACACCAAGGAGACCACTGGAAGGAAGGGCGAGTCTTGCTCCACAAGTCTCTGAAACTGTACCAGGTGTGCCCCTTTTCCTAGGCTGGGGAGGGCAGTGGCTTTAAGAACACTGGGATAATATTTTGCAGATAATGCAAATGAGATGTGAGAATTATTCCAAAAATTATTGTTGGTGTTTCCCAACAATGCTCATCTCCGTAGCAGATTTCACAGCCTCCTAGATTATAGGAATAGAACCCGTTTGCTGAGAGAGAGGGGGAAGTGCATCTTTGTCATCTATTTCTAGGCTGTCACAATGTATCGTTTCATTTATTTGCTGCTTTTGCACCCTTTTAAAAGTTTGTACGATAAAAGGAGCGTGGGGAGAAGTTGTGTGCCATCACCAGGCAGCTAATGTGGATTGACGAGCGAAGTGTGTGCTTCTACGCATGTGAATTCTGATTAATTTAATGCGTGTGCTGTAGCTTGAGCCGAACAAGCATTTGTAAACATGTGGGACTAGCATTTAAATATTGTGAAAACGATCTCGTTTTGTTAGGTGATTTTTGAGGGCGAAATCGGAAAAGGAAATCTTGGCGGGATTGCTGTGGACGACATTAGTATTAATAACCACATTTCCCAAGAGGACTGTGCAAGTGAGTATGAGTTGCTGTAGAAACCAAAGGAGCTCCTGCCCCGGGCAAGAGTCTTTCCATGTGATGGTCTTTGTCTTGCTCATTGAGACCTAGAATTTCGGTGTGGGCTCTAGACACATGATAGGAAGTACATATTCTGATGCAACAAGACATAAAATCAAGTCAATTTACCTTGAGTAGCTCCATCACCTACCTAACGTAGTTCCTTTAGAATGTCTGCTTGGTACCTATAAAACTATATAAATGATGTGGAATCCAGAGACCGTAGCAAAGAAGAAAGACTATGCTTATAAGCTATATATGCCACACCAAAACATTTTGATGAAAAGCGGAAAACTTAGACATCTGGATAATTCCAAATATCTGAGTGTATAAACAAAAACAGCAGGCATTTGAAAATTTTGATCACACTGAATTTAATTAAGATTACATTGTTATTGAATCATAGAGGACATAATTCTTTGCTTTATTGCAAATGAGTAGCTGTTTCTGACTCTAAAAATAGCTGAAATGGCTTAAAAGAATAAATGGAATTCAGAGACTTTGCCTAGTATTTCAGAGTTGGGCTTTATCAGCCTGGTACTAGGTAGATAAATGACATAGAAAAACCAATTCATATTCCCTAGTTCTTGATATATAATTACAAATAGCATCACTAATGGCAGTATAATAGCATAGTAATTAGTCTTAAGCTCCATTTGCTACAATTAAACTTTTGTTATATATCATTACATAATAAGATGTTATTTCTAACAAAATGGAATCTGCCTATTGGACAAATTTAAGACAAAGGAAGCCTGTTGGCTATAATGGGTTTTTGGTCATTTTGGCAACTTACAAACCTTTTATTATGTAATATATTAAATATACATGATCCCTAAAGTGGCAATAATTTGATAGAATCAATTGAAGAAACTGGGCAAAAAAAAAGGAGCAGTAAATAAAAGTCTGTTTTTCATACTATGTAAGGAAATCTGCTCAGTGCCACACTACTTAGCAAATCTTCACAAAAGTCAGTCTTAATATTTCAGTTGCAACTACTTTACAGATTACCCACATCCAAGTCTACACTGCTGTTAAAATGTGTATTTCATGTATTTCATACACAATGTATGTGATATCACTGCTTTCTCATTCCAAGATGAGGGTGATGATGGTGATATTTTTCAGATGTTAAGAGCAAACTCCACAAACTAAAACAAAGAAATGAAATCCAGTTCAGTTCAACAAGTTTTAACTGGCCGCGCATCATACGCAAAGCACCGTGGCAGTGCTGCAGTGAACGCACCTGGCTAAGACAATTCTATGAGCCTTTTTCTCTTCATGTGATTTTTCCACTTAGCTGTAGTTGTCACCAGGCATTGTACTGGGAAAATCAAGACAAGGACTCCATTACAACACTTTATTTATGTTGCTACCATAATAATAGACCTGAGATAATTGTATAATGATTCATCAAACATGTATTCACCAACATTTAGCCATGGATGCCGTAAGACTTTCAACTACTTATTAGTCATTCATTCATTCATTCATACAAGTATTAAAGTGCCTATTATGTGTGAGACACTGTTCTAAATGCTAGAATATAGGAATAAACAAAGTACTCAAAAACTCCTGCCCTGTGCTCAGTACCATAAGGGCTACTGGGACTCCACTTCTTCCATAGAATTTTGTTTTATTTATTTATTTATTTATATATCTATTTTTGTCATACACAGGACATGGACTTTGGCCCCAAAATGTTGGCATACTGTTTGGAAAACCAAACTAACACACACCAAACTTAGGAAGCAGTGATCTACAAACAACAAGATGGTACCCATATGTACAAACCCACTTGTAAAACCCACTATTTACACCAATTTCTTTCCATATTTCAAATGCCCAAAGCATGTCTTTCCACCCTTCTCTTCTAAAACAACCACTCTGCTAGCAGCAGTGCTACCTGGATTTAGATGCCATGCCTTAAAGGGAGTGTCATGACCTCATGTCACCAATTTCCTGGTCATTTAACATTGCCCCTGATGATTGCTCTGCAGTTATTTGGTGGGTTCAGATTGTGCGGAAAGACCCAAAGGAAGCACAGCAGGGATGTGTATGGACAAGGGTTTCTGTCGTTTGTGTGTATTGTATTTTGTTGGCAGTTCAAATATCTCTTTCAATTTTGTTTGACTTGTCAGAACCGGCAGACCTGGATAAAAAGAACCCAGAAATTAAAATTGATGAAACAGGTAAATTTGTCTTGCTGAACAATTTTTCTTTTTGTAAATTTGACTATGACTTTCATTATGTTTTTGAAGAAATTTTCTGGAACTCTAATACACTGGTATATCAGAAACAGTTCAGATAAAATGAACATCCATGCTTGTGGCCCTGGGTCAATGCTGTGGATTGAATTATTGTCACAGTGTGTCCTCTTCAAAGGTGCCCTTAGGACTTTGGGAGCCTCTGTGACTACAGAAACAGAAAACTAGTGCAAACTATTGGAAATCAGCCCAAATTCTTGTGTGGTTGATATGCAGATAGGATCTTGGCCAGGCACGGTGGCTCACGCCTGTAATCCTAGCACTATTGGAGGCCAAGGCAAGATCATCTGAGGTCAGGAGTTTGAGACCAGATAGGATCTTTATGAGAGTAGAGTCCAATTTCTGTGATAATTTGTTGCATTTGATCCATCTTTGCTCATCCTCTTCTAGTGGACTCCTGGCTTTGTAATGGTGATGATGATAAGAAGGTTTATTGACTATGTTCCAAGCACTTTATGTGCCTTATTTAATCCTCATGGCAGCTCTATGGGATATATTTATCCCCATTTCACAGATGATGAAACTGAGACTTAAGTAGCACAACTAATTAGGTGGTAGCCTCGGACATTAGCCTGATTAACTCTAAAATGTGCACTTCTCTTGAACACTGCTTTGTGATCAGATGCAAGACCGTGGATCAGACTTAGGCCTTGACCGGTATTATTTTATTCCCAGAAGTTTCCATACCTCCCAGCCAGCATTGCAGGTTGCCTGAGTGGGTAATACTGCACCCAAGTCATCAATGTGCATCAGCATCTGTTGCCATTGGAAACAGGATCCTACCATACAGCCAGACGTGGACTCAATAGAGACTAATAAATATGGCACTATGCTATTAGTTATATTAACACATTAAAAAGTCCACACAGAAATGTAAACTTTATTAGAGATTGTTTCAAAACAATATTTCATCCAAGGAGAGACTATTAATGTGCCCCAAGGCTTGTCCTCCCCTGCTCAGGGACTTGCATCTCATATTTTTAGTTTGCTTTGATGGGAATCTTTGTGCATGAGAACACCATTAAGTAAACACCAGGCATGTTGCGCATTAACATTTTCATCCCATTCCTAGTACCAGGTAATTAGGCTCAAAGCTCCCATGTTAATAATTTCTTGTGTTCCACTCTAAAGAAAACATGTCCCCAGGGACTGAGCTGCAGTGCAGTGTGACCGTCTCCAGTTAAACTACCAGAGGCTGCTTATTAAATGTCTTCTCTTCAGCATGGCAAAGACACAGTTTCTCGATAGGAGCCACACCCTGTGTCCACGCCAGCAGCAAGCATTCACTTGTTTTGAAAGCCCTCACCTTCTTCACTGAAACCACTTCACTTTGACACTTTTACACTTTTTTACACTTTTTGCATGCATGTAAACCACGCCAGATATTAGAATCGGCACACAAAGACGGGCAGCTCTGAAGGTTTCCTCATGCCCGGTTTTAGGGTCAGGCACATGCACAGGGGATGCTTAAACTTCCTCCCACCCCCACTGCAAGACAAATGTGTGACTAAGCGTTTTACAAAGCTTAATGGCCGCCTATCTGGCCAAGGACTATAAACACAGATTACAATCTAGCATCGATGGAGGCTGTGTGAAATCTGAATTCCATGAGGACTCAAACCCTCACTGCTCACCCGGAATCAGTAGGTCCCATGAGCATACAGATGTGTCAGAATCCCCACACCCACTTGATGACACCCTCCCAGACCTCTGTCCCCAACGATGTGTCAAACATGGCAGGCAAAAATGGGGCATGTGATTTGCTCCTTTTTCTTTTCTTTTTCTGTTTTCCTGCCTGCTTTCATTTGGTCCCCATCCACGGTGCTCACACAGCCAATTTTGTTTCCCTCTGCAGGGAGCACCCCAGGATATGAGGGCGAGGGGGAAGGCGACAAGAACATCTCCAGGAAGCCAGGCAACGTGCTGAAGACCTTGGACCCCATCCTCATCACCATCATAGCCATGAGCGCCCTGGGCGTGCTCCTGGGTGCCGTCTGCGGGGTCGTGCTGTACTGTGCCTGTTGGCACAACGGGATGTCGGAAAGAAACTTGTCCGCCCTGGAGAACTATAACTTTGAACTCGTGGATGGTGTGAAGTTGAAAAAAGACAAACTGAATACACAAAATACTTATTCGGAGGCATGAAGGTGGACAGAGATGGAAAGACCCGTAATCAGAGAACTGAGGTGGAAGGACGTGGCGTGCGTGTGCTGGAGACGGTCCGTCTTCTGTCACTGGACAGGCTGGGAAGTGCGTGACGCTGAGCCAGGCTTTTCTCAGGAGCTTCAACGAGTGTGACCGACAGACACGGACAAGTGAGCTGTGTTAACAATTGGAATCATGTACAGTCAGCTTTTCTCCTGTTGGTTTAATTTCAATCATCAGATGCTGGTGTTGAGACCAAGTATGATCGACTTAATTCATTTCGGCTTCCCTCTCCCCTTCTCTCTCCTTCTCTCTCTCTCTATCCTCCTCCTTCTTTATACGGATTCTTTTCGGAAACTGTGCAAAATCCAAGATGCTGGCACCAAGTGTATTGAGTGGGGCCCTTTTGACAGACGTGCTTACCTGTAGCCCAGTGCCCAGAATATATTCGAATAACTGCGTTTCAATGGACTTCCGAAGCTGTACTTGTGTATATTTGCCCGCGTCGTGCATAGGCAAAGGAGGATTAGGGTGTTTTCTTTGAAAAGTACTGTAGCCTCAGTACCGGTATAGTGTGTCAGCTCTGTTTACGAAGCAATACCGTCAGATTTTCTTGATGTTTTTCCAGTGTTGTACTCAACCTCGTGCTTGTTCTAAACTCCATACAGAAAACTGTGCCATCACCAAACACTGCTGGCAACTGGGTGTACTGCTGCCAACCGCAACAACAACAAAAAATCCTTGGCACTGGCTAGTCTATGTCCCCTCAAGTGCCTTTTTGTTTGTACTGGTCCATTGTGTTACATTGACGACCCACTCTGTTTCTCGCTGGTGAAAGCCCTCCTCTTTAATCAAACCCTGGTGGCCCACTGACTAAGAAGAAAGTATATTTTAGTGTGAGACGTCAGCCCCCCGGGAAGGCAAGGGCTCTGAAGATTTGGCAATGTGGCTTAATCGTTCTGCTTTTTCTGTAGTTCAATTTCAT
The DNA here is from genome assembly GCA_008086735.1 of Cheirogaleus medius. Classification (NCBI taxonomy): domain Eukaryota; kingdom Metazoa; phylum Chordata; class Mammalia; order Primates; family Cheirogaleidae; genus Cheirogaleus; species Cheirogaleus medius. The sequence continues at coordinate 7,003,170 of VBSM01003148.1, read as the reverse complement.
GTCTCTTGACCCTTTTGTATAAAGCTGCGATATTCTCTCTTTATTGTTCTTTCATATGGAATGTATTTTCAAATGTAAACTCTTTCTCTTTCTCTCCTATTGCTCTGTCTTTTTTTCTCTCTTAGAATTTAAGCATTTGCCATTGTCCAGAAAAGAAACTTGCAGCTTTAACCTGCTGGGAATGGCAAACAATTTTACTAGACTTTATGTTTAAGAATAAATAAATAAGGGAAATTCCTAACTTTGCCCTCCAAAGTCTAACTTTGGTTTTCTTGTTAACTGGTTAAAGTGACAGTATCTTTTTTCCTGAAGCTGTTTGTCAGTCTTTTCTGATCAAAATGATCTTCCATAGAAATGTTTGCATTTAATAGAAATAATGGTAAGTTGAGGGAAGAAATAATATTAATTGGCTTTCAAATGAGATCCAAAGGAAGGATTGAATAAAATCTTCCAAATATCTGAAAACATGAGATTTTTTACATCCAAATATGCAAAAATGACCCATGAAAACCTTCTTGTTTTGATATTGAGTCAGACAAAGGGGAATGGAAGGAAGTTAATTTAAGAAAGGAACTATAAATCCTGATGCGGGGGCGGGGAGGGTGAAGTATTTCAAGATAAGAGTGGGGGAAACAGGTAAAGTCAAAACAAATTTTTTAAAAATCCATTCAACAGCAACCCTGAAAAAAAATAGACTTGAATGAATGGTTCTAGAAACTTCCGTTCTAGAAACTTCCAGTGGCTCACAAAGAATAAGCCTGCCTTGAGGCTGGCAAGACCTAAGCCTCTAACAGCACAGAGGAGTGAATATCTTATCAGGCAGTATATGAATTAACCCAAAGAAGCTTTGGTTGTTTTGGGTGTATTTTTGTCATGACATTGTACATAAGGTTTTTTTACATCTTCCTCCTTTCCCGCATTGCTATAGGTCTCACTCAAATACATTTGTTGAGAGTCACATTTGCATCATACATGGGACAGTCCATTCATCTTGGTTAAATTGGATTGAGAATGCCTTTTGTTTCCAGGAAAGTATTGATCCCCTCGAAAGAAGAATAGTTTTTTGTCCCCAGAGACATTCATTTAGTTGTTATAATCATGCCAGAAGGAAAGCACTAAGGAAGATTTGATTTTTTTTTCTTATAAGGTAAACAGACGTAAAGTTATCCTCAGCCAAGGAAAAATGATACTGCAACTTTAAATTTTAAAGTATCTTGCACTGATAAATATATTTAAAAATTATATGTTTATAAAGTTATTAATTTGTAAAGGCAGTGTTACAAAATGTTCAGTTTATATTGTTTTAGATTGTTTTGTAATTTTTAAAGGTATAAAATAACGTATTTTTTCTTTATTGAAATCTATAAAACTCTCTGTAGTAAAATGTTTTCATTTTACTGGTATATTATTGCTTCATGTTTTGTACCATCGTAAGATTTTGTGCAGATTTTTTTTTACAGAAATTTTTATTTTCTATGACAATATGACACTTGTAAATTGTTGTTTCAAAATGAACAGCGAAGCCTTAACTTTAAATGACATTTGTATTCTCAGACACTGAGTAACAAAAACCACATAAAACTGAACTGTAACTTAAATTCCAAACTATGACTACTACATTCCAAAGAAACAGTTGAATTAAACATTTTCATAAAATATCCCAAACCTGATGGCTTTTATTATATCAGCTCTGTTCTTGTTAAAGAAGTGGGTATTATCTCACCATCCAATAACTTTCAAGATTTTTTAAAGTTCTCTGTTAAAAATATCTTTGTAAGGAGGGAAGATTAAGAAGACATTTCCTGAAAGCAGAATATCGACCCAAATTAGACCCTGCCAAGATAAAGAATATAGAATTTGGCCTTATAAATGGAAATTTTTTAAAATCCCAAATTGTGTGTCAAATGTTCTGTATTCCATTTGGTTAATTTTTTTTTAATGATATTCACAAATTACTGTTGGTAAGTTTGTTTTGGTAGAAAATAGGTAATAAATCCAACAGTGTTCATTCATGCACTTAAGCTATATTTAGGTAAAGGGAAAAGTTGAACATGGTGTTACAACCAGCTATTTCATATGATAATTCTTAGGAAATTTTCTATTCCATCTGTGATCAAAATAATAGGAAAACTATAAGCAACAACAAAGAGAGCAGAAATATTGAGCCCAGGCATGCTGAGGCCTTTAGAAAGCTTGTTACAGCAAAATTGGCCTGGCCTAATCCCTGTTATCCACAGAACAACAATTCTTCTGCTACCTTCCTCCGAGTGTAAGAAAACTTATTCCTGAAAGCAGAGAGGCTTCATGAGTAGGTGACTTTGGACAGGCGTTCTCAGTGAATCAGAATTTCCTCCACTTCCTTCGTTTTTCTGGATGCTTATGCCTTTTTGCCTTTTCCAAGATTAACCAAGAACAGAAAATTTTCCCCAGTGAGTGGATTTTTTAGGTCTCTCAGCATAGAGAAAAGAATCCGAGATAGAGACAAAGCCAAGAATCAACTTTACTTATGTTAAATTCCACCTACATTCATGGATGTTTCCAGAAAACATGACTTAAAAGGAGACTATGAGAATTAATGAAAAATGCTAAGGGCTGTGGACTAATATTATCTCTGTTTCATTGTTTGCGAAGACCTTAAACACAGATGCTTTTCACCCTTTCATATCCCTAGTTAGGGCTAAGCTAGGCTTTTCTTACTAGGTTTAATAAGCTGAATCACTGTACAATACTTCCCAGATTCAAGATTGAAATATTTAGCTTCAAACATGAAAATTATTTACTGTTCTCTCTCCTGTCTTCCCTGATAACATATTTATTCATTGCCACTTGGGCTGAATTGCACTGTATCTTTATGCAAACCAAATAGACATTCCATAATGCTTCTGTTCTATAATGTTTCTGCTTCCCACTGGTAATTATAACTGTTTTCTGTTACATTAAGAAAGAGTTCTGGGCCAGGCGCAGTGGCTCACGCCTGTAATCCTAGCACTCTGGGAGGCCAAGGTGGAGGATCGTTTGAGCTCAGGAGTTCAAGACCAGCCTGAGCAAGAGCGAGACCCTGTCTCTACTAAAAAAAAAAAAGAAAGAAATTAATTGGCCAACTAAAAATATATAGAAAAAATTAGCTGGGCATGGTGGCACATGCCTGTAGTCCCAGCTACTCAGGAGGCTGAGGCAGAAGGATCGCTTGAGCCCAGGAGTTTGAGGTTGCTATGAGCTAGGCTGACGCCATGGCACTCTAGCCCAGGCAATAGAGTGAGACTCTGTCTCAAAAAAAAAAAAAAAAAACAACAGTTCTGCCAATAATTAGCTCTTATTTCCCTAAAACTATATCCACTAAGGGATCTTAAGCAGAATTTGAACTTGGAGATTGAGAAACCTGAACAGAGGGAGCCTCAAATTGAATAGAACTTAACACCAAGAAGCACATGAGACCAGGATGATAACTTTTTTCTCCCAAATGTTCCAAAGAAATACCGCAAGATGATACGGATGAGAACATCACATTATCACATACATGTACCTTCTTAGTCAGCAATCAAGGGCCTGTGAACTGATCCTATCATTTTAGGAGAGGAAGACTAGAGGAATCTTCTATGGTGACGGCATTGAGCTTCTTTTCATTAAGAATATTAGCTATTTTCACAGAGGTAGGTTTTGTAATTATTCCACTTTGTAAATGAGGTATCTGAAGCTCAGAAGGTTGAGTGATGTGTCTGCGATGTGTCTGGTCTCATCCCCCTGTTACGCCTACCACTCCATAGTCATACACGACCTTGCAAGGTGTTCACACAGTGCCTTACTACGCCAAGCGCGTCCCATGAGGCCGCAGTAGTGGCAGCATCGCCTAGAAGGCTTACAGAAATGCAGAATCTCAGGTTGTACCCCAGACCTGCCGAGTCATTTCAACAAGATCCCGGCATGACCTGTAGTCACACACTCAGGTTTATGCAGCACCAAGGTGGTCTGCGGCTGCCCTGAGCCAGGCGTGTGACAGTTTGCACTGCTTCCAGTGAGAGCTTCTGAACACTCAAAGAGCAGGAAAAACATCCCAGCAGGTTTCACAAAGCACTTTTTAGAAGAGCCTGAGCACAATGCAGCTTGGAAAAGCAAAAAGGAAAATGAATAAATTTAAAACCTCACTCACTTAACCCAGGAGCACTTTGCAGCCACCCTGCCTGATTGCGCGAGGGGCGTAAACGTGGGCTTTTCTGACAGGGAGGAGAGACTGCCGTTGTAGTAATTTGCTGGATTAAAAATTTTAAAGTGCTACAGAAGCATAGCAAATGCTCCTTTCCTTATCACAGTGCAGCCAGTGGAGAAAAAGAAGCACATACCAGTATGTGAAGAACCAAATCCTCTATTCAAAAGAAGTCGCCTTATACAGCACACACAGTTTACTACTTTCCAAAGATGTGAAAATCCCTAGTGGTAAAACCAGGCTGAACTCTATTTAATCTTTCTTTGATGATTTCTAATCTTGTTCCTTAGGGTCCTTATTGCAAATAAGTGAGAAAGTATCATACAATAGAGCTTTGCTGTCAAACAGTGACTCCCAAAAGAGGGGCTTTCTATAGAGAAAGATTATCTCATCCCCACATCTGAATGGCATGGTCCTATTATAATCTAAGAGTTCAACAGATGTAAAATATTCATAGCCAGTAACCTAATTGTATCACTGCCCTGTGAATGGAGTTGGAAAGTCGCTTGCTCGGGCAGTGTGTTGGGTTGGAAAGGGACTTGCTGTCCTGGGTGGTGTTTCTGAGCCTTGCCTGTGTGCAGCTTGAGCGAGACACTGACTCACCTACTGGAGAGCAGCTATCTGTCCCAGGGATCTGGGCATCCCACCCCATCATCTTTGACATGAGCCAATTCCACGCCCTTTCTTCAAGGCCCCAACATCATTTCTCAGAGACATGATGCTGGCAGTGCCTACGATCCTGACGTAACCCTGCTGGGAAACCATTCCATCACCTATTAGGGCTACTGCATCTCTCTAATTTTGTCCAACTTCTGAGAATTTTCAACATTGATTAAACTGCTTCTTGACTTTGCGTATGTGGTATATTTAAAAGCACATTTGATCGCTGTCCTCAGATCTTTTGCAATGCTGCTGTGATTCAAGCCTTCCATTTAAAAGAAACTTGTCTGAAATATAATTTTTCTTGTGTCAACTTTTAATTTTATTTATATATAAGTCACCTAAATTCCTTTTAGTTGTCAGAAGAAATATACTTTCTGTCGCTCAAATAATAAATAATAATAAATCATCTCTTCTATTTAATTTCATCTACATATTGGAAGGTGTGGGTGGTTGGAGAAGTCCCTGAAGTGGCAACGGTTTGGTCCCTTCCCTGGTCTCTAAGCACACAGCGCTACTACATTAGATATGTGTGTTTCAACTCATCAGTGAGCACGTTGTTGAATCTACTCTGCATACATTTCTTACTCTTTAACATCATAACTACTATAATTTTCTGAAGGCTTACTGTGTATCGACCTTACTAGATGTTTCCATTAATCCTTAAAACTGCCCCATGATTTGGGGATGCAAAAACTGAGGTTCAGAGAGGCTAAGAAGTGTAACTAATGTCACACAACTAGTTAGTAAGGGGCATTTTCAAGATTGAAATATAAGTCTATCTAACACAAAGCTTGTAATTCTAAATAGCTACCCTGCACTCCCTCCTCAGTGTGAAAGAATCCTCATCCTATTAACACGTGTCAATTGTTGTAGGCACACTTTGGAGTGCATTGTGCTACGATCTCACTTTTCTTAGGGCTAGTATCAGTCAGGTCAGGCTAGGCTATACTGTGGCGAGAAATAAACTCCAAAATATTAGTGAATTAAGTCATCAAGGTGTATTTTTTTTGCTCACACAAATTCTACTGTAGGTCTGGTATCTCTGCAGGACAGCTCTGCTCCATGCAGTGATCCAAGGCTCCAGGCTGGTCACCTCTTGCTGCAGTACTAACCAGAGCATGTGGATTCTAGACACTGTGCAAGAGAGAACTAGAAAGTTCTTCACTGTCTCTTAGATGTGACAGCCTGGAGTTGACACAGCCCTACCAAATTTCAAGGGCTCAGAGAGCACATGTATATTCTGTGGGCAGTTGGAGTCTCTGCCACAATTTTCAAGGGCAAAGCCACCCCCCTGCTGCAGAAGGCACGTGAGATCGTTCACTATGCCTGTCACAAAGGGAAGTGAGGTGCTTCTCAGACTGGAAACCAACCATAACTTTGGGGATGCAGTCAAACAAGATGTCAAGTGAGATGAGATGGCTCGTGTCAAAGATGAGACTCTTTGTGTTGGATTGTGAGGGGGCATCCTCCTGTGGAAGCAGGTCAGGAGATGAGAAGTAAGGAACCTGGGCTAAGCACCTATGGAATTATCTAAGCCCTTTGGGTGCAGAGAAAAAAGATCTTAGGAAGCATTACATGAAATGGGACAGGCTGTGAGTCCTGGGAGCAAACTTTTACACTTCTCAAACATGTTCGTGTATCTCCACTTGAATTTCCCGTAATGTCTAGCATTTAGTAATTTTAGTAATATGCAGTAGTTTTTAAAATCCCCATGCATCTCAGCTATCCAAATGAGAGAGAGGAAAAAAGTTCGTGTTCATATGTAGGCTGAAACACAAGAAAGGAAGTCAAATAATATCGGGACCCTCTTCCTATCCATAGTACTTTCTATCTCCACTCCCTACTTTATCCCTTTCTGTAGAATTTAGCATCTTTTAGTACAATATATGCTTTACTTACTTTATTATCCATCTACACTAATAGGATACAAATTCCACAGGGCAGTGGTTTTCATCTGTTTAGCTCAGTGTAGTATCTACAACACATAGATAAATAGTACCTGGTACATAGTAGATGCTAAATAAATATTTTTTTAATAAAGAAGCCATGGTGAGGGACTGGAATAAGAGAACCTCAATGGAAATGAAAAATCGGGAAACAAAGTTGGGGGCAGGTTTAACTTACCAGGAGATCCTTCCTTTGGAGCAAGAACTTGGAGGATTAGAGTGCCAGGGTTTTTTTCTTAAAAGAAATTTCTTTCACACCCTGCTTGTTCTGGAATTTCTCTATAACAGGATGACACCTCCTCCAATACTTATCTCTTCCACAAAGACAAGCAATCCTGCCTACATTTCCCCTTTTCTTGTCTGTACCCAACAGCAACATCCTCATCACACAGAATTTATTAAGAGCAACATCACCCGTGGTCTTATAGCCCATCTCCCAGCAACTGTGGGAAGACGAACCTTCTGGAAATCATCTTGAAAATGGCATATAAGGTTAGCTCTGTAGGGTGTTGACATTAGGGTTAAATTTTAGGCGCATAACTGGGCCAGCCACAGGCTCATTTAGGGAGGCAGACATCTTCCTGAGTGGTATTGAGGATTACTGAAAGGCCTCCAAAAACTTATCTCTGATCCTGCTTCTGATTCAAAAAAGACAGATTAAACACAAACTAGTATTTCCCTTCCCCCAAGACTCTATAAGAAAATGATACTTTAAACATAATAAAAGTGTAATAGAGCTAAAAGAAAAAAAAAGGAAACAAGTACAGTAGCAGAATGGAAATGTTGAAAAAATACAAGAGAAAAAAAGTTAGATAGACTATGAGACTTTCGAGTTAAAATAGTGAAATAAAACTGCTTCTCATAAATGCAACAGAGAAAAGTAAGCAAAGAAGGAGATAGGGAATGCTGAGATGGGGGTTATAAATGGTAAAAGAGAAAATAGAGAAGAATAGTAATTTTAAGAAAAACCCTGCGTCACAAATTTTTCCTTTCCTGATAACTATGAAAATGAGATTAAAATAGCAAAAACTAGCAAAAATCTTCACCCAAAGGCAACTAAAACAGGTAATGGCTACAATTGCTTTAGTAAACTTCAAATGACCTAAACTCAAAGAGACAGAAAACTCCAAAGCCAGGAGGTGCAGCACTGTCTGGCTTCTCACCTGATTCTGTCACTCAGAGGTACACCCTCGGATTAGTCAAAGAAATCCCAAGAATCCACATGGATGGTGCCAAATACTGAGTTACTCTAACTGAAAGGACTCCTTCATCCTTTCCTTTTCCTGGCCAAGAAGTGGAAAAATACTGGGAAACCTGATGGAAGGGGAGGAGGCACCATGAAGCTCTCTGAATTGGAGAAGCCATTTGAAGCCCAAGCCTTCTCTACCCTGAGAATGAGCTACATTCCAACACCAGGTGAAGAGAAACGTGGGGAGGCAGAGCCTCCAATTTCTCCAATTTCTCCCTTTAATAACTGAATCCTCAAATTCAGCTGCACACATAACTGCCCAGAATAAAGACTACATTTCCCAACATCCCTCACCAGCCACTGTGTGGCCATGTGACTGTGTTTTAACCAATCACGTGGGAGAAGTGATGCTTGAAACTCAGGTTCATGTCTTTAAAAAAAGAGATCATGCCCTTCCTTCCTGTTCTTCCCTTTGCACTGAGTAAATGTGGACGTGCCAGTTAGGAGCTGAGTGCCACTGTAGTGCATGGAAAAGACTGACAGCCCGACAGAGCAATGTGGGATTCCTGACACCACAGAGCTGTCACCATGTCTGTGTTGCCAACCTGGACTGACCACATTCAAACAGTTACACAGGAGAAATATGAATTCCTTTGTTATTTAAATCACTGCTGTTTTGTCCTTTGTAGCTAAACCTGTACCGTATCTAAGACCTGATTAGATATCTAACTTAGGACATTTAACAAAATCTTAAAAGAAAGAACCGAACCCAGATATTCTAACAAAAACTGAGCAACAACCAAGACGATCGTGCCTCCTTTTCTCATTTTCTCACACAATAAGTCAGATATAGGGGGAAGAAAGTCAGGAATTACCCACCGTGTAATATATCAGAGCAAAGAGAAGATCCAGGCAGAGTGTTTCAAGTATAAACAAGATTTTTAAAAAAGCAGCTTAGCACCACACAAATAACAGCAAACACAAAAACATGAAAAAAACCCACAATTTAGAAGAATACATAAATCAAGAAACAAAGGGATTCACTCGTAATTACTTGATGCTATATATAGAATATGAATATAATAAACAAAAACTTATAATTAGGTAACGAAATAACAGGATATGACAAAAATAGAGTTTGCAGACTCAAGAAAAATTTGAGGGACAAAATGGCATTATCACAGGTTTAGTAAATAACTTAAGAACAAGCAAAATACTACTGAAAATAGAATTACTGACATAAGAGGAAAAGTTTGAGATAATTATTATATGATAACTGCAGATGGGAAAAAAGATATTAAAGTGATTGGATTAACACTAATATCACTGGAAGAAAAAAGCAATCCAACATAAAGATTCTGTATATCCCTAAATTAAAGAACCCACCCAAGAAAAGAAGATGTATTAAGAGATGTAATATAAACAAAAGTTCCTTAAAATGAAGGTGATACTCAATCTGCTTATTGAAAAGAATACTGTGTTTTAGAAAAATGTGATGTAGAATGTTTGGCACTGAGCTATATGCTAGATAGGCTGTTGAACTATGCGAATACTAAAGAATGCTTCAGATATCCAAGCAATGAAGGCAAATTATTCAGAAAGAAAAAGAAAAAAATCACTCAAGCCTCAGTCTTCCTCAGAGTAACAGACAAGACTCCATCCAAAACAATGCAGCAAAGTCTACAAAATTCTAAGAGAAAGTATGATAGCAAGAAAACTCTGCCAGATGAGGATATTATTCAAAGATGAAGAAAACAGTCAGACATTCTTAAAAAAAAAAAAAAATTCAAGAGGTGCAATACTCAGGAGCTGCTATTAAAAGAACTACTTGACAATCAAATTCAAACAATCCAGAGATAAATTGAAAATAAGGAAGCCAAGAATAGAGAAAATGGTGAAAGGATGAATATTAAGCTACATGAGAATACTGTAGCCACACTACAGAATGTGAATTTAGAGATTTGAATAATGTAAATATAATGGTAAATCTAAATATATATATATGTCAGGATGTGAAAAGAATGAAGAGAAGTGAAAAATTGCTGATGTTCTCTTCTTTCGGAACAAGGATTCAGTCTATGTTGTCTTAAATTAAAACAACTGTTAGTGTTTTTAATGACCCTAACTTCTTAAGATTTTTCCAAATCTCCTTTGTTGAACATAAGGTAATCTTTTAGTAACTATAATAATATTGCTAACAGTAAAGAATCATTTTTGTAGTTCATTTCCTTCATTTTACTTTAGTTTTTTCCTAGCTTTAACTAAAATTAAATTTCATAATTTTCATTAAAGTTGCATCTATGATATAATCCCATTTATATAAAAATAACCATCCATGTACCCATCCATTTATCAATCTAAATTATACCATTAAGTTACTACTTTAATAGTAACAATATTGATGAGTGTCTTTTTTTATTTACCTGTACTTTTAAAACTTTACAGTAATACAAGAAAGAAATTGGTATCAGACTGATGGGAAAAAAATTACCAGATATGCCAAGGCAATTTATTAAATAATATTGTGGGCTAGTTTCACTCCATATTTTTCCTTTTTCCCTCTTTTTAAGCAGGCAGCCAGCTTTGTAATTCCTTGCCTCCGGCATTTTTGCTAGTTGACAAGCAGCTGAAGTCAACTTTGTAAAAATATAAATCCATTGAAAATTAATGTTAAGTATCTCACAGTGAGTCAGGAGAGGAAGACTTGAATTGGGAGGCAAAGAATGATGAGATTGAAATTCCCTCAGACTGGAAAACGGAAAGAAGGTGTCTGGGTTCCGTTTGCCCCTTGGCAATACGTAAGAAAGAAAGCGAACTCCACTGGCACTGGTCTCCCCATCTGCCTACAGTTTCTCATGCCCTGAGGGTCAAAAACCGAGAGAATTTTAGAACAAAATTCAAATTAATATTTATGACTTTCTAAATGAATAAACTTTATTTTTAAAATAACTAAAAGTATTTTTATAAGTTTAAATTCCACGTGGCAGCTCTCCTCTTAAGGCATCCCCATTACTAAGGAGGGATTGTATCAACTAATCACAACACTGTGGGCATTAACTTAGCTCATTATCCTCGGGCTACTCACTACCACTGAAGGGTAGTGTGGCCTTACAGAAGGGAACATCATCCAAGAAGACATTCTGGAAAGGGAGGAGGCCAGGAGCAGGTTGTGGTGTATTGTCCCAGCCAGGAAAAGGAAATGACTCCAGAGTTACAGGAACCTGAATACCTGGAGAAAGTATGAAGAAGGGACGGAGGCTCCGCAGAGGGAAAGGAGGTATGCAAACCCAAACCAAAGTGCCTGCATACTCATTCCTGCAACAGGTCCCACCAAGAAGGTGAGTTTTTTCAAACCACTAAGTTGTCATTACACTGTGGGATGGCGTGGTGAGCCAGGTATTGGAATAGCCTGGCACCGAACAGGAGCCCAGCAGGTTGGGAAATGAATGGGGAGTGAATGATTGGACAAGGGCATAATCCACACAAGATGGGGTACCATGAAGTGGGGTCTAGAAGGTTATATAATATCTGGCCGACCAAAGCTACGGACTTGTGTCCATCACAAGAAAGCAACAACTGCTCATAAAAACACCCAAATACTAAGGGCCCTAATAGCATCTCTGTTTTAGAAACCCCCCTAAAAGCAACTCACTCTAGAAAGGAGATGCTTGCATCTGCAGGCCAGGCGCAAGCCTGCATTTCTCTATCGAGGGCCCAGAAACATCACACCCACCTTCTATGCGCACCCATCTTCTACCTGCACCCACTCTTTATCCACATATACTTGAGAGCCTATGGGGGGCTGACCCTTTAGGCTCTTTTGCAAGTCGGTTAACCTCACTCCATTATCATCTCAGCACCACTGTCAAATCCCTTGGCAGCATTTTGGGCTTTCAAGGTCATCTTAAAAGTGGCATTATTTGTCCCTTCACCTGACAATGGTACCCTGCAAAGTCATTCTAGCCTATAACTCCTGCTTGTAAACTCCTCCGTTTCCACATGTTTTAGCTTATGGGAATATATAATAGGCAAAGCACTTTATAGTTAAGCACCTTAGAAAAGGGGCTTTTAAAAAGGAAATATTAGTATTAGGTCCAATTTTCCCATCATGCCCCGAATTCCCTTTGAAGTCAGCAGAAGGCCTCTGTGGAGTAGCCCAAGCACCACACTGTGTCAACATGCAATGTGCCTGCTTACTCAGGAGCCACCCCTCAGTCCCAGGGGTACATGAAGATGGAGTGAATATTTATAAAATATGGATCCCCAGATCAACATTTGCAAGTGTAAAGCATTCTTGTTATAAAATCACAAGGCAAAGTGCACCTCCTAATGCAGAGAGCTGATCTGTCATGCTGTGTTGCAATCATGCTGAGCTGTTCCTCTGAGCTCCAGAGAGCTCATTCTCCAAAGCACATGTCAGACGCTACCATTACGCCCTTCTAACCAATTCTTGGCAGTAAGCTGGGTAGAAACCATAAGGGGAAAAAAAGCTATAAAGCCAATGATCTATTATTTAAATAAACTAGAGTGCTATAGATCTTGAAAGTCAAACGATTCCATTTCACTTCTAAAATAAGTAAATGACAACTAGATGAAGTAAAACAATGCAAAATGTTAATATATATGTAGTAACACTTCAAGCAGTTCTCACACCTTGTTAGCCATGGGTATGTGGAATGATCTACATTGTACAGATCTTATTTGTAAGTTCATTCATTTCTTTGTGAGTGGTGGAGACAAATTTATTTCTTAAACTTTGCATTAACTCTTCATAACTCATGCTAACTTGCAGACCATTCTAAATCAATATATTAATACTTCCTCATGCAAAAGGAAGACAGAAACCAGAAATGCATCAAGAAAATTCAGTGTAGGTGTGTTCTTCGAATTTGTTCTGATCAATAACATTCAAGACACCACTTGGTATCTGTCTTTCCTTCTTTCCTTTCTTTCTTCTTCCCTCCATTCTTCCACTCTGCCATATACATTCATTAAGCACCTATCTGCACAAGGTGCTATGTGACATCAAGAGTGTATAAGATCCAGATCGTGTCCCCAAGTGATTTGTAGATTCGTATGGCAAATATGAGTGGAAGGAGGCAGCAACCATAACGTGGGCTTTGAAACTTAGCAGCCGTGTATAGATACCAGCTTAATCGTTCAGTCACTGTGTAATTTTGTTCAGGTTACTTCGCTTTGTTGAGCCTCTGCTGACTCATCTATAAAAATGAAGATAATACTTACAGGATCCAAAGACTGGTTTTAGACATATGTCTAAAGCACTCAGAAAATTGCACAGGAAGGCCGGGCACGGTGGCTCACACCTGTAATCCTAGCACTCTGGGAGGCCGAG
>VBSM01003148.1:6925766-6989718 GCA_008086735.1 Cheirogaleus medius | reverse complement strand
AAAATAAATTACAAAAAAAAAAACACAAAAACTCTATTAATGTCTATGGCAGACATTAACACTTTTCAATTATTTCTGGGTTTACATTTTTGTGGCTTTTGCTCACTTCTCATATTCATTTCCTAACAACTCCGTTTGGGTGCTGTGATCTCTTTTTGGCAGAGAAAGCACCTGACCAATTTACCCTGAAACATAATGGCCAAGGCAGGAATGAAACACACCTCCTTCTAGAGAAACCTGACCCCTGAAATTCACTACTACTCGTTTTAATAACTCCCTTTTGCACTAACCGTCCCTACTTCTGTGCAATTCCAGGAGTTACTAGGGAGACACAGAATGGAGTGGAGAATAGGATTTCAGAGGGGACTAGAAGGAAAATTCAGGAATCTCATAATATTCAATCATAGAGAGGTGAATCATACAAGTGCCTGAAACCCAAGAGGTTCGCATTTCGTTAGCTCTTCAAGAAACATCAGAATATGATGCAGCCACAGTGGGATTAAAAATTTGTCATTTCCTGTAGAAGAGCAATGATTTTCATTTATTTGGTGCCATTGCGTCTGCATGCTGCTCTAATATGTAAAGATAAAAACACACTAGAGGCATCACTGCTGTTAGAGAAGACCCAGGGGTGTATAGTCCTTCCTGGCACACGTAAGGGTGGGATCTCTAGCTGATGCCAGAGAGCATTCTCACCTCCCTTGTACAAAGATTCTCAGAAAACCAGCTGGCGGCCATCTTACTGCAAACACGAAGGAAGAGTGGACAAAATGTTGCAGAGGAAACCCAATAACTGAAATTAGTAGACTGATTGAAGAAAAGCAACAGGAAAGAAAAGTCCTTTCCCAGGAGTCTCCTAAGGAATCTTGGTTATTTAAGATATTTCTATAAAAAGGATTCTATAAACTAATGTTTTTGGAAGACGCTGTACACAACTACATCCCTCTTGAAGAATCGCAGTGTATCTTACCATACCGAAGCCACTTTGAAATGCTAAAGTGCACTTTGATTCAGAATCTCCCAATCTTATTTACCTATGTAATGCCCCCATTCTAAGGAATGGTTAGGTAGTAACAGACCGAGAAATATATTTGGTTGTGTGAATGAACATCAGGGCATGTTATGGTTGGAAACTTTGTCCCAAGATGTGAAGAACTGGCCCTTGAAATCCTTTGCATTCGATGAGCAAATAGAGAACCCCAGAACAGTCTTAGAACAGTATTGAGAGGGAAAACTGAGGTGTGCAGAAATATGGCTACAAAAATTTGGAACTTACAACTCGTTCCCTATCCATTTCTTTCAAGAAATTCTTTATGCTAATGAGTCTGGCATTATCGCTTCTCATTATCTCCTTGCTTAATCACCGTGATTGCCTCTGTTGTGTGTTCATAACCTGAAGTTCAACCATGCAGACGACACTTTCTTCTTCCCTGACTGTGACAATGGATCATAATTGAGCCATTTCTGCCTCTCTGGTCACCTTCCTAATCTCCAAAGTGCATCCTCTGTACATTAAGCCTCTAGTTAAATATTGATAGCAAGCCTCTGCCTTCATATTTACTTTGTTGCTCTGTTATTGCTACATTCGGGCTGATTATTTGTTTCTGCCTTTTCTGCCTGTTTAATCAGGACTGAGTCAACCTTCCCTGTGTTTAACCTTCTTGTCCAATCATGGTTGGAGGGTGTTTTGGGGAATGTTCTGACATCAGCTCTGAAAGAATCCTCCCTACCTGGTGTATGCCCCATTGTAGCCAGTAGGGGTCAGAAGGGCATCTCTCTCTGGGGTCAGGTGTTTGGTAGTGAAAAGGGAAAACCATGGAGGCATTGTCTTGGGTTGAACATCTCTTCTTGAATATTATCTCCTAAATGTAGTCTAGACAGAGAGAGAGATTACAGGGCCAACCTGGCAGCTTTTGTGTTTTTAATGGAACGTTGGTCCTAAACTTGCAGCAAGAGTAGCCAGAATCCCGACACAAAGTGTGAATTGGCAGAAAGTGTCCCTGCCAAAAATAAAGAGACCTGGGTGCCACCCCTAGTCTTGATAAGAGTCTATTGGAGATTCTTGGGTAGGTAACGGAACTCTTTCTGCTTGTCTCAGTTGTTACAGGGTCGTGTGGGGGCATTAGGGGACAAATGAACAGGAAGCATCTTTGAAAATATACCATTCTCTGCTACTAAAGAAGGATGGATGAAAGCACAGAAATGTAAATATCATTCTGCTTCCATCAGAACAGTGTGGTGGGCGTCTTCAACTTCCCCAACTCCAAACTGGAAGCTGAGACCCCACCCCCAGCAGAAAAGCCCCCCTTGCATATATGTGTATTTTAGGAAGGGGTGATGATTAAGTTTTAGACACCACTTGTATTACTATTGAAAGAAAAAGACTAAACAGATGTACTCTGGCCCCTTTCTAAGCCCTGACTCCAATTTGTTATCAGTGATTTCAAAGTCTCTTCCTGACAATCCACCCCCAACAGGACGAAGGCAAGCAAAAAAAAGAATCTTCTAGGAGGTGACTATCCAATTTCCAACAACAGAGTACCTTGCAGCTTAAAAACTTCAGGTAACATACGTATCATACGTGAGCACACGGTGTGAAGTTTCCCCAGTGGTTGCTGGTAAGGGGACCCTTTGCATCTATGGGTATAGGGGGAGGACCTAGTACCAACTTTGCCATCTATTTCCAGGTGATTTCGATTCCGATTCTCTGAGTCCTGGGGAATTTAAGGCTTCTGTGTCACTAGTGATGCCTGTGGTCATAGAAACTAAAATATGAATATCTAAGCTTTGAGTAGTCTACTCATTTTGTGCTTCACCCATTATTCAACAATTTTTGAGTATTCAACATTTCTCTAAAGCTCCACATTCTGTCACATCGCCATACTTTTGGCAAATGCCTGGAATACTCTCTCCTCTCCCTCACTTCCTCCTCCTCCTCAATTGGTTGCTCTAGAGTTTTCTACTCACTCTTGGAGCTGCAACTCAAATTTCCTGTTCAGTGAGAGCCTTCCTGGTTCCCACAAGTGAGCCACCAACTATGTCGCCAGAGGGCCTTGCACAGACTATTGATAGCAGCATCACATTACTTTAAAACTATTTGTTTACTCCCTGTATTAGTTAAGCTACAGTCAATAAAATAAAGTCTTTTCCAGGTAGTTCAATAGGAAGAAATTAGTGTGATGAACCGGTTGCAAATGTGTCGAGAGAGCAGATACGCCAAACAGGAGACACTGAGGCATCCCAGATTTTAGGTTACACTAGGAAGCTGTTGGCAGTCACAGGGTTAGAAGAACAAAGGCAAAATACAAGCTATTTCTGGAGGCCAGCAGTCAAGGCTCCCTGCCCAGATCTGGTCTATGGGAGGTGAGGTACCACCTGAAGCAGAGAGAGATGGAGATGACTATTCTGACATCTATCCAACACCCATCCTTCAACACTCCCCCACCCCTGCCAGTGTTCCCACTACCTTAGACATGGCGAGAAGCCAGTTGCTAAGGAGGCTGGGAAATGCAGCTTTTGGGGAAAGGTCTAGAATTGGATCTGAGAGCAAAGAAGCAAGTGACTGCCTTCCATGTCTGTCTCCTTCTGTAGACAGTTTCATTTTGATAGCGCCAGCACAGGAAGCATACTACCTGAACTTGTTGAGTAAAGTACTGACGAAGTGAGATCTATACTCTGTATTCCTGTCAAAGGAGCTTATGCCTTTTTAGAAAAATAATGCCAACCTTCTTAGCCTACCTTAAACCATTTTTTTTCCATTTAACTATGGTATTTCCATCTTTGTTGGCTTTCAGTTTCCACATTCCCAGAGTTCCAAGAGGATGCTAAGATGCCGCTGGTAATCATGTTCCAAATTTGCATTGAGTTCTGTTGTCTGTTCCCCAGGGCCCTTCTCTGGAGGCCAGTCAGACTTAGAAAGGAGCTTCTTCACCATCAGACACTTTTTAAGTCTTTGCATTACCAGTTCACCAGCCCAGCACATAATGAGGTCTTGCAGTTGCAGATAGGGAATTCACTTCTCAGCCAAGTGGCTGACCTTGTAGCTGCCAGGTCATGGACCACTGTCTATAATGACTTCATGGATATTCCACAAAGATGATTTTCTTTGTAGGATAAAAAAGGCAGGTCTTTCTGAAGGCTTTGTAGATTAAGTCCAGGCCAAAGCAAGATGAGCTGGTGTTGATACCCAAGAGGGTATGTTTCTCTTTTCTAGAACGAAACCATAGATAGGGCCTCTGCTCTAGCCATGAAGCCGCCTTCCAAGAAGCAACTGACAATAACTTTATGGACGGGCATTTACTTATCTCTGAAACTCTGGGCTGTTCGCCATTTGCCAGTTTTTATATGCAGGGTCTCTGTCAGTGAAAGTTTCTATTTCATTCATGACATTCCACAGAATTCGCTTATAAATCAACTAAGTGCCAGATGCCTTGCACACATTCGGGGAGGGGGAAAAGATTGTAAGCTACCCCTCAAAGTAACAAATTCTGGAAAACTCAATGAGGGGAAAAGAAAACAAGTTTCTGTTAAAGGAAGGCAGGTGAGGAGATGGCAGTGGTGTGCTCCACTCAACCTGTACAGCCATCCCAAAAGCTGACTGTGCGAGTCTCTCCCAACTCTGTGTTCAGTGACTGCATAGTGGTAGCTTGAAACTGACCACATGGGAGTATTTACACCACACAAACTGGCAACCACCACAAATCAGGGCTTGTTACTATTAGTTCTTTTCAGAGCTCTAGTTGTAAAACATTTGCCAGTGTATCACTAGAAGGGAAGAATCCCATCTTTGCCAAACCCTACCCTCTGACAAAAGCTCATCGTTTAAGGACCACCAACAACACACCTGTGGCCAAAAAAGTTAGGCTGATTAACTTGCTACAACAAGGGTGGCCGAATAGGAACTGTGGGGTATCTCATTAAAAGGGAGTCGGTGGGCAAAGGTGGCTTATTATAGGGTTTGGGCTCGTGCAGAATGATTTTTAAGGAAAGGTGAAACAGCTGCCATGAAGCAGGGGCAGCTGAGAAACTGGGTACGCAGTAGTCGTTGTTCAAGAGGAAGAATGAGATGGGCTGAGGGAGTCATTGACAAAGCAGCTGCTACCAGGTAAGAAAGGAGGAATTGCTCAAAAGGACAAAAGTTGCCCACACTTTTGCAGCTGTGGTGTGGCCTTGGGAGACATGCTGTTTATGTGGCCTTGGCTATGTCCCACCAGAAACTTTTTTTTTAGATTCTGTTAGGAACATCACAGTCTGATTACCAGCAGGTCTGGGACATGAACTCAGGGTCCTGCTTCTCTGGAAACTGCAAAGTTAACTGTGGAATGTTGTGTCCAAACCCCTTTATCACCTGGGTTGGAAACCAAGGCCACTTCCCTAGGTCAATGTGACCCACAAGGCCCAGCTCTCCAGGCAAGAGGGGACTGACTGCCTGTTCCCATCGAAGTGAGTCAAACAGCAAAGTCACTCACCATGTGGGATCTTAGAAAACATGGTTTCTCACCACAATTTCACTGAGGTCAGTTAGCAAACGCAGTTTTTCAAGGTTCACACTTTCTACCCTGTTCTCCTGCTCACCACTGCTGGCTTCAGACTCACAAGTCTCATCCTGGATTCACGTGGAAACATGGTTGCATCTCTATCCAAAAAGGACAGACATAGTAAAAGATTTTAAGACTTCTATATCTTGAACACCTTTGTCTCCAGAACTGGGCACAATGCCTGGCACCGAGTAAGTGCCTAATAAATGTTTGCAGGATGAAATCCTATGGATGAGGTTATATTTTGGAGTTCATTCTGCTTATTTATAGGTCTTTGGTTACTATGGTGGTCAAGTTCCTTTTTCTGTAGGAAGTTCCACTCCAACACCGTCCAGATAGGAAGGCAAGTGTGATATCTGCAGCTGTGTCCTCTAGGTGTGGCCCTGACTGCGAGTAAACATAAAACAAGATCTTTCTCTACTGTTTACATCTGTAAGGCAACGTGTCACAAATGGCCAGACCTTTCCGCAGTTTCTCCCAATGTGGTTCGCAAACCACCTGCACCAGAGTCACCTGAGATGTTTGTTTAAAAACATGCAAATTCCCCTCTCCACCCCAGGTCGACTGACTTGGAAACTGTAGCACTGGAAACCGAAGGTTGAAGTTTTCACCACTCCCCTGCGTAATGCTTGTGCATGCTAATGTTCGAGAACAACGGATCACACGGTGTGATTTTAGTTTTTCCATACCATCTCCTCATCTAATAAGTCAATGGGAATGTACTGATGCTTGGCATTCATTCACTTGTCTACTCAGCCGACATTGAGTGAGTGCCAGGTACAGAAGTGACTCATGACGAAGACACTCAAGGCAATTACAGTCTTCTATTAAGCCTGTCAAGGCTATTTGCCCTGAACCCAGAGAGATCTTGTTCGACTTTGTTTAGACCAAGAAAAACAAAATGACATCATCATGCTTATAGACCAGCAATCAGAACTGCTGGATTTACAAGCTAAACTTTAGCACGGATGTTTCTCAGAGAGTAGGGTTGGTTGGGAGTGGGAAGAGAAACATACTGATTGCACTGCCCCACATTTTATTAATCCATTCATCTATCAGTGGATATTCGGGTTGTTTCTACCTTTTGTCTATTGTGAATAATGTGGCTATAAACATGGGTGTACAAGTATCTATTCAAGTTTCTGCTTTAATTCTTTGGGGCATGTACCAGAAGTGGAACTGCTGGTTCGTGTAGTTACTCTATGTTTAACTTTTTGAAGAGCCACCGTAACGTTTTCCACAGTGACTGCGCCATTTTACATTCCCACCAGCAATGTGCGACAGTTTCAGTTTCTCCACATCCTCACTAACACTTTTTATTTTCTGGGTTTTTTGTTTGTTTGTTTTTGTTTCATTTTTTGTAATAGCCATCTCAGGTTCAATTTTCTCCAAAGAAAAATAAGCTTCTGGTTCTTGATGGGGAAGGGGCGTGAGCGAGCATAAAGTACCTGGAGATCTAATTTTCTTAATGTAGATTCTCTACTGGCTTTCTTATTTTAGCACCTCATGTCACCAGCTGTGTTTCAAAGCCATATCTTGTGCCTCCGTATCTTGACTCAGAGACAAATTAGCTTCCCTCCCTACAGTCTGTCTCTCTCCTCAAGAATCCAGGTTTTAGCTCCCTGCACTTTCCTGAGTCATTGTCACATCCATGCACTTCTCACTTCCAGTGAATTTATTGAAATTCCTTGCCCACTGTTGTCTTCTACTGCCTTTGAAGGCTGATATCTTTTTTTCTTCCTTTGCTGGCACCATGGGAGGGGAAGAAGAGATAGATGAAGTCAATTGCCCCGTCTTCCCAGAACTCCCTGCTATCTTTCTTAGTGTTCCTGCACGGCTGTTTCTTTGCGATTGCTGTAGCCCCGCATCTCCCAAAGGATGTTTCGAGGAATGGTGGTTACAAGGGTTGTTGATAAAGATATTTAAAGAAAGGATTCCATGGACAAATATGCAACGGAAGCGTTAGGCCACAGGCATCTTCCAATAATGCCAGTATCTTTCAAATAAATTAGGTGGCACTCTTCAAGAAATGCCAGAGCCAGGCATGGTGGCTCACGCCTGTAATCCTAGCACTCTTGGAGGCCGAGGCGGGTGGATCATTTGAGCTCAGGAGTTCGAGACCAGCCTGAGCAAGAATGAGATCCCTATCTCTGCTAAAAATAGAAAGAAATTAGCTGGACAACTAAAAATACATAGAAAAAATTAGCCGAGCATGGTGGTGCATGCCTGTAGTCCCAGCTACTCGGGAGGCTGAGGCAGGAGGATTGCTTGAGCCCAGGAGTTTGAGGTTGCTGTGAACTAGGCTGATACCACAGCACTCTAACCCGGACAATAGAGTGAGACTCAAAAAAAATAAAATAAAAAATGCCTTCTGAGCCACCTTAAAATCCACATAACAAAACCATCTTCATGGCGTGATGCCACACCTCTCTTGTGATTACAAAAACACAAACACACACATTTGCATTAGACTCAACTTGTATATCTACCTGATTCCTCAGATTTGGCTCTTAATTATTTTAGAGGTAAAATAAGGCATATTCAAAAGAATATGCCTCTGTTTCTACAGAGGAATTCCAAGCATGTTTTGAGTAATGACATGGTCAGTTTAAACTTAGAGCCACCCAAGAAAAAGTACTTTGAAAGGATCAATACGCATTGAACCAGAAGCCTTGCTTATGAATATTTTTTGAGTCTTTTGAGTCTATGGCCCCATCTTATATACTCAAATGAGGCCCATCCTAAAGGGTGGCTTCCAGCTTCCTGAAAAACAAGGATTAATCTTCCCAAATGGCCTATGAAGTCTTCTCTCTTGACAGGCATCAAAACCGTCAAGGGTTTGGGCGTCTGGTGTTTTTTTTATTCTTCCTGTTCAGTCCTTCCTATGAAGTTGTCCCACATTTGATGTGTTCTTTGTTCAAATACCACTCATTCTCTGCCAATTTCAAAAAACATGCTTTAGTTCTACTGTTACAGCTGAAAGGAAGGATAAAAGCGGGTCTGGGATCCCCCCCCCAAGGGTAGGTGGGAGAAGCATTTCCAAGGCACCCAGCGATTTTCTCCATTCCCGATTTTGACATTTCTTTCATGGTTTGTCTCTTTTCTGAGGAAAGACGCTTCTTGGATGCCAAAATGCCACTTGTTACAAATGCAGTCAGCGTCCCTGAAACACTCAGAGGGTAACTTTGTGATCTGCTGAAGTGTCTGGCTGACACACTGTGCAGCTCAGCTGCCAGGACCCTAAATGAATGCCGATGACAATTAAATGCAAATTACTTGCAGCAGTACATACATAATGTCTTCAGCTGCCTCCATCTTCCAAGGCACAAATGCCATTCCAGACTGTTATAATTAATTGCCCCCAGATAAGTGAACGGAAAGAATATCCCTATCATTTCATCTCTCATCATCGATTTACCCGTCTGACATGGGGAGCATGCAGTTAACTAGTTAGGCGGTTTAATTAGGTTAATTGCTGCAGCCACCAGTGTGCTATAGAAGCCGCTAGACTCTTGGTTGCCCACCCACCTTGTCTGTACGCACTGCAGTACACGCACGCTGAACTGCAGGTAAAGCCAGGCACAAATCCTGAGGCATGGTAGCCCTGTCCTTCTGGTCGAGTTCACAGTGTTTCTCTAGTGCTCAGCACGATGCTAGGCACATAATAGGTGCTCATTAAATTTGTTAAATAAATGTATAAATGAATGCTCTAGAGCCTTATTCTCATCACTGCAATGCTTCCCTTCCACAGGAAGCCAGAGAAGCTCTGTGAATGAGGGACCAGAGGAGGTGACCAGAAAATAGCTGATGAGGACAGAGCCTGTAACCAAGTGTCCCTCTTGCTATATTTCTGCAGCTGCCAGGCTAAGCCTGAGGTCTGTCTGGCCTGGTCAGGTTCACTGGGATGTGTTAAAGGTAGAGAGTGTCAGAACACTGTCTGGGAATCACGTGGTCATGCCTTCCCTTCAAGCAGAGACTCGAGAGCTCACAGCATGGCGCTGCTGTCTCTGCCAACACCCTACAAAGTGCCTTTGCAGATGTCTCTATGTGACCAGTGAGCACTGACAATGGGCCCATTCATGAAATAAAAAAGCTCCTTATTGCATGGGGCAGAGGTCACTCGTTACAACCAAAATAGGCTTTCCTACCACCAGTGTCGCTTTGAAGCAGCTGCCCAGCTAGAGCTCTATTTTCTAGCTCATCTTGCATCTAGGTGGCCTCATGTGATGTTCTCACCAATGGGATTGTGGCAGATTGCATTATAATACTTAAAGTCGGCCACACTGACAAGTCCCATGTCACGTGGTCTTATAATAGGATGTTACGTTCCTGCATCGAGCAGTGGGCTCTACATTCTCTCTCCTTTAATCTGGGGGGGGGGGGGGGGGGGGGGGGGGTTGAGGCTTACCAGAACAAGCCGTGAAAGGTGAGACAGCCCAGGCCTCTTGGGTCACTCAGCCTTGGAACCCAGCCACCATGCTGTGAGGCAGCCCAGCTGCCACGCTGAAAGTCCAAATGTAGGTGTCTGGCTATAGCCACAGTGGACACACAAGCAGACACCAGCCTTCAACGTGGGGGTGGAGGGGAGTCGGCCAACACCCCCAGCTCCCAGCCCTAGGAGACACCAAGTGGATCAGAAACAACCTGTCCCCACCAAGCCCTGCCCAAACTGCAAATGTATGAGCAAAAGAAATGTTGTCATTGTTGTAAGCCGCTAAGTTTGGAGTGATTTGTTAAGCATTAGTAAAGAACCAGAACAGGAATTTGAGTGGCGACAATATGTGTCACTTCCAGTCCAAGGCATTCAGGGATGGGGGGTTGCCTTCCCCACACCCTCTCCTTCCCCAGGGCCCTCGGGGCAGCTGCACCACAGATGGAAAGAGCCCAGGGTCCTGCCTGCCACGCTGGGGCAAGTCTCCCGTCAACCAGAAACACCTGCATCAGCTGTTCAGCAGCTAGAAAGAAATTTCTATGGTGTGAAGCCATTAAAATTTAACAGTTTATGTTTTTACAGCATCTAGAATTACCCTAACTAATTCATTTTTTTCTAATCTGTCCCAAATCTTCCACTCTTACCAGTATCCTTTAGTTTCCCAGTTGTCTGAGTGACACTAACTGCTGTCACTTGGGTTTCTGTCCACTTATCCTCACACTGAGAGATAAGCATTGTGCATTATCAGAAGGACAAGACTTACAAACTTTGAATCCCCTGGGTGGTGTTTAGTCAGAGGGCAAAGGAAGAGTAGGAACTGTCCCTTCTTACCCCTCTGCCTTAACACTTCTGCAAGAAGGACACTAGCCCAGGACAAGAGGGAAGGAAGGAAACAATGCAGGTCAGCAGACTGGATCTCCGAGCTTCATTCCAGGGGTGGCTTTCCATGGCGAAGCTGGAACCATTCCCTGTGCACCTTTCAGAGCAGACCATAGTGATGCTCTGGCCACTTCATAACCAGTTTGGAGAAAGCAGATCTCTGACTCCCATGGGCTCCAGGGCCAGATGGGTGGCTAAGAAAATTCAAGGCTTAGAGCAGCATCTGCCCTCAGGGAGTCCCCTGTGCCCTAACATCCAGCCCTGTCCCCACAGTGCTGAGGGTCTGGATCTAGTGCCTTCTTGAACTCTCCATTGAGAAGAACCTTCCCGCTCTCCTGGTTCTGAAGGCCTCAGTCCACTGCATCCTCCCAGACAATAATGCCTGACCCTTGTGAACACAAAAGCAGAGAATACTTGCTCATTTTTAAGTATAAACACAAATCAGTGCTGCAGGAGTAGGTAATGAGCTTCTGTGGGTGCCTTTCGGCATTTCAGGATTCTGAGACCCCAAAAGGCCTTGCCCTCTGGCCTGACATTAAAATTTACTTCCTAACCTGAAACACGTTTGGGAAAACTGCAGAAATTCTTCTGGGGAGCTCAGATTCTGAGCATAAGGCCCCGGATGGGAAATCTTGGTGTGAACCGTGCTGTTCCAGGAAGTGACTTTTCTGAAATGTTCAGCATAAAATATGTTCAGCATAAAATATCAGTGCCCCTGACCTGATCCCTGACCCAGCTTCCCCACAACGCCAAGGGGCCTGCTCCACATCCACCCACGGCTTCCTTAGCGATGGTTTCCCTCACCTCTACCACTTATAGCTGCTTAAGGCTTTCTCTGCTTCATTTTTTGTGTTTTTTTTCCCCCAAGGCTGAATGGCAGCTTCCCAGAGAGTAATTGGAATCCAATCCAAGATGGAAAAGCTTTGCCACGAAAGGAAAAAGTGCAATAAAAATACCCCTGGTTCGTGTTTACTTTGCAAATTCCAATAAGAACTCATTTCATCGGTGAAGTCCAAATCCCTTGAATTCACGACTCCCTGCTATGTATTTCGGGGTGAAACAGCAAACAAATTAGGGTCTGCTGTGCGGACCAGCCCTGGAACAGTATGAGGATGAGTTCACGTGCCATTTTCCCCAAAAGGGCTGTGAGAGAATTTTGGGGGGTTTGTTTTTTACGCTTCATCAGAGACCCCAGAGTAGAATTCAGCTTTTCACAGTTCATTCCTAAGTTGAACAAACCCCTTTCCTAGGGGGAACTCAAGAATGTTAGCGATTCCCTGGTCTGTACATGGTTTTGAGCTTGGTCTAATCCCTTATCTCTTCATGAGCTGCTTGGCTCATGCTGTTTTGATTTCACCGGAACGGCTGAGCCTCCGGGATCCCGGGCTCTGGTCTCCTCTCTTCAATGGGTCCCTTTGGGCCTCTGGGCTTAAGGTCTTCAATGAAGATCTTGTGGGATAATGTTTCCAGATTTGTTTTCCAGAGCCTCAGCCCCTGGGAGCTGCCTTGCCTGGGTTTTGTCAGCCCCTCCCTCCTCTTCTCTATGTTGCCCTCCTCAACTTCCCCTTCTCCTCCCTCCCTGCTGGCGCCATCACTCACTGATGGCCTCTGAGAAGCCACAGGGCCTTTTTTTGGTGGCTGTACTTGGCTAGGCAGACACAGAGGTGCCCACAGACAATTTCTAGTTTCCAACCTCCTACATCTTTCACTAGATCCTAACAGATTTGGTAATATCAAAGGCTTTGTCAATGCACAAAACTTCTTTTCACCCATCCCTCTCCTAGAAGAGCCTCATTAAAGCACCATCTGACCCCTGTGGACAAGATTCTTTTTCTTCCTAGTCCGGGAGCCAGCCTGATGTGCTTTTGTGCTGCACGGTGCTGCTGAGCATGCGGTGGCCTCCACAAACCCCCAGGGCCAGGGGAAACCATCACTTCTGGTGTCCCAGTGGCCGATGGGCAGGGCTGTGCTCTGGGGTAGCCCACTCTCCTGGGCAGCCACTCCCCTCCTGCAGACCAGGCCCTGAGACCACTCCCTGGGTGGCTGAGCCCAGGAGAGCAACTGCCTGAAGCCAATGACCTGAGACTCTCGACAAATCCAGATTCTCCGGCAAATCAGATGACGAGGAATTTACATCAGGGGTGAAACCCACTGTGCTTGAGGCCCCCCACGGCTCAGGTCCAGGCACACCCAGCACTGTGATTCTATTAGGCCTTCAAGTGCCAATCAGCCTTAGAATGTGACCCTCCTCTCACTCTCATGGACTAGCACACATCACATTTAGAAGCTGCTGGAGAATTAGAGGCACAAAGGGAATGAAGCACTGAGTGTTCTAACAGCGTATTTCCTAGAGGCAGACGCTCAGACCTGGAATATGTGACTCCCTCTAAGCCACACTGGAGTCACCCAATGCAGAAAGCACTTGTGAAAAAGATGCCAGTAGGCAGGGGGTAAGAACTCCCAGAGACACAGTCCCTGTCCTCAAGGAAGTCCCAGTCTCATCAGGGAGATGAGCTTGTAAACCTGAGCTTCTCCACACCCGGCCCCCAGCCCAGACCCCAGTGAGAGCCCTGGGGCTGGGACTAGGGGTGTATAGTTAATTAGACACCACAGACCGTCCTGATGTCCACTCAGAGCTGGGGGATCCTGGAAGTGGGCACAGGATGGAGTGGGAGGATGAGGAGGTGCAGTTCCCCTGTGCAGAGGGGAGTGCAGAGTAAAGGGTGGGGGGACCCAGGGCAGTGAATAACGAATGCATTCATTCATTCATCAGATGTTTAGGAGAGCCTGTAATGTCTCCTGGGTGCTGGGACTATGGCGGTGCACAAAATAGATTAGAATCCCCCACCCATTCTCGTGGAGGTGGTGGGCCTCGATCTCCTTGCATAGGATCCAGATCGCTGGAGAAGTGGGGGCAGGGGAGGTGCTACAGCTTGAAGTTTCACCCCCTGCAACCCATGTAGAAACGTCATCCCCAGTGTGGCAGTATTGCGAGGTGAGGCCTTTAAGAGGTGATCAATCTGTTCATAGGTTCATGGATTAATGGATTATCACAGGAGTGGGACTGGTGACTTTATAAGAATAGAGAGAGAAACCTGAGCTAGCACACTCAGCCCCTCCCCACAGGATGCCCTGCAGAGCTCCCAGCAGCAAGAAGGCCCCCACCAGATGTGGCCCCTCACTTATAATTCTCAGATCCCATAAGGGAAAGAAATGCATTTCTTTTCTTTATAAGCTACCCAGTTTCAGGTATTCTGTTATAAACAACAGAAAACAGACAAAGGCAGGAAAGGGCATCCGAGGATGGGGAACAGCAGAGTGAGATGAGAGAGTCCTGAGAGGTGGATGAAGAAGGGCTCTGCTGAACACGGGCGGAGGGGGTGGGGGCCTCGAAACCAGGGTTTCTGCTGAAGATGCTGAGAAGGAAAATTGGGAGGAAGAGGAGAAAAAGCCGCAGGGTGGTTAAGACGTGTGCTGCAAAATGCACTGTGGATGATCCAGGTTGGTGACCATGGGACACTGCATCGAAGTGGCCAAGCTCAGGTGGCAGGAGCAGCTCTCAGGGAAGGGGAGCCCAGGACTTGCCCATCCACAGCAAAGGAAGTAACACACAGCCCTGTTTTCACACTTCTACCTATGAAAGGACAAATTGTTATCAGGTGTGAAATAAAACTAACTGTTGTTACCACTTCAAGCATTTGGGGTTTGTTTTCTTTGTCTCTGAACGGAAGTCACCCAGAACAGGTATGCGTGTATCTCAGTTTCCCTCCAAAAACCAAGCTATTGATGAAGTTCCTTAACAAAGTATATTCTTTCCTGTAACCGGTATAAAGTTGAAAGAAAGAAATTGCTGGAAAGTACCAATGTATCCCATGCTTCACTTTTCTAGCTAACAGTCGGGTAATTTTTTTGTTAATACAAGAATTTCAGTCTTGGTCTGGGGATATCATATATCTAACATATATATGTAAAATACCCTGAAATATGCATGTTTGCTATTATAATTTGTCCTGAAAGTAATAAACTGATAAACTCTGCACTTTTTCCTTGTCAATTTGTTAAATGCTAGTTCTTCATTACAGCTTTGCATAACAAACAATGGTCACACAAGGTTTTTCCCGGTGTTTTGTAATGCTTTGCTTTGCTTTATTTTACAAATTCGATTGTGGTTTCTAAAATGCCTTGAATTCCTTAAGGGAGTTGTGTTATTTGTGCAGATGAATATCTCTATCCAATAGCCCTGGAAGCTGATGCTAAAACTGCTGACCAAAAGATGGATGCATTTGTAACCCTTCTCTCCCCGGAAACTACTATTAAAAGGCAAAAATAACCGAAGGACCAAATTTTCAATCAGAGCATTTGGTGCCAGCATTTCTGCAGTTTCTTTGCCAGAGCTCTGTGGCCCCATACATGTGTACATATATAGGGGACCGACAAAGGGAGGGGCCACATGTATGTTGTATGTAGCAGCACAGAGTAGAGGTGGGGAGGCCTGTGTTTGCATCTTGGTTCTGCCACTTTGTAAATAGAGAAGCTTCAGTTTCCTCAATTTCAGGTTGAGAATAGAATATCCTCTCCTCCCCCACTTCTCCAGTGATCTGGATCCTGTGCAAGGCGATCAAGGCCCACCACCTCCACAAGAATGGGGCGGGGGGTTCTAATCTATTTTGTGCACCACCATAGTCCCAGCACCCAGGAGACATTATAGGCTCTCCTACACATCTCTGAATGAATGAATGCATTCATTACTTCACTCCCCTGAGTCCCCCCACCCTTCACTCCTTCCCTCTGCACAGAGGAACTGCACCTCCTCATCCTCCCACCCCATCCTGTGCCCACTCCCAGGATCCCCCAGCCCCGAGTGGACATCAGGACGGTCTGTGGTGTCTAATTAACTATGCACCCCAAGGCCCAGCTCCAGCCTTTCAGTCAGGTCTGGGCTGGGGGCCGGGTGTGGAGAAGCCCAGGTTTACAAGCTCATCTCCCTGATGAGACTGGGACTTCCTTGAGAACAGGGCTTATGTCTCTGGGAGTTCTCACCCTCTGCCTCCCGGCACTTGTTTCATAAATGCTTACATATACGTGACCAGCGCAGAGCAAGTGGTCACCAAGGGTAGCCGTGAGAATACTATATTATGTTCCCAACATCAGGGGATCTTCTCCTCAGACTTTCTATCTCCTGAGTGGTATTAGAACTTACAGTCCACAAAAGGGCTTTTACCCATTTCTCTCCAAAACATCCTCCATCAAGGAATTTCCTCCAGAGTGCTGAGGACGTGGCCTAAGGTAGGGGCAAGGGAATTCCTAACTTCAGCATCCCTCACAGCTCTGGACAAAGGGGTCCATTTGGGGGCGCAGGCATGCCCTGTCCCCCTAATGCCCATGCAGGAGATGGAGCCTCATTTCTCCTTTTGTTCAGACCTCTCGCCCCCACAGACCCGGGATCCTGGCGATCCATCCCAAAGCTCATTCCACAGCTCTCCCAGATGGCCCTGGGACCCCAAGTTGTGGAGGAGCAAACATTCTGGCTGCACAACCTCGAGACCCTGAGGCAATATGGTAGCATGTGTACAGAGCCCGACTCATCCTGGGAACCAAGATTCCATCCCTACGATCTATCGATCTATATGATATGCCAAAGGAAGATGGCATATTTTTACAGGGAGAGTGTTGGGTTTGGAGACCTGGGACCATGGTTTGGAAATCTGTCTCCTTCTCTTGCTAGCTTTGTGATGTAGGCATTTGTGATGTAGGCCATGTCTTTGGAAAGACCACCAGGATGGATAACTGGTAGAAGGGAGAGGTTTATTGGTGACATCAGTTTGCAAACTGGGAAGAGACAGTGGCCAGTGTGGACTCTCTTAAAGGGAAAGGGCAGGTTGGTTTTTATGCCTCACAGAGTCTGCATTACATAATAGACATATTCAGCGGGTTTGGGGGAAAATATGCATATTTATAAGGGGAGCCAAGTGCATGTGCAATAGGTAAACATATATGTAACATACATCACATGTTCACTTTGGGGTGGCATTTTAGCCTCAAAATGAGGTGAAGTTTGACTCTATGTCAACAGGTGAACTAAAGGACACAAAGACAGCTCTGGGGCAATCCCCATAAGCTGGCTAACACTGGCCTGAGGTCTGCAGTGGCTTATCAGGAAAGAATGTTTGCAGGGTCAGTCCTCTGTCCAATCAGAGTTGTGGCGTGGGTTGTAAATCAGAATTAGGAAGGGTCTGACAATTTGCCTGATTGCTCTTATTGTTAGGGAATTCAGCAAGAATGTGGTTTTTCTTATAGCTGCAGGAATTTAGGAAGTTGCTACGCCAGCCAAGCCCCAACCCACAGGTAGGTAACTTTTGTTTCCTTAACCTTAGGGTCTGTCTTGGTTGATAAAGACCTGTCTATTTTGGTCTCTCAGAACACAACTCATTTAGCTTCTCTCAATTGTAGTTCCCTCATCTGCAAAAGAGCATATTAGAAATAATGCCATCTCCAGGGTTTTTGTTAGAATTACACATAAATATAAAGGACTATGTAAATATTGACCAAAAAAGAAAGGTAAATCAGAACATAGGTGAGCCTCCCCTACTAGTTGCTAATTAATCCGTGCATATCTTCCCTCCCCTGGCACCCACCCTCCAACCCCTTGGTCACATCACTGCATTGTCCAAGAAAAAGGAAGTGCAAGAAACATGCATTCTTATTTTTAAATCCTAATCAATCACTTCAGGGAAGGGTGAGGAGGTTGTGCCTGTTTGGGTTGAGACAGGTTTCACGAGTGAGTTGCGGATTGCTGAGTTCGCCATGCCTGCCCTCGGTTTCCACGGAGAGGCTGCACCGGGAGCCTACACCTGTCTCCTGTCATGTTGTATCCGAGTCAGCTCTTCATTTTACATTAGCAGGCTTTCTCCTCCACACACTCCCACTTTGCTATTACACGACCCCCTCTTGTGCAGAGGAGTTTGCCACAAACTCCTCATCAACATGGATCTGTGCACACAATTGCATCGTCTCTGAGGCTTGGCACATCTATGTAAATAGCTTTGATTAGTTTCAGTCTCTCTTAATAGTAACAGTTGTGTCTGCCAAGGGAGGCTAGGCTTGGGCTCAAACTAAACCAGTTAGCAGCAAGCTCCCCCAACTTCCCTGCCTTTCTGCTCTACCCCAGTGTCAATGCCTGAATTTGTAGCATAAACAATCTCCACAGTGGCTGTGCCAAGTTCTAAGCCAAGGACTTTCAAAGCCCTTCCTGGCTGCTGCCACCTCTGGACACCGAGTTTGAGAGTGCCAGCCAGTGTGGGCTGAGCCTAGCTATTCCTGCTGCAAGCCACCTTCAACGTCAAGTGCACTTCTGAGCATTTCCATAGCTTATATCTCAGTTGCATGCCAGCCTCTAATATTAGCTTCACCCAGTAGAGCCAAGGTTTTTTTTTAAATGTTATTTCAGTTATGTAATAGTCTTTAAACACACTGAACATGTAAAAGCCCCCAATTTTAGCTCAGTGCCAAAGAGTAGCACTGGCAATAGTGGAGCCACGGGGTGGGTGTCAGCTGGCAGAAAAGCTGGACGTGAAGGTGCCACCTCCAGCCCCCTTGAGCCGGCTGAGCCTCAGAGCAAGAGCTCGTAGCAAGATCTAGAGATGACTGGTTATCTCCTGTTTGTCGATGCTCGTGGAGCGGAAAATATTACTGGGTGTTGAACTGGCACAACTCTACCTAGAAATGACTAAGCCTGCCTGAGTGCGGTGATTCATAGCACTGCCCCCTTGCAGGCACGGCCCCTGCTGTAGGCTTTTATTACTTTGCTTAAGGTTCAGGCCTCATCTAAGTAGGACTCAAAGGCGGCCTGTCGCTACTTCCTCCATTAGGAAGGAGGTGACGAAGGTGGATGACAATTTCACCACCTGGGGATGTGAGTTTTACCTCCTATTCATCATTTCTGACATAGGTTTGGCAACTCTATGGGTGCCTTTGCTCCTCGAGTCCTGTCTGACAGCTGGAGAGGTTATTCCTTTTCTTATTTGGTCACTAAATTCCAGCTCTGAAACCTCAGGAGGTTGACTCTGAATGACCAGCATGTCACCTTTCTCCTGCCTTTGTATTTTATCTCCAAGCAGGCAGGATGGTATTAGTAGGGCGAATTTTTATTTAATTAGCTAAAAGGCTTGTGTCTGCCTCTATGGCCCATAAATTAATGCCCACTGCAATGTGCCATGTTTGAAAATAATTAAGGTGTAGGATTAGCATGTCAAGAACTAGAGCTTGATCTTCATCATGCGGCACTGTCCTGTCCAAAGAAAGCAAGTGACTGAATAGAACAAGAACAAGGATCTGCGGATCATGTAACATCACAGAAGCAAAGCAGTTTGTGGCAAAGGAAAGTTGTTTTCTCACCAGCTAAGAAGAGCAGCTGCTGGACTGAAGGCTCCCATCGCTCTGCTGAAGATGAGCTTAGGACACTGTGGAAATTGTGGGTGGGACATCCAACCCAGCCTGGCAGAGTGGAAGGTGGAGGTTACCCTTGAGTAGAACCCCAAGGTTTAGTACAAGTTGGCCAGGTGAGAGGTACAAGCTTAACCATTCAGAGAGAATAGCAAACGTGAAAACAGGAGAGAGAAACTGCAGGTAGCTCAATAGAACTATGAATAGTTCCATGAACAGTTCCATGAAGGAAAAACTACAGCCCCATTATAAATTCTGAAAGAGGCCGGGCTCAGTGGCTCACACCTGTAATCCTAGCACTCTAGGAGGCCGAGGCAGGTGGATCACTCAAGGTCAGGAGTTAAAAACCAGCCTGAGCAAGAGCAAGACCCCATCTCTACTAAAAACAGAAAGAAATTAATTGGCCAACTAAAAATATATAGAAAACATTAGCCGGGCATGGTGGCACATGCCTGTAGTCCCAGCTACTCGGGAGGCTGAGGCAGAAGGATTGCTTTAGCCCAGGAGTTTGAGGTTGCTGTGAGCTAGGCTGATGCCATGGCACTCTAGCCCAGGCAACAGAGTGAGACTCTGTCTCAAAAAAAAAAAAAATTCTGAAAGAGTCAAATGCCAGTAATCAATTTTGCTACATGAGTAAAAGTATCAAGATTCAAGTAGTCACACAACAGATAACAAAGTGCCTACTCTGCAAAAAGGCAGCCGGGAGATGTAAAGATACAGGTGACGGTCCACATCCTCAAAGGGCATTTATGAACACAAATAGCTATAATCAAAGATATATATTTCATACGCTGTTAGCTAACTATCAGCAAAATGCCAGGGAGGAAGAGATTAATTCTGACTGTGATGGTGGGAGATCCTAAGGTCACGTTGGCTTAGGATGCTCTGTGAATCAGACTGGACCTCGCTGGACAAGCAGGATTTCAATCTCAATTCCGCATGAGGTCTTGCTGCCATCATGAAATTAAAAGGCCACCATCAAGTCTCAAGTGTACACAGTAAGTCAAACCATAGGAAACAGCCATTTTTACAGGTTTTAAAAAAATAGTTGAGTATTGGCAATTACATAGAATTCATTCTAATAATCTAACTTTATTGAAGGCTTCAGTTTGAAGAATTCCTAACATATGCTGTGTGTCTGCAGCCTTGTGCAGAGGCGTGGCCCGCGGTTTCCATTAGCATCTTCACATCAACTCCTAAAGCAACAGCCCTCCCAGGAGTGCACTCTTTCCCCTGGCCCAAATTTACGTGATTTGAAGCCTGTGGATGGTTTGCACAACCCATTGGTGCTATCTGCCTCGCTCCCCGGGTTCCTAGTCTCATGGACATTAAGAGAAAATCAATAGGCTTATGTCACATTTCTGGTGGCAAATGCTCCTGACAGGACTTGCATCTTACATTCACATAAAACTAAGGATGTTAGGCCTCTGCAGTGCCTGGGGAATCCACGTTCATGTCTCATTCGATCTTTTGTGGAGCAGGTGAATCACAAGAGACGCCATTGTCCCAGCCCTACTTTGCTGAAACATGCCCAGTGTAGAAAAACTCAGTTTGAACCCAGACCTGCACCCCACAGGGGGATCCTCTGGGGCTGGGCTGAGTCAGTCTTTTTGAAGCTGTGCTCTTTGTGCTGACTGATCGCCAGTGCTGTCGGCTGATGGGGACGTAATGACTCCCCGAAGCTGAGGTCATGAACCCAGAGCGTATTTTTAAAAATGTATTAGGGAACCATTTCAATATCTGTGTGGGGATGCAGGGGGAAAAAAATTTGTTGATAAATAATTTAAATGTTTACATTTTGGCCCTGCCCCAGGATTGGGGACTCAACCACAGCATGACGATAGGACTTTTACGCACAGTGTATTAAAATTCACCCCCCAAAGGGTTTTTTTTTTTAAGGGAGAGCCTCATTCTAGAGTTAGAAAGAAAAATGCTTTGAAAACCCAAAGATCTCACGTAGTTTTCAGACATGACCTCATTGCCCTCTCTTATGGCTCCTGTTTGGCTCAGATGCTCTGGCCAAGGGGGAGGGGTGGTCTAGGTCACAGCCCTGCATTGGCAGAGACGGGCCTCCCGGAGGATAACACACACTCTATGACAGGCAAGAGAAAACCCGCCTCAGCAGCTTGGCATGGGATTCCCAGCGGCTTTCCTTCTGTCCTGACAGTCCCTTAAACTTGGGCAGGAGAGAAAATAAAAAGTACTATTAGAGCCAACTTCTGCAATCACAGAGTTTGGTGGTGTGTGGCCTGGGAGTTCCTGGGAGCCCCACAGAAGCCACCCTGGGTGGGCTGGCCAGGGCATTTGGAGGGGACTCCAAACCCTCAGTCATCATTGCAACTAGATCAACCCTGATGACATCTTCGTACTCTGTAGTCCAACTTCCGGCTTCTACACAGGAGGAAAGAGTGTCCCACAGAGGTGAAAGGCCACTTCCAGGGACCCAAAGAGAGGTGCAGAAAGCCAGATCTCTTGGTCCCAAAAAACTGGGGAGGAAAAATTGAGCAAACAGGAGAAAGGAGAGAAACAGAGAGAGAAAAAAATTAAAGATGAAAGAAAAAGAGCAGAGGAGAAAATAAAAGTGTTGCAAGTGTAGGATGCTTTTGTGTCCCCACCCTCGTGGGTCTGTGTGTGGCTCTAGGCATTTAAGAGAAACCTGACACTTGGACATTGCTCCTGTAGAGGCGAAAACCTCAGGCAGTGAGTGCCACACGTGTCGCAGGTGCTGTGCACACACGGTCTCATTCAAGAAAAACTGGTCCACATTTTATAAAGGAGTAAACTGCTCCTGGCCTGGTGCTGGGTCTGTTGGAGCAGGGACCTGCTCCGGGCACTTGTCCTTCCCTGCATCTGTTCACATCAGTCTGTCAGCAAGTGCATGGTGCTGTGTGATCCTAAACAAGAACCTTCCATTTATTTTATTTTGTTTTTTTTGTTTTGTTTTGTTTTGTTTTTTGAGGCAGGGTCTTGCTCCATTACCCCGGGGAGAGTGCAGTGGCACCATCATAGGTCACGACAACCTCAAACTCCTGGGCTCAAGTGATCCTACTGCCTCAGCATCCCAAGTAGCTGGGGCTACAGGCACGTGCCACAACGCCGGGCTAATTTTTCTATTTTTTTAGTAGAGATGGGGTCTCACTCTTGCTCAGGCTGATCTCAAACTCCTGGCCTCAAGCAATCCTCCCACCTCAGCCTCCCAGAGTGCTAGGATTACAGGCATGAGGCACCATGCCTGACCCCTTCCATTTAGTTTAAAACAAAAATATAAGGCAGCTGAGAGGGAAGTAACATTATCTTCTCCAACATCCTAACCCTAAATATCCACTTTTTCCTGGGATTGAATATGGGTTTTTTTGGAGGGGAGGGGAGAGTTGGGGAGCATTGTTTTGTTTTGTTTTCAATTAAGTGGTGGATGGTAAAGATCTCCTGGATTTATGGAACTTGAAGGAAAGAGTGGCACTGTCTTAAAGCCTGTGCCAAGTGTGGCAGTCAGCACCAAGTGAGGCTACGGGTGATGGGGTGTCATTGGCCCCACAGCGGGAATTCGGGAGTGCGACAGTGACATGCACCATCAGTCCCCAGCAGAGCCTCCCTCATCAAGCTGCTGCCCTGTCCTCTGGGGCCACAAACAGCATTTCTCCTGTGGGTGGGCAAGTGGGATGTGTGGTTAGAAAGGAGGATGAAGAGCAAAGAGAAAGTCCTCGAGCCTCTGGCTGAGGGTTGCTGCCAAGGGTGAGGGTGTCAGTGACTCGAGTCAGTCTTGGTTAAGAGGGACCCTGAAAGGAGGGAACATTCCATCTTGCTTTGCTTGCTAATTGTTTCTCCTCTGTGACTCCCGAACTATGTCACCCTCTCCCCTGAGGTCAAAAGTCATCTGATCGATGCTTCTCCTTTCTGGAGTTGCAAAGGGCAATCCCAGGTAGCCCAGCTCCCCCCAGGGCCAGCCTGAGCTGGCAGAGGTCTGGGCACAGCTCAGAGCCCTGAGAACATGAGACAAAAGTTGAAAGTCTGCATGTCCCTGGCAAGCAGGAAATGTGAGCTTATCTTCTATTCCTCCTGCGACCTGGGCTGAACCGACTCACAGGATGTGACCAACACAGATCTGTGCACTAGTTCTTGGGAAGAAAGGCTGAACAGAATGGTCATGTTTCCTGGAAGCCTGTTTTAGGCCCAGAGAAAACTCCAGAAGGGTCACTACCCACTACTCTCCTCCCCCTCGAGAAGGACCAGCTGACCCACCTCTTGCCCTGACTATAAATTCTGAACCGACTTCCTAAGTATATCTCATATCTCAAGACAGAAATAGGGCGCAGGCTGAGTAGGAAATGCCACCATGTTCTCCCTTCATAGAAATGAGCAGGAAATGGAGGCAGGGGACACGGTTTTTTGGAAATAGGTCAAGCAGAGGGAATGGCTTGGAAAATCACCTTCCATTTGCCTTCAGAGGCCATTAAACATGAAAGGAAATTCCCAAAGCAAGGGGCAAGATATCTGTCCCTGTCAATCTCTACAAATAGCCTAGATACTCAGCATTCTGGAAGCATTCAGTGGGGTCAGGCCCTGGCTGGGGGGAGGGGAAGAACAAGGCCAGCCCTCATCACCCCTCCACCCCAAGGACTGCACACTTATCCTCTGATTTCGTTGTTCAAGCCATATGCACAAGGACACATACTCTATTGGAGCATTATTATTAGTATTATCCAAGTAACTTAACAAGAATCCCCTGAATCTTCCTGGTGCTTTGAAAATAGTGCTCCAGTGCACACACTTGCCAGGAATGTATTAAGGAACACATTTGCAGGTCAGCCGACCTCGTGGCCTGCACTGCTCACCAGTAACCACCCCTCTCCCTCCCTGGACGTCCTTTCATTTTTATGCTGCACAATCACGGCTGTTCCATTTTGCTTTGTCTCCAAGTTCTGAGGACTGGGCAGTGTGCCTATTAATCTTGAATGGAATGAAGTCTCCACCACTTCCATTTGAAAAAGAAATAGCTGTGCCTCTCCCACTTGATTCGACAGTGTGAAATATTTATGATTCCTCTGGCACCTCCACGCCCCCTCTCTCCCATCGATTCTCTCCGTCAGCACTAAGTGCTCACTTGGAGGAAAGTACTTCCCGTCCATCAGGGATAAGCCCAGGATGACAACATCCATGAGCCCAGCTGCTCCTTGTCCGCTGGGTCACCAGCACAGCTCTTACTGTTCACACGGGGGGTTCCCCTGGGTTTCCAAGCCCCCGTAGCCACACTGCAGGGGATCACGGTGCCCTTGGGCTCTGAGGTCTTGCTTCCACCTTGTCTTCTTCCACTGGGGTGTCCCTGCTTCAGTCACACACACACACACACCCTGGTATCTTTGGGTCTCCCGTGACTTCAGATTCCAATTCAGGGCAATCAGGAGTGAGGCTGGGCTGGGAGGGCCAATGCAGATCCCAAAAGAACCCTGACCTCTAGGCAGCTTGACTCGTGCGCAGTGGGTAGATTTTCCAGAGGGAAACGCACCCCATTGCTGTTCCTGAGGTTGACTAGAGGTTTTCCTCTTGCCTCTCACAAGTGACTCCTGCTCTTCCTTGCTGGTCCCTATACATATTCCTGACCTCCTGGCATCAGTAATTCCTCCAAACTCACTCACTGTGGCAGGGGCAGCAAAACAGTGCTGGGAATGATATGAGACTGAATGACCTCAACTGAGCAAAGGAAAGACACAGAGCTCTGTAAGTCCCCACACTCGCCATGCGCAATCCTTGGGCCATGTAAGGGGGGCAGTAATGACAGCCATCATCCTGAGTTATTAGGAAGATTATATATAACATATATAAAGAGCTTAAAACAGTGCCTGGCGCTTAGTAAGCACTAAGTAAATATGAGATATCATTGTTGGTATAATTGTAATTAGTTTTATGTGACAAGGTAATACCAGTCCCAGCCTTCAATGGCAGGGATATGTCTCTAGCAGGTGGTAGAAAAATGCAGTAGGACGAAAGCCGGGAAACAAGGAGACCTGGGGCTCCGCTGGCCATAGCTATAGCTATGGGGCTATCGCTGCCTATAAGTGGAAACCCCTTCTGTGGTTCTTGTCGTTAGCCCAAAGCCAGCAAGGGGGTGACCCCACATTCCCAGACCCTAGTAAAATTCTCTATACATATTAAGTGTTCAATAAATCCTGAATGTACAGATTTATGCTTAGTGCCCCAGACTTTGTATTTTTGCTCTTCTTAGTGTCCTGACTCCTCTCCCTAAAAGAGACCTTGCTCTGTCCCCTCCAGACCCTGCCATCAAAACACAGTTGTCAGGCATCCCAAACTCCCAGAGTCCTGCACTCTGCCAACCATATAACTACACAGTGTTTCAAAACAAGAGTTTTAGAGTAAGACAGACTTGGGTTCCAATCCTGTTCTGACACTTCCTTGCTGGGTACCTGGGGCAAGCTGTTTAACCTCCAGCAGCCTCAGTTCCCTTATCTATGAAATGAGCATAATCCTAGTGAGACTGCCTCATAAAGTTGTCACCCGTAAAGTAGAGATTTTATAAGATATTGCAAGAAAAGACAGCAGCAGAGTATCTGGCGTGTACTAATTGCCTAATAAATGTTGATTATTATGGTCACTATTATTCATGAGTTAATATACTTAATCAGAGAATATTTGAGTTTTATGGAACCTTCTAGCGACAGTGCTACAAGGCTATCAAAATGGCAATTGATGGTAGACGTTTTGTCCAGGCCACAAAGGGAGCTATGTCTGGGTAAGTGCTTCTCTGGGCATCCCTCCGGGGCAGTAATGACCCTGTCCAAGAAAAGCAAAGGAAAGAAAACCCCGCTACTGGGCTGGAAGGTAGACTGGACTCATTCAGCCCTTCTCTATGCCAAGGGAGGCAGGACAGGAGAGGCAGAACAAATAGAAGACTGATTCTGAGCCAAATGTGGTCAACCTGGCAATGGGATCTCTTTCAGTCAAGAAGTTATTTTAGGTGGTAGCTGTAGGAGGTCGGATTGAGGTTGCTTAATTGTATTGTCTGCCCTGCAAAAAAATTCCAAAGCTAGAGAACATAACAGAAATGATTAAAAGTCACTATGGCCAAGCTGGTACATTCCCCTGAAAGCTCATGAACAAACAGGCTGCTGCTCAAATGCCTGTTGGACTGAGCTGGTGCTGCCCAACCTCTCCGGATGGACCCTGAGAGACACATTCACTGTGCATCTCCCTGATGTGACACTTCTGGGCCCTCCTGGAAAGGGTTGAGCAAACACAGTTGTTTAATGCGGCTGCATTTGCCCAACCAATGTCAGCATGTTCCTGCATTAGAATGTATCATGCTCGGCCACGCTGGCACTTTCTCCATCTGTTTACATTTAGAGTGGGACTCGCTGCCAAAGATTAGGAATTCCAGTGCCCACAATCCAGAAAGCACAAGCCAAGGGGTAGAAATAAAAACAAATTGAAAACTACTTGTTGCTAGCCAGCTTAACTGGATTCTAAAGGACTAGGAATTTTTTTCCTAGAGTGTTCGGTCCCAGAGAGGAGGGCCTCAGAGGCCAAAAACCTGAATGGGCTTCACAGAGGTTCTCTCCACATATATCACCTTGACGCTACGCTACCTGCAGACCTGGAACACACCAGACCTTGAACTCTTCAAGGCAGGCAGAGACATGCTCAATCCTCCTTAGTTTTCCCAGTATAGAGCCTGGTATCTGTGCTTAATAAATCCTGGTTAGTTGAATGAATGAATGAGTGAATGAATGACTGTCAGTTCCTTGTGGTAGCTTTCCAAACATGGCTGCAAATTCTTAGACTTGCATAGAGAGGTAAAGTCTGCACCCCTCTCCTTGAATCTGAACAGGTTAATGACTGCTTCCACCATCTTAGTTGAGAAGAAGTGGCCCTAGGTCATTCCAAAGCTAAGTGATAAAAGCCCATGCGGCTTGTTATCTTTTGGTTTTTGCTGATAGCCATCCTAATGGGTGTAAGATGACTTTTGTTTTTTGCTGATAGCCATCCTGATGGGTGTGAGATGACAGCGCTTGGTAGTTTTGATTTGCATTTTCCTAATTATTAATGATGCTGAGCATCTTTTCATATATACCTGCCAGCCATTTGTATATGGAGAAATTAGAACCCTGGTACACTGGTGGTAGGAGTAAAATGGTGCTGCCACTATGAAAATCAACATACGGCTTCCTCAGAAAAATCAAAAATAGAACTACCATATGATCTAGTAATCCCACTCCTGGGTATATATCCAAAATAATTGAAATTAGAATCTAGAAGGGATATCTGCACTCCTATGTTCATTGTAGCATATGCACAACAGCCAAGATATGGAAACAACCCAGGGGTCCACTGACAGAGGAATGGGTAAAGGAAATGTGGTATATACATACAATGGAATATTATTTAGTCTTTGAAAAGAAGAAAATTCTGCCATTTGCAACAACATGGTTGAACCTAGGGGAGAGTATGGGTCTGTAGAGTGAAATAAGCCAATCACAGAAGGACAAATAATGCATGGTTCCACTTACAGGAGGTATCTGACATAGTCAAACCCATAGAAGCAGAGAATACAATAGTGGTTGCCAGGGGCTAGGGGGTGGGGGAAATGGGGAGTTATTCAATGAGTATAAAGTTTCGGTTATGCTAGATGAATAAATTCTAGAGATCTGCTGTACCACTTGGTATCTACAGCTAACAGTGTGGTATTGTGCTTTTCAAAATTGGTTAAGAGGGCAGATCTCATATTAAGTGTTCTTATCACAAAAATGTAGGGGACACAAAGAAATTTTGGGAAGTGTTGGATATGTCTATTATCTGATAGTGGTAACGGTATCACAGGTATTGGTATATTCAAACTCATTGAATTGTATTACATATGTGCAGTTCTTTGTGTATCAATGATACCTCAATAAAGCTGTTAAAAAAGATAAAACAAAAATCGTCATAATTTTTTAAAATATGTATTTTTTTTTAAGACAAAGGCCGTGCAGCTTTCACAGTTGCTCTTTGAG
This sequence comes from Cheirogaleus medius, assembly GCA_008086735.1. NCBI lineage: Eukaryota > Metazoa > Chordata > Mammalia > Primates > Cheirogaleidae > Cheirogaleus > Cheirogaleus medius. The sequence continues at coordinate 6,961,426 of VBSM01003148.1, read as the reverse complement.
TGTAGAGCTACCATGTAAGATATCCAGCCACCCTGAGCTGCCGTGCTGGAGAAGCAATGTGCATTGTGGTCTTAGACTTCTAGCGAGAGATGTCCAACATGACCCCAGCCACTTCCCGTGTGCATGAAGAAACCTACAGAGGATTCTAGCCTCGTTGTGTAAGTTATGCCCAGCCTTTTAAGAGTCTTCCCAACTGAGCCCCTGGGTCATTGTGGAGCAGCCAAACCATTCCTTCTGGGTCCTGCCTGAACTCTGGACCCACAGAATCCAGGAACAGAAGAAAATAGTGCTTGTTTTACACCATGATGTTTTTTTTGAGGTAGTTTTACATAACAATAGACAAAGGAGACATTCTTTTGGACTCCAGGCTGAAGAGCCTATGCTATACTAGCTCCTCCCTTCTAGCTGATAATACTCCCTACAGTCAAGAAGTTAATCTTAACAAAACTTAAATTCCCTCTTCAACTGAAGCCCATAACGTCCTTATTCACATCTGTAGAGATGGGTAACAGCTGGGTCCCACTCTCACTTTATGATACATAGGCTTTCACACACTTGCAGATATTGAGTAAGTAGCTTTTCAGCTTTTTCTTCTTTGGGTCAAAAACTCTGAAATCTTTACAGATCCTTTTTTCTTTCTTCCTTTTACTTTGTATTCATCACCCTCTAAAGACAGATGCCCACAGCTTTGTGGAAGACTGAAGACATGGCCATGAAACAAGAGCCTTAGATCAAAATAACAGTCCTGTTGGCATTTAAGGCACTTTCTGGTATGCAAAGCATTTTCACCTATATGGTCCCTGGATTTCCCCCATAACTACCCAGTGACATGAATGATGCAAACATTGATTCCTATTTATTAATGTTAAGCTCCTTTCTCAGGATCACACTTATTAATGGCTAAGCTGAGCTAGAAAACAATCCTCCTTGAATTGCAAGTATATGGACAAGAACAGAAAGAAAATTGAAAGGGATAAAATCAGCTGATGTGTTTGAATAGTAAATTATTTTCTCTTGGATGTTCCATGATTACAATTTTGCCTTTTCAATAAACAAAATCAAAACTTTAAAAAAAAAAAAAACACTGGGTCTTTATATAGTGTTTGGGCAAAGTTGAAATATTTTGAAGTATGTAATTTTAAAATAAATAAGATGTAGGCACAACAGAAAACTACACAGTGAATTTTCTTCTCACCACTGTCATTGACTTAAATTTTTCTGGTTCGAGAAAAATGGTAGAAAATCTGTTGTGGTCAGGATCAGAAATAAAAGCATTTGGGTGCCGTCACATCAGGCTAAAATATTTGCATGCATTTTTACTCAAATGCCAATTACAGATGTGTTCTATTGAGTAAATAAACGTAAGTCTTAGACACTAAAGATGCACCGGGATATTATGTATACCCTGTGACATGTTCCTGGACCAGCCACTTGAATGAAAGTTCCAGCTTGGTCCAGTCCTATGGTAGCAATAGAACATAGCAAGTTAAGGCATAATGGCCTGTGCTCTATAAATTACATGTGGACTCACGTTTATTTTCCACATCAGACCATCTGGTGGGCATAATAAACCAAACAGCTGGACCCAATGTTTATTTATATGTCCTGAATGGAGGAAAGAGAGAAGAGAAGTGTCGGTGATGGGGAGTGATGGGTGTGGCGTAAAGGTGAATAAGGCTGACAGTTATTCCTACCTAGTAAAGTTAAGCTACATTCTCAGAAGCACCCTGATGATGGCTGAGCTGAAACCAGAAGACAAAATAGAGCAACAACTGGAGGCTGTGCCACTATGAGACAGCAAAGACTTCCATTTTTTCTCCATGGTGTTTCACAAAGAATGAGCCTGAAAACCCGAATCCAAATCTCTGGTGGGGTTGGGGGTGGGGTTCAAAGTCTGTACATGTAACCAGTACTCCAGGCAATCCTGAGGCACACCAAAATATGTGTTTGTTTCTGTCATTTGCCCAAGAGCTCAAAAAGTTACAAAGAGTAACTCAAGGCTCAGAGAGGTTCTGTTGAACAGTACCTACAGGAGACAACTATAAGTCCTTCTGAATCTAGAACCAACATGGCGGCCACTCTCTACACTTCTCTGAGCCTCAGTGTCCTTGTGTGCAAAGTGAGAGAGGTTAGACTGCATTATCTTTAGGATTTCTTTTGTGTCTGACACTTGGTGATGACTTGAGATTAAACAGTCGTCTACAATCCAAGGCAGCTGGAGACCAAGGTACCATTTTGGATCAGAGACATTAGCACGAACTTTGGGCCAGATGGTTTTATGGTGGTCTCTGAATCTCCCAGGCTAATTGAAGATGTATCCAAGAACAATAAGCCTTTGGCCCATTTATATCAAGATCCAGCTGCGTTCTACCTGGCGCGAGCAGCCCCTGGCACTGTACCCGCCAGTTCTTGCAAAGGTGACTGCCACCCACCACCCAGCTGCAGAGGAGAGGATGTGGGCACAAACCCTTCAGACTTGGGTGTGTCAACTGAGACCAGGCCAGAGCCATCAAAGCACAGTGCTTTCCTCCACCCTTTCCGACTGCCCTAAGACTGGCACACGGCTTACTAAGAGCGAAAGTAACACTTGCCAACCTGGAGGCCAACAGTCTTTTCTAAATTGGGTTTTCTATATTCAGTGAAGTGCCAGACAGAGAGATGTCACCAAAGATATACATTTTTTAAAGCCCCAAACCAGATACCGTAGCTGCTCAATATGTCATATATCTGGCCATGACCCTTATGGTCTGCCAGACCACATTACAACAAGCGACAAGTGCACACTTACTGTCAAGGCCGGACTGCAAATCTTTGTCGTGTTAATTTGTCATTCCCCAAATGTACAAATGCACCTTACTTAGGCCACAAAACTTTCTTTTGCCTAATGGTGTTTTAGAAATAAATTGGCAATAAAGGATACTGCATTGTTACAGGGCTGTTGTCAGTTGGTTTCATTTATCAATTTATCAAAACCATTTTGCAAGAAATAGTCTCCACTTCAGAGATGACACTTCATCCATAACAGGGAGATTTGAGTCTTCCTCGACTGCCAGAACGTTACATAATAGAACGTGTCACCAGTCCTGAAATGAGGCAGCAAAGGCTCTGTATGTAGGTAACACCAAAGCCAGTATGTGTTTAGCCCAAAGAATGATTCAATGCCTTTAGAATGTGGGATGCAAAATGAGATTCTGCCAGAGTCAGGGGTCAATGGTGGTAGAGTGCAAGAGAGGGGTCTGACAGCTCCCAAGCTCTGGGCAATCTGTTCTCAGTTAACTAGTAGTTGAGAGGGAATACCCCAACGCGCTTGCTTAATCAGTTTCACTATTTGGCCTGATTTTATGTCTGTTTCCCATCCCTCCCTAATTCCTTCCTTGGGCTGCAGAATGGGCCTAATTAGCTGGTTTGGTTATCTGTTATCAGCTTTCCCTGGGATAAACAGCAGTTAATGGGTGGTGGGTTCAGAAGCCCTGTCTGGGAAGTCCCAGTTAACTGCCAAGGCAGACAGCCATCCCCAACGAGTCAAGAGCCAACGAAGGCTGTTGGTATTTTTCATTCAAAGGCAGCAAGGCACCATTTGGAAAACTCCCCCATACAGAATGTGAGAACCCTAAGTTTTTTTTTTTTTTTTTGAGACAGAGTCTCACTCTGTTGCCCCGGCTAGAGTGCCGTGGCGTCAGCTTCGCTCACAGCAACCTCAAACTCCTGGGCTCAGGCTATCCTTCTGCCTCAGCCTCCCAAGTAGCTGGGACTACAGGCATGTGCCACCACGCCCGGCTAATTTTTTCTATATTTTAGTTGCCCAATTAATTTCTTTCTATTTTTAGTAGAGATGGGGTCTCACTCTTGCTCAGGCTGGTTTCGAACTCCTGAGCTCAAATGATCCGCCCACCTCGGCCTCCCAGAGAGCTAGGATTACAGGCGTAAGCCACCGCGCCCGGCCAAGAACCCTAAGTTTTCAATCTAGCTCTGTCTGGTTCTGGACCGAATGACTCCAAGCTATCCAGGATCCTCTCTGGATCTCAGTCTTATGAAAAGTGAAGCTGATTAATTTGGTTTTCTGCAGAAAATGCTGGAGAGGAACCAAGACTAAAAATGGTGATGGGGCCCTCTGCAAATATCAGAGTAGTGATGAAGCAATGGTGAGCTTTGACCAGAAGCCATAGGTTTTGTGGCATAGCTGCTTTAATTGTTCCTGTTCGATATTAAACTGGTGTGGGAGTATGGAAGAAATTTAAGTGCTTTGGTGGTCTTGTGAGACCGGGGAGTGTGGCTTTTGCAGATATGCAACACTGCCCTCTATTGGCACCTGGCATGCTAAGAAGCCACGGAAGCTGAACAGTCCACTCTCCTCTGCACTGTACTTCGCAGCGCAGGCCCAGCGAGTTTGTGTGCAAGGCTCTGTGACCGGACCGCTCAGCGAGGGCTTTTGCCTCACAGAGTGTTCTGTGTCTCCATTACAAAGCTGCTGAGTGGAAATCTTATTCCCTGGGATTTTAAACAGCCACATTTCCTGGTATTTGACATCCATGGGACATTTAGCAAATGGAGTGCCAGATGGAGCTCCTTGGCTCTATTTTCTGCAAGACACTTGAGAGTCGGAACCCTCTGGATGTTTGCATTTGATAGGCTTGCTCACTGGAGGGGCGGCCATGGCTCAGTGGACATGGGGCATTCTGTGGGCAGCCGGGGTGTGGAGAGCTGGGGTGCACAGGACAGCAAGTGGCAGCTACGCCTGCAGTGCCACACAGAAACATTTCAAGTTCCAGCATCCTTGGTAATTCACATCTCTGACCTTATCTGACTGTCTGACAAGCCACATCCAAGAATGCAGATGATAAAGACTAACACTTTAACATTGAGGGACTTGCCCACAGCAACACGGCATCACCACATAAACACAGAAAAGCAATGACATCTCGAGTTTCTCTAATATCTAAGCAGTCCTCTCTACCCTTTCTGTGCAATGCACATGTATAAACCATTTTGGTTATTTGGTGTCAATAATCACATTTATGTGAATCACAGAATTCAAGATTACTGTATAGTCCCTTGAAATCGCTTTATTCCTCACCCCATTTATGAAGGGTAAATCTCAGTGGTAATACTTTGAGAATCTCTGATATATTCAAAATTGTCCTGTTTTTGTACTGAAGGCAGCTGACACTGACCAAGTTGATGAAATAATGATTCTCTGAGAATGAATATTTGGATTTTTTTCTCTCCATCAAGTTGCCAGTGTCTTTGGTGTTCGGGCAGGTAGATGTCACATTGCTTAAGTGGCACAATGTAGCATGGATGCTGTTCTTTTTATATTGTCATATGCATAGATTATCGAAAATTCTAGAACTATAATTCATCTCTGAGGATTTTTTTACTCATATTGTACAATAACCAGAAAATGTTCAGACCTCAAACTGCTGTATAAATGAGCACAGCGCTGTCCTTGTAAAGTTTGCATGCTGTTATTTTTACAGATGTTCTCTCCTCGGTTCCTACTTGAATTCAGGTCAGAGAAGTTAATGGGAAATGAAACTGCATTTCCTTTATTTTCCTCCTTCCTGCACGGTTGACTTGAATTATAAGCCCACAGATATGCTCTACCAGTCGACACCGAGTTGTTTACCACCTCAACCAGGAGATGCAACGATTAGCTGTTTTTGCTGGTTTTAGAAAAAAAAATTTCTCATAACTATATGGGGAGATGTGTGTATCTTGCACATCTTACCTTTGCCTTAGATTATACAGTGGCACCTACTTCCCTCCTGAAACAGCAAACCAGTCTCAGGCTGCTGCTACACAAGAATGTGCAGTATCTGTCACACTTTAAAATAAAATAATTTCTCAAACAACAAACAAACTAAACTGTCCTTCTCTTGTTCCAAAACAAAACCCTTAATCCCATAGGACTCACTCAACAAACATCAAAAAAGAATATTTTTACTCTTTCAAGTAAAACTAACAACAGTGATAACAAAACAAAAACTTTCCATTTATATTTATTAAGCTTCCTTTGGTTCCCCTACATTAAACTAAGTGTCTGAGAACAGTTTCAACAAATCTTAGCTTTAGCAGGAGTTTTAGAAAGAACCGATTCCAATCTTCCAATTAACATTTTCTTCATAAATATTTCCACTAACAAAGAGTCTTCTCTTTAAAAGATTGTCGGTTCCATTTCTGGAGAGTTCTAAAGGAATATAATGAAAAGGAAAGGCCTTCCTTTCACTAGACTTTATGTCTTAGTAAGTGTTCATTTCAGATATATTTGCAAGTAAAAGGAGAACTGTAAGACTCAAAAATGGGTCATTTCTATGAAATAACAGCACAACAGACAAAAGTTGAAAGATTTGATCAATCTTATCAGTTGTGAAAAGAGAAGTCTTATACAAGGAACCTTAGCCAAGCCCCAGACTGGCCACTTTCCATGCTCAGTGATCATCTGGATACAGTTGTGGGATGTGGCATTTTGGTCTAACATAAGCACAGAATAATATGTAGCGTATACCCAAATTAAGTGAACCACTAGCGAATAGGTCCTTAAAGTCTACAAAAACCAACCACAGGACTGTAATGAAAGAAAGTGATGACAGACACGTTAGAACACACAGCCAGCCAATTTCTGAACGCAGTATTTTGGCTGGCTAGTCTCAGACATGGGAAGAATTATGTTGCTCAATTTACAACTTATTAAAGAGGGAAAGAAGTCGTCGATACAGATGGCTGGTTCTATATCAAAGAAGACTAGGAGAGGTGATATTACAGAGCTTCTATTGAGCAAACTGTCAAACAGTACTTAACTCACTTTTTTTCCATACCTAATCATTAGGTAAGAATGAATTTTCAAAAGGTAAAAAAAAACTGCAGTGTTCCTAGTAAGCTGTGCCTTTGCTCACATCTTATCTGCAAAAGCCTGAACATGCTGATAGAATCAGCTTCATTCCTTAGGCAAGCCAGTAATTACTTTTTCACATGGTGCATGTTCTCTGCAAGCAGTTGCTCAAGACATACAGAATGGAATGCCTTTGTTGGAGGGGGCGAGTTTATTATAATGTCTTTATGCTAGTAGATGAAATCTGCCCCTAAATATAACATAAAAATTACTTTTGATTTACCAGGAAAAACACATGGAAACTTACATGTAGTTTATGAATACTTTTAACAGCAAGCCTCCAAATAGGCACCAGACGTGTAGACATGAGAAGAAAAGAGTCATCCTTGCCTAAATGGACTTTGAATTTGGTTTTTATTACAACATAAATGAGTGTTCACTGTTGCTTTCGGTTGGTGTCGTGGAAGAGCCAGAAGATTTGTGCTGTGGTCACTCATTTACCCTTAAGCAGGTGTGCCTGACTTTGGATAACCTTGCAAAGGCCTAATTTGCCTGAACTATAGAAAGAAGAAAGCTGGATTAGGCTATCTCCAAGATGAATTCAGTCCTTATATTCTATGATTTTATCTTCTTGGATGAATAACATCACCACGTAGTAGTAAAGAACAAAAAACATCAGGAAAGCCTTTGGTCCGTGGAGGGCTCCCGGATAATGTATTGCAGAAGAGAAATAGGAGGTTAGTCCCCCGACTCCCACGTGGGTGTGAATTAATCATCCTACCACCGAGTCATTTGTGACCTTAGAGAAGACTCTAAAATTCCTTTCACTTTTATCCATTTGTAAGTGGCAATAACCTGTCCAACTAACCCACTACCCAACCAGACCTCATTTATAAAAATTAATTAGATAACATCTTAGGTTTTCTAGTCCACAGAAGCAAATGTTCTAAAAATGTAACTAAATAATTTATTTTTTTAAAACAATGACACATGTACCTAACAACCTGTCATATATATTAAGCCTCCAAAAAGAATATTTTGAGTGCATTTTGACTCAGGATTCAATCACCACTTTTCTTTACAACCATGAGCCTTCTCTCTCTCTCTTTTTATTTTTTTTCCTGAATTTGCAAGCTGTTTATCCGAATAAATCACCAGCTTGGGCCATTTCCTTTTCTCTACAAAAGGATTTCACATGGTGAGCTGGAATTTCCTTTATTTAAGATGCTTGAAAAATCTGGAATGGTGTCACTGGTATATTTCTAGAGTTTAGGAGTATCCAACCAAGAGCCAAACTGACATTTTACCTAAAGTGTCCCTCCAGCATGGCAGTAATTTATATTTCATATATGAAAAGTTAATGCAAGCAGTTGTTTTGCTCATGCAAAATAAAATTTCATAGACTATAAAGCATTGAATCAGTAACACTGGATATATTTCAAAACTGGGTGAAGTACCCAGTGTGGCCCCAAAATAGCTATGTACGTGAGGACCGTTGGGCTTTCACTAGTAAGCAATGAATAGCATGAGCGGTTCCATGGAAAATAACATTGAACTTTGCAAGATTCTTCAACAACTGTGTTGTTTCCTTCCTTCGGTTTGATTTGACTCACCAATCCATGTAAGGGACCCATTTACGTGCAGAATTTTAATATTTCAGGGTAGTAAACTATGTCTCTCATATTAATATTGCCAGATATTAAGATGTGAAGCTGTGGGTGAGTTTTTTATTTGATACTAATTCTTCCATAACTATTTTTCACCTTTAAAAATCCAGCCATTAGGTAGACCTGAAAATAGATGATTCAAGCCTCTTGTTTTTAAGACATTCTATGGGGGAATTTTTAGTTAATTTCCCAGGGGTACACAAAATGGAGAAATATTTCCCCGTACTATTTTTAGGAGCCAGTCCAAAAATTTCCTTGTGACCCTGAGTTAACTGAGCTATTTCTGGCCCTGAAATATAAATCTGAAAATTGCAGCATGGGGCGGGGGCGGGGGGGATCCCACGGTGATCTTCCCATTAAAACTTTTATGCTCTGAACTTCAGACATGAAAAGGTAGACAGACAGTGGCAAGCTAAAAACCAGTTCAACTTAGGACCCAAAAGGAGAAGTTAAAGAAAGAAAATGGTTGTTTTCACTCTGGAAGAGGGAAGAGTGAGGAGTGATTGACTCTGAGTCTTCAAGTTTGTGAAGGACCTTGACGCACAGGCGATGGTGAGGAGATGGACTTCACCTCCCCCAGGACTTGTCAGCAGAAGGCTAGACGCAAATTGCAACACCAGGGGCTTGCATTAGGCACCGAGAAGCGTTTCCTGACAGTCAGGGCTGTTAAACACTGGAATGAGGTACCAGGGGAGTTTGGGCAATCTCCGTTCTTGGCAGGTTTAGAAATTAGATAGATTCTTATCTCCTTGAATCAAAGCTGTGGGGAGACAACTGGACAACCTCGAGAGACCCCTTTCAAGTGTGAGGCTCTACGCCACCTCCACAGTTGGAGGAAAGCAGATAATGTAAAAAACAAAGAAGGTTCTCTACTGACTTTGTTTAGACATTTCCTTTTTCTGTCAAAACGAAAATTTTTTTTCTTTTCTGAGAGGATGTGTATCCTGAGGAAATTATTATTTTCTATTTGATTTTGATAAAAAAAAAAATAGTGCCAACCACTTCTGTTTTTTGTTTTTGTTTTTTTTCTGCAGAACTCACTGGCAGGCTTGAGAAAGAGCTTTGGCAGTGCCTGCAACAGCTCAACATGAGTCCTTCAAGAAGTTTTTCATTAAGGAGGCCTGGGAGGGCAGAGCCACTTGGTAACATAGTTTGCAAAGACCCTTAGGATGTCAGTTCTTAAAAAAAAAAAAAAAATGGGGAAATTTGAGTTTTGACGCGGTAGCTACTTGAGGGGTTTTGTCACTGCTGCTAAGTCACAGCGTTCTGAGTATTAGGGAGGGCTACACTTGCATTCAATTGAGGTGCTTCTAAGAAAATTGCACATGTTTCTTATAAGCTTCCAGATAAGAACTGTGTAGGGTTGTATTGCATCGAAACATGTGGTTTTCACACACATTGCTGTGGAGATCACAGGATTTTTGCACTTGACAAGAACATCTTGGGAGGAGGACCAGGAAAGAAATTTGAACCCCTCTGCAGACTTCCCTTCCCATTAAGGTTAATCTTAGCCCAGATGTGATCTGCCGCACTCTTGCTGTTCCCATGCCTTCGGGCCGGTTGTGCTACCTTCTGTTAAATAAAAACGGGAGACCTCGCCTGTAGACAGTGGCGCAGCCATTCCAACCAGTAAGGCCAGGAATCCATCCTGTCTCTTTTAAAACACAGAGTTAATAGTAACTTCCAGATCATTTCTACAGCCCTTTCGGAGGGAGGGGAGCTGAAGCGAAGTGCCCTTAGGGAGTGATTATTATCTGTTCTTTCTTGGTTGTAGTTTGGGATACAATATGTAGTTTCCCCCTGGCAGCTGGAGAATTATGTTGTGGCAGGAAGGACATCATTCTGCCTGTCTTGAAATGCCTCTCCCAGGGGATTGCAGGCCAAGGATGTGTTGATAAAACACACATATAGAAAAGAGAAAATATCTTCCTTCTTTCCTTTCTCTCTTTTTTCCTTCTTTCTTTCTTTCTTTTTCTTCCTTCCTTCCTTTCATCTTTTAGTTACACATCTTTGGAAGGGAAGAAACTAAATAGAAGTATTTCTCTTCTATAGAAATAAAATAGAGAAGGAAATTGAACACCTAACTTGCTATCAGCAGCTTCTGTCTATGTAGTGAGTCGGCAAAATTATGGCAATTTCTATATAAGTGTTTCAGCCCCAAATAGAAATTGGCCCATTTGTAGATGGGGACACCTTTCTGCAGTTGAACCGATTGAACTTTTTCAAAATTGTGCATATACACACACATCTGAAAGCTCAATAAAATTGACTGTGTTGTCGCTAAGAATCGATTGATCAAATCCCCAAGGGAACAAGTTATACTTCCTTCCTAGGTCTTCCTAACCCTCAAAAGTTGTGTGTTAGACATCCTCTCACTTCTTGCTACTAATGAACTTCACTGTTTTATTTATTATGCTTAGTGGTAACCACAAACCATTTCAAGGTTCTATCCCTAAATCCCTTACATTGCAGGTGGTTTCGAAGTTACTCTAATGATTCTCCATTCACGAAGACAGCACTCAGTTATCTGTGATTTGAGCACTCTGTGCTCTACCAGGCTCTACCAAGTTCTACCAAGCTCAAACAAGGCTTTAGGAATGAATGCAATAAAATACATCCTTAGACACTTTTTGGACAAATGAGTTCCTCTGACATAAATTGTTCCCCTTTCCTCCTCTGAGATCCTGGAATAAGTAGAGGAAAGTGTCTAGGCATTGACTTCTGGTACATCTGTGTTTAAACTTCAACCTGCCATGTCTGAGCTGTGTGACTTTAAGCAAATAGCTTACCCTCTCTGAGCCTCAGATTCCTTACCTATAAAATGAGGGTTCAAGACTCTTTCTTATGAGGTTATTATGAAGATTAGTTGAAATGACAAACATGAAGCATGTGGTGCAGAGTAGGTATCTGGTGCTACTGGTATTGTCGTTTGGTCCACTGGTAAAGACACGTCCCAACCCCAAACTTATATCAAGTCCCCTAGAAGAAAACTGTAAAAATAACTAAAGGGAAGGATAAATGCTGATGTTAACAAAATAGACTGAAGAAAAAAAACCTAAGATGTTGGTTGCCTGTCTTTCCATCTTCCCTCCTGGCCTTTTTCTCTACCTCCTGGATAATTTCTGTGAGTTCCCAGATGCAGAAACTGGTCTACACTTCTGATTCGACTGGTCTGCTTTCTCCTTCCAGAATAATTAAGAATAGCAATGACCAGATGCTCTCCTAACCAGTTCCCACATTAGTGTCTTCCCCATTCTCTAAAAAAACAAAAATGACCTTCTGACCTGATCCAATTGGAAGGCGTGGTGAACTTCCTGGGTCAGAGTCGCCTGGGGTCAGTTACATTAATAGCCATTCCCTCCTCTGAACCTTCCTGGGAATTGTAAAAAAACCTCCCAGATCCATGATATGAACTTTAAGGACCCTCCTTCCTGTTTCCAAAAGACTGTGGAATTTGGGCTTTACCCAGTAAAGCTCTGTTGCACTCTACCTTCCAACTCCATCAACTTATCATAAGCCATTGATTAAATTGCTCTCTAAAACCAAGTCCTTCACTTCAGGAAGAGCTCTGCTAAGAATATGTTGCTGTCTCCAAAGCAATTAGTATATTTATTGAGCACAGGCTTCATAGCTGACATAGTTCTAATAGCATTTATTCGATTAATCCTAACATGCTACAAAACAAGTACTTTTGATACTGATAAGGGAAACTGACGAATCAGAAATCACAGAGCTACTGAATGGTAGGCTGGGGAACAGACCCAGGCTGTCGGGCTGTCTGAACACACTCTACTAACCTGCCCAACAGTTGCCAGCAGACTATTTGATTCAACTGCTTATCGAGGTTCTCTGCATTGATATTTTAGAGAAACTAAAATAAAACATGAAAAGTACTGTTTGGGTTGTTTTTTTCCTAAAAGATGAAGATGATGTTACTCCACTTCTAAATGACACCTACATTTAATTAGAACAGATACTACATTGATGAAAATTCTATATTTCTCAGAAAGAAGGCTTTTTTTTTTCTGTTTGAGACGAATCACCATCATGCCTGTTTACAAAAGCCAGTAGGTCTTCCCCAAAGTGAACAGATCCTAAAGAAATTTAAAACCATAACTAGGAGGAAACCCCAGGGGTCATTTCCCTTTGCTGAGACAGCTATTCAGTTGTGATGCACAGATTTCATCTCCATCTAGAACAGGTGGGCTCCAGTGTCTTCCTACTTAGAGAAAACCAGTATGCGGATTATATGGAAAATGTTGATTGACAAAGCAATTTTCAAACTAAGTCCTAAACTGCTAAGCACTTAATTTTCCTGGATATTCTCTGGTTCTTGCTAATTGACCAGATGTGTTCTGAAAACCCTCTTTGTGAGCCAAACATGCTTTCTATGAAGGTGCCTGAGTAGGTACCTTAACCTTTAGTCAATAATCAATGCAACGAAAGCTTCAAGGACATTTCTGATGTGCTAAATGTTGCCTAGGGAAGAAGGCATTTCTTGATCCTAATAAATAATATTTATTTTAAACAAATTACCCATCTTCAGAGTTGAATTTGAGCTTAAACAGTGCTAACAATCAGTTTACCTTCAGTTGGTTAAAAATCCACTCCCAAATGTCCTGGTACCTTCAAGTATAACTGTACTAGGACAATACCTAAGGTCTGCCCTGTGTGTACAGTCTAAGAATGTACTGACTTTCCCCTCTGGTTTTAAAAGTAATGTATGTTCATTGTAGAAAATGTGTGAAATAACAAATATCCCAGCCATGAATTGTACATTTTATATCTGATACATATGTTGGTGAATATAATTTCAGTATTTTTCATATATATCTTGTACCATATAATACAAGTTGTTTAATAGCCATCTGCTATTGTCAAATAACAGCATATGGTAAATATTTTCCCATGTTATTAAATATTCTTCTATTTCATCATTTTAATGACTGATCTATGTCCTTTCACATGGATGTGCCATAATTTTATTCCACAAACCTGCTATAAATGGATGTATCAGTTATCTATTGCTGTATAATAAATTACCCAAAACTTAGCAGCTTAAAACAGCAAGCATTTATTATCTTGCAGTTTCTGTGGGTCAGCTCAGCTGGGTCCTCTGGCTTAGGGGCTTTCACAAGGCTAAAGTCCTAGTGTTGGCTGGGGCTACAGTCATCTCCAGGGGAAGTATGTATTTTCAAGCTATTGGCAGGCTTCTTGTCCTCGCTGACTTTTAGCTGAAGACATCAAATCCTTGTCATGTGGGCTGCCCCATAAGTCTAGTCACAACATACTAGGTGGCTTCCCCCAGAGTGAGAATCCAAGAGAAAGAATGTGACAGAGGCTGCCCCAAATGGAAGGCACAGTCTTTTTATACCCTAATCTTGGAAATGACATACCTTGATATTTGCCCTATTCTATTTGGTAGAAGTTAGTTACTAAAGCTAACTCCCATTCAAGTGGAGAGGATCCCACAGAGTCACAAATACCAGAGACAGCCATCCCAGGGACTGTCTTAGAGACTGACCACCACAGTGGGCATTTATATAACACACACTCACATACCCAATTCAAATATTAATAACAGGAAAATGTTTTTCAGGTATCTTAGAGGCAATGGCCAGCTGAAGTTTTCAAGACCCGATGTTTCAGACCTTGAATGAAAACAAAGCACAAAGCTGGTGCAGATTTTTCAAGTCAGCTTAGAACGTGAGCCAGAAAAATCACCTGTAAATTTACCATTTTGTGGACATTTTATCAGTGTGGTGGTGGATTTAAAGAAGCAAGTTCTGCACCACTTCACTTTCATCTTCCCCCTAGACAGAGCATTCATCGCCCCAGTCCCCAGCTCAGGTCCTCATCGGGCTGTCCTAGCAGTGGGAGAACAGCCAAAACAACCTGGCACGGACACTTCTCCAATCTTCTCACGGCACAGTCCCTTGGGTCCACCTCCAACACTAAACAAAGTGTCTTTGTGTTCCCTTCCTCTCCACCTATCTGAATCCTAGCCATCCTTGTAAACTCAGCCCAGATTAACACAAACCTCCTTTCTTCCTTCCTTCCTCTCCATCACAACCCCTAACATTGTTCCAGCAATCACTCAAGTCTGTGCTATGCTCAGAGGACTCCAGAATTGAAAAGACTGGAAGAGGAAGACTCCAGACAGGGAATGGAGTAACAGAAAGAGAAACAGTAACATCCATGTCAGCAATTGTGGCTTATGTAGCAATGGTTGTATGCCCAATACCATTTGGAAGAGGCTGATAAGGAATGAGCTGAGAAAAGGCTTGAGAGGTTCTCATATCAAAAAATGAACAAACAAACAAACAAAAAACCAAGGAAGGGCTGAAGGTTAAGTGAGTCTCAAAAATGAGGAAAGCAAAAATCCAAGAATGAAACAGTCACAGCCAAGACCAAGACCTAGACTGAAACGTTGATCAATAAGAGAGAGCTAATCCCCGTCACCATGGAGAAGAACTGCTAGTTATAAAACAAAAGCACACATATCTGAATGTACCATATCTAATCAGCCACATGTTTCTATATTCTTTAATCAGATAAATGTTTGGCTCTTCTCAGCACACTTATTTTCTAAATTGATAAAGTGAAATATCCCTATTGAATCCAAAACACCCCATCTTGTAAAACTCATCTACCAGGAGTCCAGGTGTAGAGAAGTGAGTTGCATAACCAGCCCCAGAACACCCCCATCAAGCTGTGACTCTCACCCTTCCCCCATCAGTTCCTCTGTGGACCTGTCACTATTGAGGCCCAATTAGGGGGAAGTAGACAAGGCAGCCTCTCCCTCCCTCTATCACTTAGAAAAATAGCAACAACTCTGCCTGATTAGGTGCAACTACTGCATGCAACTGTGAGACCTCAGGAGTGGGTTGACTTCTCCCCAGCCCCTGGATGCATAAGACAGTCAGGATTAGCCTGAGAGCTGCAGAATTCCTCCTGCAGATGGCCCCCACCTCTGGAAGGTCTTTCTCCTGAAGACTGAGTCAAAAACCCCAATGACTATGGGACAGAATTCTCCATCCTGCATGTATTTCTTGGCTGCTTCCTATTTTTATAGCCATTTGTTGGATGCCATGAGAAAAGCAAAGAGGAATGGACTGTCATCCTTGTCCTCACCGTGCTTCCAATCTTGCTGGTGAAACAAAACATGTTCACCTTGAAAACAAAGTGGCACAGGCTGCAATGTATGATTAAGCACCCAAGGAGTGGGTGATCAATCAATGGTGTGTCACGTTGTTAATCGGCACTCTGCTCTGCCAGCCACAGCTCAGCGCACAGTGACATGAGTCAGGATGCAGGTAGAGCAGGGCTAAAAATAACTTAAAGCACTCACATGTGTATAATCAACTCAGAAAAGCAGCTAAGACCAAATGGGGGGGAGGCGAGGAAAGAGGGGAACAGCCCTACTCCTAACCGCCTGCCACCTAAATGGTGCATGTGCCTCGACTTCCCTTCCACACAGCCCTTGGTTGAATAGGATCTTCTCATCTCTTTCCATCCCCCATCTCATTATAGGGAAGAGGCATATTTAAGTTCTTTTTTTTTTTTTTTCAGCACATTTCAGTTCTGCTTCTTGGCTTGTTCTAACTCAAGCTCATTAAACATGATTTAAAATATTTTACCTTACCCCTTTATTCATTTAGTTCTTTAAAGTTTCCCTTCCCCGCTTGTGTTTTATTATCACCTCTGCATTCTAATCATGTTCCCAGCTGCAAATATCATCACACAAACCTTACTTTAGCAATAGGTCTCTTTTTCTTTTATCCTCTAATTGGAATTTACCTTCAAAATCTTCCAAGACTCCTTCCTGCAGACTCCCAGTTTTTATTACCAGCCTTCCTGAGGATTCACACCCTCTCATGTTAAATCTTTCTCCCTTCAGGAAGCCAAACACTAGCTTTTTCTTTAAGTTTCTCTCCCTACTCGGTTACTCATGTCTTAGAAAGATCTGTTTTAGAACCTGAAATTTACCATAAAATGCACAGTTGTGATGAAAACCAGCTCATTTCTATAGGATGAAATAACATAGAGTTCACACAGATTCAACCACGTCATAGATATCAGTGAAGGAGGGTCGAAAACAAAAAGAACAGAGTTTTCATTTTTTTAGAAAAAATTAAAAAAAAGAAAAGAAACTTACACTTGATTATAATGGTGCCCTATGTTTTTTTTTTTCCTAAATAAGAAATTAAAAATAGAAATTTGTTTGTTCCATGACTCTTTAGTGAGCAGTGCCAGATGCCAAGAAACAATTGACTATTGAACTCTGTACAAGAAGAAAGACAAGGGTGAGCATGTTAGCCCATGACTCAAGGAAAGGCTACAGATGACTGTCCCCCTGGAGAGGCCATCTCCGAAACAACGAGGAACTTGTCCCTCTCTGGACTGGCTAAGTGCCTTCCAGGAGTAGCAATTGCTAAGATAGGCTATTGGGCAAGAAAGAGAGGGCTGATCCTTCTCAGTTATTCCATCAGAATTTCCCCACTGCTGAGAAAATGGGCCAGGAATCTATTCCAAGGAGGCATGGTTGCATTTAGAATTAAACATTTGGAAAAGCAGAGATGGGAGGACAAGCCTGTGACATGAATCCTAAGAAATTCCTGGACATGGCAAATGGGTGGCCACAAGTCCTAACTGATTCTGCAATTGTACTTACCCCCAAACTGAAATCTACCTTCACCATTTGCAATGCCATAGTCTGAAAATGTCACACAAAATAATCATCAGGTTGATATTCTTTAACCGTTATGAACAGTTTCCTTGTGTGAACTCAGAAGGAAAATAGAGTACTGAAAATTCATAAGTCACAGAAAGAAACTCACACGTTTTCTCAATGAAGGAGCAAAAAGTCCCAGAGTAGTAGGAAATAGTATTAGCTATAGAACAATGATGTCGACCACCTTAGATATTTTTCTGAACGACATGGTAGGGCTTCCACATCTAAGAGCATCACTTGTGTCCTTTCTAATCACACTAACCCAGGCCTTGTTTATATCATGGAATTAGCGTGCAGTGCCAGTCTTCTGCAGTCTGTAGTGAGCTGTTTAGATCCTCTTTCTTGACCATTAGAATCATAGAGAAGACCACTTATACACAGTGGCTATTGGATAAATAAATATAAATGACTTGATTCTGCATCAGCACCACAAACTTGCTAGTATTATGTTTCATACCCAGATGGCCCTATTTTGTTCGAGTGTACTAGGAGTTCTGAAGAATGCAATGATTCCACTGAAGTCTGTGACTCCAAGAAGGCATCAGTCACTCCTCAGCACTCAGCCGGGCATCATTTCTGTTCTTAGAGAGGGATGTAGGGTATCAAGGGGTTTGGCTACGTAGAAGCAGAAGACCACTGTGCAAGGACTGAAAGAAACCAAGTCTAGGAAGCAGAGGTGGTGTACACAGTGCTTAGCAATTTGTAATGTTCTAGGTGTTAGGTTTACTTAGAATGGGAACACAAAAAAATATTATAAAGCTTGTGAAACAAAAGCCACAGGGGTCTGGAGAGTCGGCGATTATAAATCTAACTTCGACCACATTCCTATCCCCCCTAATATGGACAAAGCTGCCCCCCTCCCCTATTTCTGCAGGTGTTACTCCCCCTGGAAAAAAACCCTCTATAAAACTCAAGGCTTTCCCCTCCCTCAGGGTGGACACTTTTCCGCCTCCACCCATCCACACCCAGATACTCAAAATAAACAACATTTCACTACACATGAGGCTTCATGTGTCCCTCTCTTGGCTCCGGACCTAACACTAGGCAAGCAAAGAAGGAGATGTCCCGAGAGCAAAAAACTTCAGAGTGAAAATTCCTATGCATTACTGTCATGGAAATAAAAAGGCAAGACGTATCCTAGGAGAAAATATTTGTAAAACATGTCCCACGGAAGACTCTTACCTAAAAAAAAGAAATATTTCTTATCATTCAATAATAAGACAAATGACCCAATTTTTTAAAATCAGTGGAAGATGTGAACAGAAACTTTGCCAAAGAGGATTATCCAGATGGCCTTTAGGTACATGAAAAGACAGTCATTAGTCATTAGGGAAATGCAAATTCAAACCACAGTGAAACACAACTCCCACCCACCGGAATGGCTAAATGAAAAAGACTGACCTATGAAGTGATAGCAAAAATGTGGAGAAAATGAAACTTTCACACACACTGCTGGTGGGAATGTAAGATGGTGAAACCACTTTGGGAAATAGGTCAACAGTTAAAAGTATACCGGCCTGATGATCTAGCCTAGCCATTAGACTTCCGGGTAGAGAAATGCAGACAAAGATCTATAGGCCAATGTTCATAGCAGCTCTATTTGTAATAGCCAAAACCAGAAACAATCCAATGTCCATCAACAGGCCAGTGGAGAAACAGGTGCAGAATATCCCTATAGTGGCATACTACACAGCAATGAAAAGGGACAGACTACAGGTATAAGTGACAATGTGGATAATTCTCAAAATAATTACACTGGGCCGGGCGCAGTGGCTCACGCCTGTAATCCTAGCTCTCTGGGAGGCGGGCAGATCCCTCGAGTTCGAAACCAGCCTGAGCAAGAGCGAGACCCTGTCTCTACTATAAATAGAAAGCAATTAATTGGCCAACTAAAAATATATAGAAAAAATGAGCCGGGCATGGTGGCGCATGCCTGTAGTCCCAGCTACTCAGGAGGCTGAGGCAGGAGGATTGCTCGAGCCCAGGAATTTGAGGTTGCTGTGAGCAAGGCTGACGCCACGGCACTCATTCTAGCCCAGGGAACAGAGTGAGACTCTGTCTCAAAAAAAATTAATAATAATAATAATTACACTGAAAGAAACCAGACAAAAAAAGAGTACATCTTATGTCATTTTTCTATATAAAATTTTAGAAAATGTCAACTTAATCTATAGTGATATAAAGCAGATCATTGGTTGCCTGAAGATGGGGCAGGGATGAGAGGAAGGAAAAAGAGATGTTCCCAGGGGCACGAGGAAACTTTTGGTGGTGATGAAAATGTTTCTTACCTCAGCTTTGCTGACTATATTAGAATGCATGTATAATGTCAAAATCCATCAAATTTTACACTTCATGCATGTGTGAAGCACATTGTACCTCAATTGTACATCAATATAGCATTTTAAAAAAGGGAATAACCATGTCTTCAGACTCTCTATCATTAAACCACAAGATTTAAAGCTCTGTTTTCATTCAAAAGTCCCAATGTAAACCCACTTGAAATGGGAAATCATAATTGAGATGCCAAAAAAATAGTGAATAGATAGTAAAAATTTATCTATTTCAACACAGAAAACAACAGCATATCTGAGTCCATTTATATTTAAATAATGAGTTAGATGAAAGGGGTATTCTCATAGAATAAGAGAGGATTTTTTGAAAATTGGTTGACAACAGCGAACCACACAAACACCCTAAAGTATGAAGACCTGGATTAAAACTCCAGTCTCACCAATGACCAGCTGAGGGACCTTAGCCAATCATTTCAACATCTGCCAGCCTAACGAGTTTTTATAAAATGTATAGAATAATAACACTAAAAATGTCTACAACATAGGTGGTAGTGAGGATCAAATGAAAAGAGATGTGAAAGCTTTAATAAAACTATAAAGCATACAGGAATTAACAACCATATTCTGATTATAATAATCACCGTATGCCAGAAAACATCCTGAGAGCTCTCCACTCTCATGTGATCTTTCCAACAGCCCTCAGAGGCAGATGCTATGATTTCTCCCACACTGTGGATGAGCACACAGGGGTTTGGAGAGGTTAGGTAACTTGCTCATGGACTCCACACATCGTGGGGCTGTGGTTTTCTGAGACCCAGGTCTCAGACTCCATGGCCCCTAATCGTGAGCATTACATACTAGTGCCCTCTCCTCTGATTTATGTCTGAAGGGAATTCAGATGTGTAAGTTGTAAGTAGATGCATCCACACTTGATAAGCTGATACCCTGTTGGCTTTCTCAAGCTCTGTGAAATGTAATGTTGGCTAGAACTTCTATGAAGTGCTTCACTGTAAAACAGATCTGGTATAAAATGGGTCTTCAAATCCCTGCCCTATACATAGATGTAGGTAGAGACCATCTCCTCTCACAAATTAGGAAATGATGCCATTCTTGTAAAGAAGTAACACTGTGTGCAGGTTTGTTCCTTTTTTTTTTTTTTTTTTGAGACAGAGTCTCACTCTGTTCCCTGGGCTAGAGTGCCATGGCATCAGCCTAGCTCACAGCAACCTCAAACTCCTGGGCTCCAGTGATCCTTCTGCCTCAGCCTCCCGAGTAGCTGGGACTACAGGCATGCGCCACCATGCCCGGCTAATTTTTTCTATATATTTTTAGTTGGCCGATTAATTTCTTTCTATTTTTAGTAGAGATGGGGTCTCGCTCTGGTTTCGAACTCCTGACCTTGAGCAATCCGCTCACCTCAGCCTCCCAGAGTGCTAGGATTACAGGCGTGAGCCACTGCGCCCGGCCTCGTAGTAGCCATTTTAACCATAAAAAGGATATGCCCAGTTGAAAGAACAGCCCAGCTTTAATCTGGGAAAGACCCCAGATGTAACAGGGAAGCAAAGTATGCCTCTGGAGTGCCTGGCTTTGTTTGCCAGGTACTTCATTGGGACTGTTCTGTTTCATTCATCCCACTCACTTCCTATCCACTCTTCTCTGCTTTTCTTTTGCAAACTTTTTCAACTGTCCTCTTCTGCTTCCTATTCTTCATACACTGTCTACTCATTGATGATTTGATTAAATGCATCTAATATCTTGAACTAGCCAATGAAATAGTTTTACAAAAATAAAATGGGGAAATGAGAATGAATAGTAGCTTAAATGACACGCAGCCAGCTTTCAATTTTCCCATTACACTGACAGAAACAGAGAATGCAATAAAAAAAAGATACTCCAAATAAATCATTTAAAATGTTACTGTAACCCTCTCCCTAGTCATCTGTTTAACAAGTAATAATACTTACTTTATTAGACTGTCACTTAGTGAGTTTCAAAAGGGGCAAACAAATAATTAGAGGTAAAGGTAGAAATTAGGCAAAAGGAGAAGACAAAGCTATATGTTATACTATGCTATATATATTATGTATACTATGCATAATTATATATTATATTGAATATCTAATTATACATTATATATCACAGAACATTATATCTTATATATTATATGTTAATATGTGGCATATATAAGGTATATTATGCTATAGAATAATTATATTATGCATCAAATGTGTGTGATATTTATTTATATATTTTTAGTTTGAAGAGTAAAACTCCATCATCATGAGACTTACTAAATTTCACTGATTTGGTAAAGTCATGTATCCAAGTGTATATGCTCCAAAGTGCCTCTCTATTGATTTAGTAGAAAAATTATATATTATCAGAAAGGAGCCATGCTGCATATATATTACAGTCCAAACCATTCTTTCACCCTATGTAGCATTATTTGATATTTTGCACAATTTTCCAGAGGAAAAATTTCAAATGCAAGAATTAGATCTTATTCTTTAGGACAGCTTGCTTGCTATTTCCCTGACAATGTATCTGATTTCACCTGTGCCTGGTATATTATAGAATCGCCACCCCTGGAAAAACAACCAGCATGCCCCAGAGGTATACAAGGTAGAGATAGTTGTGTTTATCTCTATATAATAAAAGAAGTTGAAACCTGGATTAATAAAACAAGCCAAATTTGGGCTGTTCTTGCTTGGAAATTTTACCTTCAAAGGTGTTGAGTTTTTGGCTTAAATTAGATTTAAGTTTCTGTGTATAAGCAGTGAAAGGTTTTTAGATAGCCAGCATTTGGAAGATCCATTTGTGTTGTAGGGAATTCCCGACTTAGGTCTTGGTGGGAGATGGGTAGACTCCCCCTTTCCCCACCTCCTAGCCACAAGTTCCAAGCTTGGGGCCTGGGCTCAGCCAGTCGGTTTTAGAACTGAAGCCAGTGATCAGACTAGAGCAGGGAGGCCCACTCATTTAGTTCCTGTGCCTTTGCATTCATTTTAAGAGTTCCTGAACATCATCTAATCAATTCCACCCTGGCTTCAGTCAAACACAGTTGATTTCTCTTACTTTAAACCAAAAGCCCTGAAAGCATACTGTAGAATCATTTTTTTCCTCAGATTTGTGTTTTGTCTCAATGTAACATTTGTTTCCATAGTAATATTTATTCTACATAGAGCTAATCATAACTCAAGACAGATTGTAATGTGGGGGTAATATCTGAACTAATAAAATAATGAATTATGCATTTTTTTCTAAATGCAGTATTATTCTTTTTTAAATGCATGAAATGATTGGAATGAGTTTATTCCAGTTCCTAAAGGGAAATTATATAAAAGATACATTAAAAATGAGCTCTGTTTAGCAAATAAATGACTTGTTCACAAAGAGCTGCTCCTATGGTTTTAGGAACATATTGAAAGTTTGGTATCTTGGGGAATTATAAATGCCCAGCAGCCTATATTATTTGTGATACTAATTGAGTAAACAGAACCTCAGAGGCTGGGATTTGCCTTCAAGGAAATAAGTGGGAGAGAAATCAAGGTAGGCTCCCTTCTCAAACTATTTTTCTGGGTGAAGGCTTTTATTTTTTTTCTAAGGATGTGGGGAAAGTGGGGAAAGTAGAAATGTTCTTGTTTAAAAGGAAAATCTTCCCGGATAATTGGCATATTACTAAAATAGTAGGAACTGGGTTGCTAGTCATTATGAAAGAAAGTTAGAGGCAATTGGGACATGAAAGAGTCATGTTTTGACCATAGGGAGCTGGTATTATCTGAGAGATGGTCCCAGCCTGGGCCCCTGAGGGGACAAAGTGAAGAATGTGGACACAAAAGAGAGATGGGGGATGCCAGGAGGGACAGAGATCTTTAAGGGGAGAGATGCCAAAGGCTGAATCTGCAACAGTCACTATTTTGTCCAGTTTACTTCAGTTTAGTTGATTCCTGAATTCTCACCCATTCTGAAGTAGTGGAACTCCAGTTAACAATGGATTGACGTGAAAAGCCTCATATGACGGGATATAACCCATTTTACATTTTAAGACCAGTTCAGGCTGGGCGCGGTGGCTCACGCCTGTAATCCTAGCACTCTGGGAGGCTGAGGTGAGCGGATCGCTCAAGGTCAGGAGTTCGAAACCAGAGCGAGACCCCATCTCTACTAAAAATAGAAAGAAATTAATCGGCCAACTAAAAATACATAGAAAAAATTAGCCGGGCATGGTGGCGCATGCCTGTAGTCCCAGCTACTCGGGAGGCTGAGGCAGAAGGATCACTGGAGCCCAGGAGTTTGAGGTTGCTGTGAGCTAGGCTGATGCCATGGCACTCTAGCCCAGGGAACAGAGTGAGACTCTGTCTCAAAAAAAAAAAAAAAGACCAGTTCACAAAAACATCAGTCTATCCCCTTAAGTTTTTCTGGTAGGTTTCTTTCAATGTCCAATCTAAATATCCATTCATTATCAATTGTTTTTTTGTTTTTTGTTTGTTTTTGGTATTTTTGTTGTTTTTACAGCTTAGGCATCTAAATTGTAATTCAAATATGCTGGCATTTTGCCTCGGAAAAGACCACATTGAGTCCCTGAGCTGGCCAGGAAATATATAGCTGAGGTTGGGCTTGTTTGTTTCTGTTTGTTGTTGTTATTTTCATCGCTGCTGTTTTCACATTTTCCCCTCCCGAATCTGTCCTTCCAGATCATTTCTCATTTCTGCGACTCTTCCTGAAATTTGCCACAATCTGTCAATATTTCCCCAGCCCTTAGCAAACGTCTCCTATTTATTTTTTCCCTGGACTCACCTGTCTGTTCTGTAAGAAACGAAGGAAGCTTAAATATTAGTGCCTGTCAAGCACACAGAGGCGGCAAGAATCCAGATGCTATAAACATGACAAGCCAGAGTGCCAGATTCTCGCAGGGAGACTCGTGTGGCCTTCCCTGAGAGTGCTGCAGACTCTCTGGAGGGTTGCTTGGAGGTGACCACATGGTGGAGACGCAATGGGGAAGGGGAGGAGGTAGGAAGGGTGCAGACTAGAAGCCAGGGGCCTAGAGTTGAGTTTTCCCTGCCTTGGTCTCTGCAGGGGATGAGACTCTTAACCTTTCAGTGCTTTTTTTACCCACTTCAGAGGGGCAAGAGATTATTTTAATACCTCCCCAAGAAAATACTGCACCAAGGAAAGCACAAGGGCTATAGAACCAGCAAACCTGAGTTTGAACCTCACACATTCTCCAGCTAAATGCCTTTGGTCAAGATCTGAGCCTCTACTTCTTTGTCTGTAAAATGGGAATAATACCAGCATCACAGGGTTTTTGTGAAGATTAAATAAAATAATATATGTAAGGTACCTGGCACATCTTGGGTTCAAAATAAATATTACCTCTTTTTAACCCTTCTCTTCTCTCCAAAAGTGAAGTATTAAGAATTAATGTTAAGAATTAATGTTGTGGTTATTAAATGAGGGATAAATTATAGAGCTAAAATAGTGTTTCTGAAAATGTTCCATATCCTATATAGAGCAACATAAACATGAAGTATTGTGAACACTAATGTACTACATAAAGCAGAGAAGTTTCATTTTTAATTATTACATATAGTCATATAATTAATTTTATCCTAATTTTCTCATCTTAGTAAAGTACAGTATTTCCAAAGAAGTAATTACTTATTATTTATATTTGTAGAAAGGAATCATGGACTAGATATTCAAAGAAAGCAAATAATCTAAAAGTCCCTTCTAAAAAGTCAGCTTCCCTTGGAAATGCATTTTATGTCAGCAGAGGACAAGATCCTTACAACATTATTTACTCCTTTTTTATCCCCAAATCCTGGCTCCTAGCATATGTCCTATAACCAGTTTTTGAGATGAATTTACTAAGAAGTGCAAATGTGCATGTGATATGGGAGAGTCAGAGAACAAACGTGACATTTGGAATTTGTCTCATGGATTTGGACCCACATTCCAGAAGACACCGTCTCATGTTCTGATGAGACTTGGACTCAGTGGGGAAAGTTCACCCACAGGCCCCTATTTCTGTCTGAATGAACTACATTGGTGTCATAAATGGAGCTCAGCCCATTACCCTGCCTTCATCTGACCCCTCATCCTCAGCACATAACTTTTCTCCTATTTGCAGAAGTATTGAATGTGCCTCAACTTCCACACACCGAATGCACAAACTCACCTGCACAAGCATCCACCCTTTTCTACTTCCTTCCTGTTGCAAAGACAAACTTCATCCTCTATAAACCCATCCCCAGCTCCAGCCCATTCCCAGCCCCAATTTCCCTCTCAGGGGATAGGACCCCCTTTATTGGTTATTCTGTCTCCTGCATCTGCAGCACTCACACTTGACTGATTCTCTTCCATCAGCATTGGAAATACCACAGATTCTCCCATCTTAATGAGCAAACAGCAACAAACAAAAACTCTCTTGACATGATCTCCTTTTCCATCTATCATTCTATTTTCTAACCTCCCTTCCACAGGATATCCAAGGAAATGTCCACACTCACTGTATCTACTTCCTCACCTCTCATTTCCTCCTGGGGTAGCTGCCCCTTCCACAGCTCCTCGAAGACCCTTCCCAAGAATGACCTGCTTAGTGCTAAAGCGATGGTGTTTGTCTTTCTTGTAAGCCCTCTGCAGTGTTTATCAACATTGACCACCCCTCCCTTTAAAACCACTATGTTCTCTTTAGATAGACCATATCCTCTTAATTTTTCTCCTACTTCCTTCTGTTACTAAGCGCACAAGGGGGTTCTGACCTAGGTCTGGTTACTCACTGCACAGAAAGGCAATTACTGAGACAATGAGTATTGCCAAGGAAGAAATGGCATTTTTTATGGATCACATCATTTGGGATACAGAAGAACTGCCTCAAATCTGTCTCCCTGATCAACTGAGGGTAGGAGTTTTTATAAGGGGTTCAGGAAGGTGGTGACATGCATTGGGGCAGGCTGTGTTGAAAGCAACATGGGCAGGAGCTCTAATTCAGAAGCTATAGGTTAGTGATGGATGGTGAGTCTCTGTGCTGTTATCCTGCGAAGAATCCACTGTCTCTGGGACACAACTCAAAAGGTAAAAAAGTTTAGCTAAACAGAAAGATTATAATGTTCTGGTCGTTGAGTCCTACTGGCCTGAGAATCCAAAGCATAAGAAAGCTACAGGGAAATCATTTGGGGGTGGGAGGAGGGTCATTTTGTGTTTGTTCATGGAGCCTATTACACTTTGAGCTGTTCAACTTTTTCCTACACTCCATCTCAATCTATCTGAAGGTTCATCTTCTCCTGCTCATCCCCTGGCCCCCAGGTGACTCTGCCTTAGGCTCATTTCTCTTCTCACTGTCCACTCTCCACCTCTGTAATCCCATGTACTCACTAGGTTACCCCAAGAAGCAGTGATCATGTCTACCTCAATCACTATTGCATCCCCAGTACCTCAAACTTCTTGTTTTGCTTAGTGAAGGTCTTGGACGTGACTTGCTGGTAGAAGAAATCAAAAGACCTTATTTCTACTAGTTACCAAATAGTATAAGATGACCATTCAATCAATACTTCTAAAACGAATATCAGATGAAAGCCTTTTTTTCACTTCTTATGTTAGAGCTTACTGTCCTTTTCAGAAAAGAAACTTCACTGTGGGAAATTCATTATATAGGCTCTCCAAGTTTTGCATATTAACACAAGTGAATTCTAGTGACAGCTCCAGAGCCTGTTCAATGTGGTGACATTGGGCAAGTCAATGAAAGGCTCTATTTCTTCATTTGTTACATAAGAAATCAGATTCACATGTCTCTATCTTTAAATGCCTCTCTATACCGAAAATCAACACCATACAAGATTTTATATTATAGACACAAAGTATGTTGGTCAAGTAGCCTTTTGAAATTGAGCCAAAGAACAAAGTCCCATAATAAATATCTGAAATAGAGATTACGTGTATATTGTGCCTCCAAGCTACTGATAATAATTATACTGCCCATTTACATAAAACAACTAGTGTGCTAGCATTCTGCCCTCTGTTTGAGAAGGTCGAGGTTGAGGGCATGAATGGTGTTTTGCTCATTATATTAACGTGTTCAGACACTGAGCTGGCATTTCAGGCTGGTTTATAAAGGAATAGAAAAAGGTCAGGATTTTAGTAATCTTCATTATTGCACTGTTTATACAACAAACAACGATGAGTGCTCTTCTCCATTCACGTTGCTTAGTGACAAGAGCACCACCTTCTCTCTTTCCAATAAAATATATTAAAAAGAAAAAAAAGCTAGGTCAGACTTTCTCAAAGTCTCAGGAAATGAGAAACCACAAACAAAACAATTTAAGATCTTTCTAAGGGTAATATGAACTTTACTTTTTCTGATAAATCTTTTGTGAGGGAGGATGGGGGTGGGGAATGTTGCACATTTTATATTCTTCTTAGGATAAATATAGTAGCTGTGTGAACAAGCTCTAGTCACTGAAGGCTGCTTGGCTGGCCCACTGCAGCCATTCTTGGGAGGATGAATAAAGGACAATAAATGTTGAACTTTCTCTCAAGATGAAATTCTGCATTGTAAATTAGCTGAGTAGAGAAATCCAGCTAGACAGAGTACCATAGGGTCACAGGTATTTAGGACTATGAATCACAATCAGGAAACAAATGCCAAGATAGACCATCCCTGGAAGAATGAGCTCATTGTCACACTGGGATGCCCTCCAACAGCACAAGATTGAAACCTCCCAGGCACCATCCTTCCCCAGCTAGATGTTAAGAAGAAAAGTAATGCTAACCTGGCATAGAGGGAGAATGTGATGCTTATTCAGAATGACAAGGGACTCAGCTAGAGGTTCACAATTTTTCTGAATCATTATTTTATAGATGAGCTCACCGAGACCCTAAGCAATCCCAGAATCTGACACAGCAGGACTGAAGTATGATTCATGGGCTGGCCTCCTAGCCACGCATACATTCAGGATAATCAGATCCTACAGCGTGGAAAGGCCAGGAGCAACTGGCTGATTCCTCACCCGCCCCTTTGATAGTGGGTCAGTGAAGAAGTCAGTGCCATATGCCTTTCAGGAAAAGAAAGACCATGCAGCCTCAAGAACATACTTTCAGAATATTTTACTTGATACTTCAGTTAATGGGTCACCCCTGTTAGAAGACTGCAATTCAAAACACGGCTGATAGCAGAGAACAAGAGCAATTAGGTTAGTGAGGGTGGGTTTCATTTTTGTTCAGACATCTATTTTTTGTGGTAACTCCTTCCAGCAATGTCTGCAGCCAGAGATGGGCTCGTAACCCCATCAGATCAATCTGATGAAGCAGATGAACCAAGCCTGCAACCATGGGCAGAAACTAAGTGCTTGGACTGAGGAGTGAGGACTAAATAAAGAAGTGGATGCCACAGGATCCATCATCCAATCAGATTGAGCCCTGATGCCCCCTCATGGCAGGATCCAGTCAGATCATGCCTTCCAGCATCACCTCATTGCAAGATCCAATCAGATCATGCTTCATAATCCTATTCTGATAAAACCAGCCCAGCCCTTTTGTCAGGGGACACATTGCTTTGGGAACTATCCCCAATGTGCTCCTTACTTATGCCAAGTAATAAAAACTCCCTTGCTATAACCAACTTGGCTGTGTCTATTGACTTGATATTTTCCAAGCTAATGAACTCTACATTGGGGAGGTAACAGACTCTGCCCTACAGTCCCCCAGGACCAAGGAAATAGACTTGGTAGCTAATAAATACAGGTGAATTGTAGTGTAGATAACTTGGCTTTCATTAGGGTCCAGGAGTGAATGGAGATAGGTAACTCTGCCTAGTTAGTTGAACACTACATCTTTCTCAGCAACACGAGCCTATCTACAGCATTTATTTGAAAACCAGTTGAGATTCAGAAGTGGAGGCATCTACCCACAGCTCCCTTTTATCCCACAGGCTACAACTTCCCAGGTTGCCTCCAGCAAATAACCTCAGCTCACCAGTTTATCCTATATGCATAGCAAATAGCACTCAACGTTTGAATCTACAATTAAGAAAGTATATTTAAAAACACATGCACACACACACACAATGTGTATATCCATAACTGATATATAGTGGATGATGGTCCATTACCTAGAATTCCCACTTAGGTTTTCCATGTTAAAGTCTCAGGGAGATAGGTAGTGGCACAAGAGTAATTTGCAAGAGAATGTTTCTCTATGCAGAATCTCTCAGGCCTATGAGAATTTCCCTGCTTTCCCAAGAAAAAGATGTGTTATGGTCTTTGATTCATCTCATCATTAGATAAATCCTCTGATATGTTTCTTTCTTCGAAGTGGCCCCAATCCCCACTTTCTCCCTGATCTGTATTTAAGGGGTAGACCGTTAACCTAACAGAGTCACATTTGAAATGCATCTGTAATGTATGAAGGAAGCATTTGGAAATATAAATTCTCTAAATAAAAGTGTCAAGCTCCTAGTAAAATAAGATGGATTTATTTTTCTTTTGTATATCTGCAGCATAATTCGTTTCCACCATTAAAAGTCTTACACAGAATAACAAGATTCACAATTTTTTTTTTCCTAGCAGAAAACACTAGCCTAATTCCTGCACTTAAAATGATTTAACTTCCCTGCAGATGTCCTAAACAGGCTTGGGGTATGTTCAGAGGCTCTCAGCAAATTAGCTATAGTCATGTCCTGGGATGAGTAGACCCTTTGAATGCCTAAAGCAGATTATTTAAGAGAAAGAAGGATGCAGACTAGCACTAGAATAATAATTTTTTAAACCCTCTCCAATCATTTGTAATGCTGCAAAAATCTTGATTTAAAGAATGGCTTATTGTTTCACAGATGCAGACATGCCAAAGGTCACATCATGTCTCTCAAAACAATTGCATGCAATGAAGGCTGAAGATAATGCACTTTGGCCATGAGGTGTATGTTAATGCCGTCTCTCAGACTCTGTTCAAAAGAGATTCCACTATGTATTCAAGTTCAATAGTGGGGCCTGGTGCCCTGGGATTCCATTCACATGCCAGAAGGAATATGGGTCCTGCATTCTTTTTTAAGTTTCAGTGGATGATCATACTATATAATCAACAAACTGTTGGAAGAAGACAAGCATCTCTATAAACTAAGAAGTTTAGTGCTATAATTAAATGAAACTTAGAATAGTAGTTTGAGGTACATACTTCGTTATTGTACATCATAGTAATTAAGAATGAATTGGTGAGTTTATGCAAATGAATTTAATTAGTATCACATTTATACTATTGTATCTGTAAGAATGGAGCTTGGCTGCTAATGACAGAGAATCCAAAATAACAGAGGTATAAAAATGACAGACATTTATTTCTCTCACACATAAAAGGATTCTGTCTGGAAGATCTAACTCTCCTCTCAGGCTGAGGGATGAGATGAGATGGTGACATGGTGGTTTCTAAGCTTCTGGAATCAAGGATGTTCCACATCCTTTAAGAGGAGAATTTGAACACAGAATGAGACTCCCTAAATAGGGAGACTAACTGTCCTGGTTTGCCTGGTGCTGTCCCACTTTAGCACTGAGAGTCTGCATCCACTAGCAGGTGAAGGAGCATGTATTCGTTTTCTATTGCTTTGTAACAAATTGCCACAAACTTAGTGGCTTCAAATAATAGAAATTCATTAGCTCACAGTTCTGTAGGTCAGAAGTCTAGGCACCGTGTAGCTGAGTTTTCTGCTCAGGGTATCACAATTGTAAACTAAAATAAAATCTTAAGCTTCCCAGCTAACTGAATGGACCCCCTTGGCCAAAGGGATCCCAGAAATACCAGCTGAGTTGCTGGCCATGAGAAGGGAGGTCAGACATGCCTCCTCATGCCCCCCTCTCTTCTTGGATATATCTCTTGTAACTCATTAACAAGCCTATGGCCATGTAAGACAAAGATTAAACCATACCTGCAGGTCATCAATCTACTTAACCAATCATTTGACCGTGGGTATATGTCTGGTGGTTTGTCTCTGATGAACAGAATTCCTTAACTTAAAACATTCCAAGCCTTTAGACAAAGCTTCATTTCTTTAACCAATTACAAATCAAAGAATTTTTAAAACCCACCTATAACTTGTAATGCCCTGCTTTGAGATGTCCTGGCTTTTTGGGCCAAGCCAATGTACGCTTTCTGAATACTGGTTTATGACTTTACATGTAATTCCTGTCTCCCTGAAATGTATAAAACCAAACTGTGACCCAACCACGGCAAGATCACTTGCTCATGGATCTTGGGTGTGGCTCTCTAGGCTATAGTCACACATATTTGGCTCAGAATAAACCTCTTTAAATTATTTTACAGCATTTGGGCTCTTTTCCATTGCCACAAAGCTGGAACCAATGAAACCACCCTTCAATAACGGGGTACAAGGGGAGAACTACCTTTACCATATGATAATAATGATAATAATTAATTGCTGTCCTCCTGTTTGCTTCTCTATAATTGCCACTCTGGAGCCACACAGCTGATGTCCATAAAGATTCTTAACTCTCAGGCCGGACGTGGTGGCTCACGCCTGTAATCCTAGCACTCTGGGAGGCCGAGGTGGGCGGATCGCTCGAGCTCAGGAGTTCGAAACCAGCCTGAGCAAGAGCGAGACCCTATCTCTACTAAAAATAGAAAGAAATTAATTGGCCAACTAAAATATATAGAAAAAATTAGCCGGGCATGGTGGCGCATGCCTGTAGTCCCAGCTACTTGGGAGGCTGAGGCAGAAAGATCACTTGAGCCCAA
The DNA here is from genome assembly GCA_008086735.1 of Cheirogaleus medius. Classification (NCBI taxonomy): domain Eukaryota; kingdom Metazoa; phylum Chordata; class Mammalia; order Primates; family Cheirogaleidae; genus Cheirogaleus; species Cheirogaleus medius. The sequence continues at coordinate 6,929,173 of VBSM01003148.1, read as the reverse complement.
GAGTTTGAGGTTGCTGTGAGCTAGGCTGACGCCATGGCACTCTAGCACAGGGGCAACAGAATGAGACTCTGTCTCAAAAAAAAAAAAAAAGATTCTTAACTTTCTCTATAGATAACATCACTTTTTTGAAACCTAAAGGTAGTTTTTAAGATATCTTCCAGGCCCCACATTCCAGTGGATCGGCTGACCCACCAGACCAATGGCTCATGCCAAGCAACCGACTCAACTGGAATTGTGACCCAAGGAACTGAAACAAGACGATTCCTACACCCCTATAATTTTGCCTCAGTTAACAAACCTAATTGCCTAATCCCTTGCCTGCCAAACTATCCTTAAAAACCCTGTCTCCCAAATTCTCAGGGAGGTGGATTTGAGAAATTTCTCCCATTTCCCTGCTCAGCACTACGCAAAATAAAACTGTTTCTCTGCCATAATACCTGCTGACTCGACATATTGGCTGTTTCTTGGGCAGTGGGCAAACAAACCTGGTTGGGCAGCAACACCAAGGTGTCAGCTTACTGGGTTCTCACCAGATGCTCTGAGTCCTCTTTCCAGTTCATGTGGTTGTTGGCAGAACTCAGTGCCTTGCAGCGGTAGGGCTGAGGGCCCCACTTCCTTGCTGACTGTCAGCTGGGGGCTGTTCTTAGCAGCCACCCACATTCCTCACCACAAGACTCCTCCATCTCCAAAGCCAGCAGCAGAGCTCCCATGCTGAATCCCTCTCCCACTTTGATGCTCTTTCCAGGAACAGCCTAGCCCCTTTTAAGCACTCTCCTCATTAGGTCAGGGCCAACCCCAGATAACCTCCCTTTCTTAAAGTCAACAGTGCCATATGACAGGACCTATCACAGGGGTAAAATAAATCATATTTACAATCATGGGGATTAGGCAGGTGCACACACCAGGGGCAGGGGTCTTGGGGCTGTCTCACAATTCTGTCTTACACAACAGCATAGGGACCAAGGCCCTTGGCCCCCTGAAGGTTTGCTGAAAAATCACTGACATAAGGCAGATTGATTAATAGGAGAAAAGAACACACAAATTTGTTAGACGTGCATACATGGGAGCCTTCAGACTGAAGCCTCAACCTTTCAGTGAAGTACATAAGTTTGTAAAGAACGGGTGCTTGGATTGTGGCAAAACAAGTTTTAGTGGCAAGATAGGTGCTGAGAGGGATCAAGGGAGAGGCTTGGCTAGCAAAGGTGGTCTTGTTATGTCAATAAAACCATAAAGGTAGCAGCCCTCAGAGAGAACAGATGGTGAATGCGTCTTTTCAAATCTTTAGAAGTATTGGACCCTCAGTTAATCTTTCCTAGAACAGATAAGGAAAGGCCTGGCTGCATCAAGGCAGATTCTTTACAGACGTAAATCTTTTTTTTTTTTTTTTTTTTTTTTTTTGAGACAGAGTCTCACTCTGTTGCCCCGGCTAGAGTGCCGTGGCGTCAGCCTCGCTCACAGCAACCTCAAACTCCTGGGCTCAGGCGATCCTTCTGCCTCAGCCTCCCAAGTAGCTGGGACTACAGGCATGCGCCACCACGCCCGGCTAATTTTTTTTTTTTTCTATATTTTTAGTTGGCCAATTAATTTCTTTCTATTTTTAGTAGAGATGGGGTCTCACTCTTGCTCAGGCTGGTTTCGAACTCCTGAGCTCAAACGATCCGCCCACCTCGGCCTCCCAGAGTGCTAGGATTACAGGCGTGAGCCACCGCGCCCGGCCCAGACGTAAATCTTGGCACTCGCCCCCTACCCCAACATACAACACCGTTGCAGCTGGACCTGTGGCAGTCATCTTAAAATATGTCAAAGAAATACATTTTGGAGTAAAATATTCTGATTTCCTTCAACCAGTAAGTACTTCCTCCAAAAAGCCACATACAGGGGTGTTCCAGAAGGACCATGTGTGAAGAATGAGGGCATTCTTTTGCAGCTCACACAAAGTTCTGATTGGCAGATTCGTAGGGTATTGCCTCCTCCCCCAGGTATGGAGAATTAGGGTTGGGCAGGACCAAGATGGGGCAACAGCATCCACTTCCGTCCCTAGGAGACCCGGAATCCCTCACTGTCTACCTAAAATGACCACATGAGTGTGTGAGCGTGACTATGAGGGACACACGAGAGTGAAAGTGTGAGATTATATATACGTTTCCTTCCAGTGATGGCCCAAAAGAAAGTATATCCCAAGGCAAAAGAACAAGATGGGGTAACATACCATGAGCTGTAACTGGCAAAAGAAAAATAAGAAAAGAAGGGGGTGTGTAAGGTAAAAGATTTAGCTGCAATTTGGATTCTCATTTAGAAACCAGGATCCTAATCTAGGGGGAAGAAATCCAACGTGATGTACTGTTATTGAGGTTTCCAGAGTTGCTAACTTTCCTCTCTCCCAAGCCATTTGTCTCTCTGTTAGCTTAATAATTTTCCACAGCTGTTGTGTAACATAACTACTGATGTACTACTGAGCCAATTTCTCCCAGCCAGTCCTGCTTCTGGGGAAACTAATGGAAAGAGACAGCACCAGGGTCTCCCCTGCAAACCTGCAAGAGCTTGCAAATTGGGTCACAGTGTGCTCGTTGCTAAAGGGAACAGCTCAGACGCACTGCCATCTCCATTTAATTTCTTTCCTTTGTCTTTTCCTTTTCTTTCAAATATCACATCTTTCTCTTCTACTTCAGAAGAAATCTATTGTTTTCATATTTCCCTGTCTCTTTAAGGAGGCGGGGGTGGGGGTAAACAAGCCCTAAAAAGTAAAGATATTCATGTTAGACATGAACAGAGGTCAGCAAACTTTTTCTTAAAGATCCACATAGTAAATATTTTTGGCTTTGGGGTCCATTTGTTTTTTGTTGCAACTACTCAACTCTACCCATTAAAGCAAATATAGACAGTATGTCAACAAATGGGTGTGGCTGTGTTCCAGTATTTACAAAAACAATCTGGAGGCCATCATTTGCATATCCTTGCCCTAGTGGATGACAGAAGAGCAAAATGGGTCCCTGATAAACTCCCTGGAGAGAGATACCTCACCAACTCTAACCGTTACTAGGGGTGATTAGCATGGGAGAGAAATGACCATCTCTGTTCTTTAAACACTATCACTTTGGGAGTCTTTGTTATAGCCACGTAACTATAAGAAACTATAATTTTCAGATCGAGTTAGGCAACTTATGTCATTTTTCATTTAATCTTTATAAAAACACACTGAGATGAGTATTATTCTGACTATCTTAAACACGGAAAAAACTGAGGCTCAGGGACGTTTAGTGTCTTGTCCACAGTGGTTGGAAATGGCATAGCTGGGATTTGTGATTTGAATTCAGGTTTATCATACTTCAAGATTATGGACTCTTTAAAAAGAAATTTGAAAAATTTCTGTTCATGTCCTTTGCCCACTTTTTGATAGGGTTGTTTGA
>VBSM01003148.1:6914353-6925666 GCA_008086735.1 Cheirogaleus medius | reverse complement strand
AAAAAAAAAAAAGAAATTTCATGTCTAAAGATGTGCATGGCACCACGATTTATGGCTTTAGAGGCAAAAGAAAGATCATGGACTCTGCTATACCACGCGACCTCACTAGCAAGCAGTAGTGTGCAAATCACACGCAAAAGAAGTACAAAAAGTTCTCCTAGTTATCAGTCCAAGGACTTCTGGTTTGTCCTTTTAAAATCCGGTTCAAGGCCCCCTTCTGCCCAAAGGCTTTCCTGAGCCCCTTCTGTTCAACTCAACTCTTACAGGACTGATCATCTTTAACCTTTGATGGATATTTAGCTTTCAAACCTTTATATGATTATCTTTACAGGGCTGGCCAGCTCCCGCTAAGTGCACTGCATACTCTTCCAGGACAGAGTCTGCTTCTTATACCTCATCACCCCACAGTAGCAGGTCCTGGGCCTCACACCGGGAATGCCGCTCTCAGAATGGTGCTCCCTCCGACGCAGGTTAGAGACTTGCCACCTCTTTGCGACTCTAACAAGCCCTGGCAAGGGAAGGGGAAATCATGGGGACTGGATTGTTTGACATCCTGGTGTTCTTACTAATACTGGGCACCTAATTCATGGGAAGAATACTCCAGTGACAAACTCAAAGAGTTTATGTACTGTGGGCATGAGATCGGGTTAAACTTTGCACCTTCACATGCTTCACAAAAGCAAAACCTAGGGGAATTCAAGCCCCTCCTCCTTTACTCTGTTGCTGACAAAGGTCCACTTTGTTTTCCTTTGCGACATGTTTGCATTTCACTCTCAAAGTGTGGCCAACATGGAGTTTTTCGTTCCTAGCTGGATTTTCTATTGGTCTCATGTAATTCCTTCTCAGATTCCCAAACTGCACATTGTCCATGAGCCAAATGGTGCCCCATAGTAATCTGATACCATGCAAAGGCCACCTGGAACCATTCTCCTACCTAGACTCATGTGACTGGGTTCTGCCAACTTTAGGATCCCTCTCACCAAGTCTCTTCCAGGGACCAGGAAAAACCTTTAGGTCTGCTTCCTTCTCTAACCTCAAACTCTGTTTTGCAAGCCTGCTGTAAGCAGAGCACTCCTAGAAGCTGCCTTCTTAAGTCACCATTAGTTTTCTCATCAACAATATTTCCAAGCCAAAATAACTCATCAAGGGGGAAATCACCCAAAAACTTCAGAGACATTTTCTGAGTTACAACTTCTGTTCTTCTTTCTGAGACCAAGGACCCTTCAAGACAGGCTTTGAGGCTTATTCATCTTTCTACCCCTAATAGCTAGCCTGACATTGAGTAGTTGATCAAGAAATAGTTGTGCTAAAATGATTTGCATCATCCCTTGCATGGAAGGAAGACAGCCGTGTTGAGGGGGATTGAATTCTCACCATGAAGCACATGGAGACCAGCTTCCAAAGTCAGGCACTATTAGCCCCTCCAGCTCTACACCATTGGGTCACCTGCCTGTTGCCCTTGATCACGGTAAGGACAAATAACTCCATGGGCTATGACTTAAGATGCTGAGAGGTGGTCAAATGCCTTCTAATTTATTTAGGTAGATTCAATAACCGAAATAAAAGATTTTGAGTGTGCCATTATTTTAGCTTTATATTTAAATACTCACTGACTACCTGCTCCTCTGTGCACCATGAATCATGCAGTGAATAAATGATTTAAGGTAACTGCGAGATTATGCCCAGGAGGGCCTGTCAATATGGCTTGCTATCAACTGCCACTTTATATCAAGGCTAATGGAATGAAATGTAATATGAAATTCTGGTTTGGAGGAAAATAAAAGAGTGGTTGTCCATTGATTAAATTTACCTGAAAGTCTGACATATTCATCGACCAAATGTTGTACTTCTGAATGAGTCATGTGCTTTTAAGAGGCTGCCAGTAAAATGCTGCTTGCATTTTAGACTGATCACTGAAAGCATTCGTTCCCCAGGTGAACACTGGTGATCTGAGGGACCAAGTGCTTCAGAAACTCCAAACGTGCCCAGTCGGTACCGTGGGCCCTCCACTGCTGAGGACTCCAACCTAGTGGGCTTAGACTACAGACCAGAAAGGGCCTTGGGAACGAACGGGTCCAACACTCACATTTCACAGAGGGGGAAGCCTTTCTTCTACACGGTATCAGTTTCCTATTGCTGCTATAACAAATTATCACAAATTTAGTGACTTTAAACAACACAGATTTATTCTCTTATAATTCTGGAGGCCAGAAGTCTAAAATAGGTCTGCAAGGTTGATTCCTTCTGGAGGTTCCAGGGGAGAATTCCTTTCCTTTCTTCCCCTTCCCGCTCCCAGAGGCCACTTGCATCTTTCCACTCTTGTTCACCTTCCTTCATCTTTAAAGCCAGCAGGCAGCACATTTTTCTTCCTCTGACCTCCTGCCTCTTCCTTCTAAGGGGCCCTGTGACTACATGGGGCCCACTCACATATCCAGAACACCCCCATCTTCAGACACATAACAGTCACATCTGCAAAGTCCCTTGGCCAAGTAAGGTGACATATCCCCTGGTTCCAGGCATTAGAACTGGACGTCTCTGGAAGACCATTATTCAGCCTGCCATGCTGTCAAAGAGGAAATGTTGTAAACAAACCACTGAAAATATTTCTCTTCAGCCTTGATTGATGGAAGCTCAGGTGTCTTGTCAATCCCTGGCAGGTGTGGTGGCGAGAGCACAGAGCATGAGCGCAGGAACCAGGTGGGCTTAGTCTGAACCTATCCCTGCCATTCACAAGCTCTGTGGGCTTGGACCAAACCATGTATGAATCATCCATGTTGCTAAAGCAACAAAACCTTGAAGGAAGTGGCAGGAAATGAAGCAGGGAGACAGAGGGTGAGAGAACTGAGTGTCCCACTAAGGAGTTAGATGAAAAAAACAGGAGTTCCATGAAAGCAGAGATCAGACCTTTGCTCTGTTTATATCCACTGCTGAGAACAGTGCTACCATGAGAAATATTTGATGAATGAGTGTTCAATTTCACAAACAGGGTTCGTATTAGAATTGACCCTGGCATAGAGTCCGGCTCAATAAAGATTTGTAATTGTGAGTGAATAAAAGAACAAATGAATTCTGGTAGAGATGTGGTTTGGTGGCTATTATTATTTCCTCTTCAATAAGGGTTGCAAACTCCAATGCAACTAGTTGCAAACAACGAGGAGGCCCAGGAGAGAATGCATGGTGGGTTTAAAGTGCACAGAGGGCATTCAGGCTCTGATCATTCTTGCCACACGGAACTGGGGCCTGGTGCTGCCTGATTTTCTGATTTTTTTATTTAAAAAGACAATCCAAAGTCCAGATATTTTTATGAGACCACGAGTTTTTAAACATTGTCTCAAATTATTTTAAACATTGTTCAGGCTGAAATGTCTACCAGCCAAATTCAACCCAAAGCCCCCACTCTACTCTGTCTCCTCTTCAGCCCTCCTTAATTTCCAGGACCATAAGAGGTTGATAGTGAAATAGCCTTGCACTGCTAGTTTATCAGAATTAAAAAAGGGAAGGGCAGAAGTATGGTTGCAGGGCCCCCACACACACATAAAAGCGCATAGGCTAATCAGAATCTCCAGGTTGGCCTCCTCCTAAAATAAATTTGAGACCAGACAGATGACAACTTGCTGCAATCAGACCCCAGCAACCAGGAACACAGCCTTCTCTTTGTAAGACTTGAAGTGTTTCCAATAAATTAAGCAGGGCCAAGGACAGTCATGGATTCTAGAACTCCACTCTCAAGTCCTCGACCTGCAATTAGAAGATAACACTGCTCTGAACTTGTTGCAATATACTATCTTTGTAAATGATATGCACATACTCATTTATTTTCTATGGATGTCTTTTGTTCAAACACATATTCTTTACTTCCTGGGATTTCTGGTGACCAAGTACTACCAATCCACACCTCCAGGCCCCTGGCGTATCTCCATATGTGCAGGTTCAGTATGTGGTTGATGCTCCTTCAGGTACAGATATACACGGATGGAAACTGAAACTAGATGAGCTCCCTGAGGTCTCGCACCTTGGTGTGCAATGGTGTAAAGTTCCAGGTGGAGTCTCAACTTCTCTGGCAACTATCTGGTGACTGTAGACATGTCAGTGACTCTTCTGTTTCCAAATCTATAGAATAAGGGAGCTGATTGTGGAATGGGTTGCAGGTTGTGGAACAAAATAAAATGTAAAGAGTTGACTGGAGCTAAAGTGAGTACAGCTGGTGGTCAAAGAGCCAGGCAATTGGTTCTGGTAGAACCACAGGGGTGCCGAAACTGTCTCCTTGTGCTGAGTCAGTTCCTGGGTGGAGGTCGCAAGACCAGTTGAGTCAGTTCCTTGGTATGGGCCACTGGTCTGGGTGGATCAGCCTTTCCACTGGAATGCAGGGCCTGGGAGATATCTCAGAAACTAGGCTGAGGTTTTACAAGGATGATGTTATCTATGGAGAAAGTTAAGAATCTTTATGACCATTAGCCACATGACTCCTGAGTAGCAATTATAGGAAACCAAGTTGGGGACAATGGCTGGTTATTATTATTATTTTTAACTATGCCTGTGCCTTTGCAGAGTTTAGGCCCCTACCACAGTTCTCGCTTTGGACCTCTTTATTAATTTGTAAAGGGTGGTTTCATTATTAGGTTAATTTATAGTTACTGTGGCAACAGCAAGCAATTTCAAGAGATAAATACACAGCTCAGAGAGGGGAGTAGGATCTGATTGCCGTCTCATTTTTGTGTCTCTCTGGGCCTGATCATTTAAAAAGACTTGCATTGTTCAGATAAAAGTTCTTTTCTTTTCTCAGGGTTCTCCCTGCTGTGGCAGTCTCTGATTCTATGACTCTGCCTCACTGGGCGATGCCACCTGCTTCTTCAGGTGTCAGTTACGGGCTTCAGTGATGCCCGCCAGTATCTGCCAAGACTGGAAGCAACAGAAGGTGCAAAGATCCAAGAAAGGAGATAATAGAATCTGCTTCTTCACATTTCACTTGACCAGATCAGGCTTATTGAGAGCAGATTCCATAGCAAAGCCTCTTCCAAGAGCACCCAACTTATTTGTATCATGACCTTGAAGGAAACTAAATATTTTATCCCAAAATATATTTCCTTGACATATTTCAAGATTGCTATTCAGAAGGGCTGGAAACATAAGAATAGCTGAAAGGCTGTCTTTTGTGGCTGAGATATGCATCTGTAAAGAAAATCTGCATAGATGCAACCAGGCTTTCTCTGAAACTCTCCCTTGTCCAGATCCAGGAAAGACTAACTTAGAGTCTGATACCTTTCAAAGTCTGAAAGAAACATTTACCATGTATTCTGAGGGCTGCTACCTGTGAGGTTTCATCTACATAAAAAGGCCACCTCTGCTACCCAGGCCTCCTTTTCTCCCTCTCCCATACCCAAACTTTTTGGCACCAGGGACAGGTTTCATGCAAGACAATTTTTCCACAGACCAAGGAGGAGAGAAGCAGAGCTCAGGCAGTGACATGAGCGACGGGGAACGGCTGTAAATACAAATGAAGCTTCACTTGTTCACCCACCGCTCACATCCTGCTGTGCCACCAGGTTCCTAACAGGCCACAGACCGGTACCAGTCCACACCCTGGGGGTTGGGGACCACAGCCCTAAGTTACCACCATAACCTTTTGGGGACACACTCTGAGACCTCAAGATGGTATAAAAGCATCAACTCTCTGGCCATTTCTTTGAGATCTTATATTTTGTAAGACTCTCATGCATGGTAATAAATTGGTATGCCTTTTCTGCTACTCATCTACCTTTTGTCAGTTGATTTTTCACCAAATGTTCAAAGGAAAAGTTTTTCCTTGGCCCTTACAACTTCATAGCCACCTCTGTCCATTTGAAGAAAAGAAAATTGTCCTGAACAATTCTGGGAAGGATGCTAAGGAGCATTATTTTTGATCCCAGACAAACCCAGAAATATCTTGCTTCTTAATTCTCTGAATAAATGATTCACGGAATGCATGCACTGTAAGGAACTGAAGGCTTTTTTTGTTGTTTTCCTGGAACTCTGCATTTCTGAACAGTCTCTAAAGACCAGTAATAAATATACACAGCCATATAGCTAAGTGAATATCAGAATGCCCTATGTGTCTATTACATTTGCCTCAGAAAAATTCATTAATAAATAAACATATTCCATAAATACGCCAGATAGAACAAAGGTAATGACTTTTAACAAGTCAATACTAACAAATGGTGAATTTTTAGGGGATTTTCCGGTAAGCCCCATAAATCTTTCCCTTTGCCTACTCCTATCCATGACTACTTTCTCCTGATTAAAAATTTACCCCTCCTCCAATTAAAAATCCAGTCAATTACACAGAGTTACAAAAAGATGATGAGAATGTGGAAAACAGCAAAGAGTCATGGGAGTACATCTTCTGATCACTCAAGTTCTCTTAATGCCCCAAATGATCCAAGACTGCTACCCTCTCTTTTCTCAGGGGGACTGATGTGTAACCAGGATTGGCAACCAGGGATCAAGTGTGATTTGGGGAGTGTTAAAAGTGGATTGTTCTGAAATGGCTTTCCCCACTGACATTGGCTTCCGTGCCTGCAATTCCCACAGTGTCTGGCACATGGTCAGGGCTCAAATGAATGAATGAGTTCAGTCTTGATTGGCCAAGGTTCAAGGTTCTATTTGTCTTGTACAACAAAGGGTATGCAAAGGTCCAAGGTGGAGAAGGAGATCCCACTAGGCTTCCAAGGCTTAATGAAAATACCCCCCAAGCTTAAAATAGAAAAGGAAATTTGGAATCCTACAGACCTGGTTGGATCCAAGCCCCACAATTGCGAACCTTGAACAATATGAACTTGCACAAGATACTTAATGTCCCTGAGTCCTGGTTTTATGCTCATCTGCTAAGTGGCTGTAAAATGGCTAGTTCTTGGGACGATGAGGGATAGAATAAAATATCATATGCAAATTACTAGATCAGCAATGACTATATTAATAGCAGTTGATCGACCTAAATATTTAGGTTTTTCTTCCACCCTGTCCTCATCTGCTAACCCCTTAGCTCTCATTAATTTTATTTTAATTCAGATTTCCCAGCTAACCCAAATGGGAAAAAAAACGTGTAACAAGCAACTCAGAACATTTTTTTCCATTATTAAGTACATTGCATAGTGATTTATCAATCAAAGTTTGTATTATTTGATTTTGGAACTTGATAGTTAGAATCTGAAAAAAGGAACCATTCTAAGCTGCAGAGAGTTTTTATCTATTAAGAATTTAAAGATTTGCATTCACTATTTTTGCAGACTGACCTTGGTTTTTAGAAAATTCTCTAATTGCATGGATCTGAAAGAAAGAACTCCGTTATTGTTCCTGGTGCTTTGAGGGGACCATTGACCTGTATGCAATGTTTTACATTGAGAAGAAATTTGATTGAAGAATTGGAACATTGCTAGATTTAGTTGAGCTAAGCTAAATCCATTTAGGAATTTCTAGCCTTTTGATGGTAGGGGTTGGGAGGTGGCCCATGAGGGAAAGGTACCGGGAGTGTTTCTTAGCTCTGTGTGACTTTACAGGGCATTGTGTGCACTGTTGCTTATGCTCTGGAAATTGTTTATGAAAAATACAGATTGGAGAGCTAGCAGAAGATAGAAAGGACCTGTGTTTCTTACCAGAACATTCTTCATACCAGAACAGAGACAGTGGAAAGTACTGGCTTGAGCATGGCACAGAACAAATTGGGCTGGAGTATCAACTCTCATAAATGATATCATTAATGAATAAATGACCCAGAATGTACTGACATCAAAACATTATGTTCCATGATGTGATTTTCTTGCTGGAACCATAGAGCAAAGTCACATACCCTGTGTGTAGGAGTGGGTTCCCCCTTGTAAGTGGGCACTTCCCTTGTTAATTACTGAAAGAAGAGGTAATTTCTGGGACAGAAACCAAGGACTCGGCTGTGGGACTTAGACCAGATCACTGGCAAAACATTTCTTCTCTCTCTTCCCCTGGCATGCAGCACACAGGACATGATAGCCTGGCATCAACTGTCCTATGGATCACAGAAGAGGATCTCTTCTGAAGCCACCGTGGAGGTAGCATAGATGGAAGCAGTGAAGAATCGCTCTGCCCAGAGCAACGGTCAGTAGTAACAGCTAGCATAAATGAGTAGCAGATGAGTAGCAGAAAAGGCGTACAATGGCTCAGAAAGAACATGCTGCCTAAGAACACAAGGACCCATTTGAGACAGCACACATCAGACAGCACCAGGGCAGTTTCTTGGGAGGGTTAAACATTCTTCATGGATAAGGGGAAGTTCAAGCCAACACTGAGTAATAAATAATATCTAATACCCAAATCATATAGTCACAGACTGCTTGGGCCTTAATATTTTGTTTATGCATGAATCATTTCCCTAACCATGCTCATCTCAATTGATCTAATTAAAATAGTTTCCAAACCAATAATTCTAAAGAGCAGAAACTGAACAGAATGAAAACCTTCTGTACCTGCTCACCAAAACCAGGCATCCTGTATCAGCCCACCCAGTGAGCACAACCTGGAGTTTTTGCACTTGCTTTCAAAAGATTATCTCCTCTGCATTCTGCCTTTTAGCACAAAGAATAAGAAAGAAAAAAAATGTGTGGAGTCTAGTCCAACCATCCTATTTATTCACCAGATATGAATTATTTCTTCATTATAAATTCAGTCCTGAATGATGCTTCAGTAGCAACACTGGCTTTGTGTTTTATGCACAGAGGAAGACGGTGCGAGCTTCCAACATCAGCTCAGTCGGAAAGGACACTTCTGTGAGGCTCTTTGACGTTTGCCTGATCACATTTCCAGACACCACCGCAGCAAATTAAGCGGGGGATAAAATCACTTAGAAGCATGTCTAATACACAGGACAAACATGAGCTACTGGAAAGAGGTATAGGATCAGTAACAAGGGCGGGGGGAGGCCAGGGGAAGAAAGCACAGCCCGGTGGAACAGAGGAAAGGACTCACACACCACTCAACAGGGTAAATCGCGGTGTTTCACCCAGGCAGGTGCACTGGGCAATTGTGTATTAAATCATTACAGCGATTGAAAGAGCCTGTGTAAGAAGGCAATGTTACAGATTGATTCCCATGCTATTTATAATTCTTTAACAGTGTTTGATGTTCTGCAGTCAGAAAAATTAGATCATGGGAATAGTTCACTGCAAAAAAAAAAAAAAAAAATTAAGTATCCAGTGTTTATTTCTCTCTGCTGAATGAAGTGGCGCCATCACCATTTATATTTTTTTCCAATGCCATAAAAATGTCTTTGTTGTTATGCGTAACACTATATAAAACATGGCGCAAAGAGGACGCTTGCTCACCCAGGCTCAGGAAAGACAAAACAGCCCAAAAGAGGGAAATCAGGACTCCTACAAACCAAGTTCTAAGATCCTGTCCAAGCATCTGAGAGGAAGACCTGGGTAATGAGTTTACAAGCCTTCAATCCCACCCTTAGCAGAGACTGGGAAAGACAGAGATGCTCCACGTCCCTGAGACCTTGTTTCTGGAGAGCTAGGAAGGGCACCAGGGAGGAAAAGATGGGGTGCCTTTCCTGTGTGCCCTTGAACCCCCACCACCACTCAGGAAACCAGAAACTGAACCACTGGCTCTGGCTCTAGTCCCCTTTGGTGGGAATTTCTGTCCTTTCACAGGAGTTCACCTGGGACAGAAGCCTCTATGATTTCATAGACAAAATGTTTTCCTTTTCTTGCCACGGCTTTGGAGGGCTTGTTGGAGCTCTGCACCATAAGGCAACAGCTAAGTTTCCCCATCACTTCTGGAGAGAGTTAAAGAAGCCCTGCAGTGCTTGAGGAGAGGAAAGGATGCTGAGGAATCCAAAAAATTGTACTTCTTTGACATATTTCAAGATGGCTATTCAGAAGGGCTGGAAACAGAAGGATGGCTAAGAAGCTGTCTTTTGTGGGGGAAGATTTGTACCTGTAAAGAAAATCTGCATAGATGCAACCATGCTTTCCCAGAGGGCCTTCCTTGTCCGGATCTAGGAAGGATTCACTGAGAGTCTAACATCTTGAAAGGTCTGAAAAAACATTTACCACGTATTCTCTGGGAGGGCTGCTATCTGTGAGATTTTGTTTACATAACAAGACCACATTTGCTGGCCAGGCCTCTTCTCTCCTTCCCATAGCCTGTCTTGCCACCGTAACCTGATTTACCACCATAACCTTTTAGAGCCATGCTCTGAGCCCACATTCTTTCTGTAACCTCAAGATGGTGTATAACTTTCTGAACCTCATTAGGGGTTTGGGGCAATCACTCTGTGGTTCTCCCTTGTGCATTATAATAACTTTGTATGCTTTTTCTCTTATTAATCTGCCTTTGGTCAGTTGATTTTTCAGCAAACCTTCAGAGGGGAAAGGGGAAGTTGTCCCTTGGCCTTTACAATGCCTGCCATCCAGAAGTAGGCCTTGGGGAAAGGGTGTGCTCTGAGTCACCAACAAACATCACGGACACCTTCAGTCCCCTTTCGAGGCCTTGCTGCTGCATTTGACACTGGGTACCTACGATAGCTGAACAGTTTCCTCAACGCCGGGTGAACCTAAGAGAAGAAGACTTAACCTATGCCCAGATTGCACAGATTACAAAATAAATAGTAAGCATTGTGAAATTAAATAATTCAAACTTAAAGCTGTTGGAACTTTAAATTATTTTGAGCCTTGAGAGGAATGTGGCTATGTGGCCTGAGTCACGTGGCATGCAGTTGTAATTTCTGTCTTTTATTTCCTGTAAGTAATTAGGAAGACCAAGCAGCAACAAAGACCCCCTCAGAAGCCCCTCACAGAGCAGTAATCTTCCTTGGATTGTAGTGTTACCAGTAACATAATTCAGAAAGATATTTGGAAATAGCTGGAGGTTTAACTTTATGTAGATAATCACTGTTGGCTGAATTTTTCAAAGTATGCCTTCAAATATTCCATTTCCTCCATTTGCTTTTTCATTATTTTTGGGTCTCCTTTAATGGATGTTGATACTTCTGTTTCTACTTCCTTACAGTTTAGCTTGTCTCTCAATCTACCTTTTTATCCCATCTTGATGCTTCTAGAATTTCTCGATCCAATCTTTCATCTTATTTATTCTTCAGCTTTATAAATTCTGCTATGCCATCATCCATGAGTCCCTTATTTCAACAAGTATATTTCCAAAGTCAATATTTCACATCACTTCTTTTTTTTTTATTTTATTATATTATGGGGGTACAGATATTGTTAGGGTTACATATAATGCCCCTGCCAACCCTCCCCCCCGCCAGCTGTGCTAGAGCTTCAAGCATGTCAACCCCCTGGTTGT
>VBSM01003148.1:6898634-6914253 GCA_008086735.1 Cheirogaleus medius | reverse complement strand
AGTCAGAACCAATTTGATGGTGAGTAGATGTGGAGCCCATTTTCCTGGTCTTGACATCACTTCTTCTTTATACCTGTTTGTTCTTGTGGCATTTTTTCCAATAGTCTCCCTTATTTCTCCGGTGATGTTAATTATACTTATTTTACCTTCTTGATCTGTTTTAGTTTTGATTCTGCCTCCTCTTGTGGAGTTCTGCCTTTCTTTCATTATGCTTGCATTCCTCAGATGCCTGGCAATTTCCCTCACGTCTTAGGACTAACAATTGCTTTAGATAGTAAGGTCTACCTAGAGAAGGAAGGGGATGAAAACCTAAGATCCAGTTTGCAAATGGGTTTATCCTTATATCCCAGGTTTTTATTTCTCTGTATGAACCTTCTCTCTAGTCCCCCAAAACAAACTCACATAATTTCTCTTCTATTGTAGATTTCCTCTTCAGGACTATTTCTTATTTCTACCTCTTGCCTGCAAGCCACCCAGCCTAGTTCAATGCTGTCCATAAATGTTTACCTGAGTCTCCTGGGCTGGGATTTCTCTTTTCCGCACTTGAGTTCCTGAAGATTTGAACACCATTGATTTGGGACATATCATTGACTGCTCTCTAATATTTTAAAATGTCCTCAATTAGCTTATAGATTCCTTGAGGGTACAAGTTTTTTCTTATTATCATGTTTACCTCCCATAGCTTTGAATGTGATGTTATGCACACACAAAGGAATCAACACTTATTCATTGTTTATTTTGATTGATGCCTTCAACTAACTCCATAAGTCACATTGTTTGGAAGCCCCTGGGCCAGATAGAGATCATTTACTGATTTTCTTTCTACTCTCTCAGCATTATGCCCAGCACCAAGATATTTGAAGTACTATATAGTTTTTTGTTTGTTTGTTTGTTTGTTTGTTTGAGATGGGCTCTGTCACCCAGGCTAGAGTACAGTGAAGTCATCATATCTCACTGCAACCTCAAACTCCTAGGCTCAAAGGATGCTTCTTCCTCAGCCTTCCGAGTAGTCGGGACTACAAGTACGTGCCACAGTGCTCAGCAAATTTTTGCATTTTTTTCGTTTTTTTTCTTTTTTTGTAGAGATGGCATCTCACATTTGCTCACGATGGTCTCGAACTCCTGGCCTCAAGCGATCCTCATGCTTCCATCTCCCAAAGTGCTAGGATTACAGGTGTGAGCTACTGTACCCAGCCTAGCACTATGTCATTCTATCCTTGGCATCAAAACAGTTTCATTTCTACACCAAATCTAAGAATAGGTTGCATGCCCTTTCTCTGACATCTCATAACGAGAACCCCAAATAGTAATAATTCATTTGTCATGCCCCATGTGAAAGAAAGCAATGCCTTTCTGGAAGGTGTATGTGTCTTTAAATATATATATATATGTGAATGTAATGACCTTGACTTATCCAAATTGGTGGCCAGAAAGAAAACAGGATTCGTCCCAGATGGGACTCAGTTTGTAATTGTTGCTCAGGACTAGATAAGCTCATGATCAAATCCAATCACCTGCTATCTAATCTGCCAGCCTCAATAGGTCACCTTTCATTCCTTGGGAGCATCTTAAATTTACAAGACAATTGGAAGTGCTAAAGTCCTGAACATCATGATTACTCACAAAATACTTCATTACAGGAAGTTTACTCCTGAGTAACTTGAACTTTTCTATTCTCAGTCCTGAACGCTGCAGTTTCAAAGCAGAAATAGAACAGTTGTAACAATATAGCCCTCAAATGCCAGTACTTCAAACCACAGATTTGACCTTAAAATTATACACATGAAGGTCAAAAAATATTGTTTACTTAAAAAAATCATAAACACTACAACACAGCTGCATCAGCCCTTTCTATCTTTGACCTCTGTTATATTCAGCTTTCTCAAATACAAAAGATGCAAAGTTGGGGAAATTTTCATCATTGTTATGTGATGGAAAAAAATGAAACATTTAAAGCTAATGGGCCCATGTTAAAATCTTGTTATGACAGTTTTCTAGCTGTATAAAGTGGGCCACATACATGAACTCTCATAGACCCATTTTCCTCGTCTATAATACGTGGATAATAATAGCTATCTCAAAGGATAGCTGTGAGAGTTGAATCGGTTAATAGAGGTGGAAATGATTACATAGAGCACTTCATACACTGGAAATTATTGCACATGTCGGTCATTGTCATCACTTTTCTTCATTTAAAAAAATCATAATGCCAATGTATACATGGTCCTAAATTATTTACCCTAAGAGATCAGGAAAGAATCCCATTAAGAAACATTGTACTTTAATTAACATATTTTATAATTCATTGGAGCACTATCTCTAATACTCAAGAGCACTAGTTTTACATTGACTAATACATTTCAAACATTCAAAGCACTTAGCTTCCAAGGATACTGTCTAGAAATCTTGACATGGTCACCTAAGAATAATTAAATGAATATGCAATAGCAGCAGCAACAAGAGGTTTGCTAATGTTGCCAAGAGGCAGGCAGTTTGATGCGTAAATTTACCCTGGGCTTTCCTTGTTTGCTTCATTTACACTTAGAGAAAGACCTCCTACTCTATGCAGAAACCACTTTAAAATCATCTCAGAAAGATGAGAATGGCATATATTTTTTCAAGGAAATAAATTTTACATCTTCATTTATTGTGCATATTAAGACTAAGCAACCCAAACTTTTTTAAGGAATCTGCTTTGTAAAACTTGTTTAAGAAAGAAAGTCCTATGGAGGAAAAAAAAGAAATTATATCTCAAAGAAGATGGATAAAGGGACAAAAGCTACATACATATTCAGTGTTTTGAATAATTTTAAATGCAGAAACTTCAAAATAATTGTTATTGCCTTTATGTATTTTGGTTATTTGGACTGCTTTAATGAGCTAAATGATGTCTTTCTAAAGTTACTATAAGGAGAATTTTTTTAAAAAGCATATTTTCCCCTATCTCGCTTGATGGCAAAAGAGAAAGAAAGCAAATCATAGACATACGGTAAAATTATGGATTAAGGTTAAATATCTCTAATGGTCTGATGGGTTATTCCAATGCATATTTTATTTAATTCTATTGGTTATTATTGGGCTGTGAAAATCAGCATTGTGTGTTAAATTGTGTTTCTTTATGTGTTCACCATCACAATTCAAGTAGCAGTAATTAATAGTAAGAGTTACCATTTATCATTTACAATGGGTCAGGCACTATGTTAACATTTTTACATACATTATATTCTTAAATCCCTAAAACAGTCTTTGAAGTGGATACCATTCCTATTTGTACTTTGTAGTATGAAAAATTAACTGATTTGCCCAAGGTCACACATTCAATGTGTAGAAGGTTCCAGATCACGTTGGTAGTAATACAAATGACCTACCAACATGTATGGTTGCTATTATGCATGTAGAAAGTGTTTATCAGATATTAGTTGATTATGGTCTTGATAGAATATTATGAAAGTATATTTATTTATAAAAAGTCATCAGCCACATGACTGTATTTTTATAGACTTTGTTTGAAAACCTCACAAAGTTTAGGCTATACTGCATGTATGTTATTTGATTAAATAGTTTCAGATAGCCAAAGTAAACCTAGAATAGAAAAATTGCCTCTCAATCTATCTCTCATAAATAATCTGTTTTCCAAGAGCATTTTACTTTTGAATGGCTCAGTTACACAGAAGACTGGTATCTGAGACAAGGTACTAAAGAGAATCTCTCCAATGTTTAATATTCAATGATTAAATGGCGAAATAGCCCTAACCTTGGATTCCCTCGCAGGTTTAGGTTATGCTCTGAACATTACATTTATGCTATAATTTTGTTTCATTTTGGTTTAAAGAAAGAAATTCTTATGGGCAATGCCTTATTGAGCGGCTGTGGTCAAATATTTATTAAAAAGAACATATTGATTTGCAGATTAAAACTTGACCACATATGAACTCTTCCTCCCAGTGACGTTCTTATTTAAGGTATTGATTAAAGACTTTTTATGCAGAAAGCATTTTTCTTGTCAGTTCAGTTATGCTGGCTTTTGTAATAAGCTAATTTGATTTCCTTTTTTAACCTTTGTTTGATTAGGGTAACAGACATTTGCATTAAAATTCAAGGGAGATGAAGTCTATCATCGATCTTGACTTCCTCATGGACCTCTTGTACTCAGCAAAAGATGATTTACAGGAATGTCAAGAGTCTTGGAACAACCATAATGAGAGAGGAAAAAAAAATCACTTCAGACTTATAAACCAGTAAGGGCTTATTTGACAGAAAGGGCAATTGTGTTTGCTGGATATGTTTTAGAGAAATCAAATCCAGGAAGTTTAATTTTGTTCTTAGGCCAAGTCATTAAAAGATCTATGAGATAAACTGCCATTAATAAAATACTTGCTAGTTAAACCAAAACATTTCAAAACATCCGAAGAGGTTAAACAAAACACATACATTATTACTTGTCACAAAGGGAGACCAAAAGTAAATTCTAATATTGCTTTTTTTTAATTCTATTTTTATTTTTAAAGGTGGGGTCTTGCTATGTTGCCCAGGCTGGTCTCAAACTCCTGGCCTCCAGTGATCCTCCTACCTCAGCCTCCCAAAGTGCTGTGATTATAGGCATGAACCACCATACTCTAATATTTATAAAAAAGTTCCTGGTGAAACACTAACCACAGACGAGTTTGTGATTTAATCCTCTGTTGCCTTCTCTGAGAATTCTGGGGATAAATCTTATATTAGTCCAAGTGTTCTACGAGTGTACCCAGCATTAATCCTCTTTTACAATAGGACTCAAAGCTACTTGCAAATTCTGATAGTTGCCCTGGCCTCTGTATTGTTTTCCTAGACAGAGACCAATGTATTTTGTGACCTCAATAGATCCATTGCTCATTCCTGTAATATTTATTTGGGTTTTTTTCTGGAAGTGGATGCTCCTTCCATTTTTCTGAGGAGTTCCATTGGAACTAGGATTTTTAATACAAGAGCAATTGAGCACCTGCAATGAACTTCATGATGTATCAAATATTCGGGGGATACATGAAAAGTGCATCAGATGGGTCCACCCATTCCTTTGGCTGTGGCTGCTCAAAACATTTCTCAGGTGACGTGAAGTGGCAGTTCGAAAAGCCAAAAGACAGGAAAAGGGAACAACCTGGTTAAATTCTCTCAAACAATTGGTTGCAAAATTCCTGGTTCCCAGGATCACTGGAGTCTCTCTCTCCCAACTCAAATAAATGAGTTCTCATAATTGTAGGTCACTTAGAAGAATTTCTAAGGCAGCAGACCGTGGCTAATTTCTTTCTTTCTCTGGAAAAATTGTTGAATATATTTACTAAAAGTAACTTTCCATTATCCATTGTTCCAACAGAGATGGCTCCTCTTCAGTTCCAAGTTTCTAGCTTTCACAAGTTATAGTTGTGGTTTGATCATCTTTTATATTAACTATTTTAATTTATGTAAATTAATGCACATTTCCCTTAAGTTAACAGAAGCTAAGATTCTAGGAAACTTAAAAACACAATTAAATCTGAAAGTAGAAGATATCTGTCATTTGGCATTAGGTAAACCTGGTGTTTCTTTTCTTCTGTGGGTAATATTATAAAATTATACATATTTTTTAAGGACAGCAAATAAAATGAGATTGTGAATATGTGAAAATATTTTTAAATTACAAAAAATAAAACAGCTGAAAATACTTTGAAATGACATGAAGTTAGGCTCTTTTACAGTAAAGATGGCGCTCTTTTATGTCTAACAAATAATTGAAAAAAATATTCCATTTATAGTAACAAGTCTCCCTACTGTTAGTGGTATGAAAGTAGAATACCCATAAAACATGGCTGAAGAATTTAAGAGAAGTATTTTCATGTGTCCCATATGGACAAAACATTATCTGTTCTTTCATGTCATGAATCCAAAAATACCTATATTATGTTTTATATTGTGTTAAAATCTATATAATGTAATATAAAATTCATGCAGAGGATAACATATTTATGTATTCCTAAGGCAATTTTAGTTGTGACATTTATTTTGACTTTAATTTAAAAAAAATAATGTTGCTAAGCTTCCGCCCACATTGTTCCTCCAGTTTCACGGCAGAGGAAACAGTCCTCGCACCTGGGAAACCCATCAGTTCATTCCGCCAGAGGTTTCCAGGGCAGACACACCATTTTGTCAGGCTTCACTTGCCTTTCAAATCCAGTAAACAGAATTCCTTATCGCATAACACCAAGATTTTACTAGAGTATTTTGTGTGTCATTTATCAGAATAGCTGCCAAGATGTTCAAATTTGTTTTAAAAAGACAGGAGCTTTGTAGCAGACAGGCTTGAGGTTTAAAAACCTGATTTTGCATGCTCTTCATTTTTCCCCGTGGTCTCTGAACTTTAGTTTATTGGGAACTGCCACGTTGCTGCTCCTGTCTCAGCTGGCTCCTCGTTACTCAAAGCCAGTAATAATTGCTAAATATGACTAATATCACATGGAAGGTCGCAGAGTTCACTGCTAACCTTCATTCCAGCTCAAAATGTTTTCAAGGTTAATAGATTGATTTTGAGCTGAGATATGATGCATTTATAAAATGGAAGAAAATGAAAATTTTGGCATCACCAGTATGTGGATAGTTTTAAATGATTCATTTGTTACATTTGGATTGTAGCCATGAAATTCATTTGATATATATCACATAGTTATATTCTAACCTAGACACTGGAAAATAAATTAATGATACATTTTAACATTAGACAATTTTACACACACACACACACACACACACACACAGACTCCAGGATAAGAATTAGAGCATTGTGACTTTATTGAACATTCTAGCTCAAGGATACCACATATGTAAAATAGAGCTTAGCTGTTTTCAAAGACTGAAACGATTCTAAAACACAGTTAAGTTAAAACTATAATTCTAAGAGGATGATTGCTGATTTTGTCCCTTGATGTCCTTGTCTGGAGTGGGGACAAATAAAATCCCCGACTCGTCTCAGTTCTGTGCTCCCTAGACTTTTGGGGTCATTGGTGCCATTCTACAGAACTCTCCTCTTTTGCCCTTGATTGGACGTGAGGAGGACTTTAGGATCCCAGAGAGATCTTTAGCACCAGACTTTCTGATCCTGCCCAATGCCTGCTTCTGGGCCCGTTTCTGCAACCACTTTCTCAGCTTGACTTTCAATTCCAGTCTAGTGAACTGGGAATCCCTGGCCTCTGGTGCTGGCCTGGACGTACCACGTGGCCCAGCTATACCAGAACCTACCCACCCACCAAAAAGCAGGCATTTTCTTAGAGAGTTTTCCAAGTCCTATCAGGCTTGTGGTCCTTACTAAACACAAGTTACCAAGGCCTGTAGTTTCTTCCTGTCCAATATTGTTCCATTCACCCTTCCTCCACATTCCATAATGCCTAGATTACTAATTTTACCCTCTAGCTAGATTTCCTTTATTTTCAGGCTCTTCCTTTCTCACTTCCTAATTAATTAGCCTGACCACAATGGATATTCTTAGTCTTCTCCCAAAAACATCTCCAGTGACTTCTCTGGAACTGCACACAAACCCCTGGGCACAGCTTTCGAGGTGTCTACCTGTCCTACCGCATCCCTGTTCCTACTCTTGCCCTGTCCCCGCTGTTCTCAGGGGACAGACAGATCTGCCATCTGCCCTTAACTCAGCTCTCCCATCCCTAACTGCATGAGCTTGGGCAGGTCACTTACTATGAATCTCCAATTTTCACCTCTGGACAATGATAAAAAATTAAGCCTTCCCCTTACATGTTATTGTGGGGATCAGCCACATAGGGTGGAAAATTCCTTACATGGTCCCTGGCACGTGGCAAGGGGGCCACAGCTCTTACCACTTCCAGAAGACTCTGCACCCACCCAAATCCCATGCACTCACTATCTCAGGCCATGTCAGAGTCCACCTCTGTCTCAAAGACCACTGTGATTAGGCTGAATATAATCCAAAAAGCAGTTTAGTGCTTGATCACATCCTATATTTTCTCATTGCCAAGTTTTTCAGGGGGAACAGTCTTACATTCCCAATTAGGTTATAAGATCCAGGAGGGCAAACTACAATGTTACCCTCTGTCACTAAAATGTTGGTGCTCCCTGGCCTCACCTTTCCCTGCACTCAGTTCCCCCTTGCCCTGAGCATATGTAGGGGTCTTCAGGGTGTGTCTACAAGGGTCATTAATATTTCCCTTTGGCAGTATCCAGCCTCTAGCAGAGCACTGTAATGCCACTGAGGACAGCCTCGTCCACAGGTTCCCACACTGCCTCCATGAAGCATCTCCCCGGAAGCTGCTATCTCTGCCCCAGATAGCACACTTGCCGCTCTCCCTGAAGTCTGTCATGTGCACTGTCATCTCACTGGATGGGGCCCCTGAGTTCTGTTGCTTGTGCTCCCACTGTCTTATGAGAGTTTTTAGGAAAACAGTTCTTATTTACAGAAACATTTTTCTTGGGATATGACTTCATTGGAAAGGCAGCCAGCAAAAAAAAAATCAGAGTGACAGATTCAACTTGTAAGGAAGGCTTTATCGCTGGGGTAAGTCTGTGGACCTGGTTGCCTCTCTCTTCAGATTGGGTTTGCTTCTAGGAGCCCTCAGGATCCCAAGCAAGCAGACATCTAACGTGTGCCCTACCACGTCGCCAGCCTTGTCTCATTTCCAGCGCTAGTACCGGCCTTGTAGCAGGCTGGATCTCGTTTCCCATTCTTTAACCCTGCTCAACGCACATAGAAACCAGCTGAAGACCAGCAGGCCAGTGATCCTAGTCCAGTGGCATAAATCCAGGTCATTTAGGGCATTAGGTTCAACTTGTACCATGGAATTTTATATTTTTAAATTCCTGTTCTGAAATTGTTTTTCTCTTATTTGTCTCTGTTATAAAAGTAGAACTAAAAGGAAAATAATGCCTGTTACTTGGACCACACATACAGGGGAATTTATAGCACATCTAAGTTCAAACAACCAGGTTGGGGAAGAGTAAGCTTTGGAAAAGAACTGATTTTGTATATTACACTTGAGATGGCAAACTCCAAAATGCTTCAACACCCTAGAAGGAGGAGGCAGAATCAAAGAACCTTGTTCAAGGTCTGAAGGCCTCAAGAAGTCTACAGGCCTGAAAATGCAAAACTGCTCACTCGCCACCTTGGTGTCCTACCCGACTGCTCCCGGGTCTGGCGCACTCCCATTCCCCTGTGACTGCACCTAACCCTCCCTGAGAAGACCAAGGCAATCCCTCCAGCATCAGCAGGGCTGACTTTCTAGGTTTCGGTCTCCTAAACACAATGGCTTTACTCGTTTGCTTAAAAGGTTTTTAAATCTGAATATAACACCCTACACAGACATGTGCTCCACACAAAGGCACACACACACATCCTCACAGACTCTTTCAAAATTGAGAACACGAAGACAAGCCAGCCAGGGACCCATGTCACCACTGCTGCCATTTTCCAGCAACGTAAGTTGGGGACAGTAACTCTACAGAATTGATTTTCCAGATGACATGATATATGGACAAGAAAATGGCACGCACAGATCATCAGAACTAGAAGTGCCCTTGGAGGTCATCTAATTCAATTTCCTCACTTTGCAGATGAAGGAACTGAGGTCTCAAGAAATGATCATTTGTTCAAAGTCAGCCAGATGGTCAAGGTTAGAGCTGGAATTAGGACCCAGGTCTCTTTAAAATACCAGTCTTTCCACTCAGAACAGCTGTCCTCATTGGCCCAGTTTGAGGGCTTATAACTGAAGTTGCCTTACCCTGATGTCTGTACCAGGGTGTTTGCAAACCACTAGCTCGCTCAGGTGTAAACATGCTTTGTGGTTTCCACATCTCCTGTGCTAAACATGTTACCCAGTGGCCGGAAGATTTGAAAGGAATTTAATTAATACCTTCCTTAGTTCTAGTACTCGGTATTTTTACTTTACAGTGCTTTCTCTTTCTTGCCTTGCTCCACATTTTGTCAAAAGGTCATTTCTGAAGCTCGAAGTTTCAGTAATTTTAAGCTATTGTCAGAAAGCACATGAAAAGGGGTGGGAGGAACCCCATTTCCAAAATTCAAATAAAAGTACAGATTGATGTCACTGCATGCTAGTCCTTAAATTACAGGCCTGTTGCTTTCTGCTGTTTAATTTTACACGACCATCCTTCTATCACTCACCTTGAGCAGAAACTTACGGAGACAACAGACAATTTTGGCAGAAACTGAAGAGAAACCGTTGCCAGGGGGTGGGAAAAATAGATGTAGCCGACAAATTACAGGGTTGCCTATTCAATCTTGAGGATGGAAACAAGTCTGTGAATCAATGTATGAAAAGGATGTTTAATAGGATGGGAGAAGTCACTTTAACACCTGTTTCTTCTGCCATCGAATGCCCTAATGCCAATCACTCACAGTCCCGATCCACTCTCCAAGCAGAAAATGATCTCGTCTCTTATCCTTTAAGGACTGAAGCAGCAGAACAAGGTCTATTTTTAACAGTACTGGGAGCAATAACCATGGCATTGACTGCTAGGAAAGCTTGTCTTAGAAGATCTGGCCCGAGGCGGTGGGGATATCACAGCCAGGACAGAGAAAACCAGAGAAATTGTGAGGTTCATTTCAACTACCTGAAATGAGCAGTGCAGAAAATACAAAAGTCTGCATAAAAGGGGAACTCATTTTACTCTGAGAGTTACTAAGCCTAAAGTCATAAATGCCAACATGACAAGGAAGAGGCTCGGCCAGTGGTTTTTATTGCAATCCATTATGGGAATGGAAAAATTTCTTTTGAACGGTAGCTGTCTGTGTTGACTTTGGTTAAGGTGGAAATTCAGGCTCATTTATTGGGAAAGAAGGATCTGGAGTAAGCCTCAGCTCAGAGCTTCTCACATTCCTGCGTGGGAGAGCATCCTTTGCACAGCTCAGGCAATGACATGTTAATCTAAGCTTATATCTCTCCTGTGTTTCTCCAAAATTTGGGGCTTCCTCCATGTACATGGTGTGGGGATTGCATTTTATCAGAGACTCTCCCCGATCTCAGCTTTATTATTTTCCACGCATCTGAACTGTCACTGCAGAGAGCAGTGCAAAGCACACAGTATCATGATTCTCTTGGCCTCAGAAATGTATTACTTGTACTTTCTTCTAGCTTTTATATTTCCCCAGGGACGAATGACGCATCTAGAACACGTTTCCAAATAGCTTACAACTTTTCTAAAATGCAACTCGGGCTTTTTACTGTATTCAAGAATTTCTGACTGCTTCTTGACTTATACTTGCTAAGAGGTCCTTCAATTAGACACTGATATCCTTATGGCCCCATAAGTATCCATCTCACTTAATTATTTCTCCCAGCATTTCACACTAAAGGGGGAGAGACATTGAGGTAAGCAAATAAAAAAGATGCAATGTAGTAAGTTATCATAAAATAACATGGAGAATGTTGTGTGTGCATGAAGAAGGCAGTAATCCATTCTTCCTGGGGGAGGAAGTTCAAGAAGGGCTACCCAGCAAAGAGATGTCTGAGCTGGCTCTTGCGGTCGTTTCAAACAGGAAACGACATTTGCAAAGGCCTAAAGGTGTGAATATTTGTGACACATTCAAAGAATAGCCAGTAGTTTGATCTGGCCAAAGTGTTAAGTGCATGGGGCAGGGAAGGCAGGAGCTGGGTGGTGAGCAGCAAGAGATGAAACCAGAAGCATAGGTGAGGGCTAGATTGCGAAGGGCTCAGAACTTCTTTTGCTAAGAGAAGCTGCTTGACTTGGCTGCATTCCTCTTCCCAGCATGTGGACATCACTTGGTCCTTACCTGTAGGGGATTTTGCCCCCATAGGCTTTCTTAACATGTTCTTCAAACCCATTCATTTTCTTCTTGGGCACCCAGGAAGACTACATTGCACAGCTTCCCATACAGTTATATGGAACCACGCAATAGAGTCCCGGCTACATGAACTACGAGCAATGCACTGGGCATCACTTCCAGAATCTTCCAGTGGAAAACCCTGAGGCTCCAAAAGACAGTAGAGCCACTAGGCAGAAGTCTCTTGGGGTCATCCCAGAATTGCTGCATGAGAAGCTGTCCATCAAATATCCAATCAGATCATGACCTGAATGAGAAATAAACTTTCTGTGCCATGAAGCTAGTAAAAAACGGGGATTGTCCATGACAGGAATTAACATATCAACTAATTCAATAGGCGAGGAAGTTCTCAGGGGAAAAGCAGCTTTGCTTGCACAGGTGGTCTACCCTGATGAATGGGTAAATACCAAAGGTGTCTCTTCACTTTTCTCCAGGAGGACTCCCAGGCCATGCGCCAATGGCACCAGATTCCCCCTGACTCGTTGGCAGTAGGTGCGTGTGGGTCCCTCATTCTCCCAGCCCTGACTGACTCCCTCCATAAGGCAGCACAGAACCAGCTCTATAAAGCCAGGTCTCCAGGGAGGGTTCCTAAGGGTCACAGAATGCTCAGTTCCTACTTGCATCAAAAGCAGATGTTGTCCCCATAAATGTCCTTAGGAAGTTCCTTCCACTTTTCAGTACCCTGGAGCAACAATGTCTAGAAAGTAAATGCACCTATGTTCAAACCATAATCAAGGCTGACTTTGGATATAAAACACTGGAGTGAGGGAGCCTGGACTGGCCCTAGAGGGGAGGGGGCTGATCTGGGCTACTCCTCCCCTTGCTCTTCTGTTCTGTACATGTCATTCAGAGTGTTAGTCGTCTGTATGACTCTTTCCTCAAGGCCACTCTTCACTTTATTTTAACTTGATTTAATATGTATATAAATATATTTATTTAGGGAGTGTCTGGGAGCTGCAGTATAAAATAAGTCTAAGCTCTGAGCCTCCCCTGGTGACAAGCTGGAATGCAATTTACAAAAAAATTCTTGTAGCAGGCAAATCAGAGCTAGTTCTGAAAAAATGAGAGTAGAAAAAGAATGAAAAGTCAAGAATAAGGAGGAGACTCATTTGGAATTTTAACATTTGCCTGTGATGGGATAGTAACATATGGCTTTAATAGCTGCTTTCTCGGCCATGGTATTAAACAAGGGCTGGATTCCTTTGGAATCCAGAGACTTAGACTGATCATGACAAATCTTTTAGGATTTGTCCTAAAAGATTTCCTTATCTGGGTTTAAGACTCAGGAATTTGAATCCCTTCTACAGTATGATGCTTTAGGTTTTTATAGTCTCAGGTTCTGGGTGAAAGTATAGCATAGCAATTCGGAGGAAGCCAAGAGCTCCTTTGAAGGCACTCAGTTATTGAACACGCTGTGATTGGATCACCTTTATATTCGCAAAATTCCTGCACGGAGCTTTATGATCTCACAACTGGCATCAATTTAATGAATTCTTTCTTGAAGAAACCCACAACGTCATTTCACAAAGCTTTATTACTTGGCATATTCAAGTCTTCTACTAAAGTTGTTTTCCTTCGCAGCCTGTTGAAAATGTAGACAAGATGGTGTGGACAATTCCAAAATACAAGAGAGCTCTGGAGGAAAAATCTGGAAAATGATTCAATGAAGCAGTTGGAGGACCTTGGACAGGGCACTCAACTTCCCTGTGCCTCAATTTCCTTCTTTATCAAGAGAGTTATGAGAGTGTCTATCTCTTGAGGTGTGGAGGTTGTCTAATTTGTTCATGATTATTCATTTCCTTTTCCAGATTTCCCTGTAAATGTCCTCATCCTAGTGATCTGGGCTTGGCCACGTGACTTGCCAATGGGGCATGAGCAGACAGAGCATTTGCCTTACCTGAGCGGAAGTTTTGAGAGGTGCTGCACATTCATCCCAGAGCCCTCATGGCCTGATCCGTGCCCTGGGGGTGACAACTGGATTCTGAGTCCAGCAGAGCTGCAGAATGTGCAGAAAGTCCAGCACATTTAAAATTGACAATTGAAACTCTTTCTCATGTCTCACAGATAAAAGAGTCTCACATGAAGACAAAGATTGGGCAACAGATCCAAACATACCCATTAGTAAGTCTTCTGATTAGATTAATAGGGCCCTCAGTAAATTGCCCAGTTGGACGAAAGGGCTCAGGGAAAAGAAACCAAGGGTACATTCCAACTGAAGCGCCATAGGATCAAAAGACTCATAATAAAACCTATAAATGGAGGATTTCTCGAAAAACTATGGCTGTGGCTATTGACATACGTGGAACTGACTGGGCTTAAATTTACTGAAAACAAAAACAGTTGTGTAGAGAGATGTATTGCCAAAAGCAACACCAACCTGGCTTAGAAAAAGGAATAACTGTTCAAGTCATAAGATAACCCTTGGGTGCCCAATCTTCTACAAATGGGAAGCAGTCCAAGATAGCGTCTTAGCCACAAATGGTGGCGTTTCTTTTTTCTCTTTCCCAACATTCTCTTCAGAAGAGGCCAAGGAGGAGAATAAAAACAGAGAAGCTGTCCAGAAGGTGGAGTCAAGAAGTGTGAAGAACTGAGAAATCACTCCCAGAAAATGCAACTGGAACGGACCAAGGAGCACTCCCTGCCACCAGGGTCAGGCAGCTTACAATATTTGCTCAGTGGAGTATCAGAATTTCTATGAACAGTGACAAGGATGTGTTCCCATTCTTCCTATTGTTTTTTAATAAGGTGTTCCTCCTCCACTGTTGTATTAGGTTTTCTAGTATGAGAGGGTGCTAGAACTGCAAGAAACTCTTCATTGGTGGTTTTTGGGGTTTTTTGGGGTAGTAGATACTTAATTAAATTGAATCAGATTTAAATTCTAATCAAAGGGGCTCTATGAGAATTCTATCCCGGAACAAGGACATAGCAGTCTTTCCTAGATTTTTAGAGCATTCCCTCAGCCTGACTTTTGGCCTGCTGCTGATGAATTCTGATATAATTTATTTTGGGCCCTTAAAATGTTTCTACAAATAATGGAGAGCTTATTTTAAAGCTGTAGCTACGAAGAAGGAAGGGTGATAAAAGTGGATAATAAAAATTGTGGAGGATTTATTTGGGCTCTTTAAAAACGAAGATGACTTCTTGGAAGGGCAGATGCTTTTAATATTTGAAATGTCGCCTTGGAAAACAATGGATGTCCCAGAGTGAACACAATGCTTTTATGAACCTCCCTCATTCTGAGACCTGTAAATTCTAAGCCAGCAATGAGACGGGCATTAAGAGTTGATGGTTTTTACTTTTAAAAAAAAATTATTGTTAACTATAATTTTAAGATTTTTCTCACATTTACATAGTCAATTTAATTTAAAGAACTGTCACATGCACTTTGCCATTATTCCCCATGGCATGAGTCAGGCTACACTGGCTTTATTATCATCTCAGATAACAAAGTGTAGGCTCAGAGAGGTTAAGAGACTTGCCCAAAGTTGCATAGCTAGTAAGAGGCAGGGGTGGCTTATTTTGCCTCAAGACCATTGCTCTTTTATCCATGTTATCAAACCTCAGTAAAAACTTACCAATTGAGCCAGGCGTCGTGGCACAGGCCTGTAGTCCCTGCTACTTTGGAGACTGAGATAGGAGGATCACTTGAGTCCAAGAGTTTGAAGTCAGCCTAGGCAACATAGTGAGACCCTAACTCTAAAAAAAAAAAAATTTTTAATTAAAAAAAAAAATTACCAGCCGGGCGCGGTGGCTCACGCCTGTAATCCTAGCACTCTGGGAGGCTGA
>VBSM01003148.1:6884684-6895149 GCA_008086735.1 Cheirogaleus medius | reverse complement strand
AAAAAAAAAAAAAAAAAAATCAATCTAAGTAATCCACATGCAATAAGATTTATAGTACAAAACATCTTTAATAGATGTTTTCCCCCAAGATGTCACTTGGAAATTTGTTGAGACTACATTCAAATTTCTGTGAGACTAGAAAAATAATATTTTATGCACACATAGTTTAAGGGCTGAATAGTCAATTTTATTATGACATGGTGGAGTTTTTATCTTAACATACTGGCGTAAGGATAGTCAGTGGATAGCAAAGTCACAGGCCTGGCTTCAGAACTGCAACCCATGCCTAACCCTGCCACCACTAAGCTATGGGCATGGAAGGGTTGGAAGTCATCTGACTTTCTCAGTCTATAAAGCCGGGATCTGAATAGCTGGTCTGGTTTCCCATGTACCTCCTGGGAGAACAGAAGGAAATGCGGTTTGTGGTTGTACTTTGTGATGTCATTCCCATCCGGGCAGGTCCCAGTGGTAATAGTTCCAGGCTCTTCATGAGCACTCTGCATCTGGTACATTGTATGGCAAGTTCCTAGTTGGTTCTAACTCTTATTTTAAAATTTCCTGCGACTATTCATCATGAAACTTTGTTATAACTTGGTTGCAAACCAATCTTCTTTATATGTGAAGAGGCTTGTCATAAGGTAAAAGTAACGATATTGCATTTCATGACACTTTTAGATTCGTTCTGATCATTTCATTAGAGGGGCAATCATAAAAGTCACTTTTTAGAACTGTGCATTTATATTTTCTTTAAGCAATCAATCTAAGACTCTCTCCACTGCTTTTTATTCAACTAATACACACAATTATTTTAAATTAGTAGCACTACCTAACAATCTTGTTAGCATCTGTTTGGTAGGTATTTAATAGGACTGATTTCATCTATGCCATCCCTCTGAGCTGCTTGTTTGCATGTAGATAGGATATTTTCATTTTGCTACCCTGTCTTCCTGCACAGTAAACCAAAACCTCAGGGCCCACGCCAGGCATGGGAGAGCAACTGTATCCGTGGAGGGCTTCCCAGTATAATTCTGTGCGAATGAATGAGGCAAAAGATACAGGATGGAGAATGAATCCATCCTGTGGCCAGAGGAGGAACTACCTAGGAAATCTCCCTGACTGGTCATTCCCTGAGGACTCTGGTTTTAAAAACCTAGTAGTACAGTAGTCGATTTTCATTGCTCCCTAGGTGTTGGAGCTCTGGCTGTCAAGGAAACCTTCCAGCAGGCTAGGAGGGCAGGAGACAGTCTGAGCCACAGTTGTTTAAAGAAGTAAACAAGCCAGTGCAGTCATTTAATCAGAGGGCTGTGCTAAAGAATGTCAGATCTGTAAAAAAAAAATAGAAAGAAATTAATTGGCCAACTAAAAATATATAGAAAAAATTAGCCGGGCATGGTGGCGCATGCCTGTAGTCCCAGCTACTTGGGAGGCTGAGGCAGAAGGATTGCTTGAGCCCAGGAGCCTGAGGTTGCTGTGAGCTAGGCTGACGCCACGGCGCTCACTCTAGCCTGGGCAACAAAGTAAGACTCTGTCTCAAAAGAAAAAAAAAAGAATGTCAGATCTGCCAGAGCACCAGTTTGTGGTTTTCAAAAAGGACAAATGGGTGTGGGCTGACAATGTGGCATAACCACCCAGAAAGAACTGAAATTGCCAAGCAGGAGGCATAAACACACGCCCTGATTATCACCTGTTGCCTGGCTGCTCCCTACACGCCGAGCTCACATGAGTTACCTACAACTGTGTCTGAAAATAAAGAAGGGCTTAGTGCATTCCTCCATCTGTGCCATTCTGATGGTGGCACGAGCAGGGTGTCTCAGGAAAAGAATAGACAAGGAAGAGACACCCAGAGCTCTGGTCCTGGTGCTGATATTGGCAAGAGCAAGTCTCTCAAATGCCCTGTGTGCATTAATAAAATGGGAATTACAACACCAGCTCCATCTTCCTTGCAGAATTATGAGCTGAGAATAAAAAAAAAACCATCAGGAGGTATCTTATTGAGCTCACAGTGCTCCCAGAAGTGTAGACCCTGAAGGTGGCTTGAAAAGAGATAAGAAATATTTGGCCTGGAGTATTTCACAATAGATTTTGGATAAGATGACACTAACGCCTATGTAATGAGAGTAAACCATTTGACAGCATTTGTACAAGCATACGGTTATAGAACATAACCTATAATTCGTTTAAGATTTCACAGGCAAGGGAGGGTGACATGGAGCCACAACAGCCAGGTTGGATCCTGAAATGCAGAAAGGTTTTGACAAAGGAAAGAAGGACAGGTGCTCATCAATGGCAACTCCAAGGGAGCAGCGAGCAGTGCTTATTCAAGGGGCTGCATATGACTAGCAAAAAGTTCAAAATGAGTAGGGAAATAAAATTGTAGAAATAGGATGAGACTGGATTAAAGCAACAGTGAGATCAGATGGAGGAGGTATTTGGAAAGGAAGAAGAATAGGGTTCCAGGGAATTTTCAACAACAGTGATGACAGCTTAAGGAAGATACATCCAAGAATAGTATATAGTCTGATCGGAGCTAAGAGGATGTAAAGTGATATGGAAAAGTATCTATTTCCCACTCTTCATGGTGGTAACAGAAAAAAAAAATGAAGATATCATGTAAACATTATAAAGGAAAAAACTGAAAAGACTAGACAGATGTGTTAAGTTTTGTTTGTTCAAGTTTTTGATCCCAGGTGACGGCCAATTTCAAGAACTTTGGCTCTGTTTGGAAGTCAGCATATACCAACACTTTTTTGTTTGCTTTGCTTTATTAGGGGTCATTTCAAGTCCTTTCTCCACAAGTATTCTGAATGCAATCAACTCACATTTCCTCACTTAGCACAGCTATTCATTATGTGGTTCTGTAAGTGTGGTTTTCTTGCTCTTCCTGTCTTAATTTAGCATCAACTCCTGCCTCTCCAGTTCTGCAATAAATGTTCAGCATGGTGTCTTCTTGGTTGTTTTGGGTTTTTTTTGTTTTTTGTTTTTGTTTTGCCCGTGGAGCTCTAAAGCTCAGAAAGTAGAATCATTTTGTAGAATCCCCATCAATCCTTATTTGAATCAGTACACTATTTTCCTTAATTTTAGCTACCGGATCAGAACGGCAAGACACAATTCCAACTTAGTACACTAGATGGCAGACAATAACTACTTTCTCTCCATCCTATTCACATAAATAAAGCCTCGGCAAGGAAAAAACTAAGCGCTATGGCTCATACATTTCTGTTTGTCCTCTAACCTCATATAGTTAGGAATACACGTACTTTTACATTTTTGGTTTTTTTGTAGCAACGAGGTCTCATTACGTTGCCAGGCTGGTCTTGAACTCCTGGCCTTACCCGATCTTCCAGTCTAGGTTTCCTAATATGCTAGGATTACAGGAGAAAGTGACTGCGCACATGCTCGTTTTCTTTTTGTGTGGTGTTTTGGGGAGGGGAATTTTTTGTTTATTTGATTGATTTTATATTTTGTGTTTTTCCCAGGTCGGAAATGGTGGAAGGATCATATAAAGAAAGTGGTGAAGTTGTGAAGTGAGACTATATTGATTATAATGAAATAATTTTCTGATTTATTATTTATTTTTGTAGGTCAGGGTTAAGGGAAGTTCGGGTGGGAAACACAGTGGGAATACAAAGCTAGAAGGTATGATCAGGATGACTAGCAATGACACTATTCCCAAAAGCCGTATACCGCCTTTGCCACCCTGTCAGAAATGCCCTGGTGCCCCCAGGTAGGGCTGAGAAACATAACTAAATGTTACTCCAAGGAGACATGTAATTTAGTCTACTGCTTCTGGATAGGACTCTACTTAAATCAGCTTGGTAGAAAGAAGCTGACAGTGGACTTCAAACCTGAGTTCACATTGACTTGCTTTGCAAAGTAGAGTAAGAATGGTTATAATCCACATCCCTTGAGTGCGTATTTTGTTTAACACACTCTACAGTGAGCACCCTTGCATCAATGTAATAACTATCACATCCGCCCCCAAAGGAACTTTAAATCTACTGAAGCTTGTGGGACTTCTGCATATTTTGCATATTTTAAATATTCTAACAACATTCAATTTCCTCCTACCTGTTTTCTCATTATATCTAGAAAGTAAAATATTATTTTATTCGAAAATGAAATTTGGGTAAAAACTCTACTTATGATCCCTTTGGTGAAGTCTTTACTATTTTTAGATAACTACTTTGAAGATAAGTTGTTTTAGTCCAAAAAAAAGGAAGATACAGCTATTTAAAGCTAATGAGATCATATTTAAAAGATTTCTTATTTCTACACATTTCCTTAAGTCTCTGATCATTCTGAATATCCTGGGCTATTTTAATGATCAACTTCACTAGGAAAAAACTTCTAACTTATTCAGAGTTATGTTTCCACACATAGGATTTATATATTCACTCTTTCCCTCCCTTAAACTTCCTCTTTGTCGCTCTCTATATATTTAAAGTGTAACAATTGTTTATTATATGAAAGTCGATGGTGGCTGGTCCTATTACAGGAACCCTAAAATGCAGCATGGAGAGATACAGCACACTGCCCCAGGAGTTCGATGTTTACATCTAAGCTGCACGACTGGCAAGTCATCATCTGAGCCTCCCTTTCCCTCCGTGTTAACGGCGGGGATGAGGGCCCTACCCTCTCCCCCTCCAGTAGTCTCGGTGCGAATCTCAGGGGTAGTGAGCAGGGCTCTGATCAAGGCACAGCAGCATGCAATAGGAAGGACGGTCAACGCTGACACCGAGCTGGCTTCCCGAAGGCGCAGCCAGCTTCTGCATTCCCGCGCGCTGTGCCCCTGAGGTCCCCTCCTTCCCACCAAGTCCCCGGGCCAGGCCGGGCCACGGGACCGCGCAGCGAGGCCTGCGGGGATGCCAGCGACCGCCCCAGCCGCGCACCCCCCAAGTCAGGGCGTCGTGAGTCAAATCGCTCTAGGAAGACGTAACTCCCTTAAATGATTGACTTTCACCATGACTGGCAGAGAAACTTCTGTGGCCAACAGGGCTGCAAAGTTTTTGTTAACGTGATTTCACTTTCCAGTATTCCTGGGGAAGCGAGCAGCTTCTGTGTGAGAGCATTATTACCATATATAGAGAGAAAACGGCCTGCCTGGTGAAAAGAAAAAAAAAAAAAGAGCCCGAGAGGAGCCTGAGTCAGTTGCCTTAGGTAGGAGTGACTGTTGCGAGGGTCAGGACGAAATCTGCCCTTCGGCAGACTTTATTACTAACGGCGTTAAGTCTGCCGATGATTCAAAAGGCTGATCAGAAAAGGGAAGTGTTGCAAATGCAAGGGCACTCACGGAAATCGAACCCGAACCCGCCAGAGACGTGGTTAAACAGTTATTAAAATTCTGGAGAACTGATCAAAGAGACTTTTCTCCACCTTAAAAAAAAAAAAATAAATGTTACTACCTTTATTTCTAGAGTTGCTTAATTTTTTTAAAGAAAACAAAAAATATTCTAATGAGAGGCTAACTTAGGACCTAGGACAAAAGTCTCTGTGACGCTGAAGCATTGCTGTAGGTTAAAAAATAATGCAAATATAAGGTCATAGACGTGAGAACCTTGTTGACAAGCAAAGTAATTAGTAAGTGTGTGGTAATTTCTGTAATGCTTGTGACTTAACAATTACTGACAAACCAGAAACTAAAACTATTAAGAATTTTGACCAGACATGTTTCAGGAGGAGGGAAAAGACTTGGATGAATGTTTGGAAAACAATCAAAAGTTTTTACATCTATTCCTGGCCCTCTATCTTGTTAGTTTGCACATAGTTCACACTACCTGACTTTTCCACTCATAAATGGCCATAGCATCTGTCTCTCTTAGTTTTTAGTACTGTATTAAAATGTTATGTGATTATGTCCATAAAGACTTTTGAACCTCTTGTAAGAAACATATTCTCATTTTTTAAACTTTTCTATCACATCCTATTATGATCTGATAATCAATATATATTTTTTATACATAACATTATTATTAGATAATAATAATAAGTATGGCATCATGGAGAATTTAAGCATTACAAAATAACCAGAATGGGCTTAGTCTTAGATTCCATAAACATGCCAAAAAAGGATTATCCTATACAAATCAACTAGGAAAATTGGTCTATAGGATTGCTAAAACTAAATGAGAACAGTGGTACAAGAAACCAAATAATTACACAGTGAGTTCTTCTTTGCTCAAAGCTTGCTATACACAAAAAAATAGTACAATAAGTCTTCACTTAATGTTATCGATGGGTTCCGGGAAACTTCGAGTTAAAGAAACCAATTTGATCATAGGCTGATTGATACAAACAAGAGTTGAGTTCCTACAGTATATTTCTGGCCACAAAAACATCACCAAACTTCCAAATAAAGACCAAAACACTTCTCTTACTAATAGAATTGAGCTATACATACATTTAAGGCAGATTAATAAAACAAGTAAGATAATTATGTACCCAATTATTCCAGTTCTGGGTCACAGGTGGCTCAGGGTACAAGGTAGGAACCCTCCCAGGACAGGACACCACCGGATCACAGCGCGTGCTCACACACTCACATACAGTCATTCATATGGGGACCATGTAGACACGCCAATTAACTAACCTAACATGCACATTTTGGGGATGTAGGAGGAACCTGGAGTATTGGGAGAAAACTCACACAGACATGGGGAGAACATACCAATTCCACAGACATTGGCCCTGGCCAGGAATTGATTTTTTTCTTTATCAATGTTGAATGAAATGATGTTGCTCAAGAACCTGTTGTACTTTACCACTAAATATACTCTTTAATGTTTTTTAATAGAAGTTAACATCCTCATCATGAAAAATTCAAACACAGGAATGCAAAAAGAAAAGTTGTTTCCCCATTAAAGAAAGCATTGCAATGAATAGCATTGAGATTTTGCATACACATGAGTATTTCCCGAAAGGTAAATTATATAAGAGGAATTTCTGGGTCAAGGCCTATACCACATAGTATGAGTGTGTTTCCTGCTGTTGTACTTGTTTGTGCTGCTGAAGCTGTTCTTAAGATATGTTTCAAGTTTTAAGAGTTTAAAACCGTTATGTTACTATGATCAGAGATCCCTCCCCAGATGTGTCATCTGATCCTGCCCACCAGTTCTCTTTCCCACAGGTTTGCCACAGCAGGCAAATTAAAAACAGTGACTACTTTACAATTAGTTATGGAAGCACCTAAATCCAGAGGTCCAGAAAAGCTGTATCTGGAATATGGTTTAGACACAAAGTACAGAGGTACCTCCTACCCCCCTCATGCCCAAAGCTGAATGTCAGGATTCTCACCCACTTTCTCACTGGGCCCTAAGCAATGATGAGCATGTTCAGTAGCACATGCAGACACAGTGGGCACGACCTCATTAAGCCCTGCTTTGGTTTGAATGTGTCCCCTCCAAACTTAATGGCCAGTGTGGTGGTATTAAAAAGTGAGGACTCACCAGGCCCCCTTAGAAAGGAATTTGGGCAAAAGAAAAAGATCAGAGTTTAGTCCTCAATATCTAAATAGTTAAAATCAGTAACTAAATCCAGCAAATCAGCCATAAAGGGAATGGACTTGCAGTGGGTGCGTGTTTGAATTAACTTTCTGCCGATGGCTGCAAGGCTGAACTGATGAGCAGAACATCCACCTGGGGCCTTTCTACTCTCCAACATGTCAGCTCAGCCCCAGGCCTGGCCAAATGGTGGCTACCTTGGTTCTAAGCATCACATGCAGACTTAACAACGCTTAATAGAAGCAAGACCTTTCCTGTGGCTCTTTGAAGGATGAAGGAAAACTTTTCCAGAAGCCTCTCCACTCTCACGCCTCAATTGACCACTAGTAAGAGGAATTCGCATCTACCACTGATGATTAACTCTCCAGGGCAGGGCTGGTGCCTGCCTCCCCTGAAGCACACAGCTATGCTGAGGAAGGCGGCAATCTCAACAAAACTGGGAGGTGTTAGGAAGAAGGGAAATGATACCGGTAGAAAGTCAACAGTTTATGCTACCATATCTTTTAGACTTAATATATATAAATTTCCCTATGTCAATAAACATTTTTTTGAAAACACAATTTTAACTGAAACACATCATTACATGAAAGCATCATAGTTTATTTAACAAATTCCCTATTGTTAGATGTTTAGGACAATTCAGTTTTTCACTGTCATAAATCACTCAGTATTTTGTCCTAAAACTGTCAAATCAAATGTCCATAAACCCACTGCCTTGAGTTATGCTGTTTCTCTTACTGAAATAAGTATTATTTATCATTTACAGTTAAAGATGACTTTATCTTTGCTTGCATGTCATCAATGAATCAAAACATGATTTTTCAAGGAATGCTAGATTCGTAAAATACATATATATATACTTTGTTAACCTTTATTGCCAGCTCCCATGTTGCCTGACACTTTCCCCACCAACTGGACGAGTTCTTGGCAATTCATTTAAACAAATATTTACTGATAATTTTGCCAGGCCTATGAAGACTCAGTCTCTGCCTTTATGAGTTTATAATTTAGTAGAGTTTTTCCTGAATTCACTTTTAACAAATAATGATCTTTAGATTACCAGAATTGTCTGATTCATACATTTGTTTAATGTTTATTGAACATCTATTATGTGCCTAATTCTTTTCTAGAATCCAAGGGTGCAATGCCTTTGGAGAACTTAGTAATAGTTTCAGATACCAAGAGAGAAATCCAAGTGGATCTTTCAAAGTGGTTCTTCCTACCTTTTGTTCCCAAGCTCTTTGTTACTAAGAAAGGAAACATCTGGTCTCCCTGCCTTTATCTTTTGAGAGACTAATTCGTGTCTATTTTCTCACCTTTGGCCTTATCACTGATGTCATAGCTAATGTGGCTATTTTAACAAAGGATTAGGCTCGGCCAGAATATACAATTTTACAAACTTTATTTCCTGATGCAGTCTGCAGCTCACAAACAGGGCAGGAAGTATTGTTCACAGTGAACTTGGTGGGCTGTGGCTGTGAATAAAATAGAAGCAGTCAAATATTGCTGACCTAGCAACCACCTTCTCCCCCGAGGCCACAGAGCACTGGGCTCTGAGTTAGGACTTTTGTTCAGTTTGGAATTTTCATCCTTACAAATGGGAGTTTAAATGTAAACAATTCTGTATTTTCCTATGTGAATTTGATTTAAAAACAAAAATATAAACATTTCATTTTTACTAAAAATGATAAGAATCTATCTACCTTTTTATAATCTAAATGAATGTAAGAATAAGTTCCTTTCTTGGCTCAAAGGGACTAGGTTCGATAAAAGATCATTGTTAGAATTTTAGAGTTAGAAGGAGCCTTGGAAATTAGCTAGTCCAATGACAGGCAAACCCAGCTATCCACCCAAATAACATGCAGAGCTTTCAAGAATCTACAGATTCCCAGACCCTACCTGTACCAACTAGATCGGATTATCAGGGCATTGGGTCCTGGTGCCAGAACTACTAGTCCAAACTTCTCATTTCACAGATGAGAAAATTTGGAGCCAAAAAATTAAAAGATTTGCCTAGAGTCACAAAGATTATGTCAACGGGGATAACACATTTTATTTACTCAAGCATCATGTTTATTACCAAAACAAAGGGCGGGGGGGGGGCGGTCAGTGAGGACAGAGAAAAAGCACTGGTGAGAATGTTTTGAATCCTTGTAAGAAGCTAAGGAGAGGTCAGTAAAGGAATAACAGAGGCCCACTAAGGCAAGAGAGCTGAACAGTTGTGCAGAGGCCCTCCGGGCAAGGAAGCCAGCAGCAGAGGGCCAGAGTTTATCTGAGCAGCAACATTGTTTCCTGCGTTTTCTGAGAGTCTTGCTCCCAGAGCAAGGCCCTGTTCTCTGCAAGCCCGCATTGCTCCATTCCCGCACAGCACTGCAGAACCAGGAAGGCACTCTGGCTCTGGGCAAGCGCTGCAGCAGTGCGGCTGGCACGATAGCACTGACAGGCTGTGATGCAGCAACGGGATCTGACCAAGCAGCCTAGTCACTAGTGCAGAGTACCTGACTCATCGTGATGCCTGGCTGACTCACTGGCTGGACGCTGTTCGGCACAGAGCTCCCAGCCCCATCCCTCCCTGGAGGCGGTAACAGAGGTGCAAGCTCCAGCAGGAAGACCTGCAGCTGAAGCCAGTAGTAGCCTGGGGTTGCACTTTTCTACCTAAGGCAGGTAAACACAGTATGACCTTGAACCCTTCCCTCCACCCCACCTCCAGTATAGCAAGAGCTGATTTTCTTAGCAGAGAAACAGCAAAAGTTAAAAATTTTTAAATGGTACATTTTTAAAAAGGCAAACTTAAATACAATTGAAAGGAGGATAAGCTGCTGTGACTGAATTACCCAATAAAATGTATTTATTGGCTAGATATCAATGTGTACGTAGTAAGTACGGGCACTGTTCTGGGTATTGGGGAACAAAACAGGCAGACATTCTTGCTTTCTGGAACTTACATTCTTTTTTTTTATTTTTTTTTT
>VBSM01003148.1:6856618-6884584 GCA_008086735.1 Cheirogaleus medius | reverse complement strand
GCCTCCCAGAGTGCTAGGATTACAGGCGTGAGCCACCGCGCCCGGCCTTGGAACTTACATTCTTAGAATGAAAATCATAAATATCTTGGCAATTAATGAAAAGGTACATAAGGTATGGTTTCTTCTCCCTAAAGGAAGAGCTACCTGGTGTTTATTGAGGTCTTGTGTTTTAATATTTGAAAGAGCAGCAATTTATCAAGTGGAAATATCTGAAATGAACATTGTGGCATCATAGCAAATACGAAGGATGAAGTAGGATAACGTCACTCTGTATGGTATAATAGACAGAACCCCTTAAAGCCACACATCATAGTGCAGAGCAAAATTTAGTAAAGTCCATGACTGAAAATCAAAATCCACAAACTATCATACACCACTTTTGTTTTTTACTCTAGTATTAACCTAAAAATTATTGATTTATGATTTTAATATTACAAACAGCTAAAATTTATTGAACACTATGTACCAAGCACTGTGCAAATATGCATTTTAAAAAAAAATTTAATCCTCATCATAAGCCTTTGAGGCAGGTCTTGTTATCCTCATTTTATAGATGTAATAATTGAAGCACAGAGAGGTTAAGTAATGTGTCCAAGATCACACAGCTCTAGAACCAAATTCAAGCCCCAGCTTGTCTAATCCCCAATCCTCTTTTATTAACTAGTAAATTCTAGTGCCTCCCACCCCAACACCCTTGGGAATCTGCCATGGATTATAGGTGGGGAAGAATAGCACAGTGGTTAAGGTTTTGTTGTCAAGCACACCTGACTTGCATCCTAGTCCTGCAGTTGCATAGCCAAATAGCCACCTCACTGAGTTGTCCTGAGGATTATAGGACAACCCATGTTAAACACGGGGGACAATTCTTGGCTCTTAGCTCCCAATTAATGTTAACCATGATCATGATCAAA
Organism: Cheirogaleus medius; assembly: GCA_008086735.1. Classification (NCBI taxonomy): domain Eukaryota; kingdom Metazoa; phylum Chordata; class Mammalia; order Primates; family Cheirogaleidae; genus Cheirogaleus; species Cheirogaleus medius. The sequence continues at coordinate 6,883,673 of VBSM01003148.1, read as the reverse complement.
AAGACAAATAATGATGGTGGTGAACCAGAATCTTGGCTTTGGTATGAATTCTCATATTTTAATCCTCTAAATGCTGCAGTTTGAGTTCCCTAATCTCCTAAGAATAATGATAAATTGTCATCAGGTTGCTGTTTTTTCTTTCTTTCTTGACTCATCATCACTGTTATCAAACAGGTGATAGAGTGGCATGCGGAAGAGTGGGGCTTTGGAGCCAGGATAGGGTGTCAGTCTTGGTTCTAACACTACCTGATGTGCAACTTCAGACTCATCATTCCATGTCTAAGCCCCTGTCTCAAGCTGTCTATGGTGAAGCATCAGGGTTTTTTCTCCCTCCTCCCTCCCTCCCTTGTTATTTCCCATCTATTGTGGACCAAAACTTTTTCATAATACAATAAATTTATTTTAACAGTGTTAACTTACTATATATACGTGTTCCTAAATGCTAATGCTCAATTTCTGTTCCAACTTCACTGAAGCCTGTTAACAGTTTGTGGGCCACGCTTTGAATGCCACTACTCTAAGCTTGTTTCCTAATCTATAAAGCTGGGACTCTACTACTTACCTCATTCGGTGGTTGTGAAAAATCAAGTGAAATAATGTAGCTAGAGTGCTTAACAAATTTTGTGCCTAGTACATTGTGAACACTGATGATTTAGGGGCCCCTAAGTAGGCCTACGCCAGATGCAGGAGCAGAAAGATGTAGGCAGAGCTGTCAGAGGAAGCAGACCCCTCAAGTATCCATAGATGAGTTCTATCTGGGTTAATTTCCCCCCCCTCCCCCAACTTCTCCTTTGGGCAGCTCAGTTGTTCCCTTGGGAGACATATCCCAGAACTCCCATTTTTTTCAGTGCTGTTTTAAAAGGGGCAAGTGACTAGCCTAGGCAAAGCAGTGAGTCATGCCAAAGGCCTGTACATTCTGAACTCTCAGCCTGCTGTTCTATTTTGCTCAGTCTAAGCATGACCCAAGAACATCACTAAAAATAAGCAGTATAGACTTTAATATGCCTGTCTAAAAGAAGTGAGTACATTATGATCAGGATTTTAAACATGGCTCAGAATTGTAACTCTCCCTGTAAAGCTCAAGTTGAGAAAGCACTGCTTTAGGAACCTATTTAATAACTGTGTTATTACATCGTTGGCATCACCCATTTGTCTTCAGAAGTAGGATGAATGGAGGTCCCAAAGGGGCTGGAAGAGGGGCAGCGAGGCCCTGTGATGGTCCGTCAGGACGGTTCATGTAATAGGCAGTGACGGGGGTGTCAAGAAGTGCAGCTAAGTCACACTGATCGTTTTGTCAGCCCCCTTCAGGCAACATTCAAAGTCTCTGTGAGCATCTCAGTGTCTAAATCATGGTGCTGACATGAAACGGGAAGAGTTTCCCTGCTCCTGATATTTTTTATTTCAGTAGATTTAGGGGTATAAGTGTTTTTGTTACATGGATGAATTGCATAATGCTGAAGTCAGGACTTTCGGTGTGCCCGTCACCAGAATAGTGTGTGTTGTACCCAATAGGTAGATTTTTATTCCCCATCCTCCTCCCCCCCAAACGAGTACAACCTCTATGGAAAACAGTATGGAGATTCCTCAAAGAACTAAAAGCAGACCTGCCATTTGATCCAGCAATCCCACTACTGAGTACCTATCTACCCAAAGGAAGTCATTTTATCAAAAAGACACCTGCACCCAAATGTTTATCACAGCACAAGTCACAGTTGCAAAGCTATGGAATCAACCTAAGTGCACATCAACTGATATTTAATTGCCCCTGGCACAAGCTGCAACTGAAACACCAATGAAACATACAAAAGGAAGTTGGCAAATATGTCTAAGACTTGTCTGATGACTCTAGCCCTGAGTAATAGCCTCAAAGTTATGATGAAAAGTGACCTCATGAAAACAGCACCTGAGGCATGCCCAAAATATCAGAGTAAAAGCTCTTAGAATCCAGACTAAGATCGAATTTAAGTTTATATCAAACTATATCCAATAAGTATTTAAAACATTTTCTGTAGATTATTTATATCAGACAACAACAAACCATGATGTAAATAGCATTTAACCCTTCAGCGGTGGCATGGAAAGCTAAAACACTAAAACGTATGGGATAGATAATATCTCTGTCAAATATGAAGCACCTGAAAATACTTCCATATGAAGTCTCAAACGGAAATAAATTGGTGGAGGAAAAAGATATGAAAATCAAATAAAAAGCAGAAACTAGTCAATTCAATGAGAAGAAAAATCAATCCATGGGCACGCTGTGTGGTCTAAAACAATGAAAAGTATCCTAGAATCGATCATTTTCCACTGGTTCAACTGGCATTGTTTAAAGCAGCAGTCCCCAAACTTTTTGGCACCAGGGACAGGTTTCATGGAAGATGATTTTCCCACAGATGGTGGAAAGGGGGGAAGGAAGTGGGGAGGTGGAGCTCAGGCGGTGATGCTAGGGATGGGGAGTGGCTGTAAATACAGAGGAAGCTTCACTCCCCTTGCCTGCCCTTCACCACCTGCTGTGCGACCCTGCTGTGCGACCTGCTTCCCAAGCTTCATGGAAGACAATTTTTCCACGTCTGGGGGAGCAGGAGGGAATGTGGAGCTCAGGCAGTGATGGGAGGCCCAGTTCATAACAGGCCACAGACTACCAAGCCACCACCCGGAGGTTGGTGACTGTAGCTTTAGAGGATTCTTGGCAACGTTTTCTTTCATGGACTATTATGAACAATGGAAGGGCAGAGAAGTCCCAAAATAAGGCTGGAAGGGGGAAAACAAGTATGTGAGTGTTCCAAAGGAGAGGAAATGAAAGTGACAGGCAGAAAAGACATTTAGGAATGCTCAAAAGCTAAACAACTGGAAGGTAAAAGGAGGTATTTCTATGTGAAAGCCATGAGCGTTTAAAGAGCCACTTAGACTTCAGGTCTGTGGTTCACAACTGTCTAAGTACACATTAGGAACTTGCTAAGCACTTCTCATATATTAGCTCATTAAATCTTCAACTCGGACATTGCCAACCCCATTTTATAGAAGGATTTTAACCCAGATTTGTGCAGCTGAAAGCTCACACTCATAACCAGTTCAGAAAGCCGCTTACCTGTATGCTGCTTTATGGTTCTTTTCTTGCACTACTTTACGTGTTGTTGTTTTTCCCCTGCCCCAGTTGTTTTAGAAGCCAGAACGATTTTTCCTCTTTCAGCTCCTCACCACTACATTTATGTACTCCCCGATAATGGAACTGACATTGAGACCCTTTAAACCTGCGGTCCCCAACCCCCAGTCCCTGGCCTGTTAGGAACCCCTGCCAAACATCACTGCCTGAGCTCTGGTCTCCCTCCCCCGTTGCCCTCCATCCTCCCATCCATGGAAAAATTGTCTTCCATGAAACCAGCCCCTGGTGCCAAAAAGGTTGGGGGCCACTGCTCTAAAGGGAAAAAACTAGAATGATACTGAAGATTGCAATGTCCAAGTGAATACACAATAATATCCATAAAAATTTTTCATAATTTTATATATAACTAGAAATGCTGTGGACTAATAAACTGAAACAGCTTGAAATTGTATATTAATGTTCACTAGGAAAACATTACCCACAACAAAAGATTTTATAATGAAATTTGGAGTTGAAAATTCTTTTAATACTACACTGGCAATGTAGCAAGCTCACAACCAAACTGCAAGTCTACCTGCAAATAGCAGTGACATTGTCCTATTGTATACATGACATTAAGGTTAGATTTACAGAAAAAAAGAGAAAAATGAATTTACTTTTGGTAAGCTAAAGAGAGTTCAGAATTTCAAAATATAAGGTCAAGCATTCAACGACACTGGTTACATTAAAATCTAATCAAAATGGAATGGCAACAAAAGCTATTTCCTTCCTACCCATTTTTGCATAACATCCTGATTAACCATCTGCAAGACTTTTAATACGTTTGAAATGGTGATATTCATTTACATTGCAGGCCTGTCTTGGATTAGTCATCCTGTTAAAGAAGCCATGGCCTCAAATATATGTCATCTTTTATGCCAAATAATATCATTCACTATTTCTTGTAACATCTGACAAAAGCTACATTCTGTTTGGCCAGTCTGGGGCTAGCCAAAATATTTCTCCATAATAACCCAAGGGAAAGAGAATTATCCATCATTCTGAAAAATCACAAAGTCTAGGAAGGAATGAGAACTCATTTAGCATGTTTCTCAGGCTTAACATTTGAATTAATGAAACTATTTCGTGGCAAATAACAATATAGTCTATTTGTAAATATCTCCAGAGATGATGAGCCCACAATTCCAGGGATTAATTCCTATTCAACAATTCTTTATTTTCTTTAACCAGAATCTCAGGGTTGGGTTTACCCTGATTTTCTCCACCGTGAGACAGAAGAGCTAGACACCTCCCTCGCTGTCACTGCAGTAGACTTCACATTCACGACGTGCATGTCCTGAGATGGTCTGGAGGTTCCAGTATTGCTAAAGCATTTAATTCTCAGCAAGCGCCAGGTGTTTTCTTTGCATAGACACACAAAACCACCACCCGTTCCACCACCCCTAAAGCTTTGTCTCTCATTTGGGCAATTGACACTGGCTGGAGCACCCACTTTTCCTTGCTTCCCTACAGAACTACCTCCCCTCGTCACACACACACACTCACACCAATAATTTTACATTCGGATATTTAATTTGTTGTAAACTTCCATTTTCTGTCTCAGAGCTATGGCTTTTGAGAGCTCTTCAGTCTCAATCACAGGCACCAAAATTCAACTTTTTTCTCTAGAGGTGGGAGATTTTCCACATGAAAATTACTCTTCTTGCCTTTTATTCATGTTACTGTTTACAGGGATAAAAGCACAGTCAGGCCTTCCTGAGGTGTGTCTGTGCACAGTAACCCTGTCCTGACCACCCGTCTGCAGGAATCCTAATCACGCCTCAACAAAGATACCAATGACTCCAGTTTCTACTGCAGTTGCTTAAGACTAGTGAAAACAGTAACTGTTAAACTACAAATGCCAACCAGTGATTTCTAAATACCTCTAAAAATCAAATTTCCCTCACAACGTAGGGTGGCCCCTAATTTAATGTATTTTTCTCTTCTTTTTCTCTCCTCTCTCCTATTTTTAGCTTCTTGATTATATTCAAGTAAAATTTCTTTAAAGATCTGCTCCTCCCATGCCAGTTTTGGTCAGTAGGGTGTGGGGCCCCAGGTGCACCATGGCATATTTAACGTTTTTCAGAGTGCCCAAGTGAAAATGGTTGGGTGGTTCTACTTTACATAATAGCCCAGTGGCATTTGAAGGCTATTATCAGCAACCAACCCTCACTCCTCCTGGCTCAATAATTCCACTTGATTTAGTTTTTTCTCTTAGCTTTTACTCTTTTGTCCTTTGATCTCTGTGGTTCTTCTCTGAATTCTCACCAAGTTAAACAGGTCCCATTACTTAGAAGCAATCGGTGCTATTCACAACATTTTTAGAAGAGTCTAACCAGCCCATTCATGTAATTACATGACACAGAGAATAAAAACCTCTTGAGCGTTGAGAATACTGAGCAAAACCCCAGAGTGGCTGCCACTGCCCAACCAAGCCAGTGAGACCCGACCCAAGGCACTCAAGTTCATGGTTTCCCAAGATGTTTTAAAGGTAAGGAGTTAAAATAGAGACCAACACTATCTTTTTCATAATATATGGCATTTCAACTAATTTTTCCATTACATATATTGTCTCATTGAATTTACTAAACATAAGAATCCTGAGAAATAAATTTTTTACTATCTCAATTTAACAGATGAAAAACCCAATGTCCAGAAAGGAGGTATTAAAACTTGGAAAGATATTCCAGGCTTGTCTGACTCTGGAGTGCAACCTTTTACACTAAATCATGCTGTTTTGAAACATACAGTAACCAAGGAAAGGCTCCTCTGCCCAACATGCAGCCCATTAGGTGGTGCTTTGCGGTCCTATTCAAATCATCAACAGTAAGCCTCATAATTTTGCAGAAACAAGTAGTTTTTATTTTACTTTTCCTTTCTCAGTTTAATACTGCTTGGAAGGGTGAGAGAAGTGGGTGGAAATATAAGAAAAAGAAGAGGAAATTGATATGGTACCAAAGATAAAATGTAGAATTAGTTTCCTAAAATAGACTTTGGAAAGCAAATTAATGGTAAATTGTCCATGCAGTTTTAGGAATATTCTTGATTATTATAGAAAGCTTTGCCTGTAATTTCTATATTAATGGGGTCTCCAGGCAAGCCATTTTCAGACTGACATTTGTTGATGGCTCTACACTGTCATTGTTCACCCTTCTCTGTCAAATCTGTAGACAAATGGTCCCTGTCTTGAGTTTATGTAAATTATCTTATGTTAATGCCATCATTTATTGTTTCTGGGGTTTTTATTCTTGCTTTTTGGTTTTTTTTCCTGACCAATACGCCAACACAATTTGATACTAATTCACTTTTCCACAACGTTAACCTAACTATCCATGCAGATTACCTACAAGGTAATAAGTCTCTCAGTACCACCTAGAACTAACTCTTGTAAAATATTTACATCTCTCTAGTTGACTCAGAACTGCTCATTAAAGAAGGAAATTCAACATTTATAGAAGACAATTTTCTAGTAAGTTGTGAACACACCTCACAGTCTGTACACCACACTATATCTTTTCTTTTTTTCCAAAGAGTGTATTTTATAAAGATATATTTATAATCACCAAGCATTATTTAAAGTCCACAAGAGTACAGTTGGTGCTGTGCTAAATTGGTTTCATACTAAAAACTAGAGTTCTTGGGAGAATACATCTTTTTCCCTGAAACCCAGAAATTGTTACATAGGAGAATAATACATTGGCATGTAAATGTCTAATGATAATCTCAGAGTTTACTTGTTCCAAAAAAGAAGTTTATTTTAAGGTTGATACTTATTAAAGATATAGTCCCCAATGTATTTTTAGGTATTAAAAGTTTTTGGTTTTGCAGGGGGGAAATGAAGTGATGAATTTATGTTTCCATAAATGTCTAATTTTAATAACTAAATTTAAGGCATGTAAATTGTCTTTCATATTATTTGCATCAATATTTTTCTACTCCAATTATAATTCAATTATAATTAAAATTCTGTAGTGTTTCCATCAATTTAAAGAAAAACAACAGAAACAATTAAGTACAGTAGAAAAATCTAGTTAAGGCATAAAGATAGAGTAGTATTAGAAGGAAATCCAGGAATAGGAAGGGAATTTTATTTGTTGAAATGTGACATTGTGTAGTTTGTTTTAATTTCTATTCATTTTTAAATGCAGCATTTGTAATACATAATTTTAACTCTATATTATGAAAATTTATAAACTCACACAAAAGGAGAGACAAATATAATAAACCATGACATGTCTATCACCCAAGGTCAACAATTTTTAATGTTTTGTCAAGCTCACTTAACCTATCTTTTTATTTTTATCTCTTGTAGTATTTTAAAACAAAACTCTGAGATTTCTGGTTATTTCATCATTTTTCATGTCATTTTATCTTTAAATATTTCTCCAAAAAATTATGACACTTTCATAATACTCATAATGCCAGCAAAAGAATTAACAATTCTTTACTATAATCTAAAACCCAGTCCATATTCAAAATTCCCCCATTATCTCATCAATGTCTTGTTTATACTTGGTTTGTTCAAATCAGGCTCCAAAGAATTTCCACTTAGTGCATTTAACAGATTTGCTTCTTATATCCTTTCTTTAGATTTTCTTTACAAGGCTCTTGTTGTAAAATACAGGTCAGTTGCTCTGTAAAATGTCCCGCGTGCTGGATTTTTCCGATGCTTTCTTGTGGTATCATTTAAATTGTTCCTCTATTCCATTTCCTATTAACTTAAAGTAAGATCTAAATGCTTGGTTAGATTCTGATTCAATTCCTTTTTGCATAAATATTCCGCAGGCAGTGGTTTGTACTTCACCATGCATCACGTCAAGAAGCACACATCTGGCTTGTAGACTTTCACTGATGCTAAGATTGACCTGACTTCAAATGGTGGCAGCTTAATCCTGCTATGTGAGGCTCTTCATCAAACTATACCCTGATAGTGTTTAGAAGAATCAATGATCTCAATAGAGACAGCCAAATGCTGATTTTCTACTTTTATAATTTCTTCTGCTTTTATGAGCTTAATTTTTATGTAAAGAAGAGTTTTGCTTAGTCAAATATGGCTATTAGATATTTGCCATACAATTTGTACAGGAAAGGCAAGATTAACACTTAGTTCTTTCTCTCTAATTACCAGTTTCCAGAGTAAGAAATTAATGTTCTGGCTACATCCTATAGTGACCAAAGATGATTTTTTGGTTTGTTTTCCTTTTTAAAATATTACTGTTTGTTCATTTAGGTAATATAGAAAGGTTTTTTTCTATATGTTTTTCCCTTTTTAGAAATAATGAACTCATGGATTTTTTAAAAACTATGAACACAGATGTCTTTCCATTTATCTATGTTTTCTTTAATTTCTTTCAGCAATGTTTTATAGTTTTCAGTATACAAATCTTTTGCCTCCTTGGCCTAAATATTTTTTTATGCTATTGTAAGTAGAATTGATTTCTTAATTTACTTATGGGATTATTCATTATTAGTGTATAAAAACACAATTGATTTTTTTTGTGTGTTGATTATGTATCCTGCAACTTTGCTGAATTCACTTATCAGTTCTAACAGTTTGTGTGTATGTGTACGTGTATGTGTAATGTTTAGGGTTTTCTACATATAAGTCATGTTGTCTGTGAGCAGACCTAATTTTACTTCTTCCTTTCCAGTTTGGATGCCTTTTCTTTTTCTTGCCTGAATAGATTGGTGAGAGTAGGCATCCTTGTCTTGTTCCTGATCTTAGAAGAAAAGCTTTTAGTCTTTCACCATTGAGTATGAGATTAGCTGTGGGTTTTTCACATATGGCTTTTACCATGTTGAGGTAGTTCCTTCTATCCCTAATTTTTGAGTATTTTTATCATGAATTAAATGGAATTTTCTTTTTTCTTTTCTTTTCTTTTGATACAGGGTCTTGCTCTGTTGTTCTGGCTAGAGTGCAGTGGTATCATCATAGCTCACTGCAACTTCAAACTCCTGGGTACAAGTGATCCTCCTGCCTCAGCCCCCTAAGTAGCCAGGACTACAGGCACATACCACTATGCCTGCCTTACATTTCTATTTTTTGTAGAGATGGAGTCTCACTCTTGCTCACGCTGGTCTCAAACTCCTGGCATCAAGCGATCTTCCCGCCTTGGCCTTCCAAAGTGTTGGTATTACAGGTGTGAGCCACCACACCAGGCCTAAATGGAATTTTTTTAAAAGCAAGATTAAGGACAAAAGCTACACCCAACAATTACTTTCTAAGATGTTATTTTATAGTGTTACTTTGTAATCTTCATAAGGTATTGAAATAACCTTCATACTTGTTGTTAAATAAATAATGAACAAGTACTTATTCACTCAATAACTATTTCTTTGTGGCGTATATGTGCCAGTCACTTCTGGGAGCTGGGCTAGGCAAATAAGGTAGCGCTCTTGTGGATTTTGTATTTTAGTAGAGGAAGATAGAAAGTAAAGAGAAAAAAATCAGATAGTGACTGGTGACATGCAACGTTAAAATATGGCAACATGCTAGAAAGGGTATGGGGAACTGTTTTAGCTTAGGAGGTAAGACCTTCTAAGGAGGTAACAGTTAAGCTTAGATCTGATTGACAAGGAAGGAAGGAGACAATTAAAAAGCATTTCAGTGTTTATTAGGGATCCATAGCTGTGAAAAAAAATAAGAAAAATAAGAAGAAAATAAAGAAAGTAAAAAAAAAAAAAGCATTTCAGGCAGAGGGAATGGCAAGGACAGAAACCCCAAGACAGGAATAAGTTAATCAGGTCATAGACTAGAATGAAGGGCAGTGTGATTAAAATATAGTAGACAAGGGGAAGATGTTTTGAGATGAGGTCAAAGAAGAAGTGGGGTGGTGATTTTATTTTAAATGTAAAGAGAAGCAATATAATCATATATATGAGGTACTGCATTAGACATATACACTGCCCAGATATGGTCACTGCCCTTAAGAAAGATAGAATCTTTACGTTCTCTAATGAAAAATATAAAACAGACAAACTTTGGAATGTCTTGGAATCTTAGCCATGCCTGTGTGCCTATTTACACTGATACATAACAGTTACATTGCTGATGTTGAAAAGCTTTAAAAAAAAAGCTCAATTATAATCTCATGTCCTTTCCACATATATGTAGTTGTTGAAAGTTCAAGTAGGTTGTCTTAGTCCATTTGTGTTGCTGTAAAGGAATACCTGAGGAGGGGTAGTTTATAAAGAAAAGAGGTTTATTTGGCTCACAGTTTTGCGTGCTGTACAAGAAGCATGGCGCCGCAGGCATCTGCTGCTGCTGAGGGTGTCAGGCTGCTTCCGCTCATGGCGGAAGGCCAAGGGCAGCCGGCATGTGCAGACATCACATGGGGAGAGAGCAGGCAAGGCAGGGAGCCTCCTTGGGCCCAGCCTCTTTTCAACAACTAGTTCTCGTGGGAACTCATAGGATAATTCATTCATTTCGACTACAGCACGAAGCCTTTCATGATGGATCTGCCCCCATGACCCAAACACCTCCCATTAGGCCCCGCCTCCAACACTGGGGATCTGATTTCAACATGAAGTTTGGAGGGTCAAATATTCCAAACAATAGCAGGGTCCTAATAGTACTCTAATGCCCACCTAGTTCTGCATTAGTTATGAGATAGACAAGCTGTAACATAGAGATGAAAATGACATATTATTATTATTGAAAATGCTGATATTGGAGAGCATGGCTTGCATCTGCAGAGAGATTGACTTCCTATTCCTGAACACCAAAATTATAGACTTGGCTGCCTAGTTACAGTGGAGCTGGAACAGGGCAGACACTGTTTCTGCAAAATTACACAAGAGATCAGAGACAGCAAAGTATAGTGAATAAATGTCTGGACTCTGGAGTCAGATTGACTGGGTTCCAATCTCAATTCTGCAATTCACCAGTTATGCAACTTAACCTCTCTTGCCTCAGCTTCCTTGTCCATAAAATGTGTATAATACTAATACTCACTTCACATAAGGGATTATATACCACAATGTGTTCTGCATCTTGTTTGACTTGTCTAATTCATTTTTATTTAAAACTGCTGATTATTCTACTCCATAAGTGTACTTGAATATATTTAATCAACAGATAATTTCTTAAATGTAAGAATTTAGTTCTCTATCCTATGAACTAGATATCACATATCAGTAAATTTTTCATTTACTAATGAAGTTTTGATTAAAGTGTTTCATTTCCATAGCCAATGTTCTGACTGTAAGAGAAAAAGACATTTAGTTGACATTTTAGGCATGTTGAAACTACTGGACAGTTATAGATAATGAAGAATTTATTTTATCATAAAAGGAGAATAATAATTGAGGACTTCAGTATAAACTTGGTTAAATGAAGAAAAGAGTCAGGAATACAAAAATGTTAAAGTACTAAACCATCAAAACTTTTCAGACTAAGATTATTTCATTCTAGTACAATAAAATAATACAAAATGCAAAATTCTTTCAACTTAAAATGTTATCCAACTGGCAGCCATAAGCAGTTCTAAATAGGGAATTCTTATAATCATAGAGGGAACAGCCTATGACATCAGCCAACAACAATTCAGAAATCTTAAAGTAGAAGTGTCACAGGACTTGTTCTTCCAAACACTGCAGGGAAAATATTATTAGGAAATATAATTAAAATTTATTTAGAATTGCTCACAATCTAACTGAAAATTCACAGCAGTTTTGCAACAGGCTGATTTTTAGATATAATTGAAGTCATTTAAGTCCTAGTATGAAAATTTAAAATTTAAAGTTCTAGTTTCTCTTCGAAGTGTATTTTACCTTGAAAAGTAAACACAAACAACATACTCTTTCATTGTGCAATTTGATCACAGAAAATTCTACTTTTTCTGTTCTACCTTTTGTAGGTTTAATAACATGAAAAATCTTATAATAACACAATATTTAGAAGAACTATCTGATGTTTTAAAAATTGTTTTAAATAAGACTAATCAATATGTGACACAAAATTCCAGGGCAACAACAAAGACATTTGTTTAGGCACTTAGTCTATGAAAGGTACTGATCATATCTGTGCTTGAAATAATGATTCTTAATGTTTTGGGGGTAAGATCCTATTAAAACCAGAACAATGCAGATATATATGTATAAATGAAATTCTGCCTATAATTTTAGGGGGTTCATGGTCTCCCATTCATAGACACGAGGCAACAACTCTGTTGGGCAAAACCTCTGCCTTAGATAATATATTGTGGGGATCAATTTGGGGGGGGGTCAGGGGAGAGGTTTTATTTACTACACATACCTTTTTTAGGGAAACCTATTTTTCCTATTCCCTAATGAATCTGGCCTAAAATCAAGCTGTTCCTAATTCCAGATGGTAACTGCTAACTTTTCTCAAGATACTCAAAAGCGGTTAAATGAGGAAAGAAATAATGATGTTTTATAGTCACTAGCTACAACCCATTGGTAACACCATCATTTCCTGTACGGAGTGATCCCGGTTCCTAAAAATAACTCCAGTGCTATTCAACTGCTTATATTTGGCATATTCTTCATTCTTATTTGGGAAGGCACATTCCCTTCTACAGCTGAAGAAACCCAGTGTTTGCAAAGAGCTGCCTGAAAACACTGTTCCCTGCAGGCTGTTAAAAATGTTCAGTTTCTGAAGGCTGGCAAGGAATGCTCACACCCAGTGGAGGCAAAGCTCTATAAGCTAGCAAGAGAAAAAGCCTGGACGCTATATATGGAAAACAGGAAGCAGAACTAGTTGAGGCGGCCTGACTCATCTGTGACCCATATTCACAGCCATAAACCAGCCACTGCTAACCATCTAGTAAAGGAAAAGATTTAAGGGCTAGCCTAAGCTATAATGGACACAGACTGCAAATCAGGTCAGACTCTTGTGCCATTTTCCACCTTACTTTTAAATAAGCAAACAAATGAAGCACTAACTAAAACCGCAGGCTAGGCAAACACACTGACACATGCCACATATACTTAGTTGGCAGTTGCCTCATAGCAAACTTCATTTTTCATGGTTCCTCTGGCAATTATAAAAGAGTATTGAAGCGTGTTCAGGACCTTGAAGCCCCCATGCAAAAAAAAAAAAAAAGTTGCAAAATAAATAAACTTCCAGTTTCTCTGAATTTTATGACTATTTGCATGTTATTTATATATCTGGAGACAGAAAAAGGAGGAACTGGAAGAACCGTCTTGCCCTTTCTTGTTTTTCAAAATGTTGATAATTCCCATGGCTGCCTTATACAAAGGCACAAGCATATTCACATTTTCAAAGAGGAATTTTAGTTTCTTGGGAAAAGGAATGAAATTATTCATGATTCAGAAGCACTTCTGTATTAATATTGTAGGATGTTATCAGAGATCTATCTTTCTTCCATCCCTATTCTTTCATCTTTTTTTAGTGTTTAAAGGAGTTACATTCAAAGTAGCTGGAGGTGACAGATCAGAAAAATATATTGAGATCTGTAGAAATAGTTCTTAGAAAAGGAGCTAAAGGCTGGGCACGATGGCTCACACCTGTAATGCCAGCACTTTGGGAGGCTGAGGCAGGAGGATCACTTGAGGCCAGGAGTTTGAGACCAGCCTAGGTAACATAGAGACACCCCTGTCTCTACAAAAAATAAAAAAATTAGCTGGTCATGGTGGTGTGCACCTGTAGTCCCAGTGACTTGGGAGGCTGAGGCAGGAGGATCCCTTGAGCTCAGGAGTTCAAGGCTGCAGTAAACTATGATCACTACACCGCACTGCACTCCAGCCTGGGCAACAGGGTGAGACCTTCTCAAAAAACAAAAAAAAAGACGACGACTTACCTAGTCACTGTCAATCAATGTGCTCCGGAAGCCACCACACGCATTTACCATCTATTCAAAACTCAAGTCCCATTGATCAGCTAGACTGTCAAGATTTTTTCCTTAATTAAATCTTCTAGTAAGACATTTTCATCACACAGGAACTGCCTAATTCTGCATACTCATCCCCCCCCCACACACACACTTTTTTCCATTACTATCATCAATGTTGGGATTGGTCTTCACCTATAAACCCGGAACCTGATTTGCAATGTGTCCTTATGAATCTCCTTTGAATTTCTAAAATTACTCTTATTTCTCATTATCTGGACACCCTTATTTATAGGGTGACCATAAAATTTATCATCCATACCAGGACATGCTTTTGAGAGTAAAAAGGGGTACTGTTAAATATGCTTTGACCACAGATAAGCTGGAGCTATTTGGGGCATACCAGGACCACAAGGTCACCTGTTTATTTAAAAATGTCTGGTATAGATTGTGCCAGTCAATGGCCAACCCTAGGAAAAAATTGGTCTTGGTCTTGAGTATACTTCTATTCTCACATTGCAGGTATTCATGTTCTAACCCATGGGGTCTTGCCTTCTGATGGTTATTGTACTTGGAAAATGATTTATAAATGAACACATACTTAACTATTTGCCCATAAAAGTTTACACTGTTTAGGGCTGTTTCCACTCTCAAACATTGAAAAGTCTTCAAGTTATAATGGGATGATCTGTGGCTTCCTGGAGGGGGTAAGCCACAAAGATTTGAGAGGCTAAGTCCCAAGAGTGTCAAACTAGGAGAGATAGCTATCCATTCCTGAAGCCAACATTGACTCACTCTCACTCCCTATCTTGTATTTCATAATCATGGGATTAAATACAACCCACTAGATACAAAGGTCAGTAATCAAACTGTGATCCCACCATTTGAAGGTTCCTTTCATTTATGTAAGCCTTCCTATAATTATAGACAGAAATAGGAATTAAGGGCTAATTGAACAAACCTGGTTTGTTTTTGCTGGTGAGCAAATTTGAAACTCTACTTTGGAAAACAGTAGGTGAATAAAGAAAACATTCTGAAGTGCAAGTAGTAGTGTGGTGACAAAACTAAAGTAAAGGCCACCTTTACTTGACATAATAATGACTTAACAGATGGCAGAAGAGAATGCATAATAATTGGGAGATAGTGTAGGTAAAGTATGGATTTAACTAGAATTCAAGACACTGATAGATGTCCTATCACATGATCTAGCAATGTGACTTCTACTATTCCTTGACTTTCCTGTTTAGCATGATAAGGTTGACCAACCCTAGCTTAGAGTATTCATAAATTTTATAGCTAGTTAACTGTCCACCTATTAATATTTGTATATAATCATAAATAGAGTCATATTCCTGACCAGTCACTGCTTTTCTGAAATAATATGATTCTTTAATTGCTCTTTTCCCCAAAACTCATGACTTCTGTACATAAATTGCTACACACACTTCCGTTTAGTCAAGTGCTCCACCCTATTCCAGGGGAGCAAAAAGACCCATTTATTCATGTATCAAATATTAGCAGAGCCCCTATTATGTGTCCTGAAGCACTGCGTGACACTGGTGTTAAAAATATGATTAAATTGCCCTTGAGGAACTAATTTAGTGTAGAGTTGTGCACATGTAAACCTCGTAATGTTCTTCTGGCAAAGATTGCTAGTGACTCCTCAAATCACGCACAGGGAAAAAATTCTAAGAAATGTTAGTAAAAATCAAGCATGGATCAATTATCTTTTGAATCATACAGTTTCCTATACTGAGACTGGGCCAATTCAGATCAATTTAGAACAGTGGAAAAAATAATACCTTTAAATCCAAGAACGTTGAGTTCTAATGGCAGCTTTACCATTGGGATATTAATATAGGAAAGAACATCACTTAGCCCAGGCTTGGTCATCCATAAAGTGGAAAAAATAATGCTCATTTCCCACTGGTCTTCAGAGACTGGCTAACCAATAGGTTTTATTTTGCTAGTGAGCAAATGTGCAAATTTTCCATACATGAGATTCCTTCCTTTTCTCTTATATTTAAGAATGTTGGCAGTCAAATGTCATCCCGGCCTCTAATCTCTCACAAGATAAATACTACTTCTCTTTTCACAAATCTCATAATTTGAGCTCTATTGCCAACAGGGTGCTGTAGCTCACTAGGTGTCAACCTGTAACATTTTCTGGTAACAGGATGGCAGCTTGCTAGTAGCATATTCTGAATTGCTGGGTTTCAGTATGATGTTGGTTGGTACGGGCTTGAATCGTGTAATCAAAATATGCCCAGATACTATCATAATGAATGTTTGTTTCCGTCTCTTTTAAATGTTCTTCCAGCCCCAATCTCTAGCTAATTAAAAAAAAAAAAAATGAGGGGAAACAAACTGTATTCCTTAGGAGGAAATTTTTCCTTCTCATGCCTGTTCCCCATAAACAGACCTCTAAATAAATCTATCACAAGCAGCCCCTCCAACTCGCCAGTTTTTCTAAAACGTTCCCCACCCCCATCTTTCATGGCACTGTCTCCTTCCTTCACCTTTCTCATAGGCACGTGTCAAGCGCACACTATCGCTCCAGAAAAACCACCAGTTTTAGATAATTCCCTTCCAAAAAGACAACGTCGGTTTGGCCCCACGAAGCCCCGCAGGGTGGGTGACTAACCACCCGATTTGCCTTGGGACTTTCAGGCCTCAACATGGGACAGCACTGGGCAAACGGGACGGTCGCTCGGCAGAGCTAAGGACAGGCCCAAGAGGAGAGTCCAGGGCCGTGCGCAGCCCGACACCTCCGTCCTTCAGCAGAAGGGGAAACCGAGGCACCGCAAAGGCCTTGGGGAAGTCCCTTTCCCTGCCCTCAGCGGTTTCCCCCACGCCCGCTCCCGCCCAGGCCGGCTCCTTTGTCCCGGGCCGCGCTCTTCCTGCCGCCGCCTCCTCCTCCTCCTCGCCTCAGGCCGGGCTGACGCGGCCGGGAGGAATGCGTTTCCGGAGGGAGAGGGCGGCGGCGGCAGCCTCAGGAGCAGGGTCGGCCGCGCGGAGGAGGCGGTGCCGCGGGGTCGTTTCCTGCCGGGAGGTGGCTCAGGGCGGCCGAGTCTCCTCCTCCCGCCCCTGAGGAGGAGGAGCCGCCGCCGCCCGCCGCGCCCGAGACTCGGGAGGCCGCGCTAGCCCGCGGGAGAGGCCGAGCGGGAGCCGCGGAGCAGCAGGCCCGAGCCGAGCGCCGGGGCCGGACGCCACCCGGAGAAGGTAAGCGCCGGCGGGCCTCCGGCAGGGGGCGGGCCGCGGCCTCCGGGCTCCGGTGCGCGGCCGGGCCGGGCCCTTTGTGCCGGGCGTCGCGGCGGGGCTGGGCCGCCGGGCGGGTGGGGGTGGGGCGGTATTCCAGCCCTCGGGCACCGGGGAAGTCGCGCGGGCGCCCGCCCGCCCCGCTTCTCCCTCAGACCTTCCCCCGGCGGCCCCCGCTGTCCCCCTCTTCCGGCGCGGGCGGCCTCGGGAGAGTCGCCGCCTGGGCGCTGTCACGTCGGGGCAGTGGGGTGGGGGGCGCGTGTGGAGAACCGAGAACCCAGACCGACCACCCAGACACCTGCCATTTCTAGCGACTCTGACCTGTCTTGTGGCGAGAGCGCTGAGGGGACGTGTCAGCCCCGCGCCCGCTTGTCCACGCCGGGTCCAGGGTGTGCAGCTGAGGGAGCGACTTCAGGCCTCCGGAGGACTCGACGTTTTAGGACTTTAAACACTCCCGGACGCTTTCTGGCCCTTTGTCTCTCTTTCCATCGCTGGCGGCATTTTCTCTGGGCAGCGCCGAGCCTGGCCGTCAGCGCCGGCGGGCGGACAGTCGCTCGTCCGTCGACGTCCAGGAGGCGAGCGCGGCCGTCGGCGCCCGCGCAGGGGCAGCTGGGCCAGGCCCGAGCAGAAGTTGGCCTCGCAGAGCCGCCGGCGGGCAGAGGCGGCGCGGCGTGGCCCGCGCTTTGCCCCCAGCAGTGCTCCCGAGCCCAGGCTGCTCGCGGTCGCAGCCTCCGTCCTCGCACCGGCGCCCCGGGACGGGAGCGAAGGTCGTGGCCCCCCAAGTGTCAGACCCACGCGCGAGGGTTAGAGCCTGGCCGGGGCCCGACATTGCTTCACTGCGTGCCAATTTTTATGTTTCTTACTAAGTTGCACTTATGAGAATCCTAATATCTGATGCCTAAGCAATTTTTATTTCATCCAGTTCGTGCTTTGGAGTCAAAACCTAGCACTCATTGGTCTGATCATTAGTAAATTGTATTCTCCAATCCTCCCTTTCCTCATCTGGAAAATAGGAACAAGGATACCTACACTAATAAAAAATATTATTATGATGATTATTATTTATAACGACAGGTAGGGTCATGCTTAGCTCTAGGCATTTTGCACTTATTATCTCATTTAATTCTGGAGCCGATCTTTTTGTCCTCAGTTTACAAATGAAGAAACAGGTACAGGGAATGTAAGAAATTCGCTTGTGGTGGTCATCCAGGAGACCCTGGAGAATCCATGGGGTCTGGCTCCAGAGCCCATGTTTGGCCACAACTAACCTCCCTATCTGCGGTCTAGTTGTGAAAAGCAAATGTAAAACATCTGGCTTAGAGTAGCTGCTCAATAAATATTGACTCCTTTTCCTCCCTTCTTGGTATGGTGAAAAGATTTTTAAGATAGCTCAGAATGTAACTGAGAACCTTATTAGTAAGGTTTCTTTGAGCCGGCATTCCACATAGATATTTAGGTGGGTAGTTATTTAGGTTGTTAGCTATTTTTTGTTGTTGTTTTGATGGTACAAAAATAACTCATGTGAGATGAGTTTTGATTAGACATCTTTCTTTTACTGCATGCACCCTTTACAATACCTTGTATAATAGACCACTTTTGGAAATGATTAAGGAGTTTTAGTCAGAAGTTACGTATTCTACATTTGTGGACATCAAGGCCCAGAGGGGACAGACCTTACTTAAGAGTCCCATTATAATTCTCATAGTTTTAAATAATTTTGGTTCATTGATCAGTATTGTACTGAAGATGATGAAGTGATAAATAGAAAACAGATTGATATTTTGATTACATGCATTGGGGGAGAAAACTGTTTTACTTATCCAAAAATTGAGTATGAAATGGAGGTTTTCTATTAGAATACTACTTTAAAAGGAATATGGTTAATGCTTCTGTAGACAGAAAACAAATAAACTCCAGTTTAACTTATCTATGTTGACTCCATAGACCTACAATTTTAAGTAATTATGATATCGGTTTTTATTTTTTAAAGAATGTGAAGTCTATATTAAGGGTATTTTTTGATCAACATTCTGTACATGAAAAATACGGAATTAACAATTTCAAAAATCACTGGATTTAGTAACTTTAACAATCAGGCAGTTTTCTTAATTTTCTGGCCAGTATAAATTAAATCTGCCCTAAATTACCATCACTGAATGAATATGTAGGTCTACAATGATAAATTACTGATTCTAGGAGTGACATTGGGGACATCTGGTCCCTTTGTAATAATGAAAAGTAATCAAACAGTTTAATGTTTTGCTAGTTTTCATAAGAGTTTTCCCCACTCTACATGGAGAGTTAGGATGTGTAAGGTTGTATGTGGAATCCTAGAGCATGATATTGTGTAAATATGTAAACATCTGAATTATTGTATTAGCAGTGTTTATTCTGATTCAGGTTATATGTTCTGGGAGTTTTGTTTGAGTCACAGAGTAGGGAGGATAAGAGTAGGGAAGAGTACATTAGTCTTCTGGATCCTAAAATAGTAGCTGTACCAATAGCTGTAGAAAACTTAAAGAATATTACCATATGTTCCTAGGTTAAAGGCGGTGCAGGCCATAGAACTCATAATATTGCAGCCTTAGAATATTTCAGTAGGTAGGTGAAAAAAATGTGTATCTTTTTTAGGAGCTGTGTACAAAAGGAGCCAAACTATACTTTGTAAATTTCTCATTGTTTTAAAACTGGATATTTATAAGACTTTTATAAGACAGGACACTTTTATTTATAAAATAATGTGAATATTTAGAAGTCAGCTAACTTTAAATTTTATTTTTGGTTTGTGGCTTTAGAAGATAGGGTTGACTACATTTAGCAATATGCTTAAGCATGTGTATATTACCTCATCATGAAATATGTGTATGAGAAAAGAAATTGTCAAATACATATATAAACACACATATTACAAATATGCATGCATATATATATTTATTATAGGACCAATCTTAATTATACAAATTCTCTAAAACACATGTTCTTGGCCCCCAGTGATGTATAAAATGACTTACTGGAGTGTAAGAATAAAATTTTAGGCTTACTGTTTTTTACATATATATGTATTTAAATCTCATCACTTTAAAGTTTAAACTTTTCATTATGATTTGTAATTTCTTACTATATTGGTATAGAAGTATACCTGTATTTTAATTTATAAGTAAACATGCATGTATTTTGGGTACATGCATGCCAAAAACTCTTTTGTGATGAAGGTGAGTGATCCAAAAACTTTGGAGACCCCTAGTATAGAAGATGATTTGGGTGGAAGTACAAGAACCGACTGTGTTTAGGAGAGAGAATTGCTAAGACTTGGTGTCTGAGGTGAGAGCAACTAAAGAAACCCCAGTTGGCACGGGTTTATGGCCAGGCGGCACTATTCGCCAAGGTAGGCGGTGTGACCACAAGGGGGTGGTGCTGGTTGGCTGGAGGGAGGGGATGAGATGACTGTAATGTCGAGGTTTTTTTAAGGTGACTATGGGACATTGTAGAGATGTCTAGAGTGCAGTTGAATACACAGAGTGGGAACTAAAATGAACTAAAATGAAGTCTGGTTGGGAGATTTAGATTTGGGAATTCTTAGTCTATGAGTGCTAGTTGAAGAAGTTATAGGCTGAGGATGAAAATACCAAAGGAGAGTGTAGAGTGAAAAATAAGCCAGAAAGAGAAGCTGGGAATACTTAAGAGTCAAGGGTGGGTGGAGGAAGAGGAATCTAGAAAAGCATTTTCCTTCCCCAGTTTCTTCTCTGAACTTCTAATTCTTTTGAGTGACGTTTTAGCGAGTGACTTGGGTATTTGAGGGTTTTTCCAGTGATTGACATGTTTCAGGTAAAGTCAGACATCCCTCTGTGCTCAGTTATTTTCAGGTACATTATTGGAGAAGCAGTTTGTAGTAGAGGCTTCTTGATTGGAAGGTGGGAACCTGGGTTCGGCGCAGGCTCTGCCACTGAAGTTCTGTGTGACTTTTGTCAGAATACTGCCCCTTCCAGGGCTTTGGTTTCCTCAGTATATCTGCACTATAAAGTGGTCTCTATGTTTCCCCTCGATGTATCATCCTGAGTTGAAAGGTAGCTGCCGCCTGGTCTGTGCACTGCGCAGTGAGTGCAATTCTTCTCTTTCTGCCACGAGCAGCCACTTTTCTTGTACAACCACCGAAGAGGGAGGCGTGGCACCACGTTACCCCTTTGCGAAGACCTGGCAACACTAGTCAACCGTGTCTACCCCGGTCTGCTCTTCATCAGGGCGTAGCTCAGTTGTACACTGCATCTTAGTCCATCCATATGTTGAGTACCAATTACCTGAAAAATGCTGGACTCAGTGGGTGTAAATCAAGAAATTGATGTGGTCCTTGATGTTGAATGTATAGTCCAGTTGGGACAAGTTGTGTTCAGTTCAGGAAAATGTAACAAAAACCAAAGGATATTTTACACTATATACTGTACCAGATAATGGTCTCTAATAGTAAAAAGATCAGGATTGGCTTAAGTGGTTTTGGAAGACTTTGTGGAAGAGATGGGGCCTGAGCTTGGAATGGAATGAGCAAAGATTGGATGACAGATGGGTGACATACTCAAAGGACAGTATGTTAGAAGGCAGAATCCAGTCTAATTTTGCAAATAGTACTTGACCACTTTGTTACCTATTACGAGATGTATATATTTAAAAGTATATATATTTATGCAGCATATATATGAAGGCTTGGATTCTTGCCCTCTCTCCCTAGTCTGGTGAGGGACACAGACATGAAAGCAATTAGTTATAATAGAATTTTGAATAAAAATAATGCTGAAGGTTTGTCATCTGCTGTGCTAGGCACTATCAAGAATATGTTTTGAAGACCACAAAGGAAGAGTAGTTAATTCTGTTTATTGTGGTTGCTGAAGAGGGGAAGACCAACGAGACTCCAAAAAAGTCAGAAAGGTACAAGAGAAATTAGCATTCTGTTTTATTTAGGCAGCATAGTTTCAGTGGAGTGATGCGGAAAATATTTACATACAAAATTGGGTATTACCATTTGAAGTATGGAAGTCACATTTCAATGAATGTATGTTTATTGAGTGAATATGTAAATAACTTAAGCTTTCATATTCTTTATGATATTAGGAATAGTAATTTATTCTTTCTCCTACAACCAATAATATTTTATGGTTTATGTATGATTTAGTTCATACTATTATTTCAGTGTTTATTAAAGGGGTAGTAGTGGGGTCATATTTGACTGTTGAGGAGGTTGTAGTTTGACAAAAACCCTGTTAGTATTATAATATTAGGAAAATGTTACAAAAAGTATGATAAGGAATAAGATTTATGCTTATTAAAGAAACATGGGTTAAAAAGATTGAGAAACATTCATTAAATAGTCGCCCAGGGTCTTATTTTAGATGGCCTGACTAGTGAATAAGTTGGAAAGCAAGAAGATCAAGTGAATTATTAATATGAGCTGTAGGTCACTATGAAGATATTTGTTGCTGAGAGCTTTCACATTCATGATAGTGTTTTATCCTTCCCACAATTCTATGGTAAACATTATTTCCAGGTTACTAATGAGTAAAATGAGAAATTGAGTGATTTCTCCCTATGTTTGGTTTGGTCCTAAAACATTTATCATATGTTTAAAATACTGTGTTCACAGCGCTGTGCTTCTTCTCCACTCTGCCACAGGCTGGAGAGAAGATATGAGAGAGGATGTGGTCAAAATTAGTTTGATCAAGGAAGCATTTTGGAATGGTCGACTTAAAAAGTGGATAGAACTATGCAGTTTGGAACATAACTCAGAATTCTCCTTAACTAGAATTATGTGGAACAAGTCTTGCTTTCAAGTGCTTGTTGATACCATTAATCAGGATGGTTAACTTTGTTGCTACCTTCATTCACAATTATTAACATCTCTGTAAACTTGCCCCAAAGTAAACTTTCTCAACCAAAAAACAGTTGCTAACTTACTCTTCTTTCCCCTTCATGGGGAAAGGCAAAAAAAAAAAAAATCTACAGACATAGAAAGTGTAAAGAAGGAACAGTTTAGTAGGCTGGTTTGAAAAAAAAAAAATCAGTTACTAGGTAACGTCTTACCTTGTGAGTGGAAGAAGCTGGGAAGAATTAAGTTCAGGCAGTTCTTCCTGCTCATGTTGCATCAGCCCATCCTTCTGCAGTCTTTGAGTTTATTCTTTGCCCAAGCCCCCCATTTGAGTTTGATGCTTAATTCATTTTCCCACCATTCTCACATAAGGCCATCCTTTTTTGGGGGCGGTGGGGGTGGTATACTAGTTGTCTATTTATTGGGTCACCATTGACTGTCATTACATTTCTGCTTGGCTTGAATTATTATTTTGAATTCTGTGTGATTTTTCTCAAGTCTGCTGTTCCTGTTTTGTTGATTTCTGCCCCTTGAGTTCATGAGGTCTGTCGAGGGTTCCAACCTGAATTTCCTTCCTTTAGCTCTCTGTACTTTTCCTCTAGTTCTGTGGTCTTACTGCTTTTGATCACTATAAAATAAGATCTATTTGGGATTTTCTGAATTCCTTGAAGAGCATGTGAGTTCATTTAAATGTTCTCTTATTTTCAGAGATTCCTCACTTCCTTTCACTTTTCATCCCATAGACATCTTTCCGAGGTGTTAAGTTCCCAGCCTTTACCTCCCCCACCCCCAAAATGTTTATCTTTTAGGCTATTGCCAACATGCAGTGTTTCCATTCCCTGTGTTTCCCTGCACTTGTGGACTGGGTGGTGGTGACAATCGATCTTGCATATGCTCATTTTCCTGGAGAAGATGGGTAGAGTAGTCTCTAGTGAAGAATTTTATCTTCAGTAAATAAGTTATCTTCAGTAAATAAATTTAATTTATTTAGTTACACTGTAACTAAAGTATCTAGCCCTAATGTGAGCTGTTCTCAGATTCAAATTGTTTTGTGAGCCTATAGCTTTGGAGCAGCCAGACCTCTGTTGTTGGAACTTATTAGCCTCAGGCTAATATTATCCTGAGATAATAGGATATTATAATAGGATAATAAGATATTATATTGGGTGAGAAGGGGTTAATGCTTCTTAAAAAATCTTTTTTCTTCTGGGTTGGAGTAGTGAATTTAAGGTTTTCTAGTTCAGACTTCTGATCTATTTACCATGGTAGGGGAGAAATGTTGCATCTTTCACAGCCTCTTCTCTTTCTTGTCTCCTGTTATTTATTTTTATCCCTCTCCATCCTTTCTGCTAAGTTTTGTTAATCATTAATTCTAGCTTATTATTTGGGCCATAAACACCTCCATAGTCACCACCACACCTCTTCCTGTCAGATAGAAGGGAAAAAAATGTTTAGTTTTACTTTTTTCCTATAAGGGGAGAGGTGCTCTTGCCATGGGAATAATTCATCCCCATATCTCACCCTCAAATAGTATAGAGTTTAGTGAGATTTCTGTTTCTTCCATTCATGTTCTTCCCATGTTTATTACACTTTATGTGGGATGAGGGAGGAACTTCATGTTAATTCCCAGTCTTTCAGTTTGGCTCTGTGATGTTGTTTTTCTGGAATATGTTGATTTTTAAATATTAAAATCTATTTTTGGCCAATTTTTTCCCTTTTAAAAGCAGATACAGAAAATAGTGAAACAGACTTGGGGTGAATCCAGGTTTATTTAGTTTTGAAGAGAGATTTATGATGTATCTCAGTATAGGTATCAGAATCTTTTCCACGATCAAGGTGAAAGATTTTAAAACTCTATGACAGATAAGGAGAAGCATTTGAACAATGAGAATTTTAACTTTTCTTATTAGAAACCTAATTATATGGAAAGCTGTGGCTTTTGAATTATGCCTGGATTCATATCCCAGCTCTGTCATTTATATGTTTGGCACATGGTAGGTATGCAATACATGTTTGTTGGCTTGAATTTAGTTAATTGCATAGAATCAAACTGTGCCCTTGTACAGAGATTTTTTTTTATAAGAGGAAATCTTTTGTGGATTACTCCTTTTTGTATGAGTTGGCATTTAGGCACCTTAATTTAAACCTCTGAAATGAATGTAACTTGCCATATTTTTTTTTAAGTAATTGTTTTCTAAGGTGTAATTATTTAATTTCTACACATTTTAGTACATATACATTTTCTAAAGATTGTAAATATAAAAGGAAATGCCAAATGAATTATTTGTAACATTGTTAG
Source organism: Cheirogaleus medius (assembly GCA_008086735.1). NCBI lineage: Eukaryota > Metazoa > Chordata > Mammalia > Primates > Cheirogaleidae > Cheirogaleus > Cheirogaleus medius. The sequence continues at coordinate 6,858,309 of VBSM01003148.1, read as the reverse complement.
AAACATTAATAAATAATGAGTCTATTTAAAAGTTTGAATGGGATATAAAACTACACTTAACCTTTATGAATAAGTATGAGTTTACAGTGAAGATTAAAATAATTATACACAGTTTTTGACAGTGGAAACAATTGCACATATTTGGGGTTTGTTAAGCACTAAAATGAGATCATTTGTGGGAGGTGAAGATTATTTATTATGCATCATGACCCCTTACATAAAATTGAATTTGGTAAAAAAAAAAAAAATATCTTAGAGTGAAATGCTCTCATAGGAACAAGACACAAAACTTGTGGCTATATTTATGAGATATAACAATTAAAATAACTTCTCTTGGCCTCCATTAAATTTGAATGCCCAAGAAGTAAACTCACAGAACATTATAAGCGCTTTCATTTCTATGCTCTGAGTCAGTGCTAACAGTGGAAGGATATTCTTTCTTTTAAAATAGCAAATAGGTAGGCCTTCAAAAAATTATAGTTTAATGAAACACAAAGTCAGGTCATAGCCTCTGGATTCACATGGTCTGGTTTCAGTTCTACCTGTGCAACTTTTGATTCCACATGCGCAAGTTATATAACCTCTCAGTGGTTTCCTGCTATGTTTAATAATTATAACAAGAAACACTTAGGTAGTAATTACAATATGCCAGACATTGTTTTAAATGTTTTATATGTATCTTCTTAAACATCACAAAGCCCCTAAAAGGTAAATACTCCCATCTTCATTTTAAAGATGAGGAAACTGAGATGGATTAATTTGCCAATATCACCCACCTAGTTAGTGTGAATCGGGTATTCTGGCTCCATAGTCCCCCGCTCTGTTGTACAGTGGTGGGCACAACAAATTGCCTGCCCTCATGGAGCTTACTTTTTTGTGTTTTGATACTTTAGAATATCTCCAGTTATCTTTATCATTAGTTTCTTCATTTATTAAATATTAAGACATTGTGCTAGATACAGAGGACATGATGAAGCGACTTCTAGAAGCTGATGATTCATAAGGCTAGTCAGCCACACACATCTGTAGTAGGTGAGTAAGAGCTGCATATGCCTTAAACACAAAACCTTTTAAACAACGATTATTTATATTTGTTTTAATACATATGTGTGGCTGTGAGTGAATCAACTGGCTTTGTGTCTCTTTCCTCCCCAGTTCTTGCCATCATTAGGGGCATTCGAGTTCCTGCCAGGGGATGCTTTTCACACCCTAGAAAGTGCTAGAAAAGTCTAGCACTTTTCTCAACTCTTTCAGCTCCAGTGGCCTTCAAGGGCTGTATTCAAAACCTCCTGTGTCCTCACATCCTCTGGCCTCCCCTTGATTCCAGCCATTGCTGCTGGGGACAGCTCTGTGACTCACTGCTGGCTGACTATACCCTCAGACTTTAGATTACCTCCCCCCTTCCCCCCGGAGTTTCCCTAGTGAAGCGGCATCCTCTGGGTACCTGCACTGCAGTTCTGGGAAGCCTGGGAAGTGTGGGGGTGTTAGGAGGAGGCAGCCTGTGATCGGTGGGGGGCTGATGTTGATGAATATACTTCTCCCTGTTGACCCCTGCTGGACAGGCTTCTATATACTTCTCAGAAGTTTTCAGCAAGATCAAGCCCCCAGCCACCCAGTATGGTAAATAAAATACCCTCGTGTTGGCTTTTTCTCTTTTTCTTGGCTCACTCTCTTCAAAGTACCTCTCTTTT
>VBSM01003148.1:6837189-6856518 GCA_008086735.1 Cheirogaleus medius | reverse complement strand
TCGGCCTCCCAGAGAGCTAGGATTACAGGCGTGAGCCACCACGCCTGGCCCAAAGTACCTCTCTTTTCCTGGGGTCACCTTCTAAATAAACTGCCTGCACACCAGTTCTAGTCCCGGGCTCTGCTTTGGGACAGAGCCCTGGCTAAAGCAGTGACCTAGTACTGTAGCTTCGGCTTTTCTCCTAAGATCGCCTGTCTCTGAAATTTTAAACTCCCAGCTGTCTCACTTTCCAGCTCTTCTCACTTCCTCCTTTATGTGATTCCCCTCTCCTCTCACCAAATCACTTGTGATCTCTGGTCCTTTGACTTTTTCCTTCTTTGTTGGTAACTTTTCGTCAGCACTGCAATTTCTTTGTTCTTCCTGCCCCTGCCCTGCAAACCAGTGGGTCAATTCAGTGAGCTCAAATTGGAGTCTGAGGACCCATGGGAGGTTTTCTCAGAGATCTGAGCATTTCTACAATAATTTTTTTAAATTTATGCTTTCATGTTAATAAATAATAATAACCAACATCTGGATTATCTGTTTGACCATCTTATAATTCAGTAATATTATCTCAGTATAGCTGTTTGGATTTGCAAATTAATTTTGGTTTCATAACATGTACAAACCATGCACATGAGGCATTTTATATCTGTCTTTAAGTTGGCTTAGATAAAAGAATTGAAAATTAAGTTATTCCTAGGGTATCTACAGGAACTGATTTTCTATTTAGAGAGGGCAAGCACATTACCTAATTCTGAGAAACTCTTCTTTCCTGAGTTTCTGAGTAATGTCAGAGAAAAATGTCATACACTTTAAAGTAGCTCAGCAAAAATTTTTGAGCATTGACTTTGTGCCAAGCACTTCTAGGCGCTGTAACCATGAGTAAGACACACCAAGGGCCTGCTTTCTTGGAGCCTAGAGTCCATTAGGGAAGACAGTTATTAACAGGTAGTTACAATTGAAATGCGTGTTACGCATGTGCATTTATAAATTAGAGTACCTGCTGGCCCTCGGCATTGCTTTATGATGCTTTTTCATGTTCCTGATTTTCTGCAATCCCTACCCCTTCCTCCTCTTCTCCCTGCAGTTGTCTTTGCTTCCTATACCAGAAAAATCCGCATGAATGAGTGAACTCTCAGTTTTTTACCCACTGCTCTGCCTTAGAGAAAAGATGCTGCACCTCTGTTCAGGGTGACACAGCCCCCGTGGTCTAGATGCCATCCCTCTTTGCTCCGAGGAAGCCTGACTCCATCAGACAGCTTCTTCACCTCTTCAGGTTTGCCCGCATCTTCACCTCTTCAGGTTTGCCCGCAGCTCTCCTTTCTTCCTAACCTTTTCCTTCCCAGTTTCATCCATTTTTATAACTTCGCTTAGCACCTGTGTAGTAACAGCTCTGTGTCTGTGTCTCTAACCCTGACTTGTCTCCTGAGATCCAGACTCATGTCTTAGCTTCCCAGTAGGTATCTTCCCTAGATTGCACAGGGTGTTTCACATTCTGTGTTTCTAAAACAAAACTCAACCATTTTCTCCCCTAACTCCATTTTCCTTCCCGTGTCTTATTTATTTAAAAGTAGTGGTTATTCTGCATTCCTCTCTTCTCCTGCCTTTCCTTATCCAAGCAAACTACAGATCCCTCCTAGCTACCTCCTCACCCTTCGTTAGTCTTCCTGACTGTTGCTGTGCCCTGAATTTAGATGTTTGTCACCTTTTACATGAATCTTTGCACTAAAGTCTGTATTTGTCCTCTGCCTTCTATCTTGCCACCCATCCTCTTCCCCAACAGTTTGCAGCCTTGTATATGTAGTCATGTTGCTATCCTGCCCAAATTTTTTCAGTTTCCCTCGTATTTATAGAATGGAATCTCAACCCTTTTAGCACGGATGGCATTTAAGGCTCTCTGGAACCCAGCTCCTCCTGCCAGCCCAGTCTTGGTTCCTGTTGTTTCCATCTTGAAATTTAAGTCACAGAAACATTTAAGTACTTCAAGATTCTTTGTAGCCTTTATGATATTTTAAGATTTTAAAATAATATAATTTGTACTTATGATACAAAATTACTAGGCAAAATAATCACTCATTATCCCACCAACAAGATAGAACAACAAAAACATATAAATATATTTTTCTAATCTTTTGTCTATAAAGGGAGAAAATATAAGACAAAGAATTCCAATTTGGGGTCGGGTAGGGAGGGCACCCAAATGTGTATGTTTAGAAATAAGATTTAGGAAGAAGTTATTCTAATTCTTCTCAGGACTCCATGGCTTTGCATGTGCAGACCTTTCACCTGGAAAATCTCCCCACTTGTCTTCAATTCTAGCTAAAACATCACCATCCCATGAAGCCTCTGAACTTGCACAGGCAGATTTCAGTGTTCTCAGTGTACTGTGTCCTTGTTCATTACAGAAACCATCACGTCATATTTTCATTATTTGTGTTTTTGGTTTTTGTTTGTTTGTTTTTGAGACAGAGTCTTACTCTGTTGCCTGGGCTAGAGTGCTGTGATGTCAGCCTACCTCACAGCAACCTCAAATTCCTGGGTAATCCTCAAGCAATCCTCCTGCCTCAGCCTCCCAGGTAGCTGGGACTACAGGCACGTGCCACCGTGCCTGGCTAATTTTTTTCTACTTTTAGTTGTTTGGCTAATTTCTTCCTCTTTATAGTAGAGACGGGGTCTCACTCTTGCTCAGGCCGGTCTCGAACTCCTGAGCTCACGCAGTCCTCCCGCCTCAGCCTCCCAGAGTGCTAGGATTACAGGCGTGAGCCACCGCACCCGGCCCATTATTTGTGTTTTTGTCTTTGAACTGAACTGTAAGTTCCCTGAGATAGTGACCTTTGTATTTCCAGATATGTACAAAACCTAACATAGTTGCCTGAGGAAGAACCCCTAGAAAGGTAGGGAGGAAACCAGTATAGAGTGTGTTGAGAAAGAATAATGAATAGTATTATGTGTAAATTCTTTGGGACTAAACTGATGTATTCCTTCAGGTACACATTGTAGGCAGTCAAGAAACTTATGAATGAATGCATGTGGAGAGTAAGGTAAGACCTGGAAAGAGTCTTCTGCAAGGGAAGCGTCACATGCATGGTAGGGAGTGGACACCAGTTACACAGTCATGGGCCGCATAATGACGGTTTTGGTCAACAATGGACTGCATATACGATGGTGGTCTCGTAAGATTATATTGGAGCTGAAAAATTCCTCTTGCCTGGTGACTTTGTAACATTGTACCATCACAGCATTGCTAGTGTGTTGTGGCGATGATGGGGTAAACAAACCTACTGCACTGCAGGTCCTATAAAAGTCTAGCACATACAATTATGTGCAGTACATAATAATAAATGACTATGTTACTGGATTATATTTCCTGTACTTTTAATTATTTTAGAGTTTATTCCATCTACTTATTAAAAAAAAAAAGGTAACTGTAAAACAGTCTCAGGCAGGTCCTTCTGGAGATATTCCAGAAGAAGGCGTTATTATCATAGGAGATGACAGCTCCATGCATGTTATTTCCCCTGGAGACCTTGCAGTAGGACAAGATGTGCAGGTGGAAGACAGTGATATTGATGATCCTGACCCTGTGCAGGCCGAGGTTAATGTGTGTGTTTGTGTCTTAGTTTTTAACAAAAAAAGTTTAAAAAGAAAGAAAATAATAAAAAATTTTTAAACAGAATAAAGCTTATAGAATAAAAGAAAAATATTTTTGTACACTCATCCAATGTGTTTGTGTGTTAAGCTAAATGTTATTATAAAAGAGTCAAAAAGTTAAAAAAATAAAGTTTATAGTTAAAAAATTGCAGTAAGCTAAGGTTAATTATTGAAGAAAGAATTTTTAAAATTAATTTAGTGTAGCTTAAGTGTATAGTACAGTGTTTTATTGAGCACACAGCAGTGTACAGAATGACCTAGGCCTCCGTACTCACTCACCGACTCAACCAGAGCAGCTCTACTCCGGCAAGTCCATTGATATTGTGTCCTATACAAGTGTTCCAATTTTAAATCTTTTATACTAGATACTTTTTACTGTACCTTTGTATGTTTAGATACACAGATACCATTGTGTTCCAGCTGCCTGTAGTATTCAGTACAGTAACGTGCTGTGCAGGTTTGCAGCCTAGGAGCAGTGGGCTGTATCATACAGCCTAGGTGTGCAGTAGGTTTGTGTACATAAATGTAGATTTGTGCAAGTTACACTTTAGGACGTTCATGTAAGAGCGAAATCCCTTAAAGACTCATTTCTCAGAAGGTATCCCTGTTGTTAACACTGCCTGACTCTACTAGGTGGAGGAGAGAGGAAGTGGTTAGGAAATGGAGACCAGTGTAGGCAACTACTTTCAGATCTTTATGAGGTAGAAACGAGGATTAGGATTAAGATAGTATCTGAAAGGCACCTTTCCCTGTTGTCCCTCATGATGAGCTGTCTTATGTGGAACCCAGGGGTGGGAAACTCCCTAGGATACCTTTTCTCAGCTGTAGAGAACAATCACCTGGAGTCAGGGCCCTGCCCCAGAGATTGTGGTTTCTAGGCCTGGGCTGGGTGTCCAGGTCAGCCTGCGGGTGGTTCAGAGTAGTGCTGCCTTGGGGGGCTTTCCGAAGTGTTGGGCTCTGGGTGCATCTTCCGCCTTCCCACACTGGTGCAGGAGGGTTTCCAGTACCTTCCGGGACCATGAGGACTGATGGGGGAGGCTGTCGAGTCTTCCCTGTCACTTCTTCCCTCTCCAGCTCTCTGTGGCCTGCTTCCCTCACAGCCACTTCTCACGGGGGTCTCTTCTAAGCCTCCTTGTCCTCGTAGTTCTTAGGTATTCTTAATTGTCGCCATCTTTTGTCGCTTTCCCTTTCCCTGAGAGAAAGCTGGGCCTTACGGACATCACCAGCCAGTGACAGGGCCTCTCTGTCTCTTGCCAGTGCCCTGCTCGTCACAGGGGAGTTGACATCTGTCTGCAAGTTGTTTCCAGCTGTTGTCCTCCTCCTCTCAGCTGTTCCTCCACACTGAAGCCTTGTTTTGCCTGAGTCTGGGTTTGGAGCTCTTCCAGAGGGCTTGGGAAGGTTGATCTTTGGCTTATCCGGGTTTATAGAAGGAGAAGGACAGTGGCATTTAAAGTAATATTTTAAAACTATATAGCCTCAGAATATTAGGAAACATTTTCTGTTGCCTAATAACCATCTTAGTGGTGATTCTCTGAATTATATGATATTTTGGAAGATTCCAAAGGCATTCTAGTGGTCATTATGGCAGCCTGAGTGGTAGCCCGGAGAAACATGTACGAGTCCATATATGGAACAGATACTCCGTTCACTGGTGTGGAAGCTGCCAGAAGCTTCCTTCATCACGGCGATGCACTTCCTCAGAAGTCCTGATGTTCCAGGTCTTTTTAGTCAGAACTTTGGAATTGATAACATTATTTGACTTGCTTGGAATATGGTCTGTATGGATTTATTACACATTAAACCTTTTAGGCAGGCCTTAAAAGGTGAATCGTTAGGCATTTCGTACTTCCATGACACTCGGCTTTTGTTGGTCTCTGACGCAGCCACAGTGATGTGTAAGCAAAACCGTAAGCCCAGACACAACAGAACTTGCTGGTCTGAGCACGATTGCTAAGTGGATGGTTATACACGTCCTGCTCGTCTCTTTCCTCTGGGAAGCCATCACTGAGCAGAGGACTTCAAATATCACAGGGCTGCTCCAAATACAGCTTAGAGCACCCTGCCTGAGGTAGGAGAGTAGCAGCCCGAATGTACACCCTTGAAGGTGGAGGTCTTTAAAAGAAATATTCAGTGTTAACGTGCAACTCAATGAACTTTTTTGTTTTTAGAGGAAATTTACCAAGAAAAAAAAATTAAACAGAGTTAAACTGTGCTGTAGTTGCTCTCATTAAGAAAACAACTTAATGTTTGTTTAAGACCTCACTTAAGAGGTGAGGTAACCAGCTAGGGAGGAGAGGTAGGCAAAGGTGGGTGTGGAGAGAAATGGTTTGAGAGGCATCATGTTTATAAAACCAACAGAAGGTACAGTGGGGGAAACATTTTCTATTGGATGCATTTTCTCATTTTCTCTCTTTATTATTTTCTTAATGTAATGATGCATGTTTTATATTTCAGATGAATTTACAACTAATACTCTGGGTTGGACTGATCAGTTCAGTTTGCTATGTGTTCGGCCAAACAGGTAAAAAGAAAATCAAAAAACAGTTTTCCTCGTTGTCTTTTCATTTCAGTATTTTGTATAGCTCTTTGACCAGTTAGATTCCTGGGAAAACCTAAGTGAGATCATGCTGCTGCTTCTGAAAGCTCTGCTGAGGATTCTTATGGGTGTGGTAGTATATGTCGAATATAAAGAAATAATTCTTTACCCAGTTTTAAGAAAACTCATGACATCTGTGACTATCCAAAATGAATTCTATTCAAATAGAATTTGAAATTATATCTTTAAAGAAAAGGATCTAATCTTTAATATAGAAGACAAGAAAGATAACTATTAATGTGTCTCTCTGTGAATTTCAGTGCCAAGGTGATCCAACACTGTGGCATCTTTGGGCTAGGTCTAGTTCAGTTGATAACTAAGTCATAGTATTTATATTTAATATTTATGTATATTGCATTATTTGACGTTATGATCCTGATTTTTTGTTATTTTCTCTCTGAAATGTCAAGTAAAGTGTTCTGTTCTTTTTCCTGACAGATGAAAATAGATGTTTAAAAGCAAATGCCAAATCATGTGGAGAATGTATACAAGCGGGGCCAAATTGTGGGTGGTGCACAAATTCAGTAAGTAAGATTGCTCTAGTCCTTTCCACTTACTCTCTAGTCATTTAGTGTTGCTCAGTGCTGTACCCTTGGGAAGTAATAGATACGGATTTTCACATAAATCGCTGTTTATTGAGTAACATGTGATGGTCTAGAACTGCGGTTTAACACAGTAGCCACTAGGCACATGTGGCTACTGAGCACTTGAAATATGGGTGCTACAAATTGAGAATCGTTCTAAGTCTCAAATATATACCAGATTTCTAAGACTTAGTATTTAAAAAATTATTAGGCCGGGCGCGGTGGCTCACGCCTGTAATCCTAGCTCTCTGGGAGGCCGAGGCGGGAGGATTGATCAAGGTCAGGAGTTCGAAACCAGCCTGAGCAAGAGCGAGACCCCGTCTCTACTATAAATAGAAAGCAATTAATTGGCCAACTAAAAATATATAGAAAAAATGAGCCGGGCATGGTGGCGCATGCCGGTAGTCCCAGCTACCGGGGAGGCTGAGACAGGAGGATTGCTCGAGCCCAGGAGTTTGAGGTTGCTGTGAGCGAGGCTGATGCCACGGCACTCAATCTAGCCCGGGCAACAGAGTGAGACTCTGTCTCAAAAAAAAAAAAAAAAAAAAATTATTAATAATGTTGCAATGATAATACTTTGTATAAAAGTGTGCATAAGTGTTAAAATTAATTTCCTCTGTTTCTTTTTTTTTTTTAGTGTGGCTACTAGACAGTTTTAAAATACATCTTTGTGGCACATAATTATATTTTTATTAGGTAACTTTCCAAAAAAACCTAGCCATTTATCTGACCATTTTAGATTTTTCCCCTTTTTTGATGGGGGAGGTATAAATTTACCTTCCTAATTGTATTTGAGTTAATCTAATATAGAGTTGATTTGTATCCTAAGCCAACTGAGGTTAGGGTTTAAATTTTACTCACTTTTGTCATCTCTATACATTGCCTAACATGGTACCTTCCACAGATCTTACTAAATGTTCAATGAGTAAGTGAATGAATGAATGTTCAATGAGTAAGTCAAAAACAGGAGATAAGAAGATTATTTTGAGGTATATAATTTATATTGAGTGAATAACTAATATCAGAAGGTCAAAGGTTTGTTGATTATATTTTTACCCAGGCATTTGGACCCAAATTTAAAGTGCCTAACTGTTTTTGTAGACATAACTGGTCAAGTATCAGATATGAAAGAAAAAATGAGAGGTTTCTGTTTTTATTATTTCAAAATTTTTCAAGTGGTTCTTTCTGTTCTCCGAAAGTGGTACGCTGGGATTAAATTGGAAACTGGAGGAAATAAGGAGTGTTGTGTTTTAGGCAAGGCTTATTTAACCGATACTCTTGGTTTTCTTATCTGGAAAATAAGGATGAGAATGCCTGCTTTCTCTCTTGTTACAAGAGTTAGAATAAATGAACTTAAATGGGGCAGTTTCATTTAAAAAGTTCTAAGTAAGTGGCAGCTTCTATTATAATTAACAACATCCATTTTATGGAGGCTCTAATATATCTGTAGTTGAAGATTATTTTAGCCAAACTATTCTTTAAATACTTTAAGCCTTTTTGAGTTTTGGGGCATGATTCTTAAATTATTAAGTGCTCTTTTGGAATATGTGTAGTGAAATTTTATTTGACTGTTATGACCTTAACATTTCCTGTATTGGCTGATATTGGGAGAAGTATAATTCACTAGGATCTTGTGCTTTGGTAGCATTTTAGATTCGATAATAAATAAAAGCAGTGCAGCTTTGAACCATTTGGTGTTCCTTTCCACTTGTTTTTCTAATTATATAAATGCTCTCATTAGTGTTCTTTCTCTTAAAAAATAATTTATAAAAACCACTGTGTATTCTTTAAATTTAAATGTCTTCACTTTATATAGCACCGTGAAACTGCTACATCATAAACTAATACCATATATAATGTCACTGGTTTTTCCTCCCACTTTCACATTTCATGAAACGCTTTTGTGCAAAATCTTTACCTACATTTTAATAGCAGTCTTTTGTCTTCATTAAGGTACTTTTCAGTTATCTCATAAAATTTTATTTCCTTCTAAGTTGTTCAAGGCATAGCACATTTTCAATTTATGTCCTTACTGGAAATTTTACCCCAAGCCACAAATATCCATTCACACACCATTAGGACCTTTTTTCTCTTTTTAAATTTACCCTATGGAAATAATATTCATGACTCTTGTTATATAATTACCTACTATATTGCTTTTTTAAAATTTAAAAAGCTTGTTTACAATAATATTCAATACTTGAGATGTTTTTCAAACTTTCAGGAATACTTATTTAATCTGTGCTACATTTCTTGGTCTCCTTTTTAAAATCGCCATTATTAATTGAGATGTTTTTAGGCTAATCTGTTTTCCCTAAACATTGGATTAGTCAAAATATTGTGATGAGATGGGTGCTACATAATATGAGAGACTTTATAAGGACTTTTCTAAGGTAAATTTTGGGAAAAAATATTGTCTGATGTTTGGATATATACGTTATTAATAGCTATTAAACATGCTGAATAAGAAATTTCACTGAAGAAATTTCTTTTGATTAGGTACTCTGAATTAGAAGGTGGGACATTTAACATGTATACTTAGGTCAGTCCTGGGAAAGTTATTACTTTCTTGGAAATGATTTTGTTTGTTTTTAAACAAGAACACTTATGGTTTGGATGAAGGGAGCATTTTATTTAAAAGCCAGAAATGAGGTGCATTAGATGTCATTTGATTTTTATAATTTAATTGCATATTGTAATTGCAATTACGTAAAAGGGTCGATCATTTCACTTTTTATTAATGCCTATATTTTATGTGTCATTTAGACATTTTTACAAGAAGGAATGCCGACTTCTGCACGATGTGATGATTTAGAAGCCTTGAAAAAGAAGGGTTGCCATCCAAATGACATAGAAAATCCTAGAGGCTCCAAAGTTATAAAAAAAAATAAAAATGTAACCAACCGTAGCAAAGGAACAGCAGAGAAGCTTCAGCCTGAAGATATTACTCAGATCCAGCCACAGCAATTGGTTTTGCAATTACGGTCAGGTAAAGAAGACCAGCTCTCTGGGTACTTTCCTTTCTATTTGAGATTGTTGACACCAGCTGTATGCAAGCCTCTTATCAGATTCTATTGAGGGCTCATTTTCACATACAGACTGACAAAAACTTGGAATAGTTTAAATTTTAGAAATTTTTTTGCAGATATAACAATTTATAAAACACATAGGCTTGGATTAATATTAAATGTTGTCTCATGTCCAAAGTAAATTCTGTCAAAAATTCAGAAAGTATTGATTGGATTTAATGAGTTTTAAAAATCAAAGTGTTCATAATATAAAAGCAATACTGTAACCTGTTCTTTTCCTTTGTATTTGTTTAGTATTGTTAAAATATTAAGATTTTTCTAAGTATACATGTCAGTGCCACATTTAAAAAGAAAGAAAGAAAGAAGCCCTTTTCCTCCCCTTTCTCTCAGAAGAGTGGGGAGAGAATGGCCTTCTCCCATGACTTCCTCTTGTCCACTCTTCAGCCGGGTCAGTCAGGCCTCTCCTCCTAGCCCTGCTCCAGCAAAGCTCCTCTATCACCTTGAACCCCCAGATCCAGTGGATCCTCATCAGAGCCTTTTTAAAAAACCCTTTGTACCAAGTGGAGTGTTGCACTTCTTAGAATGTTCTCCCCTTGGCGTGTGTCTCAGCCTCCTAAGTAGCTGGGACTCCTGGCACATGCCCCGATGCCTGGCTAATTTTTCTATTTTTTTGTAGAGATAGGGTCTTGCTCTCACTCAGGCTGGTGTCAAACTCCTGGCCTCCCAGAGTTCTAGGATTCTAAGTGTGAGCCACCGCACCTAGCTCTCCATGCTCCCTTTCGTGTCTGTTTTTTTTCCTTTCTGCAGTGCACCTAAATGTTGGTTCTCCTCCCTTGGCTTTAAGTCCAGTTGTACACTGCAGCAACACAGACTTTTCTCTCGAGCTCCAAACCCATTTCTCTAACTCCCTACTAGAAATCTAAATGGAGAAAATCTACAAGTTAAAAATTTAATAATTTTTCATCCTAAGTAAATCTCTCTCCCCTTCTTTTTCCTTGTTTCAGTTCAGATCACCACCTCCCTCTTGGATTTTTTTCTATAGCTTCTTAACTAGTCTCTTTGTCTATATAATTCATTTTTAAAACTTTCTGCCAGGTTTTCTAAAGTAAAAATCAGATTGTTATTCACTTGCATATAGTGGCACCCCTTTACTCACAAAACAGAGTTCTCACAACTTCAGTGTCTGAGAAGTCAGTTGTACCCTATAATGTGTCCTGCCTTGCCCTCCCCAGACTAATTTATGGTGTTCCATTTGCTTTCCTCTCTTATAGTTATAAATGGACTTTTTGTCTGTCTTGCCCGCAGTGGATTGGGGGTGCCGTCTTTTTCCTCTTTGCATCCCCAAGGCCTGGTATTTTAGGTATTTGTTGAATGAAATTGAGCACATACCCATGCAGTTACTTATAGAATTCCTAGGTTTTTGTAAAAATTACGACTGTGCATTTCATTTCGTAGTATTACCATGTAAATCAGATTTATTTGGTTTTTCTCATTTGCTTTTTTTGATTGCTGGCAAGCAAATCTCATTTTCTGATCTGTGTCCAGGGGAGCCTCAGACGTTTACGCTAAAGTTCAAGCGAGCAGAAGATTATCCCATAGATCTCTACTACCTCATGGACCTCTCCTACTCAATGAAGGACGATCTGGAGAATGTCAAAAGTCTCGGGACAGACCTGATGAATGAAATGAGGAGGATTACTTCAGACTTCAGAATCGGTGGGAATGTTGGGAATATTAACAATTTTCATTTGTATAAGTCTTGGCAGTCCTCAAAGCCCTTTTGTGTTTTCTTCCTTTTTTTCTTCACAATGTGCTTGTGAGACAAATAGGCCAATTTTTAGCCTTTTCTTTCTGAAGGGAAACGGATTCCAGTCACACGTCTAATAATCTTTCTGCCTCCTTGTTCCTCTGTCACCATATGCTACTATGTTATTAATATTTGACTCAGATTATACCCCATAGGTAATGAAACACATCCTTGTTTTCACAGACATTTATCCATTCAATTGTTGATTTATTTTATAAGTAATGTGTTGAGTACCCAGACTCTAGTTCATTACTAATTAATATGACTACATTGCTGGTACAGCCTAATCTTACCTCAGACCTGGATTTTTCATATTATGATGTTCTCCTTTCCAGACCTTATTTTCCCAGTTTCATGCATCTGCAACTTAACCTCTTTTGTGCCTGCTGCTCTCCCCTGCTGCTGCAGCAGAGGTTTAACAACAGAATATGGGAAAGACTTGTCAGCCTTCTCAAGGCCTCAAAGCTGCCTTTCAAAAATTAGCTCTATTTTAGTGGAAACATTAAAAACAGTACTTGCTTCAAATGCTCTTTTATTCAGTAAGCATAATTGAAAGGCCACAGAGATAGGAAACTCTTACCAAGTTAGTCTTTTTTGAAGTGGTCATAGTTCCAGAATATTCATTTATTCATTCATTCACCATGCCATCATTGAGAGCTGATACACTAAGAAAATTAATGTGAGTTACTTTTAAAGTTGAGTAGACAAAAAGATTAACTTACATTTTAGGCCATTTGGATGCTATAACAATAATATAAACTGGGTAGCTTATAACCAACAGAAGTTTATTTCTTTCAGTTCTGGAGGCTCAGAAGTCCAAGATGCAGGCAGATTGAGTGTCTGGTGAGGGTTCTCTTCCAGGATCATAGGTGGTGTCTTCTCGCCATGTGCTCACATGGTGGAAGGGGGAAAGCACGTCTCTGGAGCCTCTTTGATAAGGCTCCACCCTCATGATCTAATTACACCGATCCTGGGCAAAGGCCTCACCTCCTAACACCATCACATTGGGGATCAGGTTTTCAATATATGAATTTCGAGGGTGACACAGACATTCAGTCCCTAGTAACTTATGTATGGTAACATACCTGATTTTTTTCTAAATGCAAGTCTGTCTGTCTGTCACCTATCTGCCTAATCATCTGTCTTTCCATCTATGCATCCATCTATTCATGTGCATTTCTTTCTTCATAGGATTTGGCTCATTCGTGGAAAAAACTGTGATGCCTTACATTAGCACAACACCAGCTAAGCTCAGGAACCCTTGCACAAGTGAGCAGAATTGCACCAGCCCATTTAGCTACAAAAATGTGCTTAGTCTTACTGATAAAGGAGAAGTATTTAATGAACTTGTTGGTAAACAGCGCATATCTGGAAATTTGGATTCTCCAGAAGGTGGTTTTGATGCAATCATGCAAGTTGCAGTTTGTGGAGTAAGTGCATTCATTTCCTATAAAGGGATGTCATTTGCATTTTTTGAGTCAGTTTTAAGTGTGATTGTACTATCAATTAGAAAAAAATAAAAATCCTTAATTTCCATATCATTTGAATATCTCAGAGGAGTACAGATATTAACTCCTTAAATTCCTTCCAACTATAAGTGCTGTATAAAAGCATATTTAATCATGATGTCCTTATTTAAACCAGGCAATTATTCATACAGGCTTTTAAAAGCCAGAATGCTAACCATTTTAAATAATGGGCACCTTGGCTATACTTTAGCTGGTGGTCTGGGTTTTCGGAAGAGGCCCAGGTGTCCCCACTTTCTGACTTTGTACCAGAGATGGAATTGATGTTATCCGAGGCATCACCAGGAACCTTGAATATGTTCTAAGGAATAGCATCTCATATCATTTACCTTTGGTCAGTTTTCTTTGCTCGTCATCTTTGAAAGACACATCTTTTTCCTGTGTCTTAATTCAGAAAGAAAGAACGTTTTAAGCCCTGGTTTGTAAGCTGTATGAGAGCATGTATTTTGAGAAGTAGCAAAGGCCAATCCCTTGGGAAAAAAAGAAAAACAAAAAGAGAAGTAGTATAATATTTGTAGTTTTAATTGCAAGATTTTCAGTAGTAGCAAGCTCATCTCTATTGGACCAGTGATCGGCATTTTATGACCCATGTACCTGCTGAGTACTGGTACTCATTTTAATAATATAGCTGAAGCTGAAACTAGAAAACATTGTGAGATAAAGTTTGTCCTGAGTACTTGCTTTGTCTCATTTTGTCCCACATAGTACTCCTATTCTGTAGAAGACCTTCCTTGATTTCAGATGCCTCTCAATGGTTATTTTTCACCAAATTGTTGCTAAGGTGCTAACTGATACCCAAAATAATAAGAGAAGCAATATGGTGTAGTAGTTAAGAATTTTCCTATCACCACTGATCCTGGGCAATTTGCTTAGCCTTTCTAGCCTTCTCTTTAAGAAGGGATAATAATAGTATGTACCTCACAGGGCTCTTGTGAAGTTTAAGCGCAGTAATCCATATAAAGTACCAATAAACATTCAGCAAATAATAACTGTTATATCGTCGTTACTTTTGACTTCTCACCAGAGAGGTTACAATTTAAGATTAGTTTCTGCTTTTATAGCTGATGAGAGTAGTATTCCAGTTAATCCCTAGCCTGAAACTTCCTTTCTTTCTAGCCATCTATTTGTGATCTTGTTAGCAGGTCACTGTGGGGAGAGCATTCTCCAGGCTGCCTCTAACTAGGCCCTAACCTATGGGATCCAACGAGCCGTAGCACCCTTGGTCACAGTTACCTTCCTGTGTTTGCCACGCAGGTGCATTTCTATAGATGCAAAAGTGGCAGACATTCCACTCTTGAAAGATTTAATAAACTTAATTCCTGCTTTATGAGGATATAAACAGATATATTAAGTAAATTTAGACAAATATAAAGTTACTATATAGAGAGAGAATTTACTGTCACTTTAAATTCTTTGTTGGAAAAGGGAGAGAATAAAATAAATAAGTGAAAAATCAACAGTATCTATTATTGAGTTAGAATGGGTGGAATTAAGCAGGCCAAGTCCTTTGTAAGATAATTTTTTTCTATAATAAAAAAATGCAACCTGATACAGAGGGCTGATAAGGGAGGTATGTGGTATAAAAGCTAGAGCAAGGATGGATGGAAGGGTGGATGGGACATGACAGTGCAGGAGGGTAACGTGAGGACAGGCCAAGCAGGCAGTCATGGAGCACTGCTACGTGCCAAGCAATGTGCTTGCTGCCGGAAGTAGGATGATGAGCAAGACCAAAAAACGGTTTTTAAAAAGAGCTGAGCACTGTGGACAAGCAGGCAAGATACCATTGTACAGTGACCTGAAAGAGCCTCACTCAGTGGGCTCTGCATGTTTGTCATCAAGATTATTAGCGTTGCGTAAAGAGAAGATAAAGAATTAGGTTCCTAGTACGGTGGTAGCCTATATGAAAATTAAAAGATTTATGTTAGATAGCAGAGTAGCGCAGCGGAAGCGTGCTGGGCCCATAAAAGATTTACGTTGCATTACTGTGAGTAGTGTTTTAAAATTGAAATCCTTTTCTTTTCAAGTCACTGATTGGCTGGAGGAATGTAACACGGCTGCTGGTATTTTCCACGGATGCTGGGTTTCACTTTGCTGGAGACGGGAAACTTGGTGGCATTGTTTTACCGAATGATGGGCAATGCCACCTGGAAAACGATGTGTACACCATGAGCCATTATTATGTAAGTGCTTAGTTCCTTAAGTAGTGAATGTGCTAATGTTGAATTTTAGTGTTTAATACTAGGAGTATTGTGGGTGGCTGGCGTGCGGGTTTTTAGGGGTTTGGGGCTTTGTCATTTTGGTAGTATGAGCCCTAACCCAATGTACCGGAAAACTAGTATTGCTGTTTGTGAAGTTGCAGTGTAGTGTGTGCTTCTTTCTGCTTAGACGAAGGCCTCCCTGGGGTGGGAAAGGGATGCTCAGACACCACTTTAACTCTTTGCCTCAACCCGTAGCTCTGTCTCCTCTCACTTACACACATGATTTGGTAGCAAAGTTGGCATTATTTCTAAACAAATAATTTATCTGGTCTTACACTCTTTATCTTACATGATTTTTAAAAGCAGGCACTCTACCTTTATTGAAAATAAAGATTGGCGAATTATTCAAGTTCTAGAAGAAATTCAAACATTGGTGAATCTTGGTCTTTTTCTTAAGTGATACATAGTAGAAACTTTACTGGCTATTCTGTAATTTCTTTGTTCTTACATTTAATATACATAACTAATCTATTGAAAACCTTTTTAATATGGAAATTTTTGTACATACATGAAAGTAGAGAGGAGAGGATTAGAAACTGACATATACACACTACCCACTTCAGCCATTATTTGCATTCGTTACTCTTATTTGAAAGCAGTCTTGTGTAAGTAATCCAGTTATATATGCAAGTCATTATGTATTGAAAAATCTGGAATAGATTGAAAGGATGTATCTACATACTAAATTATGTTACTTAATTTCTTAGGATTATCCTTCTATTGCTCACCTTGTCCAGAAACTCAGTGAAAATAACATTCAGACGATTTTTGCAGTCACTGAAGAATTTCAGCCTGTTTACAAGGTAAGTATGTTTGCGATAAGAACAACAAAGTTCTAGACACTTTTTGTTTAGTCATTAGAGGCAAATCATATGTGAATTGAAATGTGGGAAAGTGCCACTAGGTAGGCAAACTGAATTTTACCGAAGTGATTTATATTAATTTTTAATCACATATTATAAAACTAGTTGTTGTTTTTCAGGTTTGGCTCCTAAAGTTATTGATGAAATGTCTAGGGAACTGGTATTTAAAGACAAATGTTAGTTGCTCAGTAGATGTTAATTAGTTGAATTAGTGTTAATTAGTTGAATGAATAGTATTTGTATTTTATATATTTTATATATATTTATGTATTTTATATATTTTATTTTTTAATTGCAGGAACTGAAAAACTTGATCCCTAAGTCAGCAGTAGGAACATTATCTGCAAATTCTAGCAACGTAATTCAGTTGATCATTGATGCATACAACGTGAGTACATTTTAAATAAGATCAGTTTTGGACAATACGCTGTTGAGAATACTTTGCTCAAAGAAAGTAAAACTTCCTTCATATACAATTTAGCTAGTCCAAAGAACAACAAAAAAACATAAAGTCTATATCGGAAGAAAAAATTATACATGTAGTCTTACAAAAGCACAATTATTTGCATAGCCTAAACAAAGCAAAAGTATGATAAAGGAAGGTGGGAAAAATTTCTAAATATCTGTATGTCATTAAGCAATAGATCTCCTTGTTGGAAAGCAATCGTAAAACATAATTTATATTTAGATTTTTAGGATTCCCTCAATCTTCTTCTTCCTCCCCAAAGTATCCTTTATATTAATAGATTCATCTATTTTTCTTTGAGACAGAGTCTCACTCTGTTGCCCAGGCTAGAGTGCCATGGCGTCAGCCTAGCTCATAGCAAGATTCATCTATTTTGGTGAATTGTGCTGGAAAAGCTTTTTTGCTAATTCTCCTCTTCCCATGTATTCAGAGGATATAGTTTTCCACTTTCAAGAGGTATACACACTCATATCTATCTATCTATATCTATATATATATATATATATATACGCACAGATACCATAAAATACATAAACATGTAAATATATGACTTGCCCATTTAAAAAAGGTTTATAGGATTTTTTTCCCCATATGGAAGGAAGTCGAATTGAAATTAGAGAGGAATTGGCTTCTCCTCTTAGAGCTTAATTCAGAGTACCTTTAATGGCACCCATTTAGCATTGGTTAATAATTTTAACCAATTATTTTAAATCATCTGAGGCATCTGTAGTATTATGGTGTCCCTTGTGTGCTGCATCTACCACTTTCTTCAGCCCCAATGTCCCAACCTCTTGGCAGTTTGAATTTTAGGTATTTTTACCTCATGCCATGCAGGTCCCAAAATGGTTAGGGAAGACCTGACTCAGAGAGAGGAGTTTTTACAAAGGTTTACAAGATTCTAGTTGTTCCGTGTCTTCCCTGTAGCTCCCTGTCTTAACAGATTATTTTCCTCACTCCTGTCCTTGTGCAGGTGTGAACAAGAGCTAGTTTGCTGCTGCAACCTTCTCCATTTGTCCCGAGAGGTCTGATACTTTAAATAAGCACTGGCTTAAGTCCTTCCTCCTTGGGGGTTTTTGGTTTTATTTTTTGGCCAGGCTATAGTGGCTCCTGAGCACATTTGTTCCCAGACTGCATAGTAGATTGTTTACCTTAGTCCACAGTTAGCTGGAAGAGGTCAGGCCATGGGAGAGCCATTCAGCCAGTGGAGTCAGAAAACATTTCTTCTGCATTCTTAGGATTCCTCATAATTAATAACAGGCCTTTGAACTGTATGTTCATTAATATTTTAACTCAGTAATTAAAACAAATACTCTTTTCAGTTGTGCACTTTATTTTGGAGATGGGATCTTTATTAATTAGAGCCTGTTACTCTGGGTTGTGTTTTCTAGTCACTCAATTAGATTTGGCTTCAAAATATTTTATTGAAATGATTTTTTTTTTTGAATAGTTTATTTTGCCCCTTGCTCTTATGCATTTCAAGTAGCATTTTGTTTGACTTTCTGATGTATAATTAGGCTTTCTTTTAGTCCCTTTCCTCAGAAGTCATTTTGGAAAACGGCAAATTGTCAGAAGAAGTAACGATAAGTTACAAATCCTTCTGCAAGAACGGGGTGAATGGAACGGGGGAAAATGGAAGAAAATGTTCCAATATTTCCATCGGAGATGAGGTATGTTGTATAAAAGCATTTTTTTGTAGAAAAGAAAAAATTGCTTATTTGTAAGAAAATTTAGTTTATAATTTGAGAAACATTAAAAGAAATGAGTAACTTTTTGAAATATTTTTTAGTAGAATGAAATTGCTTTGTTATTTATTAACTTAATCTTGTTTTTTTCCTTCAAGGTTCAATTTGAAATTAGCATAACTTCAAATAAATGTCCAAATAAGGATTCTGAAGTCATTAAAATTAAGCCTCTGGGCTTCACTGAAGAAGTAGAGGTTATTCTTCAGTTCATCTGTGAGTGTGATTGCCAAAGCGAAGGCATCCCTGCAAGTCCAAAGTGTCATGAGGGAAATGGGACTTTTGAGTGCGGAGCGTGCAGGTAAGCTGGGAGTTCAGACAGTGACAGAAAGAGCCACGTTGGTTTAGAAAGTCATAGGCCAGGCTATGTTTTGAGACATCCAGAGAAAATCTGTTTGGAGCAAATGAATTATTTGTTCCAGCCTCTGTTGCTCACCCCAAGATCAATTGATGATCTTGAGTGTAATATTTATTGAAAGTTATTTCCTTTTTTTCCTTAAGGTGACTACTTTTTACTCCAAAGTGAAAGCTTTTATAGCCATGTAAGAATTGTATTCAACAAACTGTTAAGGTAGCATTTCTCTCATGTGGTAGCAATCTAAATTTCTAGAGCAAACAAGATTACATAAAATGTGTTTGTAAGAAAATGTTTTGGAAAAAACGTCAAACCGATTATGGTGATTTCATCTGGGAAATGGAATTATCATGCAATAAAGGATGTTCACCTTGCACTATGTGTACTTCTGCATTGCTGGAATAGTTTTTTTTTTGTTTCTTTTGTTTTTTTTGAGACAGAGTCTCACTCTGTTGCCCAGGCTAGAGTGCCGT
>VBSM01003148.1:6805091-6834877 GCA_008086735.1 Cheirogaleus medius | reverse complement strand
CCCCCTGTCCCATTGTAAGGAGAAGGATGTTGACGACTGCTGGTTCTATTTCACGTACTCCGTGAGTGGGAACGGAGAGATCACTGTTCATGTTGTGGAGACTCCAGGTAGAACTCTGATCATTTGAGAAATCCTTTTCATTTGCTTTGTATCTTGTTTTTACAATTTAGGCCAATCGTCAGGTTCCCTAATATCCTGGAACACTGTCCAGCTGGATTATTTTAGCTTTAAGTGGGGAAGTTTTTCATCTCTCAAAAGCTTAATATAGTATTTAATTTACTGTATAAAAAATAAGGAAAAGAGAGATCAGATTTTAAGTTTTCTGAGTGGAGAGTTTGAAGATTAAATGCAGTAATTCATACAAGGCACTTAGGATAATGCCTGGCACTTAGAGGTGCTTAGTAAGAGTTATATCATTACTGATGACATTTAAATTTGAGCTTCATTTAGACTTGGATACTGGGAAAGATAATTTATTAAAGGATGTTACAGTGCTGAATGTGTCCAACTTCTCAGAAGATAAAACATTTTTTATCTTGGCTTTTCTAGTAGCTTTTTTGTAGATTCTTTGGAATTTTCTACTTTAGTGTACAGGTTTTTGTACAATACAAGTTTTCATTTCTTTTTGGTAAATACAAATAGTGGAATTTTGGAGCATATGGTAAGCATATGTTTAACTTTATAAGAAGCTGCCAAACTATTTTTTAAAGTCTCCATACTGGTTTGCATTATCACGTACGTGTTTTACAAATATTATCCCCTAGTCAGTTCATCTTTTTCATTTTTTTCTAACAGTGTCTTGAACACCAGAGGTTTTAATTTGATGAAGTACAGTTTACCAACTTTTTCCTCTATGGATCTTGCTTTTACTGTTATATCTAAGAACTCTTTGCTTAACCCAAGATTGTAAGGTTTTTTCTCCTGTTTTCTTCTAGAAGTTTTGTAGTTGTCAGTTTTACATTTAGTTCTATAACCCATTTTGGGTTAATATATGGTGAGAGGTTCAAATTTTTGCATATGAATGCCCAATAGTTCCAGCACCATTTGTTGAAAAGAGTGTCCTTTTTCCACCTTTGCTGAAAGTAGATGACCTTACATGTGTACACCTATTTCTGACTCTGCATTGTGTCCCATTAATCTGTGTGTCAGTCCTCTAGCTATACCACACTGTCTTGAGCTTTATAGGTAGACTTGAAAGCAGGTAATGTGAGTCTTCCAACTTTGTTCTTTACTAAAAGTGTTTTTGAAATACTTACCTAGTTCTCTGCCTTCCATGTAAACGTTAGTGTTAGCTTGCTGATTTCTATAAAAGTTCTGCCAGGGATAGCATTGAGTTTATAGATCAAATTGAGGGGAATTGACATCTTAACAGTTATGAAGTCTTTTAATTCATGGACATAGAATATCCCTGCATTCAGGTCTTAAAGATTTCTTTTTATCAGTGTTTAATAATTTTTAACATGCAAATTTTGTACGTCTTATTAAATTTACACATAAGTTTTTCATGATTTTTGATGCTATTATAAATGATATGTTTTAAAATTTCTATTTCTAAATTGTAGAAATAAATTTATGTATATATCATCTATAGAAAAATACATAAGACTTTTGTTGACTGATCATGTATCCTGTAACCTTGTAAATTTACTTGTTCTAGTAGCTGTTTTACAGATTGTTTGGAATAATGTGCATTCATTTATGTGGGGTTTTTTATTCGTATGTTATTTGATTCCTATCTTTTTTTTATAAGATATTGCCCAGTAAAAGCAAGATCCATAAAGTAAAGAAACTCTTCATGGTTATGGCTGGACTTTGCACATACTAGTCCCTTGTGTGCTCATCATTACCTTCTTCTTTTCTAGAGTGTCCCACTGGTCCAGACATCATCCCAATTGTAGCTGGTGTGGTTGCAGGAATTGTTCTTATTGGCCTTGCATTACTGCTGATTTGGAAGCTTTTAATGATAATTCATGACAGAAGGGAATTTGCTAAATTCGAAAAGGAGAAAATGAATGCCAAATGGGACACGGTAAGTTACTAAACATACAAAAAGTAAGGTGGCTCATAAAATAAATATAACACTTCTAAGACTTGTTTATTAACTGTAAGAGTGATTATTAAAGTCTTCTTTAAATGTTTTATTCCCCCAAAAGTGTATTATTCAAAATGTTTGCATTTAGTGAAAAACAGAAAGCATCCTAAATATATCCCATTGAAATAAAACATTACAAGAATATATGTATGTTCTGGGTACTGTAGCCATAATTTTTATTTCTTTGATAGTTTTGATCCTAAATCTGCTCTTCTGCCTTTTTGTCTAACACAAAATAGAATCCTACATAACGTTATCTGTGTAGCAAACTATGCAGCGGAAAGCTTCTCTCTTAAAAAAGAAAAAAAGAACCAACATGGAAAGCAGCCAGACTCAAAAGGCTACATACTCTGTGATGCCATTTCTATGAGATTCTGGAAAAAGGCAAAACTATAGAGGCAGAAGTCAGATCAGTGGTTGCTAGGCGCTGGAATAGGGGAAAGGGTTGACCACAAAGGGGCATAAAGGATCTTTTTGGGATAGCTTGATTATGGGTGTGTTCATGTGTTTGAAATCTAATGGAACTCTGTACTTAACAAAGGTATATTTTACTCTATGGAAATTACATCTCCATAAACCTTGCTTTATACAAAAATTTTGAAAGCCCTAAGTGACTGAAAGTTTATACCAGCATTTAGTGTTTTGAAATACGGAGTCAGAGGGTGAGGTGGCTAAATGTCAGCTCCGTGTATTCATCTTTTGATACAAGAAGGCAGTGACTTTCTTCAGTATCTTTAAATTATAAATGAGTTTTAGTCAATTCCATTTTACTACAATTTGCTTGGGTTTAAAAAAAAAAAGTTACGAATTTCAAAAGTATAGAAATAGTAAAAATTCCCTTTATAGTGTTGAAACACTATAAATGTCAGTTTTCTTTCTGATGAAATCATTAGACACTATTTCTTTTACTTTAGCAAGAAAATCCAATTTACAAGAGTCCTATTAATAATTTCAAGAATCCAAACTATGGACGTAAAGCTGGTCTCTAAGTTGCCGTTCGTATCTTCTTTCACTTTCTGCCTTTGCATGTGAACTTTTATCATTTTTTTACTGCACTGTGTGTCCTTTATCACTATTGCTGGTTTTTTTAAAAGTCTGGCTTTATTTATATGGCTGTATTGTGGCTTTTCTTATTGTGGCTTTTCTTTTTGTGTGTTAACTTAGGGTTTAGAAGGCCTTTAAAATAAGTTTTGTGGTATGGAAACAACAGCCGTGTTGTAGTGAAAAGAGAATGTGCTTTGTGTGCTTTGCAACTGGACAGACCTAGAGTCAGATCCCAGCTTTACCACTTAGTAGAACAGTATTGAGACATTCACCTCCTAGAGATTTGGTTTATCTCATCTGTAACAGAGAGTCAGTGGTATCTATTGTATGGGATAGTGGTTTTTAGCAAACACACTACAGTATATGAAATCAGTCTGTCAGCTAGAACCGTCACTACACTTCTGTGGCTCGGGTAGTGTTATCCTTAAATAACAAATTGTGTGTAAATTTTAGGGTTGAATAGTGAAAATTGAACATGAAATCCAAATTGCAAAATAGAAAAATAATTGCAACCTGGTATAATATTTGTATAGTATACAACTGTAATCTCATTATTATTCATTTTAGAAAGATTTGAGATTCTTTATTTCTTGATTATACCTTGAAATTTCATTAAAAGCCAGAGGACCATATTAATGTATATATATGTGTGTGTATATATGTGTGTGTATGTGAATGATCCTAATTTTCAAATCTGAGATTGAATTCTTTTATATAACAAAGACTTTAAAGAGAAAGTCTTATTATAGTTTTAAATTAAAACTTACTTGAAATGTAATGGTTGTTGTAAGGCTTGCTTATCCTGTTCTCCAAGCTTGGGTAAGTTATATTGGTGAATGTATATTTCACCTGGATGATGAACTTACCATTTTCTCTAATATCAATAGTGGACAGAACTGTTGCTTAGTTTCAAACTGGTTTTTTTTTTGTTTTTGTTTTGAGACAGAGGCTCACTCTGTTGCCTGGGCTAGAGTGCTCTGGTGTCAGCCTAGCTCACAGCAACCTCAGACTCCTGGGCTCAAGCAATCCTTCTGCATCAGCCTCCCGAGTAGCTGGGACTACAGGCATGCACCACCATGCCTGGCTAATTTTTTCTATATATTTTTAGTTGGCCAATTAATTTCTTTCTATTTTTAGTAGAGACAGGGTCTCGCTCTTGCTCAGGCTGGTTTCGAACTCCTGACCTTGAGCGATCCTCCCGCCTCGGCCTCCCAGAGTGCTAGGATTACAGGCGTGAGCCACTGCACCCGGCCTCAAACTGTTAATATCTGAATTTTCATGAAATGCTTTCAGCATATTTTAATATAATCACTTAAGCCCCTAAAACTCTTGGATAAAATAGGTTAATTGTGATAAGAACTGAATTCTCCTGACTGGTGATCCAGAACTCTTCTTTCCTTTCCCAGCTGACTGACTGTAATAGCTCCTGGAAGGATTCAGCTTGTCTCACTTCCTCCCTTACTGTGCAGTTAATGATGTTGGTAATAGTTACAATAATAGCTAACACTTATATAATACTCATGTCTCAGGCATGGTTCTAAACACTTAATCTGTATTTAATCTTCATAGTGAAGATTAGTGAAGCAGCTATTTTTATTCCTATTTCACATATGAGGAAACTGAGGCACACAAGGGCCATAAGTAATTTGAGCAAGTTCACATCGCTAGTTAGTCGGAGGGCTGAAATTCAACCCCAGCCAGTTGGACTCCAGTGTCCATGTTCTTATCCACTGCATTGTACTGGTAACAATCACATATCTTCAGGAGACTCTGTTACCTGGTTAGGAAGAGCTAGATCACTCTTTATAGAGAATTATAGCATTTTGACAATTTCTTGTAACTCAGAATAGTACTGCTACTGTGGGTAAATGTTGTAACAGGGAAGTCACTTCACATAGAGTCCAACACTGCAGTTACGTTTATTTACTCGATTGGAAGTGCATTTATAAACTGATAATGAATAACAGCCTAAAATACAAGAATGTTTAATATTTTTAAGAGATATAGGAAGTACTGAGAATGTTAGAAATCATTAACTTGTCAGATTTTTATTTCTAAGTAGATTTTAAGGCTTTTTTAAAAGTTTGATTTGATGGCAGAAAATTATAGTCAAATTCATATATGGCCAGGTTGGTACGTATTTGTATTAATCTAAGTCTTGACACATTTTCCTGTTTCTTGCCTAATACTTTAGAAAGTTATTTTAAGAGAATACTGATTAGCCAATGAAATTTCTGGGATTTTTTTTTTTTCTTTTTTATTTGTAGGTCAAAAATAGTCAAATAATTAACAACTTTATGTGGTTATTATTTCTCACATGAGACAAAATTTGTCCTACTGAGAGGTGAAATTTTTGCTTTTGGCATATGTTTATACCTTGAAGGAAATTATCTATAAATAATTATAATTTAAACTTAATATTTGTATTGTTAATTTAATTTTTGGCTAAAATGTTACTACTTGAGCCAAAATTCAAGAAGCAAAAGTTTGGTAAAAATTTCTGTATATGCATTAGTGCATTCCAGGCAAATTAATGACTACAGATTATTCCACAAGATTCAAGAAAAATTAAAGTTGAAATTAATGAATGAGTATCAGTAAAATAAATTATGGATTGTAAAGCACTTTTCTGATATGGGACTAAGGTTTGCCAGTCAATTACATCATTAACATATTTACATATTTGGGATAACAGGCACTGTAATTATTTTGGCACATAAGACTACCATGTAGGTAGTTAAAAAGAACATATCACATTATCAATTTACAACTGTTCAAGTGGGTTGAAAAAATTATCTTTTCCCATCTGCTGTTATATAAATTTAAAAGTGGATTCCAAATCTCCCGCAGTTATGTTATTTTATATATCAGTATATAATAGAAATGTTTCTGTGGCTACCACTGTCAGCCACTCCAGAGTGAGCACAAAGATGACATTTCACCGAGTACAGAGAGCTTCGTTTCAGAATATAACCCTGTTCTCTTGATTTAAGTAAACTTTGTTTTTTGCTGAGGTAGGGCTGGGGTTGCACTCGTGAACGATGGAACTAATCTGGATTATTTTAGCTTACCTCATTTAAAAGGATGCCTAATGCAAATAGTGAGATTAATTTTACCTCTAACCTTGCATGTTAAACTTTTGCTTGTATGGACTTTGAAGTAATAAATATAAATGTTTGTGTATATGACAAGACAAACTTTTCTCCAAAGGTAAGTTCTTCCATATAAATTATACTTTGGAATCATCAGTAATATAAAGCTTTGTAAAATTTTTTTGTCCTTCTTTTACAATTCTTAAGTATTAAATATATTAGATTTATCTTATGCATTAAAAAGAAAATTAAATAGCAATTTATTTTCCCAACATATTTGAAAGAATGAGCAGTACTGGCCTTATATGCAGATAGGAGGATGGAAAGGACAAGTCTGATTTATTTGTACTCTATGACTTTTTAAGAGGTAGTTGCCAGGGTCCAGTTTCCTGACCTCCAGTTTGAAAGTCTGCTGTAATGACTGTACATGCATTAGCTCCAGTTAAGATTCGAGCTCAGAATCTGATAACTCTGAATGATTTCATTGTCCAGAACATATGATGTTTGTTTCTGAGGGATCCTGAGTTTCCTCCACGTTTCTGAAACAACCAGTCAGGTTGTGTTTTGAGCAGTGGGGGATGAGGGCTAAGGTGTGTTGCCATGTTCTTTTTTTTTTTTTTTTTTTTTTTTTTTAGAGACGGGGTCTCGCTCTTGGTCAGGCTGGTTTCGAACTCCTGACCGTGAGCTATCCACCCGCCTCGGCCTCCCAGAGTGCTAGGATTACAGGCGTGAGCCACCGCGCCCGGCCTATGTTGCCATGTTCTGATTGGCATTGAGACTAGTGGCTGAGACGAAATCACAGTGCTTTATTTGGTTGGTGTCTTGCAGGACCAGCCTTTATATGCCACAGTTTCCCTTAATGGTTTCCCGTCTACAGGATGAAGTTCTGACTTCTAAGCATGGCACACAGGGCCTTTCATGACTGGCACTGCCTTGTCTCCTTCCCCTTCTTCACACCTTAAATCATATGCCACCCCCCCACACACACACACTTAAGAACTTCTGAACTACAGAATATTTTTACATAAATGTGCCATTCTTTTCCCTATACCTTGACTTTGCACAGATTTCTATTTACATTTCAATAATTTATCCATAGTCAATTTCACTATGAAAATGTCTTATCTTCCCAGATAAAGTTTATCACTTTTTTCTTATACTATTCCCAGATTATTAGAATGCCTTATTTTCACATCTGTCATCCATGAAACTACTGTCCTTGAGGGCAGAAATTGTGGCACCAAAAGCCAGATCCAAACATAATCTGCAGTGAAATATGAATAAAATTTTAAAAACAACAATTACTTTTAGATGCTTTCTATAAATATCTTTTTAAAAATCACCTGCACTCTATAGTGAGATGTAAAGCTAATCATTCTAAAATCTTAATTCTTGCCTAAAATATTGCTCTGATAGTTAAATATTTTTGATTTGTACTGACTGTAATTTCCTCTGAAAGGGGGTTATTTGACCACATTTCTCATTTGGCTTTCAATCCTACTTTTCAAATTATAAGAACAGGGGAAAGAAGAATGCTATAGCAGATATTTAAACATAAGATTTAACATAAGAGAATTTTTAAAGACAATGGTGGTATGGGGTTATATGTTACTTTCTGCTGAAAACATCACTGTCAGTATATTTTTGGATCTTGAAAGATGTCTTTGTGTTTATGGCTTGGAGTCACTTGGTAGGCTTCATTTCAGTACTCTTTGCTAAAATATAGTATTGCAATAAAACATCTCACCAATATGATATTGAAGAATGACAATTATTTCATGAAGAACAGTAATTATTTTAGTTAGCATTCTAAGCAAATTTGACAGTGTGACTTGGTGATTGTCACCAAGTGTGCCCTCAGTGACTCTATGACAGCCTTTACCTGAGAAGTCTAATGCAGTCACTTTTGTGGACGAGCCGGAGGAACACATCTCCCTCACCGCAGTGAAAGCCCACAACTCCTGTCTTGGTTGTCAAACACCTGCTGTGCACAGAAAGGGATGAGAATCAGGCAATTGGTGGCAGCAGAGGTAACACTTCTTTAAGATGCATGTGTGTTACAAACACATTGCAGATGAGTTCAAAGGCATTCCCAGCACATTCCCTGCCATGGAGGACATTCTTAAATCAACCCACCAGTGGAGTAAGGACTCAAGGATGAAACAGCACCAGAAAACAGGGACATCATTAAGACTTGGAGAACAAAGCTTTGATTTTTCATTTTGATAGAAGCCATTATTAATGTCTTTAAAACAGTTGTGATACCTGGACAGATAAAATAGAAATAACTTCTTAAAATAACTGTAACTTTCAATCTTGATTTATAAAAGTAATACTACATGATTTTACTATAATAGAGTAACCAATAATTTTTCTCACCTTTTTTTTTTTTTTTTTTAGGGTGAAAATCCTATTTATAAGAGTGCCGTGACAACTGTGGTCAATCCGAAGTATGAGGGAAAATAAGTACTACCTGTGCAAACGTCACAGCACTGAATGCAAAAGTAGCAATTTCCATAGTCACAGTAAAATAGCTTTAGGGCAATATTGCCATGGTTTTACTCATGTGCAGGTTTTGAAAATGTACAATATGTATAATTAAAAAAATGTTTTTATTATTTTGAAAATAATGTTATAATCCATGCCAGGGACTGACAAAAGACTTGAGACAGGATGGTTATCCTCGTCAGCTAAGGTCACATTGTGCCTTTTTGACCTTTTCTTCCTGGACTATTGAAATTTGGATACAGTGCTAAAGTACTGAACACAAGGAGGGTTTCTATTAATCATGTATTGAAACTGATTTTTTAGCTTTACAAATACGTCAGTTTTCAGTTATACAGAATCCAAAGTAAATGTCTTGCTAGCTAGTTTAGGATTGTTTTAAATCTGTCATTTTGCTATTTGCCTACTAGACATGACTGATGATATATATATGAAAGACAAGGATGTTGAGAGTTACTGGTGTAAAATAGTTTTAAAACAGTTGCTCTATAAAGGCCATGGGGAAAAGTTACAGAGTTAGGAAGGAAAAACAAATAGCTTTAAAACCTGTGTGCCATTTTAAGAGTTACTTAATCTTTGGTAACTTTTATGCCTTCTCTTTATAAATACAAGCCTTAGATGAAAGTGCTGGGAAATTTTCTGCTAAAGAGTCCTTGATTTTGGCACTATCTACGTAAAGGCCGTAATTTACAAAGTGTTCGCTAAATGGGGACCTTTTAAGTTGAATTTATTTTATTATTTTGTTTAATGCCGGTGCTTTTTATCACCTCTCCTAATCCTTCAATGTATTTGTTTGCAATTTGGGGGTAAGACATTTTTTATCAGGACTTTTTCTTTGAAGTTTTAGCTGTAAATTTGCCTTTTTAATGACCGTGTGAAGTTGTCCTATGGCCTATGTAACAGCTGTCACTTGCGCAAGTCTTATTTTCAGTTAGCCGTAACAAACCACTGTATATTTACTTTTCACTATTTGAGTTGCCCATCTTGTTTCATACTGGTCACATTCTTGTTTTAAGTGCCTTTTAATTTTAACAGTTCACTTTTTACAATGCTATTTACTGAAGTTATTTATTAAATAAAAATGCCTAAAATACTTCAATCGGATGTTTTGGCTGTATGTATATTGACATATTTTGTCAGTTTGTGTGTATGAAATTTTTATAGGTTAAAGAAGTTGAAGGAAAACATTTCTGGCTGGTGGGTATTTTTCTTAAGAAGCTAAAACATAATTTTTTAAAAAAAAGATGTGCTAGGGACAGAAGGAGAATGGTACGATAAAATGCAGACTTTAAGACTATCTTTGGGCTCGCTAAATAATATTGGATAGATCCTACCTGTCTGTGATGGGAGATAGATTTCATCCCCACATAAAGCAGAATTAACTTTTTTTTTTGAGGCAGAGTCTTACTTTGTTGCCCGGGCTAGAGTGCCGTGGCGTCAGCCTAGCTCACTGCAACCTCAAACTCCTGGGCTCAAGCAATCCTACTGCCTCAGCCTCCCGAGTAGCTGGGACTACAGGCACGCACCACCATGCCCGGCTAATTTTTTCCATATATTTTTAGTTGGCCAATTAATTTCTTTCTATTTTTTAGTAGAGACGGGGTCTCGCTCTTGCTGAGGCTGGTTTTGAACTCCTGACCTCGAGCGATCCGCCCGCCTCGGCCTCCCAGAGTGCTAGGATTACAGGCGTGAGCCACCGCGCCCGGCCCAGAATTAACTTTTTATGAACATTGTCTTAGAGCTGTTATTAGAAGCTGGAAATTATGTTATTTAAGATATAGAGAGGCGATTGTCACTTTTCTGATAAGAAAAATTAGGAAAAAATTTTATTTTCATTTCACTTTGGTTTATTTATGTTCAGACGTACATATGCATTAAAAATACTTATGTAAAGCTTATTAAAAGAAATATATATTCCTTCCTTGAGCACGCAACAAATGTCAGAAAGGTTTGGGGGCGGGGGTAGGATTGTGTTAAAAATTTCAACCTTTCATCCTCTCATGGGTACAGTATTCCTCACACTGTGAACTGATGCTCTTCTTACTCCACTGAGATGTGCTTCCTTGCTTAGGCTAAATAAAGCATCTTTGAGGTGAGAGTTATGTACTTGTACTAGTTCATAAGATCCATGAGAAAAATCGCCCTCTTTCACATATTGTTCTGTATCTCCCTGTTTTATCCTGTTACCACCATCCACAGTCCCGTTTACCTTATTTCCGTATGACTGAGACATAATTAGTGGTCAGCTAATTGTTGGACAGAGATTTTCTTTATGCCTTGAAGCAACACATCTGTCAGCCTTCGCCAAAGGCTCTGTGTGTGTATATTGTGGAATAACTTCAACATTCCATCACTTTACAACTCTTCCTTGGCCTTCACTTCCTCCATGCACAGATCTTTAGTTTCAGCCAGTGTTGAAAGCTTACCACCTTCTCAGTTTTTACTTGGGCATGCACATTTCCCTGGGAATACAAATGATCTTTTTTTTTTTTTCTTTTGAGACAGAGTCTCCCTCTGTTGCCCGGACTAGAGTGCTGTGGGGTCAGCCTAGCTCACAGCAACCTCAAACTCCTGGGCTCAAGCAATCCTCCTGCCTCAGCCTCCCGAGCAGCTGGGACTACAGGTGTACACTACCACAACTGGCTAACTTTTTTTCTATTTTTAGTAGAGACTGGGTCTCACTCTTGCTCAGGCTGGTCTCAAACTCCTGACCTCAAGTGATCCGCCTCGGCCTCTCACAGTGCTAGGTTACAGGCGTGAGCCACTGCACCCAGCCACAAATGATCTTGATCCCCAGGAATATGACAGAGCTCTTCAAAACCACCGAAAGACTTTTCCCACCCCAGTTTCACCTTTTAAGTTTTTTGGCCAGCCTTTTGGTTACTGCATCCTGTATCACTGTCTTGGGCACTTTCAATATTAGTTAATTGCTGTGATTGTTTTGACATACATATTGGGGATAGATTATACCAAGCAAGCTCTGAGTCAGTTCAAATAAGTGCTGATAATTAGACTTTGCCATGAGCTTCCAGAGAGCTCAAGTGATGACAAGTGTACAGGCAAGGGACTTTTTGGGGACATCCAAACCTATAAAGTGGCTGCTTTGTTTAACAAATGCTATTCTGCTATCCACAGCTACAGAGATTTTGAGGCTGTTGGCTTTCAAGCTACAGTGGATCTAGGGCAAGAGCAATGGGGACATGCGGAAAAACTAAAACCAAACCAAACCAAAACCACCACAAAGATTCCAATTCTCATGGAGATTCCATTTTATTATCATTTTTAATGCTCCTTAGATTGTTGTAATCTTTTGGTAACTGTCCAGAGTTCTGAAAAAGTTAATTTAAACAATTATACAAGTGTTCTCTCCTTATATGGTGGAGCAGGTTTTCTGATGTCCTTACGCCACAATTTCAGAAGTGTTTCTGAGGCTACCTCTTTTGAAAAACATCACATCCAGTCAGACACTCTGAGACTCAGGGCTGTCAGGGTAACCTTAGGGTCATTTATTTTTCCTCCCTCTTTAGATTACTGTATGTCAATTGCCATCAGTACTATGGTGGGGACAATTCATCCTCCTTGTCCCACACTCACAAAACCTAGACACCTGACACCTGAGGAAATTTTGGGGGCACCCAACAGGTTTAAAACTTTCCCTCCCATTCTGTACACATTTTCATTAGTTGTAGCTGTTTGTCTAGAGTGAGCTTTCTAGTATGTTGATAGAATACCAACAATTCTTAAGTCACAAGTAAATTTACCTTCTTAGGATGGTCATTAAAATGAATCTCGGGAGACAGGAGTGAGGCTTGTATCTGAGTCCCAGTGTTTGAATCCAGAAAGAAGTGTCTTTGCATCCCTCCTGCAGTGACAAGTAGAGATCAGCAGGGGGTGACATCATTACTACAGACCTGTGCGTTCTGTAGGAGCCTGACCCAGCGACCTGGTGCCCAGGGAATTCTTCACGGAATCAGAATGCTTCTGGCTTTTTCTTTGCAAAATTAAAAACAAAACAAAAAAAACCCCGACATTTTTGAGGATTGTGAATCAGACGCTTTGTCCTGGAGTCATGTGGCAGCATAAAAAGGCAGAGTAAGAATGGAGGCAGAGTAAAGAAAACTCTTTGTCCAACTTCCCCATGCATCTCACTAGCTGTGCTTTGCCCAAGTGACACGCCAGCATTCTGAGACACAGCACACATAAAAGTCAGATTTGTCCCCAGACTGGTGCTGGAGATGTTTAAGTAGTGGTCAGCCCCAGAGCTCGAACCCGAGAAGCGATCTGGGATCCTGTCCCCCCCCCCCCCCCCCCCCCCCCCCCCCCGCATGCTGTAGCTTCCATCACTATTAACATACATCATACACCGAGGGGCCTTCCCAGGCGGCTGCTGTGCCTGCTACTCGGGGTGCAGGTGAGCTTGGCCAAGGCTCCTGGGAAGGCAGATGCAGAGGGCAGCCAAGTCACAGGCAGGGAGAAGGACCCTGCAAACACTGATATCCATTACATCCTGGAGGAGGGACAAGAGGGAAGGACAGTGCTGGCGTGGGCTTGGGAGGTGGTGTCAATGAGCTAGGGGGTCAGGATGCTGAGGACTGTCTGTCCTTTGCAGTGAAGGAAGTTGAGGAGGAGGAGTGGGGCCTAGACCCTGGTGCAGACACCCCAGAGCTCTGCTGAGGCAGATAGGCTGCAAGTCTCTTATCCACCCTCCAGCCCCAGAGGAGAGAGAGGGGCCCTGCACGCAAATGTGCGCCTCTTCCCCTGCCCAACTACACCCTCCCTGGGCCTGTGTGCAGCCCCAGTGGGCCTGGGCTTGGCCCATGACATGGTATGATAGCTGATGAATCCACCTAATCATTCCACTTCTGGCTATAATTATAATTATTTCTGAAATTTGCAAATACTCTTTATTAAAATAAAAAGATTTTATACCTAGGCAATTTTGGAAACCTAACTTTAAATAAACTAAACTATATTCACATGGCATTTCTTATTAATCACATCAATGTACTTTTCTTCATTCTTGGCTTCTCCTATTGGCAGCACCCGCAGAGCCCGCAGGAAGGAGGGTGTGCAGGGAGGGAGTCGTTCTCTGCATGGGCTTCAGCAGGTACCTCTCCGTGCTCCCGGGGGCGCCGACCCTCCCAGCCGCCTGAGCCCCCGGCAGCGCAGATCTAGGGGTCAGATGCAGGCGGAGGCCAAGCCTGACAGTCGGCCGATGGCAGTGGCGGCACAGCGGCGGGAACCGGCCGCTCAGTCCCATCCCCGTGGCAGGTCAGTGCACAGCGCCGGCGGCCCCTCGTCCCGCTCCGCAGCGTCCGAGCTGCAGCCGCGACCTACGTGCCACGCGGGCAGCAGCGGCCGGCACAACCCAACCCCGCGCGCGCCCCCAGCAGCGCGGACCTGGGGGCCCGATGTCGCCGCGCGGCCAAGCCGAGCAGTCGGCCTGGCGGCACAGATCCCAGGTGCCCGCGGGGGTGCCCGGCCCCGTCCCAGGTGTCCGTGGGGTACTCAACCCCTCCCAGGTGCCCGTCCGCGGAGTGCTTGGCCCCACCCCAGGTGCCTGTCCGCGAGATGTCCGGCCTCGTCTCAGGTATCCATCCGCGGGATGCTCGGCCCCGCCCGTCCCAGGTGTCCGTCCGCGGGGTGCCCGGCCCCATCCCAGGTGTCCGTCCGCGGGGTGCCCGGCCCCATCCCAGGTGTCCGTCCGCGGAGTGTCCGGCTCCGTCCCAGGTGTCTGCGCGGTGCTCGGCGCTAGCGGTCGGCTCCGCGCGGCTCGGGCGGCTGTGTGAGGCCGGCCCTCAGGCGGGGCAGGCGGCGCAGTGAGTACCACTGAGGCAGCCCGGGAGAGCGCCACCGGCGTCAGGGGCGCGGAGCGGCAGCCCTGGCCGGCACAGCGCGGGCCGCAGAGAGATTTTCTTAGGACAGGTTCCCTGAGCCTTCGCGCATGCGCAGCAGGACCCCGAGTTCTAGGGTCCCCCCCCTAGCTCTCCGCACCGGTCCCCCGCACTGTGTTCACCGGAGTCGCCCGGCTGCCGTTACTGGTCCGACCGGCGGGAAACCGATGTTCTCTCGTCGGAGGCCATAGTGAGACCCTGTCGTCTTACCAGCGTTGGGAGCCAGAGGCTGCGACGAGCCAGGGGGAGCCAGGTGTCCCCGAAGCCCCACGGCCTCTACCACAAGGATTTGGCTTTGAGAGCAGGAAGGAGGAGTCGCCCTAGGGCTCCTGCGCGGGCCAGCGGAGGATGGGGCCGGCTCGGCGCGACAATGGTGACAATGGTGTCTGCTCACAGCCCTGGCGCCACGTCTGGGACGAAGATCTTGGGAAGGCAGCGAAAATGAAGCAGATCTTCTTGCTCAGGCTTGGATGACAGACACATGATGAACAGGTAACGGGAACCGTGAGCCTGGCTGGGGCGGCCAGGAGGAGGGGAGAGGGCGCATGGGGGGTGGGGGGCATGGTCTTCCCAGGCCCGGGAGGAGGAGCCCGAGCCCCCTTGTCATCCCAGGTGCTGGGACTTCTTGCCCCCTGCAGGCTCCTCAGCAGTTTTGGTACCAGTGGTTTGTGGTCATGCAATGGTGTAGCTTGGTGTTAGCTCATTGGCCAGGGCTCAACACATAAAAGAATCAGCAGTATGCTCCTTTTTAGACAAATAATACATTAAAAAGCTATCTTTTTCATTAGTATCAAGTCCATACAATTCAATAAAAATCTTCACTGCTGAAAGCACTGAGATATTTATATTTCCAAACTTAAGCAATTTTTTGAGTTCCCAAACTGGTAATAACCTCAGGTTTTAGATTATTCTTCTGAACATCCATATCAAATAGACTGATTTTTAAACCTCCATGAAAACTAAATTCTCCATTTTCATATCCATTTAACATCTTTTTTCTCATTTTTAAGAGGTTCTTAAATCTGCAGGAATGGACACAATAAGTTTTTTTCAGAGTAAATATTGAATAATTGTTTAAACAGATAACATGTTTTAGCATATAAATGAAACAAATCTATAAATTATGATCCTCTCTCATTTGTTTCAACCTAACATTGTTTGAAAACATTGTAATAAAATTAGAGTCTCAGATAAATAATATGGAAAAAAATTCTATGTCTCTCTTTACTGCCCGTTTCTGAGATAATGCCGTATCTCAATAACAGCCTGAGAATGAGCTTTGACACTCTGGATAACTTTTGTGAATTAGTCTTCAACCATTCTACCACTGCATGCTGTGGGGGACATTTCCTTGTCCAACCACAATATGCCACCTAATCTACATCATTCAGGAATATCACTGTACCTTGACCTTGCATGTTGTTTTAGCACATACAACATTTCTCTATGTAAAATGCTTTGTTTTCTCTTTGTTACACCATTGAGGACAGAGGGTAACTTATTTCATCTTTTACTTCTATATATTTCTGAGGTCCACAACAATGCCATGTATGGAAGAGGTGTCCAATAAAACATTGGTTGATGAAATACCATTCTATTCTTTCAAAGGAACATTTCTTATTTTGGTTCAACTATGGCTGGCTCTCCATATGTGTCAGAGAAGACAAAGTGAAACAACACTAAAGTAATGCAAGTTTAATCAAAGTTTCCTAAAATTAACCGATTTCACAATCGAGAGTAGGGAAATGAGTCTGCTTTAGACTTTGCTGTATCAGATTTAAATAAAACATGACAAAGAATTACTATTTCTATACAGTAATTTAGGAGTTGTTTGTTTGTATAATAGTGTGTAATAAATATTGCAGATTTAAACATTTTGTCCAAATTTCCCCAAAATATGATAGTTTAAGCCTGGACTCTATGAGAAGCTGAAGATGAAAACCAAATACCCAAGTACATCCAAGAAAAATGTAGGTAAAGCTTTTGGAAACTCAAGATCCAAAAGTCTTATTCTTAATCTGTGACTTCCTTCCTATGCAAGCCCTTATTTCCTCAATTTTGAAAAAGAGATGGTGTTTCTACTTTCAGTCAAGGAATTTTTAAAAGTAATAAAGCTTTGAAGGTATACAGTCAGACTAAATAAATCTATGCTTCAGAATATTTTTCCCAAATATCATGTATATGGAAAACTGAGCAAAATAGTTCTTGCAAGGAAAATTTTATTTTACTAATGATAATGTGTCCTTTTAGACACAATTAAAATTTTTCCATGGTTGCTAATATTTCCACTCATTGATACCCAATTTTAGTTCTTTTCTTCATTGAACATGAAATTGGCATAGATGCATATAGATAATAGATATAAATGAGATACACATATCACATTGTTTATTTATTTATTTATATTTTTGAGACAAAGTCTCACTCTGTTGCCCGGGCTGCAGTGCCTTGGCGTCAGCCTAGCTCACAACAACCTCAAACCCCTGGGCTCAAGCAATCCTTCTGCTTCAGCCTCCCAAGTAGCTGGGACTACAGGCATGTGCCATCATGCCCGGCTAATTTTTTCTATATATTTTTAGTTTGCCAATTAATTTCTTTGTATTTTTAGTAGAGACGGGGTCTTGCTCTTGCTCAGGCTGGTTTCGAACTCCTGACCTTGAGCGATCCTCCTGCCTTGGCCTCCCAGAGTGCTAGGTATATTTTTGGTTGGCTAATTAATTTCTTTCTATTTTTAGTAGAGACGGGGTCTCGCTCTTGCTCAGGCTGGTCTGGAACTCCTGACCTTGAGCAATCGGCCCGCCTCGGCCTCCCAGAGTGCTAGGCATGAGCCACCGTGCCTGGCCCAACATTGCTAAATTTTTTAAAGGAATAAAGTAAAATAATGTAATGAGTCTTTGACTTGGAATTCTTCAAATGGTCCCTTCCTGCAAGGTAATTAAAAATGCTGACCCATGTTGCAGTAGTAATTGAGAGTAAGAGAGTTAAGATGACAGAAGACACATTTCATGGCTCAAGTTGGAGACTATGTAACAAGAAATCATAAACAGACTTGTGAGGTGTAAATTTAGAGAGAAATTTGGAGAGATCTAAACTTTAAAAAAAAAAACAAACTAATCTTCCATCTTATTTGTCGCTTAGGCTTTTGATTCAAGAAACCAAGAGACCTGAGAAAAAAAATAACATTGTGCTTTTATTTTTTTCTAGTAAAATAGACAACACTGATAACTTTTCTCATTAAATAGACCTTTGTAATCATCCTGATTTACATGAGTGGTGCTAAATTACATGATTTATATGGTTTGACACAGGAAGGACGCATTTTTGAGGTTATATAGGAAGAAAAGGGATGTGAGTGCTACAGAAATGTTAAATCAGTACACTAAAGCATACGTTTAAGATGTGAGTCATAAATCTGCTACTGTGACCAGAACAACCCATATGAACAGGATTCTGAAGGACTTGACCACTTGCTGTTAAAACTGGAGAGGGCATGGGCTTGTTCCAGTTCACTCCCCCGGCACTTCTAGGAAAAGTGTTGTAATGACATGAGAACAGTAGATGGTAGAGGCTCTGTTCAGTCGCACTGAGTAAAGTGGGGCTGCATGGTTAGCTGTTTAGTGATGCTTCTAGTGCTAGGTTTAATTTCAGACTGAGGAAGTGGGTCAGTGACCTCTAAGAAATCCCCAAGCACCTGGCATTGGGAAGGAACCTCTGTTAAAGTGCGCTTTAAATACCATAAACAAACATCATACTGCAGCAGGGACTGGTAGAGGCAAGATTGATTAACCAGAGGCTGAAATCCCCATATCAGACAGCCAAATTGGTTAAACAACGTTAAGATATCACACTGCAAGAACCATTTGGAAAAGGGAGAGAGAGAGAGAGAGAGAGAGATTACAGCAAAATAGATCACAAATTGATTTCATCATAGCTAAATACAATGCTAGAAGATCAGACACCCGGAGATTTGTATCTAATAGCACCTAGATTTCAGGGTAAAACTACTACCTTGAAGAACACAAACCAGGAATGATCATAATCTAGTTTTGCTAGTGTTTGCTGAAACATTTTGTACAGTGGCTGGAAAGCAGCACCAGAGATGACATGGAATAAAATATTATTAATCTCAGGACTTTGAAAGAAGGGAAAAATTAATGAAAGGGACATGCACCAAACCAACCAAGAGGCAGCGTTGAGGTCATCTCCATGTAGCTGTAAATTCAGGCTAAAAAACTTTTCCTGGTCATGTATGGTTCATTAGAGTCTGAAATCATCTAGATAATGACCTAGTTCTACAACTCACTCAGATCTCATCGAACCATAACACTACGGAAATTTCAAGGATAAATTTCCTGGTTGCGTTCTTGTATTTATAACCTATTCCCCTGATTATTTCAACTAATCCAGATTAAATTGTTCACACCCATTCCGACATCTTAGAGGAAGACAGTCTTTTCATGTCACCCAATGGAAAGGAAGAGGATGGTGGAAGCGGGCCTTTCCTTTTATGATAGTTTTCTTAAAAGGAAGTAGTATTTCTCTAAGAGTTGTCATCAAGCGAAGGTCTTGGTGAGGACATCTTCGTGCTGCTGCAGGTGAACTGTGCCAATTCCCACTGCAGGTACCGGCAAAGGGGGACGGCTCACGAGGCGGAGCTGTCATTGCAGCAGAGAGGAAACAAAATGACATTTTGACTAGATCAGAGCTTAGTTTCATCAAGAAGGGGCATGCACTTCTCTTAGCTTAACCATAAATCACCTCTGGAAAGATAAGTTACACGGAATAGGTTGGAGGGAAATGAATGTCACCACTAACAACTAACTAAATTCCAGGCGTGATAAGGTGAGACAAGTTCTTGAATTTGTCTTATTCGTAGGTATCAGTTGGTTTTAGCTGTAGAGTTTACTTAATTAGAACTATTTACGTGTAAAAATGATTCGAGCCTAGCAAACTAGTATCAAATGAGTGAACTGCGTTTTAAAGCAGAATAGGAAGATAAACACAAGTGCATTTGCTTTTCTTGATTTCCCCCCCCCCTTTTTTTTTTTAGAGACAGGGTCTCACTCTGTCACCCAGGTTCGAGTGCTGTGGTATGATGGTAGCTCACTGTAACCTCAAACTTCTGGGCTCAAGCAATCCGCCTGCCTCAGCCTCTCGAGTAGCTTAGACTATAGGCGCATCCCACTACACCTAGATAATTGTTTTATTTTTTGTAGAGATGGGGTCTCACTCTTGCTCAAACTGGTCCCAAACTCCTGGCCTCAAGCAATCCTCCCTCCTCAGCTTCCCAAAATGCTGGGATTACTGGCGTGAGCCACCTTGCCCAGCCAGCTTTTAATTTTTTTGAGTATAAACCCCTTTTTTGAATGTGATACTGACATGTACACATACACAGCTCTATAAACATACAGTATTTTCTTCTGAAGGAATAGCCTAAAACTAGATTTTTAATTTTAGTTTATTTTTAAAGAATTAGACTGATAATAGGGGATAAACCCATTTGTTGGCCCTTCAGGAGAAACCACACACACACACACACACACACAAACACCACAAGAGAGAAAGAGCAATTACCTTGCAGGCCAGTTGCTTTTCAAACCTTGGAGAAACAAAAGACCACGGACCCATGTTCTGAGGTTCCTCCTGACTCCAGATAAGATCTATAAAAGAAGACATTCATTTCAGCACCTCAAGTAAACATATACAAGACTGTCCCCAATCTCTGATGGTTGAACCTACAATTTTTTGACTTTACAGTGGTGTGAAAGCGATAC
The DNA here is from genome assembly GCA_008086735.1 of Cheirogaleus medius. Classification (NCBI taxonomy): domain Eukaryota; kingdom Metazoa; phylum Chordata; class Mammalia; order Primates; family Cheirogaleidae; genus Cheirogaleus; species Cheirogaleus medius. The sequence goes on along the minus strand of VBSM01003148.1, from coordinate 6,814,476 downwards.
GTGTTCAGTAGAGACCATACTTCAAGTACCCATACAACCATTTTGTTTTCACTTTCAGTATAGTAATGATATTGAAGTTATATGAGATATTCCACCCTCTATAATAAGATGGGCTTTGTGTGAGGGTTCCTTCCAGTTGCTCTGGATCCTCATCAGCAGTTGATATCATCAGTTTGTCGTTTTGTTTTTTAGAGACAGGGTCTCGCTCTGTAGCCCTGGGTGGAGTGCGGCGGTGTCATCATAGCCCACTGCAGCCTTGAACTCCTGGGCTCAAGCGATCCTCCTGCCTCAGCCTCCTGAGTAGCTGTGACTACATTCACGTGCCACCATGCCCAACCTTACTGTTGAGTTTTGAGAGTTCTTTAAATATTCTAGATAGTCCTTTGTCAGATATGTATTTGCAAATATTTTCTCCCAGTTTGTGGCTTTTCTTTTTACTTTCTTTACAACGCCTTTCATGATGTGAAAGTTTTTCATTTTGATGAAGTCCAACTTTTCTTTTACGGAGTATGCTTTTGGTGTCATATCTAAGAACTTTTTGCCTAAGGTCACAAAGATTTTTCTCCTGTTTTCTTCTAGAAGCTTTATAGTTTTACATTTTACATTTATTTATATATTTTTTCCATTTTTTATTTGTTTGTTTTGTTGTTTTGTTGTTTTTTTTTTTGAGGCAGAGTCTCACTCTGTTGCCCAGGCTAGAGTGAGTGCCGTAGCGTCAGCCTAGCTCACAGCAACCTCAAACTTTTTTTTGGGGGGGGGGCTCAAGCAATCCTCCTGCCTCAGCCTCCCTAGTAGGTGGGACCACAGGCATACACCATCATGCCCGGCTAATTTTTTTTCTATATATTTTTAGTTGGCCAATTAATTTCTTTCTATTTTTAGTAGAGACGGGGTCCCACTCTTGCTCAGGCTGGTTTCGAACTCCTGACCTTGAGGGATCTGTCCGCCTCGGGCTCCCAGAGTGCTAGGATTACAGGCGTGAGCCATCACGCCCGGCCTACATTTTACATTTAGGTTTACAGTCAATTTTCATTTTATTTCTGTATAAAGTACATATAGGCATCCAGTATTCCAGCCTCCAGCCGCATTTGTTGAAAGGCTTGTCTTTTAGAATTATACTGTATTTCTCATAAATGATGGTATAGCATTAAAACCTCCCAAACTCTCAAGAAATCAGTGGTTTTAGATGAAAGAATATCAGACGGGGGACACGGAAAGAGGCTGTGAGGACACTGGCTCTAGTTGTACTTTTTGTCATATCCCTGGGCTCCATGAGATTTAATCTTCTAGTAACTCCCATGGCCCCACCACGTCTTGTCATCTGAAACAGTTTGAGTGGCTTTCGGGTGTCTGAAAACCAGAGGACCCTAATGAGGCCAAGGCCTTACCTTTAACGTGTTTGTACTTGCTCATCTCTTGCTGCAAAGAATCCAGTGGGAAAGGGCAGAGTTCCTCTATTCGGATGATGGCAAAGTCGCGCTTCTTGGCCCCCAGAGATTCCCTCTGCTTTGCCAGGGCGTAGAAATGTTTGCCGGAGCAGAACACGAGGGTCTTAACACTGTCGGTGAGAAAGGAGGGGCAGTGGGGGTAGGGCAGAAATCATTAAAGGAAGAATTGTATCAGAAGAAAGAGGAGATGATCAGATTGCAATGCCTCACTAAGGAAGCAGTGGGGGGCTCTGGGGCTGGGTTCCGGCCCTAGCGACCCTTCTCTAGCGACACACGCCTCTGACATTCACTCTTCCATGCGCACTCTAGCTCCCACACCACCGACTTAAAGGACTTCTGTCCCGAGAAAGGAGATTTCGGTCACTTTGGATTCCTGAACATGAACTAATTTTCCCATGGATTAAATTTCTGCCGCAGAGTGTGAAGGCAGAGGATTCGCATCACGTTACTTGTTTGGATCCACGGATGAATCACCGATGACCGGCTTGAATGTCGTTCCCGGTGCCATTTCCTGAAGAGCTGACACAGCTGCCTAAAGGGAGAAGGAGCCACACGTCTAGCAACAGTGGGAAAGAGCTGATGCTTCCACGGATAAGGGGTTGTCACCAAGAGTGTCGGAATTCTAGCCTAACCCTGCACATAAACACAGGTGCTAATGAACACAGTGTCTCTCCAAAAAAAATATCAGTTCTGTATACTTCGGAGTGAAGTTATGTTTCTGAGGTTATGTAACATTGCCTTTTGTCCAGTGCCACAAAATTTTAAGAATCATAAAATTTCAGTTTGATCACACAACTTTATTATGAATAAAAAATATGCTTCAAAGCCAGGCGCGGTGGCTCATGCCTATAATCCTAGCACTCTGGGAGGCCGAGGCGGGAGGATCGTTCAAGGTCAGGAGTTTGAAACCAGCTGGAGCAAAAGCAAGACTCCGTCTCTACTAAAAATAGAAACAAATTAATTGGCCAATTAAAAACATATAGAAAAAATTAGCCGGGCATGGTGGCGCATGCCTGTAGTCCCAGCTACTGGGGAGGCTGAAGCAGGAGGATCGTTTGAGCCCAGGAGTTTGAGGTTTCTGTGAGCTAGGCTGACGCCTCGGCACTCTAGCCCGAGCAACAGAGTGAGACTCTGTCTCAGAGAGAAAAAAAAAAAAAAGCTTCAATTTCTTGGATTTAGAAACATTTTATAGAATTTATATTGTAAACCAAAACAGCTAAGCCAGGGCAATTATTTCTGCTTTACGTTTTTTTCACTATCATTTGTAAGCAAAACCCATTCACAGTCAGTACAACTAGGAACAATACGTGTTTATTTCTATGAAGAAAAGAAATTTGATTAACTAGCTCAATTTAAATAAATACTTGCTGCAAAGACTCATGAGGCCACCTCCAAATGCATGAGGTTGTTTGCAGAAACACTGGTGAGAGAGAGTCAGGAGACCACCACAAATGGACCACTGCCACTGTGCAGACCATAGGAAGTCCTGGATACTGATTGGATATTGACTGCAGCCAGGCATAGGATGAGTTAAGCAAGGCACCCACAGCACAAAGTCTCAGGAGGCGCTGACTCTAGGGCTGTGAAAGTGCTGGCCCTGAGAATGGGTCCTTCCCTCCGAATGCCGGGAACTGCTTAAAACAACAGGTGGCAGCAAAATCACCTGCAGCTTTCTTCAGAACCTCTCAATCCCAGAGATAGGCTCTAAAACCTTTGGGAGCAGCACAAGATATTCTTCAACAGCCAAATTCTAAATGTCTTACTTCATCTCAGCAGTTGCAGCCAAATACATTAATTTTGTTTTAATGCTAGTCCTAATTAAAACTCTCATATGAACCTGAAAATAATTGCAGCAGATGGGATAAATAGATGCTCAATAGTATTAATATATATATATATATATATATATTTTTTTTTTTTTTTTTTTTTTGACACAGAGTCTCACTCTGTTGCCCGGGCTAGAGTGCCATGGCATCAGCCTAGCTCACAGCAACCTCAAACTCCTAGGCTCAAGTGATCCTTCTGCCTCAGCCTCCTGAAAGTGATCCTTCTGCCTCAGCCTCCTGAGTAGCTGGGACTACAGGCATGCGCCACCATGCCTGGCTTATTTTATCTATATATTTTTAGTTGGCCAATTATCAATAGTATTAATTATCTTGAATGCTTCCAATTGAGAACTAGCATATTTTTGTGATTTGAAAATGTATTGTGCCCTTAACACTTAAACAAGTAAACCAAGAGGAAATGTACCCTTGGTACGAACTGTAGCAATAGCTGTATTGTTACAGTATTTGTTTATTGAAATACAAGTCTACCTGTGGTAAATCATTTAACGGAAAAACATCTCAATAAAGGACCATAAATAATACCATTTATTTTCATCAAAATATTTTAAATTCCCCAACTTGCTACTACCAACATAGTAGTGTTTAGACTATTTGGACTTTAAAACTTTTTCTAAAATGTTATTTCTGCTCAGGCTAGGATACCGATACCAACGTGATAGTGTCTGCTATCCCTGTCTTTCGTTAAAATGGAAACAAAAGGCTACCTATATTTCCAGGTAGTATTAAAAGGTTTAAAAAAAAAAGGAAGCAGCAAAATCAATTAAAACTCTAAAGATGCTTCTATAATTTAGAAATATAATGAGATAGAAAACAGAGAAAAATGGAGTACAAAGAACGACAGGAGGAGAAAGGGTTGACAAGCCAGCTTTTTCCACTTACAGGGAGCCTGAGTAACATCTTCGGAGAAGCGACAATGAGGGGTTTTCTGAAGTTCCGGACCATCTGTCTTCTGAGCAAGTGGAAATACTGTGCAGGAGTCGTGGGGTGAACCACGAACATGTTCACGGTGTCTCCGTCCACCCCCTCCTCTCTGCTGTCACACATCTGGGAGGGAAACGGGAAGATCATCTATCTCAGTCACAGTGACAATGGGCTAGCCAAAGGGAAACATGAGCGTCCTCGATTAGCAAAAGACATTTCTCTCCAGCACAGAAAAATACCAGAAGGCAAATTTGTGAACTGTGAAGTGTTAACCAAAGGGGAGTTCGCCATCGACCCAGCCTGTGGCTGCAAGAATGATCTGGAAACGGACTCTTAAAAATACAGATTCTCAGCCAGGCGCGGTGGCTCTCACGCCTGTAATCCTAGCAGTCTGGGAGGCCGAGGCAGGAGGATCTCTTGAGCTCAGGAGTTTGAGACCAGCCTGAGCAAGAGCGAGACCCCCGTCTCTACTAAAAATAGAAGAAATTAGCCAGGCATGGTGGTGCATGCCTGTACTCCCAGCTACTCACTCAAGAGGCTGAGGCGGAGGATCACTTGAGCTGAAGAGTTTGAGGCTGCTGTGAGTGAGGCTGACGCAACAGAGTGAGACTCTGCCTCAAAAAACAAAACGAAAGTAAATAAATAAAAAACAAAGTTTCCCTCGGGGATTATAATGCGCAGCCTGGTGTGAGAACCGCAGATCCTGTCCACACAGGAACCACTTTAATGGCCATAAAACCGTGATACCTGAAGCATTATGTTTCCAAGGAATACTGACATTGCATCGAGTCTGTTTCGTTCAAACCCTACAACGTCTTACAGTGTTAAGGTGGGCATGAGGCTATCGCCTGGGAAGCAGGACAATGTCTCCTGGACTCTAGAAGGCATTCAAACATACCTGCAAGAAACGCTCTATGCGACAAGAAGAGTGGTCTGGTCCCGCCCCGTCGTAGCCGTGCGGGAGGAGAATGACGATGCCACTCTGTAGGAGCCACTTGGCTTCTCCTGGAAAATCAGGACGTGGGGAGTGAGAACTCTCTGACTCGGGAACAAAACAGTCGACGTGACCCGGATGGTGAAAAAAACGAATGTCCGTGTGCTGGCGGCCACCCAAAACCGTTTTCCCTACGTGTCCTTTCTAGCACTCTTACACCATAATTAGGGGGGAAATATCCACTTGGCTGGGTGAAAGCCTACAATGGCGTGTGTCCTGGGCTTTAGCAAGCGGAAGACAAACTCAAAGGTGAATGCCCAGCTTCCTGGCCAGCACATGCCACTCTGATTTCACCGCAGGCACAGCGCTGAGAAGAATGGGCGGCTCCCACCTTCCTCATAGCCCAGCTGACAACACGGGCCACTGTCCTCAAAGAGAGGGCAGCAGACTCTGTAGAACGGTCTCTGGACATGTCAAAAGTCCAGTCTCCTCCAATACTTCACCTCCTCACAACTAAAAATGTTACGGAGAAACACAACTACAGGAAAAAGATGTGAGGCATATATATTCAAAACCTAATAGTGGGCACACCCCCAGAAAATGGGGTTGAGGGTCTCGGGAGAGACTTTGACTTCACAGATTCCAAGTTTTTACAAGAAGCAGGTACTGCTTTGTAGAACTTGAAGGTGCCCGGATCAAGGGGGACAGGTTTTTAAGGCCCCCTGCCAACTCTAGGGCATAGTCGCTGAGAGGCACCCACCCTCCTGCTGATGGAGAACTGGGATGCTCTTCCCGGGAGCTCATTAAACTGACAGTGGCCAGGCCTCAGTGGATCACAGGGTGGTCCCCAACTGCCTGGAGGGGCCACGGCACGCAGGAGCGTCATAAGCAGCAGTGGCCCCTTTTCATTGTGTGTCCCCATGAGGCTGGGGCCGTGCGTCCGTCTGTTACCCACCCACGCGCTGACACCAACCTCCGGAGATGAACGTGTCAAAGACGATCTGGGCGCCATTGAAGAAATCACCAAACTGAGCCTCCCAGAGGGGCAGCAACTTTGGGCTTTCAATGCTCATTCCGTATTCAAATCCCAGCACGGCCTCTTCCGACAGGGGGCTGTTGCTGACCTAATCCGAAGGAAGAGGACCCAACGCGGTCATGCAAGGGGACATCTGACCGGAGCCTGCAAAGGCAGAGCATCTGTACAAACCTCTCCAAGGGAGGAGGGGTGCAGAGGGAAACTTTGCTTTCATTCATCACCACGTTCCTTTCGGAAAGGGGACTGCTGTATTTGAATATGGTTTGTTTGCTCCCTCCAAACCTCATGCGGCAATCTGGTTCCTGGTGTTGGAGGTAGGGCCTAATGGGAAGTGTTTGGGCCGCGGGGGCAGAGCCCTTCTAAAAAGATTGATTGGTTCCCATGAGAGTTGGTTGTTTAAAAGGAGTCAGCACCTCCCCCCCCAACCTTGCTTCCTCTCTCGCCATGTGATCTGCACACACTGGTTGCTTAAACTTCAGTCCAGTGAAGCTATTTGCAGTTCCCTGAGCACGTTGGATTCTCTCACTTCACAGCTTTTATATGTACCCTTGTGTCCATCTAGCATGTTTATCCCACATTTATTAGACTACACAAACCCCCAACATCCTTCAAGTCCAAGCTCAGATTTGGCTTCCTCTCCCAGGCACTCCCTAGCCTTCTCCTTTGTACCTATTGCACTTTGTGTACACTTATTTTATAAATACCTCATTTTCTTGAATCTTTTAATATTTTTATTTATTCCAAAACATGCAAAAAGTAAGTTATAAATATACATAATGTACAACATGAGAGTATACATTTTAAGTGGAGGGAAAGAGGACAAATAAAGATTGGGACACAGAACAGAGTTTGGGGAAAGACACACCCTCACTTATAGTGGAGGCAGCCACAGCCTCTGCCCCTCCCTCTCCTAAAAGCCATCACTGACAAGGGGACGCTGTTCAGTTACACAATTCAGTGCAGACAGGGAAAGCAAACCCTGCTCAGGAGGCTACGGCTCCTCTCAATACCAAGATCAGGGCCGGGCATGGTGGCTCACGGCTGTAATCCTAGCACTCTGGGAGGCCAAGGTGGGCGGATCATTTGAGCTCAGGAGTTCGAAACCAGCCTGAGCAAGAGCGAGACCCCATCTCTTCTAAAAATAGAAAGAAATTAATTGGCCAACTAAAATATAGAAAAAATTAGCCGGGCATGGTGGCGCATGCCTGTAGTCCCAGCTACTTGGGAGGCTGAGGCAGGAGGATCGCTTGAGCCCAGGAGTTTGAGGTTGCTGTGAGCTAGGCTGACGCCATGGCACTTTAGCCTGGGCAACCAAGTGAGACTCGTCTCAAAAAGAAAATACCAAGATCAGGCAGGAGCTTCTCCCAGGGTCTTCATATAAAGGACTTGGTGTTAGATAATAAGTGAAATCTTTGACAGCATCCCCATAACAGATACAAGGCTTTGAAGTGGGGCTTTTTAAAATAGCAGCATTCAAAACTGATAGTAAGTCTCAAATCGCAATTCCGTGAAAGCTTCCTTTGAGGTAGGGGGAATACTAAACATTTCTGTGTCTAGTTCATCCCTCTGACTTGATCCAGAGGTGGATGTTAGACTCACTGAAAGGAAAGATGAGCTCTGTGTCCGTTAAGTAACCTTCCTGGGGTCTGACCTCTGTCAAGTGAATCTTCTCTCGGGTTATCAGCGAACTCAAGATCATATTCTCCAGCAAATGGCGAGAGCAGGAAGATGGCACGCCCGCAGACTTACCTTGAAGAGTAAGTTATTTTCATACACATCATGTCCGAGGCACTACAGTAACTGCTGAGAGACAGAAAGGAGAAGGCCCCAGCCCTGAAGACACTAAAGAGAGAGGCACAGAGACCGGCACCCCGGAATGCATTGCTATGCGTGTGTGCACATCACGCCACTCAGCTTAGGGAACAAGGGAACCCTGAGGAAGCAAGTTGTTTTTTTTGTTGTCGTTGTTTGTTTAAAGTAGGCAAGAAATATTGGCTCGTTATCCACACCTTTGACTAATTTTAACAGATCACAGCAATTTGCAGATTATCACATCCGTTTTGAATTGACGAAACGCACGTCCATTTGACACTGACACGGCTACACACAAGTCGCCAGAATAAGAAAGCTCCAGGCTACTCTCGAGTCTGTTACTTCCATTCCAAATTTACAGACCTACATCCATCGTCTGCCCACTCAGCACCCCTGTATTTCAAAAAGTGTAGAACCCAAAGTTGCCGACATCTGTTTCTAGTTGTTTTAAGGATCTTGGAGCCGTCACCATTGGCACCTGGATTTTAGGATCACTGCTGTAACATCCTACCTCTAGAAACCCCTCCTGATTAGGGTCCATGTGGTTCAGAGGGAGGTAGGTGTCATCGGTCTCCTGGCAAACCACCATTGCATGCCTTTGGCTAAAAGTTCCACGGCCAACGTCTTGGCCACTCAGCCGGACATTAAAACCTTGAGCAAGCAAGAAAGAAAAAAAAAAAAAATCCAGATTCCCATGAATAGCCTAATAATAAGACATTATGACTCTGAATTCTTATATATCACATTAATCCTGAGAATTCTCCTTAGGATAACATAGTCTCCTTATTAAAATATACTGTCCTAGATTCGAAAGCCTATAGTCAAGGTGAGATAGTGTAAGAATGAGAGTCATCACTTGCACTACACTTTTTAGAGAAAAATATCTCTCCAGTGCATCCAGAACTGAGCCCTTTGCTTGCCAGGTATAAGTGTCCTGTAGTCTATACCACGATGGAGGTTGTCAACATGACTTGTACTACGATTAATACTGTCAGGTAAGAAAAGTTAATTTAACATGTTCCAGAACCTCTCTAGCCAATGAAAACGCCAGGAGGTAGTTGTAATTCAAAAAACCGCAGAGGTCACAGGAGGCAAAAGTCTTTTAAAGCATTCTCCACCCGCTGTGCAGCTAAATAGAAAGTTCTCACCTTCAGCAAGTAAGGAGCCCAAGGCAAGAGCTTCAGCCGTGGCCCAGTCCAACTTTGTCCCCTCTGTCATTTTCTCCATCCTAGACTGTAAAATTGAGGGGAAGGAAAACAGAAGCTTTTAAGAGTCCCTATCACATTGAGTTAAAAAAATTTAATGCAACAAATGTTAAGTATCAAAAACATGAGGTTGGGGCCGGGCGCGGTGGCTCACGCCTGTAATCCTAGCTCTCTGGGAGGCC
>VBSM01003148.1:6788385-6799159 GCA_008086735.1 Cheirogaleus medius | reverse complement strand
AAAAAAAAAAAAAAAAAGAAACGAAGCACCCCTCTACCTAAGGGAAATTTCCAGTCTACACATTCTAAACCTACAAGTAAGAAGGTACGACTGACATTTTGGAGGACCGACATCTACAAATAGCGTACCTTGTATAATTTCCACAGCATTGTGCGTTATTTCCATTAATCCACACAACAACCACGTAGGAGAGTCAAGTTAAGGAAAACACTACTGTTCTTTTCACAGGTGAGGAAGCCAACGTTCAGAAAGAGTATACAGAGCACATGGCTTAGGCTAGACCTTCTATGACGCATCTAGTTTTCCTACTGATTTCCCCATTCCCCCAAGTCTTTCGCCTGGGTCAGGAACCTTATATCCACATGTTCTCATTAATCCTCAGAATACTATGAGGAATCTGCTATATCCCTATTTTACCTACAAGACTCAGAGGACCTCAGTAATAGGACCAAGCACGCCAAGCTGGAAGGCAGCAGAGCCAGGATTTGAACTTGGATCTTCTGCATTCCAGAGCCCTGCAAAGTCCAGTACTCGGCCTCCGCAGGGTCAAGGGGTTCCCGACAGCTGAATACTCCTCACCCTTTGGTGTCCTTGCTCTGAGACTTCTTGCAGGGCAATGATATAGAGGAGATAAGTACAGCAAGGAAGAGAGATGTTTGCCTCTTCTGCATTTTTTCAAAAATTCTATAGCAGAGGTGCAGAGGCATTGTTCGTGGTCTGATGAGAACATAACATCTGTTTGCAACTTGCCTTGTTTTATCACAGTCTTAGGACTCTTGACACTAAAGCATGCGTGTAGCATGTGCTGACTTTATTTTCCTTCTTGGGTCAAAAGAAACCACTGTGCTGGCTGGGTGCGGTGGCTCACGCCTGTAATCCTAGCTCTCTGGGAAGCCGAGGCAGGCGGATCACTCAAGGTCAGGAGTTTGAAACCAGCCTGAGCAAGAGCGAGACCCCGTCTCTACTATAAATAGAAAGAAATTAATTGGCCAACTAAAAATATATAGAAAAAATGAGCCGGGCATGGTGGCGCATGCCTGTAGTCCCAGCTACTTGGGAGGCTGAGGCAGAAGGATCGCTTGAGCCCAGGAGTTTGAGGTTGCTGTGAGCTAGGCTGATGCCATGGCACTCTAGCCCGGGCAAGAGAATGAGACTCTGTCTCAAAAAAAAAAAAAAAGAAAGAAAGAAATATCATAGCATAATCAAATCCAAGTCTGCCTACCCCAACTTTATTTGTTATAAGTGTCTGGCCCATGAAAAATTAACATGAATAGGATAATGTGGCTATTTGTACACTTAGCAGAATATTCTACTGCCATATCTATATCTATGTATATATTTCTATGAGGTTTGAAGACTCCATTACTGTTATCTGGATTAATTATACCCCCAGCAGTTAAAGGTTCATGTTTAAATGAATGCTCATAGCAGAAAACATGACCCAGTGCTCAAACCTCATGTTGGGTTACCAAAAATTGGCGGGCAGGGATAGATGAAGAAAGAGCCACGCTAATAATTCATATTGTTTGCCTTAATGCCAAAGGCAGACAAAGAAAACCACACTCTTGCAGCCTTGTTAGATATGCGGATACCATGGAGTTCTCCTAGAGGCTGCACTTTCAGAGAAGTGATGACGTCTGTCCTCTCAGAAGTTGCAACTATGCCAGCCAATATCCCTCAATTAATTCACAACGCGAGAAAGGAAAAATGCAGTGGAAACCCCAGGCTAAAGCCAGTTACCTGAAGACTAGATCTCGTATCTGCCATTAATTTTAAAAATGAGCCCAGAATCTTCTTTCCCCAAAAGGTCATCTCAGTTTCACCTTGAACATCTGCAATCACCCGGCAGCTTCCCAACCTCCGGCCTCACTTCCTAAAGCACCGGATACCTGTAAGCAAATGACTTTGTCCCCAGGCCGTGCCGAGCTGTCGGGAGAGTAGTCCCCATCCTGTCGAGACTGCTGCCGGCCACGGGTCTTCCCCACGGCCACGGGGTTCACGGCTTCCAGGTGCGAGGGGTTAGGCAGCATCGTCACGTGGAGCGGGTGATGCGCGCCGAAGTCCAGGTCCACGGAGGAGGTCAGGTGAGACAGGACGTCTCCAGCGGCGGAGAAATTCTCCGGAAATTCACTTAAGCCTCGCATTTTGCGGAACATCAGCTGTTACAAATGAACGTGCAGGGAAATCATGTCTTTTATCACAGTGGAGACTAAGGAAGAAGAGGCGGTTAGTTTAAATCATACAATAAAAGAACCTTCATGCAATAGTTTTATAACTATTATAACCATGCATTATTTAAAGATAGGCACAGACTTGTAGCTGCTTTAAGAAGGGTCTAACATAAGGCAAATAGCAGGTAACCTCTGTCATGCAACAAGTAAAACAACCTTGTAAAAATATACCTGTTGGGATATATTTTACAAAAAGAACTTTGTATTAATTTCATTAAAGGTAGAGAGGAGGCTCACGCCTGTAATCCCAGCACTCTGGGAGGCCGAGGCAAGAGGATCACTTGAACTCAGGAGTTCGAGACCAGCCTGAGCAAGAGCAAGACCCGTCTCTACTAAAAATAGAAAAATTAGCTGGGCGTGGTAGCGTGCACCTTGAAGTCCTAGCTACGCAGGAGGCTGAAGCAGGAGGATCGCTTTGAGCAATATTAAGATATTAAAAAATCAGCCTAATTACTAGTTCTATCGATTAACTAAGCTATCTCCTAGACCAGCTGCTCGTATGCTCAGTTGGCTTTCTAAAAACAACAACCGCCATTGGTTTTATTCCATCACAGTCAGTTGTGCAGCGCTGGTGAGAAACATGGAAAGTCACCTTACCTCCGGAGGGAACTGCAGAAGGCCCGTCAGCAAATTCAGCCTCCCTCTGTGGGGCATCCCGATGACGACATCGGTGATCCCGGCGTAGGCTGACATCTTCAGCAGCTCGTGGAAAAAGCCCATCATGCTTTCAGCCCCCTCGCCTCCGTACCGCTTCACTGTGGCAAACTTGGTGGCCAAAAAGTGGTCAAACTCCTGCAGAGCATCACGTGAGATGCGTCAGCTGCTGGAAGGAAGCCAGCTACTAGGCAAGTTTACGTGCGTGTGGGAAGACCCCACACCACCACGCGGCCACAGCAGGGCCCCTTCACTGCACATCGTAGAGGGACATAAGTAACCCAGGACACGGCGGGAAGACTCTGCTTAGGACGCCAGACAGCAGGTCGGGCTGCAGAGAGAACCACCTAAGGGGTGGAATAACTTGCCCCAAGGGAAGCCCTTAGAGCGTGTGCTCTTCTGGACCAGGGGCCAGGGCCTAGATTTCTGCTGCCTTTCCCAGTACACCAGTTGTAGCCGTGGGCTCTACAGCACTATGTGATCAGGACTGCAAACTGTGCAACTATCCAAACTACTGGGAAGAGGCTTCTTGTCATCTTGACACGCCTGAGTCCTGATCATAGCCCTGACGGAGATTCAGTTCCATTAATTTGTATCGAGGCCAGGTGCAGCGGCTCACCTCTGTAATCCCAGCACTCTGGGAGGCTGAGGAGGGAGGATCGCTTGAGGCCAGGAGTTTAAGACCAGCCTGAGCAAGAGTAAGACCCCATCTCTACTAAACATAGAAAAATTAACTGGGTGTGGTGATGGCGCCTGTAGTCCCAGCTATTTGGAAGGCTGAGGCAGAAGGATCACTTAAGCCTAAGAGTTTAAGGTTGCTATGAGCTAGGCTGACGCCACTGCACTCAGCCCAGTGACAGAGTGAGACTCTGTCTAAAAAACAAAATTGTATCGATAGCCTCTTCTGTGCATAATCTTTTGATCACTTCAGGTAAGTTCTTGAGAAATAAGATATTAAGAAGAAGAGTGAGTAGACAAATACATAAGAATTATTTTGATTCTGAGGAGAACCACCAGTAGCTCGACTGCTTGACAATCTATTTTTTTCTACTTAGAATAAAGTGTTGTGTGTCATATCATCTGCTGTGTTGAGGCAATGGAGGGAGGGGGTAAGTTGGGAGAGTTAATGGCTTAATTCCCTCTCCTCAATACTTATATATCTTTGCAGGCAATGGGCTGACCTACGCCATTGGTGTTAGATGCAACTTTTATACCTGAGACTCTAGCATTAGCTTTGACAAATATTTTCGTTCCTCCGTGGTAAACGTCTCCTTTTTCAGTTCCTCAAACCGCTTGGCAAACCAATCTTTCTCCTCCTGGCTCTGAAGTTGGGAGGTTTCAATAGAGATCTGCCCACAGTAGATTTCGTTGAGATAGGCTAATACTTCCTCAATCGAGGCCTCTTCCTTCCCCATGTTCAGTAATCCTATGAAATGGAATCAAAGGCATCGTTTTAAAAAATAATCAACCATGTACCAAATTAATTCTGGAACATACCAAAATAATTACTTCAATTCAGAGCACTTTGTTCTTAATAACTCGGATCATTATTAATGCTTATCTAGATTTTTCTAAAGGTACAACTGAAAATAAGGTCAAAGGCCATGAAATAGTTAAACTAGTAGAAGAAAAAAAAAACTTTCTTCACAAGGACAGATCCCTGCTGCTTTATGCAAAGTTTTGATTCTACAGTAATTTCAAACTAAAAATTAAAACTTACCTTTCATCTGCTTTATAGCTATAAACCCTACTTCATGTCTTTATCTGAAATATTTCCCCAAATCTTCAAGTCTTATCAGTAATATCCATTATTAAACAGTTAGTCTCAATGTGAATTTAAACACAGATTAATATTAACAGCAAAGAAACATTTTAAGGTAAAAGGAAATCTCCCTGAACCGCACCCAAAGAAAGGGAAGGTTTGCACCTGTCATTAGCTCAGCCAAATCAATTATCAGTCACATGCTAATCCTACAACTGGAATATAATGATCCAATGTTTACTTTATAGTGCTTATTATTTCTTATGATAGATCTTAGATACTGATTGACCCGATCAACTTATAAAATTGCTTTTCGTGTTGCATAACCTCTCTCTGCTTCACTTTTTTAATCTATAAAGCAGAGGCCATCAATGCACCTCAGGAGGGAGCTATGAGGTTAGAAACAACCCAAGTGTCCATCCATGGATGAGAGAATACACAAATGAGGTACAGCCATACAGTGGAATATTATTCAACAGCATAAAGCAATGAAGTGCTGATTCATGCTACGACACGGATGAACCTTAAAAACATCATGCTAACGTCAAAGAAGCCAGACACAAGAGACCAGATATAGCATGATCCCACTTATATGAAGTGTACACAAAAGACCAGTTATAGCATGATCCCACTTATATGAAGTGTCCAGGAAAGGCAATGCCATAGAGACAGAAAGTAGATTGGTGGTTGCCAGGGATTGGGGGGAGGGAAGAATCGGGACGGGCTGCCTAATTGATATGGGGTTTCCTATGCAAAAGTCAGGAGAGAGGCTGGGCGCGGTGGCTCACGCCTGTAATCCTAGCACTCTGGGAGGCCGAGGTGGGCAGATCATTTGAGCTCAGCAGTTCGAAACCAGCCTGAGCAAGAGAGAGACCCCATCTCTACTAAAAATAGAAAGAAATTAATTGGCCAACTAAAATATAGAAAAAATTAGCTGGGCATGGTGGCGCATGTCTGTAGTCCCAGCTACTCGGGAGGCTGAGGCAGAAGGATCGCTTGAGCCCAGGAGTTTGAGGTTGCTGTGAGCTAGGCTGACGCCACGGCACTCTAGCCAGGGCAACAGAGTGAGACTCTGTCTCAAAAAAAAAAAAAGTCAAGAGAGAAATAATGAAGAACTAGAAGTAATACCCTTAACATTTGAGCAGGACAGGGATGTGAGAAATGTTTAGGATGTGGAATTGATGGCACCTGGTGACAAACACTGTACAGGGGAGGAAGGAGCTAAGGAGAACGCCCCAGTCCCTGACTCGGGTTACTTAAGGAGCAATGGCATTACAGGGAATATAGATAGAATAGGGAATGTAGGAGCAGACGAAGTCTGGGGAGGCAGTTACCTTTGGGTTTGGGATGACAATGAGGTAAATGTCTGGGGAAATGTCCAGTATGCACCTGTGTGTGCGACTGAGAGGGTTCAAAAGAGATACACAGTTGGCAAGAGGACTGAGCATGTTCTTGTGGCCTGACCGAAAGCACCATCGCAGAAGTGGGAGGAAGGTGCTTCGGATACCCGGCACCAGAGAAGGCGGTCTGCGATGTCACTAAAAAAATCAAGTAAGGGCCGGGCGCGGTGGCTCACGCCTGTAATCCTAGCACTCTGGGAGGCCGAGGCTGGAGGATCGCTCAAGGTCAGGAGTTCGAAACCAGCCTGAGCAAGATCGAGACCCCGTCTCTACTAAAAATAGAAAGAAATTAGCTGGACAACTAAAAATATAGAAAAAATTAGCCAGGCATGGTGGCGCATGCCCGTAGCCCCAGCTACTCGGGAGGCTGAGGCAGGAGGATCTCCTGAGCCCAGGAGTTTGAGGTTGCTGTGAGCTAGGCTGACGCCACGGCACCCTAGCCCGGGCAACAGAGTGAGACTCTGTCTCAAAAAAAAAAAAAAAAATCAAGTAAGGACCGAGAATGCGTATTTCCTTGGACTCGGCAGCTAAGGAGGTGCCAGTGAAGTCTGCAGGAGAAACGTCAGTAGGACGGGGGAGGCGAGGGCAGGATGAAGCAGGTGTCATAGCAGCTGGGAGGGAAGGAAGCAGAAACAATGACCACAGACTGTTCAAGAAGCTCTGCTGGAAAAGCAAGGGGAGACATGGGTGGTAGTTAAAAAGGAAGAAACAGAGGAAGGATTTTAAAGATGTAAGAACCCTGAGGTTCTCTATGTGCTAAGAGGAAGGAGCTCATGGAGAAGAAGAAGAAATTGAAGACTTGGAAAGAGAAGAGACAATTCGTGGACTGAGAGCCCAGAGGAGACAGGGAGTGGGGTTTGCAGACGGGCCAAGGGGTCATCCAGGCTGAGCTGAGAGACGCTTCCTCCCCCCAAGGAAGGCAGGAGAGTGAGCAGAGTCACACTTGGGTCTAGACGTAGGTACATTTGTGAGTGAGGGAATGGAAGCCGCTCCTACCTCACCTTCTCAGTGACAAATAAAGGTAAGCATCGGTTGAGGGTGACGGTGGTGGAGGGTTAGGAATTGTTCTACGATGAGTCAAAGGTATTGACTGGGTGGTATTAAGAGAACAGGACAGGCTGAAACGATGAACCTCAAGTGGAACCGTGGTGAGATCGTGCCCTGCTAAGTTCAGGAGGCCTGGAAATGTCATACTGTTGTACTGATATCGTTGGGGGTTTGGAGGACAAGTGCAGCGGATAATGAGGGTGCAAAAAAGTTGCGGGAGGTAGTGAAATTGGTTGCAGTGAAGGAGTCTACACGGGGAGGTGAGGAAAGCAAAGCCAGAAAGGATTAACTGAGAAAAAAACGGAGAGGCGGAAGAATCCAGAATCAGACTGGAGTCAGAGCTACGGCAGCGGGCGTGAGAAAGGAAAACAGCTCCAAGGACGGGTGCTGATGGCCAGGACGCTGGACATTGGAATTAAGATTTCAGAGGCGTGGCAGCAGCTAGCACGGAGGGTAGATGATGGTCTTAGACTAAAGGAAGCCACAAATGGGGGCAGTGCTGCTAGCTGGGCGTTCAAGCTCCCATTTAATGGCAGGAGGTGCCATGGAGAAGAAGATGGTGACCCAGACACCAAATCTGCTCTCGGGGAATGAAGTGGAGGTCGCTGTTGACTGCAGTGAGGTCCTCCAGTGGGCATGCCAGTTCTAGATGCAGTCCCAGCTACAGGGGAGGCCGAGGCGGGAGGATGAGTTGCGCCCACGAGTTCGAGGCTGCAGTGTGTGAGCTGTGATCGCACCACTATGCTCCAGCCTGGGCGAAAGAGTGAGACCCTGTCTCTAAAAAACAAAAGAAGGAGCCCCACCTCATGTGGGCAGTTCTCCGCCCCGCCCTGGGGCGGATGAGCCGTACCTGCCGTGCTGAAGGGTCCCTGCAGGGTCTGCACCAGGGCTTGGATTTCAGGTACATTCTCCAGCAGGGCTTGTCCGGCGAAGAGCGGGTTGATCTTGGCCGCTTTGTGACCGTGCTCACAATATGCTGTCACCAATCTGGCAAGGCCATGATCAACTACATTGGAGGGAAGCAAGGCAAACACTTTAGGAAATGCCCACAAAAAACCACAAAAATCAGCCTTTCAAAGCAAACAGAGGGTACTGAATAATGTTTTGTTTTCAGGAAGAAAAATGCTCCTGTTAGCCAGCATGAAGCACACTGCCAGGTAACTTCGACTAAACTTAGTACTTAAATTAAAAGTCAAATGTGGTTATTTTTTATCATCTGGTCATAAACAGCCTCCCCCCACAAAATAATCCAGACCATATCCACAGTTCTATTTTCATTCAAGGCAGCATATGCTTAAAGTGGGAGCACTGAGTATCTATAAAAACATCAGACTTCCAAGAAAGGGAATTTCATAATTTGAGTCCCTTAGGACTTTATTAAAATGAGATGGCTTCCTCTGACTTCACCTTAGGAACTTCATATATAACCACATTAAAAGCCGAATGACTTTGTACCAGAATACAATATTCTGTACAATAAACTCAGATAGACTGAGACCATGCAACTGGATTCATTTTATATAATACCTTACATTCCCACCTCAAACATGACAGCTTTATAAAGCAAATTTATTTTGCCAAACACTTTCTTGCAAAAAAACCCCAAACTTTAAATAGAAAGTTTGTTGTAGTTCTTTCAGCTTTTTCCTAATCCTTTCTTAAATCCCTGCCAAGATACATAAGGAAGGGTCACAGATTGAGAATAAATGATAGTGACCATTTATTGAGTACTAACTTTTGCTGCACACTGTGCTGGATTTTTTCACACACATCATCTTACATAATCCTGCAATGATTCTGAAGCAGGTGTCCTTATCTGCATAAGGATAAACTGAGACTCAAAAACGTTAAGTGACTTGCAAAAGGTGACACAGCCCGGTAATGAAGAAGCTGGAATTTGAACTCATGTCTTTGACTTCATTATAGCATTTCATCTGCTACACCCAACAAAAGTTGAAAAGAAAAGTCCTGAGCCTATAGTAAAAGGGATGAGAGAACTAGACATCATCATGAAGACATTTTTTTTAAAGTACAAGAGCTAATGTTTTTAGCCTGCTTTGGTCTGCATTTGTGCTTAAGAATTATCTACATTTTCTTTCTTTCTTTTCTTTTTTTTTGAGACAGAGTCTCCCTCTGTTCCCTGGGCTAGAGTGCCATGGTGTCAGCCTAGCTCACAGCAACCTCAAACTCCTGGGCTCAAGTGATCCTTCTGCCTCAGCCTCCCGAGTAGCTGAGACTACAGGCATGCGCCACCATGCCCGGCTAATTTTTTCTATATATTTTTAGTTGGCCGATTAATTTCTTTCTATTTTTAGTAGAGGTGGGGTCTCGATCTTGCTCAGGCTGGTTTCTAACTCCTGACCTTGAGCGATCCACCCGCCTCGGCCTCCCAGAGTGCTAGGATTACAGGCGTGAGCCACTGCGCCCGGCCCTCTACATTTTCAAAAATCTCTAATGCACTCAGATTTCCCCCAAACTGTTTTCCCATGACTCCAGTAAAAGCTTCTGTTCTTCCCAATATACCACATCCCTACCTCGCTTCAACTACCAAAGCTCGGTGGCAAAGCTAGTAACCACTAATGAACACTCTTTGGAATCCCATCTCCTGATGGTCTCTAAACTCTGCCACTTTTTATAACGGAGGTCCCAAAACCTCTATGATAAAATTTATACCCTTGAATCACCACTTCTAAACCCATCTCCATTTTAAGTTGGGATTATTGATAAATAAATTCAAGCTTCCTTGGAAATTGAGGTTTACAGAGGTTAAAGTACAAGCTGTTACTAATAGCTAGCTACAAAAAACACTCATCACTGGTCAAATTTTAACTAGCGAAACCACTGCCATCTGAAAGGTTACTTCAATATCTCTTTAAAGCCTTAATACAAGGGAAATGTTAGTGAATAATGTGGTCATTCCATGTGGGCATTGATTTTAGCCAAGATAAACATATGCAGAAAGAAGTCCAGTGAAGGGTGGAGGAGTGGGGAGGCTCCGTAACCTTGACTATCCCTCTTCCCATCTCACCATGTCATCTCTGATGTGGGAGATGCCACGTTCTAGCAGGGTTAGTCCTTTGATTTACTTTGCTGATACCAAAAAGTTATGGACATGATCCACCACACTAACGCAATCATTCCTCTCAACCAAGATGGTACCATGGGACAACTGGCAGACATCATGAAAAAGACTAAAGCCATTCAAACATGTCCTTGGCCTCCTCAGCCTCCTGTTCTAGTTACTGGAACTGACCATAAGCAACACTTACACAGAAGTTAAGGAAAGACCCAGAGAGTATCAACTGTCATCATTAGCAAAAAAAAACAAATTATTACTTTTTCTAAAACATAGTCATAGTGTATTGCCCAATATATAAAGGCTTCCTTTCTTGATACTTGATGTTACATCTGTACATGTGAAATTCAAATGCACTAAATGTCACAAACAAATTGCATATACAGGCTGGTTATAGTGGCTCACGCCTATAATCCTAGCACTCTGGAAAGCTGAGGCGTGGGAATTGTTTGAACTCAGGAGTTCAAGACTAGCCTGACCAAAAGTGAGACTGTCTCTACTAAAAATAGAAAAAAATTAGCCGGGCATAGTAGTGTGCACCTGTAGTCTAAGCTACTCGGGAGGCTGAGGCAGGAGGATAGTTTGAGCCCAGGAGTTTGAGGTT
>VBSM01003148.1:6773333-6788285 GCA_008086735.1 Cheirogaleus medius | reverse complement strand
GGAGACCCTGTCTCGAAAAAAAAAACAAATAAAAATAAAGGAGGCTGTGGAAGGTGTACAGCCCCAGGGGAAGCTCTACTCTCCAGATACTGCCACAGAAGATAACAGATAAGGAACAACTCATAAGGCAAAGTAGGGAGGAGGGGACAGAGAGCAGAGTTGACAGGCCAAATAAACTACACAGCCACATGAAGGAGCTTTTATCATTCCTCCCCAACAGCATTTGATAACTGTTTTAAACCAAGGACTGCTGCAGATTCCTCATTCTTCAGATAAGAATTCCCTTTGTCTATTGAATGTGCACATATTGGGTGTGTGGCAGTTCATAAAATTCCAGACCATGAGCAGCTACAGCCAGACCTGCTGTAGAGGACTGCACATTCTCTGGAGGTAATGAACTTCAACTTGGATTCAGGAACTGAATAGAGTAGAAAGAATACATTGTACGTATGAAAAGAAAATCTTAGGATATTTGAGTGGCCAGAGGGGTACAGTGTGATGGAGACTACGTTGTTTTCCAATATCTATTTCCTCTTCTCTCTCAAATTAATTTTTAGCTGGTACCTGGCCACCCTAAATAAAGACATGCTGTCCAGTTTCCCTTGCAGGTATGTACAGACACGTGACCAAGGTCTGGCCAATGGGATGTGACCAGAAGTGATCTATGCAACTCTCCTTCCTCCTTTCTCCCACATAGCCTAGTAGGATGTAAGGATCTACAAGAAGAGTTAGTAGAAAATAATTTTCTGAAACAGTAAGAAAAAACTGTCACAGATCTACATGCACTGGTGATCTTGAAGAAAGTTACAAAATGGCCCACTTTTCTTTAAGTTTTATTCAAAGTACTTTAGAAAATAAGGAAAATGAAAATGAAGTTATTACTTTTAGCAATAAAATTCTTTAAGCCAGATCTTCCAACTGTGCCACAAACAATGGTTTCTCAGTAGTGACTTTGCTCTCCCTGATACCACCCAAGATTGCACCCTTGGCCTTCAGTTCTGACTCCAGACTGAACTTTCAGATTTCGCCAAGCATAAGTTCACTGCTAGTGACCGGGTGGGAAACAACTTGATGAGGGAAGAGGGAAAGAGTTGTATATAAAATCAACTCCAGATATATTCTTCAAACCAGCCCAAAGCTCCCAAGATGATTCTGATACAGTCTTCCAGTTGAGAACCATGAGCCGAGGTTTTCCAAAGCAAGGCTTAGTTCTACTAGGCTGTTGACAGGATTCAAATTGAGACCGCATGGTGAGGAAAAGTCTCAAACAAGATCACAATAGTTGTGCACTAGCACAGAGTCGCATGATCTCAAGTGCAGAAAGGATTGTTAAACTTGTCCTGCACATATATACATCCCTCATGGAACAGTGTTTGGCCAAGGGTGGCCGTGGAACTCCTGCTAGACAATGATGGAGGGTGTCTGATAAAATACATAATCTTGAACCTCATTTCAGATCACTGAACTAGAACCTGTGGGAAAAGAGAGGGAGGCAGACCTGGGAACTGGCATTTTAAACATTTAAATCACCTTGCACATTTAAGTTTGAGAACAATTGCCATATAAAATTCTAGACACTCAATCTGCAAGATGAAATAAAATATCTACAGTCTTACCTAACTCAAGGAATTAACAATCTAGTTAGCCAAAATACCTTCCCTAAAGAAACCCCATTGCATTCCAAAGAGAGAGAAATGAGGTTTACTCTAAATGCCCCCTGGGGGCAAGAGCAAGCTATGGAGGTTTCAGTGGGTAATGCAAGATTCAAAGGTCAGGTGCTTAGATGATGAAGGGATCTTCAACGTTGATCTAATAACTGGATCAAAGATGCCAAATGATTTTCCTCTAATAATCAAATCTGTATTCATCTTCTACTCTATGAGGATAAACACACAATAACTTTAGAGTATAAACCACATGTCCCTTGAACATGAGCATGCAACAGAGGTTCTAAGAACTGATATTCATGACTACTAACCCATTAAAACCACCAGCAGTAATATGGTTCTAAGTTTAACCAAGAGTTTTAAACCCTGAAATTAAAAATAACAGGCTAGCTAAGTAGAGGAAACAAATACGTAAAAAATATTAACACCAGGCTGCCGTCCAAGACCGCGAACTAACTGCCCTCTTCTCCCAGGCAGCACAGTCTTGGACCCCACGCCTGCTCACACTGAAGCCTCACAGATGGCCCTGGAAATGTATCCTTGAGTCAACTCCAGGAGCTGGGAGCTCTTGTTATTTAACTTTTCCCACAGTCCCGCCTCCGCAAAGAGCTAGGACCCCCACGTGTTCACAACCGAAGAATAGAAAAGACGAATGCTTCCCAAACCAGGCCCGAGCGAGCAAGATGCAAGACCGTCCAGGCCTGGAACTCAAGGGTCCCCAACTCCAGAGGCTGGAAGCGGGGTGACCCGACGCTGACAACACCCACGCCCGCCTCGCCGTGCCGAGCTCTCCTCCTCTTCCTCTCCACGGCCGCGCACGCACAGGCGGGCCCCCATCCCTGAGCCCCGACGACCCCCACCCCGGCAGCGTCCCACGACACGCCGGCAGGAAAGCTGCCGCGTCCCAGCCCCCACCCCACCGCCTGGGCCCCGTCCCCGACCTGGGGGGCGCGCCAGGCTGCCCCGGGGCTCCCGGCCCTCGGGCTTCCTTGGCCGGTAGCCGTAGACGCCGCGCTCGGTCTGGTAGCCGCGCCAGAGCAGGAGACTGGGAGCCCGGCCGAGGCCACGTCGTGCTGCTGTCACCGTAGCCGAGGCCATGCCCGCTCTAGCCCCCGTGCCCGGAGACAGCGGCGGGAGGACGGGGGGCAGCAGCCGTCGCGGAGAGCTCCGGGGGTCGGGCGGGGACTGGGCGCTACCCAGCGCGCCACTAGGGAGGCCGGAGCCCCGCCCCCTGGCGACGCCCCCGCGCCTGATTGGCCGAGGGGCCGGTCCCTCGGAGCCAATCCAGGCAGCGGCCCTTGAGGCAAAGCCACGCCCCGCGTCGGGGCGGGACTCGAGGGCGGTCCCAGGGGCCGAGC
Organism: Cheirogaleus medius; assembly: GCA_008086735.1. NCBI lineage: Eukaryota > Metazoa > Chordata > Mammalia > Primates > Cheirogaleidae > Cheirogaleus > Cheirogaleus medius. The sequence continues at coordinate 6,785,260 of VBSM01003148.1, read as the reverse complement.
GGCCCGGGCTTTGGGCTACGCGGGACGTGAGGACGCCGCGGAGCGTTATCCGCTTTCTCATCAAAAACTGGAGATAGCTAGCTGTGGAGCTCACAGTTTCCCGCCACGAGTGTTCGCCCGTCACCCCTCTGCTGGAAGCCTCAGAACCCGACCACACAGACCCAGTCTAGGATAGAAAGTGTCTGCGACTGAGACCGAGGGACGCAGAAAGGAAAGGTAATTGGAGGAACTAGAAAATCAAACTCCCCACTTTTTTTCCGTAAGAAACACTGAGAGAGAAAGCAGCAGCTAGGGGAGAGGGAGCATGGAAGAAACGGTTAGAACAACAAGTCAAAAGAAATTGGACATGGACGATTACAGCAGTGGAGAGATAGTAGAGATATTTGAGATTCTCGGTTGGTCTATCTCTGACTGAGTTTCCCAAATGATTTTATTCCATGATGTACCCTTTAACTTTGCCAGTATGGACAGAAGGGGGTAGGGGGAGGGTGTGCCTTCTTCCCTGGGCAATCACGCTTCATTCTAGCCAGTTGTGCAGCTATATCCCAAACTCCTAAGAATGATATACATACTAGCCCAAGATATCCTCCTTCCTCATTCATGCAACCAATATTCCCACAAAACACTCTTCTAGGCTACAAAGATTAACGAGATACAGTGTCTGCCCTTAGTCAGCTCCCAGTCTAGCGGTAGACTGAAACCTACACACAGTATGACAGCTGCTATGACACAGCCACTTGCAAGAGCGCTGCAAGCACAGAGGAGTAATGAAACCGCCCTTTATCAAATTAATAAAGGGCCACAAAGTGCAAAATGTGATGGGGGAAATATATACATAACCAGCCGCTGCCCCCTGGCTTGCTTTCCTATAATTGTTTACTACTCAGGAGTCATAGAACTGTGTCCATAAAGATTGATTCTTTGCTTTCTTCATAGCTCCCATAAATAACATCGCCCTTGCAAAACCTGAGGCTAGGTTTTTTTTTTGTTTTTTTTTTTTTTGAGACAGAGTCTCACTCTGTTGCCCAGGCTAGAGTGAGTGCTGTGGCGTCAGCCTAGCTCACAGCAACCTCAAACTCCTGGGCTCAAGCAATCCTTCTGCCTCAGCCTCCCGAGTAGCTGGGACTACAGGTGTGCGCCACCATGCCCGGCTAATATTTTTCTATATATTTTCAGTTGTCCAGCTAATTTATTTCTATTTTTAGTAGAGACAGGGTCTTGCTCTTGCTCAGGCTGGTCTTGAACTCCTGAGCTCAAAGGATCCACCCACCTTGGCCTCCCAGAGTGCTAGGATTACAGGCATGAGCCACCGAGCCCAGCCCTGAGGCTAGTTTTTGATAGCTTCCAGGTCCTGTGTTCCATGGAAGGGCTTGACCCACCCAGACCGGTGGCCCCATATCAAGGAACTGACTCAACTGGTCTTGCGACCCCCATCCAAGAACTGACTCAGCAAAGAGAGCAATTTCTATACCTCTAGGTTCCACCCAGAAGACAGCCAATTAGCAGACCCAATTGTCTAGCATTTTGCCAGCCAAACTATCTTTAAAAACACTTTCTCCCAAATTCTCAGGGAGACAGATTTGAGAACTTCCTCCCATCTCCTCGCATGGTGCCTGTGATATTAAACTCTTTTCTCTGCTATAACCCCTGCTGTCTCCATGTATTGGCTTCCTCTTGAGCAGGGGGCCATGAACCTGGGAAGGCTATAGCAGTAATATCCAGCAGAGACAAATGTGTCAGGGGAACCTCCAAGTGGAAGGGACACTAAAACAAGCACAGAAGCTTGAGACAGGTTTCAAAGCATGACACCTGATTCCAAAAGACTGGAAAATTGCTTGTGAATTAAGGGAAGGCAGCAAAGGGTAGATACGGGATAACTGGCTGATTAAAATAGCTTTGAGTAGAAAGGAGGGAGTAATTACAGGATCAATACCCCTTGAGATCCCAGAGAAGACATGATCCACAAGTGAAAAGGTCATCCTTACTCAGGAGCTAGGACATTTCATACAGTGTAAGAGGAGGAAAGGCAAAGAATCAGGTACATACTCAGGTGGGTTAATAAATTTGATAATGGGAAGATGAGGAAGTTCTTTCTGATTCTAACTTTTGGTGAAGAAGCAAGATCAGCAGCTGAATGAGGGAGTGAGAAGATATGGAAGGAGGTTTGAAAGGGAAGAGAAGGTGTGAAATAAAGGGTTGGGAAAGTGAACTGACTAGGAACTGTCATGATTTAGGGGATACCGAAAGTCTACTGAGCTATCAAGACCAGTCAGAATGGTTGTGAGGTTTTTTTTCTAGATATATTTACCTCCTTTAGGTACAGAGTGGGCAGGAGTTGAATGTGACCATGGATGAGGTTTTGCTAAGCAGGTATGTTGGAGATCTGGGGCAAGGCAGTGTTCACATTGAGCCGTGGAATGTAGGCTAGGTCAGGGGAAGTGGAAGGGAGGTTTGCATTGGAAAACTGATAGGATCATGGATCGAAGGTACCAAGAGGCAGAGAGTTGTTGAAGTGATGATAACAGTGTAAGTGAACTGGTTATCAAATAGTGGGATGCTTGAAATTGAGATTTTGTATGGAAGGCAGGAATTGGTACTACAGGGATAGAAACTCCTTATTTTTTTTAAATTATATTTTAGACATGGGGTATCACTCTTGTCACCTGGGCTAGAGTGCAGTGGCATCATCATAGCTCACTGCAGCCTTGAACTCCTAGATTCAAGCGATTCTTCTGCTTCATCCTTCAGGGTAGCTGGGACTACAGGCGCACACCACCACATCTGGCTACTTTTTTTGTGTTTTCATTTTTTTAGAGACTGGGGTCTTACTGTGTTGCTCAAGCTGGTCTTGAACTCTTGGCCTCAAGCGATCCTCTTACCCTAGCCTCCCAAGTTGCTGGGATTACAGAAGTGAGACACAATGCCTAGCTCAGAAAGCCCTTCTTGAAGCCTGTGGACCTCAGCTAAGCACCACTGACTCCGATTGGCAAGTTCAAAATGTTCCCAAAGGTTTGATAGGTCATGGTAAAAGTATGGGCAGTAAGTACTCTCATACATTGTTGTTACAAATATAAAATGGTACAAAGTCTATAAGGGGCAAATTGTTAGTATCTTACAAAATAATACACATTCCATTTGACCCAGCAGTTCCACTTCTAGAAATTCATCCAAAGATAGATTTTCACACACAATTTTGTACCTATAAGAATATTCATTGTAGTATTGTCTATAATTTTTAAAAAAGATTGTGATTACCTAAATATCCAAAAATAAGGGATTAAATAAATTATAGTCCTTCTCTACAATGGAATACTGGTAGAGCTATACAAGAGAATGAAGCAGCTCATTATGTATCCAATTGGAACAATTCCTAAGATATATTTTAAGTGAAAAAAGCAAGTGTCAAGAGTAGTGTGCATAGAATGCCTATCTTAGAGAATGAAAGTATGCAGATTTTAAAACTTTATAATAAAAATCATTCATTTTTGTGGATATGCCAAGGAAATTCTTTTTTTTTTGAGACAGAGTCTTGCTCTGTCACCCGGGCTAAAATGCCATGGCGTCAGCCTAGCTCATAGCAACCCCAAATACCTGGGCTCAAGCCATCCTCCTGCCTCAGCCTCCTGAGTAGCTGGGACTACAGGTGTGTGCCACCATGCCAGGCTAAGTTTTTCTATTTTTAGTTGTCCAGCTAATTTCTATTTTTAGTAGAGATGGGGGCGGGGGGTATCTAGATCTTGATGAGGCTGGTCTCAAACTCCTGACCTCCTCAATCCATCCTCCCACTCTAGCCTCCTAGAGTTCTAGGGTTACAAGCATGAGCTACCACACCCAGCCAGCAAAAGTCCTTTTGTTTCTAAAGTTCAGTAACTCAATGACTCACACGCCTACTGAACCTGGGAGTGCCAATCACAAAGTAGAAACACAACCTTGTTTACCTCATTGAAAGCCAATTGATCATATCTTCATCTGACGGGAAGCAGCAGGCATCTATTTATTCAGTTAGTATTTATTGACTACCTCCTGTGTGCCAGCACCATGTTAAGGGCTTTGGGATACATCAGTGAACAAGCCACATGGGGTCCCTGTTTGTAGGAGCTTCCAGTCTCCGAGGGCACAGAACAGTTAAGTAAATAATCACACAGCAATTAATTACGATTGTAACAGTGCATGGAAGACAAGTGTAGGATGAAACCAGAGAACTGGGGGATTCCTACCTAGTGTGGCAGATTACGTAAACTGAAACCTTTTAAAAACGAAGTAGGAGTTAGGCAAATAGAGGTGTCCCAGATAAACAGCTCTGAGGCAAAATCAAGTTCTAACAAGCTGCTGATCCTCTCCCACGGCCTAGAAGGAGAGAGTTTATTTTTAAAGTACTATTTTTTTTCTCCCACCAGCTTCTCTACTTACCCGATGGTCTTGCTTTCACTTTGCTTCCTCTGATGTCATTTCACTATTGTCACAACAACTGTTGTGTCCACCTCTCATCTTTAAAAATGATCGTGAATGTGCCTCCTTTGGAAAATGTTCTCCAGATACATGACCTGCCCCCCTCCTTCCCTTCCTTGCTTTGCTTCTGGAGCAACTCAGTGGCTGCTGATGCCATCAAGGAACAAACTTGGAAAGCAAAGTTCATTTTTGGACATCACCAGCTATAAATATGATATTAAGCAGATTTTTTTTTTTTCTGTTTGAGACAGGGTGTCTTGCTCTGTCGCCCAGGCTGGAGTGCAGTGGCCCAATCATAGCTCACTGCGACCTTGAATAGTGGCCTTGATTCAAGCAATCCTTCTGCCCCGGCCTCCTAAAGTGCTGGGATTACAGGTGTGAGCCACTGTGCTCCATCTTTAGTAGATCTTTCAATTGGGCAGCTGCATACACCTGTCTGGAGTTCAGAAGAAAGGCAGTAGCTAGAAAAATAAATTTGACAGTTTTCAATGTATACATGTTATTGAGACCCTGCGTATGAATGACAGGGCCTAGATCTGTAATGCTGAGCAACTCAGAAATTAAAAGGTTGGGATGAGAAGGAGTTGCAGCAAAGGAGAATGAGAAGTAGCTAGAGAATTTCGAGGAAACAGGGCTTTCGGAGAGAAGTACACAAGTGTGAATTCTAGTTTTGCCAGTTCTTAGCTATGTGACCTTGGATCTCATCTTGGTGTCTGGCTGTCAAATTGAGATAATGAGGCCTATCTTAGCGAAAGCCAGCACAAGGTTGTGGCTAAGGGACTTTTAATCTAAACCACCTGATTCCTAGTCTTGTCTTTGTCATTTACTGGCTGTGAGCTTGGGCAGGGTACCTAACTTCTTCGGCCCTCATTTTGTTCATCAGTAAAATGGGCTTAAGAATTATACCTACCACATAATCCTTATCGTGAGGATTAAATAATGCCCATGAAAAATGTAGAACAATGCCTCTATTCACTCTTGTTTATTCCCATACATTGCTATTTCAGTACACAGATTTCTGTCCCTCTTCCAAGAAAGCATTTAATTCGCTTGTTAATCCTATCAAAATGTTAAGTGCTTTCTATGACCCTAGGACACAAGGATTAATGAGATGCAAATCATAGCCTCAAGGAGCTTACAGTCTTATGGGGAAAGCAGATAAAAACAAATTATTCCAGTATAATATAATGAATGTTATAATATGGGTGATCCGAGGCTGCTATGGAAACCCAGGTGGGGCCAGGGACCTAACTCAATATATGTAAGGTGGTGGTGATAAAAAATGACTTCCTTGAGGAAATAATGCTTGACCTAACCAGCCTGGAAATATTCACGGGAGAAAGGGCATTCTGGGCAAAGGCATATTGCACTGAGGGAAGAGGAAGCCAGTATATCTAGGTTGTTATGGCCAGAACCTAGGGGAGTCACAGGAAATGAGACTAGATGTATAGAGAAGAGCCCATGATTAAGAGCGCCTTCTAGGCCAGGCGTGGTAGCTCATGCCTATAATCCCAGCACTCCGGGAGGCGAGGCGGGAGGATTGTTTGAGCTAGGGAGTTCGAAACCAGCCTGGGCAAGAGCGAGACCCCCGTCTCTACTAAAAATAGAAAGAAATTAGCTGGACAACTAAAAATATAGAAAAATTAGCCGGGCATGGTGGCTCATGCCTTTAGTCCTAGCTACTTGGGAGGCTGAGGTAGAAGGGTCATCTGAGACCAGGAGTTCGAGGTTGCTGTGAGCTAGGCTGACGACATGGCACTCTAGCACGGGCAACAGAGAGAGACTCTGTGTCCAAAAAAAAAAAAAAAAAAAAAGAGCGCCTTCTAAGGACTCTGAACTTTACCCTGGAAACCAGTGGCTTCCAAAGTAGCTTGGCAGAAAGGGGAATGCAAGAGGATCCAACCATTTATGCAAAAATATTAGAAATTGTTTTTATTCTTGTATTTTCTAATTTGGGGTGTGTGATAATGCATACATCTGTGCAGTAGTACATACATACACAATTTATATCTAAATACGTACAAATGGGCCTCCCAAAATGCTAGGATTACAAGCGTGAGTCCCACACCCAACCTCAGTCTCCTTTTTAGAGACTTCTCTATTTGTAAGTTTCTCCAGGCTTAGACCTGGACTTTCTTCTCTGGCTACATTTTCTTTGGTGACCCCGTCCTTTCTTATGGCTTTAAATACTATGTTGATGACTCAAGTTTTCATCTTTAGACCAGAGTCCTTCCTTGTGCTCCAACTGCTCATTTGGAATCTCTAGATGGACAGCTAGGACCTTCTAATTCTCCAGGTTTTAGCTCAAATTTTGCATCAGAAAAGAGGGTATTCCTAACTGCTCTAAAATAGCCACCCTTTTCCCTCTCTCCAGCTACTCTATATATTACCTTGTTTATTTCCTTTGTAACATTTATTCTAACCATTTAACTTTTTCATTTGCTTATTTATTATCTACCTCCTGCATTCAATTGTAGTCTCATTTAGTGGACTTTCACTATTTGCCACACACTGTTCTAAGTACTTTATAAGTATTATGATTTAATTTGCTTTTCTGACTAATCGTATTTATTAAAAACTTAAAACAAAAGAGAGTAACCTCACATTGTTTCACTTCTATTTTGGTGGAATTAAGAGAAGCCAGGGTTAGTAAACTGATTTTCAATCTTACCGTTCCATGAGAAATTCCAATATGGTCTTGTAATAAGTACTTTTATGTTTGATGTATTTAATATTTACATGTGTTTAAATGTACCCTCACTTAGATTTCTTATTGAAGAGACACATCTCAACACATTTATTTTAGAAACTGTTAAGTAGAGAGAGGGAAAAGTGTTTGAAAAATTTCTACCAGAGATACACCATGAAGAAGTGGGTGTTTAAGAAAACAGGTAGCTTAAATTAGTTAAATTAAACATCAGGTTCTAAAAGACTGAAGCTGGATTGGCTCACAGAATAGCACACTCCCACCTCCCTGAGATCAGGGGGCAGAGGCTGTGGTGAGAGCTGGTTTATCTCACATGATGACTTTTTTTCCCTTAAACTGAGGCTTTGTCTGCTGCATAATTGTAATCTCTTTCCCTTGCCTTTCCTTTCTTCTGTGAAGCAGCCACATTATAGCTAGGTTTTAAGTAGAGAATAGTACCATGCAGGTCTCTATATAAAAATAAGTACTAGTTTCTTTTTTTTTTTTCATATAGTATAGTTCTGTCAATTGCAGCAAGCAAAAAGGAGAACAATGAACAATTTTGAGAATTTTCTTCAACATTCATTTTGAGAATTTTGAATGCATTTTCAGAAAACAGTGAAGTTTGAATTATCATCAGAATCTAAAAATGATGGCTTCTTAAGAGCAATGTGTTTTTTATAGTTAGAGATTGCAATGATGTCTCCATATCAAAAGGCTTTTGGTGGCGAGCTTGACATCTTCTTTGGAAATGAAATGATTGGTAGCATTTTCAGTCTATGTAAAAGCTTACATAAAGGCAGTGGGCTATAGCAGAAAGAGCGTGGGTTTTTGGAGTCAGACTTGAGTAGAATACTAGGTAGTATACTTACTAGTTTTGTGATCTTGAGTAAATTATTTGATCTTTCAGTGACTCAATTTCTATGAAATGGAGATTATTGTGCTTAAAATTACAAATGTAAAGTAGCAAATGCTTAAAATGCTCTTCTCTTTTTTGATCCCTGTATTCACAAGATTTTCTCTTAACATTTGATGAAAAACAAAGATTGGTCTCATTTAAGATGAAAAGGATTTATTTATCAACAGAGGGGTGAAGCTTTCAAACTACCCTTTATAAATTAATAAAGGGGTACAAGGTGAGAACTGTGGTAGGGGCCTAAACTCTGTAAAAGCCCAGGCATAGTTAAAAATAATAATAATAACTGGCCATTGTCCCCTAATTTGCTTTCCTATAATTGCTACTCAGGAGTCATGTAGCTGATGGTCATAAAGATTCTTAACTTTCTTCCCAGATAACATCACCCTTGTGAAACCTAAGGCTAGTTTTTGAGTTATCTTCCAAGCCCTCATTCTAGTGGGTCAGTTGTTCCACTCAGACCAGTGACCTATACTGAGGAACTGACTCTGCACAAGAAGATAATCTCTATACTTCTATGATTCCTCCCACAACCCAGCCAATGAACAGATCCAATTGCCTACCCCTTTGCTGGCCAAACTATCTTTAAAAACCCTTTCTCCCAAATTCTCAGGTAGATTGATTTGAGAAATTCCTCCTGTCTCCTTGCTTTGCGCTCTGCCAATATTAAATTCCGCTGCAACCCAGCTGTCTCAGGATATTGGCTCTTTGTGCAGCTTCGGGCAATACAACCTGGTAGGGCTGTAACAGCTTCTTAAAAATAGACAAAATGAGAAAAGGAAACCACGAAGTGAAAGAATTGTGGGTGGTTATCACCAGTATAGTGTTTGGGGACAGTTCTCTTATAATTGTCTATTAATGGTGCAGAATAGCAGTATTCATTTTTCTTTCTTTCACTAACCATTAAGTGATGTATTGGTAGTGTTTTGAAAAAAAAGTTTTTTTTTTTAACACAGGAAACATCAAACATCAACACTCAGTATGGGAGAGTAATCTGCTTGCTAAAAATAAACGGGGAGTCAAACAGTAAATGACAGGGCAATGGGCAAAGGCTGAATAAAAGGGAACTGAGACTTGCCTCAAGTAGGCCAGGCGCACACTTTCAGCCATTTAGTGCAGATAAGCTGATAGCCATTTTTAAAAGTGGGCTTGGGTTCGTATTCGGAAGAAATGACCAGACTAGACTTTTTCTTTTTTAACAGGTGATTTCATTTGATAATTTAGGGAGGTCATTCCATTGTAATTTTAAAAATTTGCTTGTTAGAACCGGGTACTTTGTAAGAACCGTATGGGAAAAGCCTCGATTCTTCTTCACTCTGGGATGTCAGGTCGAACACCTAAAACTTCTGGAAATTCCCCCATGGGGCTTTCACAGTCCCTTTGGCAGTCTTCAATCTGGACCCATTCCTAACCAACATCTACCTTTCAAACCAGCCTTAATTTCTCCAGTTTCTAATTTCCTAAATCTTGAACCTCTTCCCTTCGAATTAGTCCAATCAAACTTTCCCTTGTTAGATCTCTTTACGTTCGTGCCAGGAAACGCCCCTGAGAGTCACGTGGCCAAACTTGTCCTTAATGGCGCTCCGTAATTCTCCTACTATTCCACCACTCTTCCTCGCCTCCTGTTAGCTCCGCCCCGCCCCATTCTCGCTCCCCCCACCCCACACCCCCGCGAAATGTCTGCGCCTGCGCACCTCCGATTCAGGCGCTTTCCCTTTCCTGGCGACCAATCCACTTCCTGCCTTCGGTCCTCGGAACACTCCTCTCCTCGGCTAGGGCCCTTGGCTTGAAGTGCTGATAGTGGCTGCCCTCATCTCTGCCTGTCTGAAAAATTTGCCTCTCTTATCGAGTGGGGAGTTTGGACAAGCCAGCAGGTGGCCCGCAACTATCTCAGCCTTTGCGTTGGATCCTCCACCCTAGAGGCAAGCTGTGGGCATCGGCGTGCCGGGGATAAGGACAACCCGGACTGTTTTTATTCGGGCAATAGCGCGGACAGCTTCTTCCTTTCCACCTCCCTCCGCCCCGCCCCCACTCGCAGCCCGGCCGCGCTGGTGAGTGGCGGGCGGGAGGGCCGGCGGGCGGAGGGAGGAGGGGGAGCTGAGGGAAGGCGGGCCCTCGGCTGCGAGATAGGTGGGGGGAGGGGAGGGGAGAGCCCGAGCGCTGGAGTTGGTGCTGGGAAACCCGGGGCTAATGTTGACAACAGGCTTCAGGTGAGTCCCGGGGATCCTCCTTCCCCTCCGCTCCAACGATCGAGAGGAAACGGGGCTGGGGGGCACCGGCCTGGACTCCTACTCCCTGGGGAACCCAAGAGGCGACTCCGCACCCCAGCTCTCCGCGGGCGGCGAGCAGTGGAGGGACCGCGGGTCCGGCGTCGTTCTCCTCAGACCCTCTCCTGAGGCTCCCTTCAACGCGGGAACCCCCGGGCCGGGGCAGACGTGAGGCGCGGGAGAGGAGGTGCCTGCCCCACATCCCTGGGCCGGGCCTCGGGGCTGGAGGCGGGGAGCCTGCCGTGGAGGGGTGAAGGTGTTTGGGGGCGTGGAGTAGAGCGAGGGGAGGTTGGGGAAAGCTCCTCGGGAGCCGGGAGGGAAGCGAGGGCGAGGAAGTGGGGCGGGAGCGTGTGTGGGAGGATGTGGAGTAGGGAGACCAGCCGGAGAGTCCTCGGTGCTGAGGGAGCGTGGGGCGAGAAGTTAGGGTTGGGGCAAGGATGGTCCGCGAAGGTGACCGTGGATACCCGTGGGAAGGGGATTTGTGGCGGGGAAGCGTGGTAGGTGTAGGACTGTGGAGCCGGAGCAGGGCTTTGTGGGAGACGTGTGTGCAGGGGAACAGGTCTTGGGTGTATCTGGGGATGGTGGGCATGGGCTGTTTGGTTTACTTCCTTCGAATCATGTAGGCTGGTTGATTCTTCCCTTTTGCCTTCACCTCAGTGCTCCAGGGACTCTCTTGCTAGTCCTGTTGAACTAAGGAGGTGATCACAGGATATTTGGTTGGCAGAGCAGAGCCAGCTTACAGGCTTGGGGGGTACACCCTGGAGTGGCCGGATCTTCACCTCTCTTGCTCTTCTCATGCACACGAAGTGATGCATCAGACCAGAGTAAAACTCTCACTGTGACTCGTCTCATTTATCATAGTTTTTAGGTGTTCGTAGAAATCGTACGACTCATCATTTCCAAACTCTGGTGAGATTTCTAAAAATTTTGAATGAGTCCTTACTACTAAAGATGTTCTTTTAAGAATAAAGTCAAGGATTGGGAGATAATGCCCCCGTGCAATGCTGCCTTTAGTACATCTTGAATGAGACAAAATGAAAAGGTAAAAAAGCATTCTCTCACTCTGGAGTATTTTCAGAGCACTCTAATTGTGATTTTATACACAGTCCATATGGTACATTGCAAAGGAATATCTTTAAAAGGGAAATACCCCGTTTCTCTTTGTTCTTTCCCCCAGTACACTCCATTGGTACCTGTTTTACTAGTAAAGTAGTTTTACTTTCTTTTGGAAGTTCAGAGTATATTTAGGAAACCAAATAAAATATACAGCCCAAGTGCCAGGATGCTATTTTGGGAGGTAGGAAGGTGGTTTTAAAGCGTGGTTTCTTTTTAAGGGCTGTCTGAATATAATTGTATTCAGTAAGACAATTTCTAAGAGCTAATCGTATTCCAGTGAAAAGATCACTGTTTTTTTATCTTGATTATCTTGAGATGGAATCTATTTGAAGTTCTAGTTTTTATTTGAAAAACTTTTGGAAACACTTTGGGTGAAAGATTTGGCTCTTAATTAAAGCTTGAATTTATTAAAATAAGAGTTTTAGCATTTTATTAAATATAACTTAATGGTCAGTTTAATTTCTTTAAGTTGACTTTTTTTTTTTTTTCTTTT
>VBSM01003148.1:6735610-6755028 GCA_008086735.1 Cheirogaleus medius | reverse complement strand
TTGCTCAGGCTGGTCTCAAACTCCTGACCTCCAGCAATCCTCCCGCCTTGGCCTTATTTTCTTAAATGACATTTAATTAATAATCTTAACTTATCTTAGGGTTAGTTTTACTTTACATGATCATTTTCCGATTGATTATAGATTTAAACAAGGTCCCACTCTGTCATCTAGGATAAAGTGTGATCATAGCTCACAGTACCCTCGAACTCCTGGGCTCAATTGATCCTCCTGCCTCGGCTTCCCAAAGTGCTGGGATTACAGGTGTGAGCCACTACGCCTGGCCTCATTTTCCTGTTTGTAATTCTTGTTTGGAGAGAAGTACAATATGGATAGGTTCATTAATGGTCTCATTGTGAAGTAGGAAATTGCTTTCAGTGTTTATGAGTTTATGAATCTATAGTTGTATGTAGACAGTGTGTGTATGTGTGTGCATGTGTGCGTGCACGTGAATATATAGTTTTCCACCCTCTCCTAGGAGATCTATGTATTTCCTCATCTTCCCTTCTTTTCCAGTTATTTATCAATTGACTAACATTTATGGTGTAAAAGAAAACAAAATTTTAAGACCCTTTAAATTTATTACGTCAAGGGAGAAGTTAAGCCCTAGAGACTGAGTCAGTCACATAGAATGTTTGCAACTTCTGCCTCTTAGATTATAGGTGATCTCTCTTCCTCATTGTTCTAGTTCTGTAAATTAGTAAGACCAGACCTACCTCCTTCCCAATCACTGATCTTTGTTATAGATAACTGCTTCCTTTATTGTCCTATACCTAACTTCAATGAGATGGCACAAAAGACATCGTGACTGTTACATCTTCAGTGTGAAATTTTAAATAACCTTTCCTAAAAAAAAAAAAAAGACCTCCTTGACTCATCAGATCATTGTAACTATGCATTAAGCATTATATAAAAAGATGTTGAGATTCTGTTATGCTTCCCTAAACTTTGTCTGTATAAACGATCCCAAACTTCTATACTTTGGAACACCAACTTTTGTTCTTTGCAATCATATTTCGTGGGCTGTCATGCTCGAACTTTATGCTTGAATAAATTCTCTTTAAAATAGATTCTAGCCCTTTTGATTATTTTAGGTTTACAGTGGGAATCTACCATGCACCAAGGATTATACCAAAAGGAGAAATGCTTCTTAAGAGTTTATGTTTATTTGTAAAGATATAAGTGGTATAGAAGTGTGATATAAATGGTACAGAAGATTGTGAGTAATCAAAAATAAAACTTCTTGGAGAAGGTGGGACTTTAAATTAGATGTCTTAGGAATGGTCAGGCTTATATATTTGTTTTTTTGATTTTAAGTTTCATGAAGATAGATCTATTAATGATATATCAGGCTGGGCGTGGTAGCTCACGCCTGTAATCCTAGCACTCTGGGAGGCTGAGGCGGGCGGATCGCTCAAGGTCAGGAGTTTGAAACCAACCTGAGCAAGAGCCCCGTCTCTACTAAAAATAGAAAGAAATTAATTGACCAACTAAAAATATATACAGAAAAAATTATCCGGGCATGGTGGCGCATGCCGGTAGTCCCAGCTACTCGGGAGGCTGAGGCAGTAGGATCGATTGAGCCCAGGAGATTGAGGTTGCTGTGAGCTAGGCTGACACTACAGCACTCACTCTAGCCTGGGCAACAAAGTGAGACTCTGTCTCAAAAAAAAAAAAAAAAAAAAAAAAATGATGTATCAGATGGCTTCCCAAGTGCTTGTTGATTGAAGAAGCACCTGTCAGTTGAAATACTCAAGATTCAATAGCTATAACATATAAAATATCTTTATAATGTCATGTTTAGCATGCTATATCTAAAATAGTGTTAAATTACCTGTTAATTATTTTATTTTAGAGCATGGGCCTGGAATTGATATATTTACACCTGGTAAACCTGGAGAATATGATTTGGAAGGTGGTATATGGGAAGATGAAGATGCTCGGAATTTTTACGAGAACCTCGTTGATTTGAAGGCTTTTGTTCCGGCCATCTTGTTTAAAGACAATGAAAAAAGTTGTCAAAATAAAGAGTCCAACAAAGATGATTCCAAAGGTAAATTCTAGAGAAAAAACATTTATATTAAGTGCTATAAAACTTAGCTTCAAAGTAGGATTTTTAATGAAAAACGTTTTAGTTGCTTGTTTTGTAATATGAACATTGGTTCATTAGATTAAATGAATGACAGAATAATATGGAATGGAGCGTGAAAGGGTAATAATTGACATATTTTTAACAGTGCTTCTATGTTTAAGTTAATGTGAATTAATTTGAAGGTGATTATTTTTCTTATAATTAATTCATGTGAGGTCTCTGTAAGACATGAATTTTCCTATTTGGACTATTAGAGAAAGTGTCAGCTTCTGGTGGTGTTTACCTGTAATGTCCTTTCCAGGCTAGATACAGCCAGCTCTTTGTGAGGAAGAGTTACTTTAGAGAAGTCAAAAGCTTTGAGATCATTAAATTAAAGCATTTTCAGTCTTTGAAGTCTTTTGCCTCGTGGCCTTCCTACATTATTCTGTGTTCTGCTTCAAACCCTCTCCCCACCATATCAAATTTGACCCCCTTGTGCATATTAGTTTGATTTCCTCAGATCAATTATATATTACTTGAGAGCAAGGGTATCATTTTAAGCTTTTTTTCTGAACATTCAGCAGTTCAGCATAGTTCTGAATAGTGCAGTAGCTAATCAGAAAATGCTCTTTTTGATAGCCAGGCATCAGGGAACACTGGGGAGTGAGAATATGCTCCATGTGAGCAGGGTTTTGTTTGGTATAGTCACTGTCGTATCCCTTGTTCTTAGAACAGTACCTAGCATGTAGTAGGAATTCAGTAAATATTAGTTGAATGAAAAAATGAATGGATGAGCAAATTGTAGTCCGTCTTCATTTAGAGGCAGCAGAACCAATCCATACCAGTTAGAGCTTTCATTCTCCCAAATATGGTATGGCATCAGTGCAGAAACTAGGAGATTAGAGAACACAAGGTGAAGCTGAGAAATACCATAGGTTGAATTTAAGCATAAATTCTTGAACTCAGGTTTTATTGTTTTGCTTTTTACTTAAGAAAATTTTCAAACATATAAATGAGGATAGTAAAGTGAACTCACACTCTCACTCAGCTTCAACAATTATTAACGTTTTGCCAATCTTGTTGAACAAAGGTTTAGTTTCTCTTTCTTTTTTTTTTATCTTTCCTATTTAGCCTTTTACAAATTCTTGGCTGTTTTCCTTTGTTATGTTCCACTTTTTGGTTTTCTCTATCCCCTGACATCCAAATTATAAGGTTATTTTCTTCATTGGTCTTTCTACATCTGCTCCTTCCTGTCTGGTTTTTCTTACATATTGCTGCTAAGTTAATTTTCATATCAAATCACATTTAAATGTAATCTCCTGCTCATTACCCAGCATAAAGAAGAAAGTCTGAATTCCTCATCTTGGAGTTTGAGATGCTTCTTAATCTAGTCTACTTTATCTAATCAACTTTATTTTCCCTCATCTTGTGCCATATAAGTCTTCATCCATCCATCCATCCATCCATCCATCTCTTCAGTAAACAAATGGCATAGAGAATCAAAGAAGTTGTGGTCTTTGGTCTCATAATGTAATTTATAAAATCTGAATATATTAATTTTCACTCAAATTTGTTTGCCAGACATGCATGCAGGTTCTAAAACAAGTGATGTGGATTTCGTGAATCCTTATCTACTTTTTTGCAGCAGGATTTCAATATGACTTAATTCAGATGTACTTGTTCTTTGTTTTTTAAACAGAGGCAAAAGAACCTAAGGATAATAAGGAGGTATCAAGTCCTGATGATTTGGAACTTGAGTTGGAGAATCTAGAAATTAATGATGACACCTTAGAGCTAGAAGGTGGAGACGAAGCTGAAGATCTTACAAAGAAACTTCTTGATGAGCAAGGTAAAGGGCTGTTTCACTATTTTCCATTTTTTATTAGTTTTTTTTAACATTTATTTATTTTTGCATCTGCCACCACTTTTAACTTTTTTTTTCTTTTTTTCATTTTTTATTAGTTTTTATATTTACTCTTGCCCAAGAATATGGTTCTTTTCTGTTTAATTCTCTATTTTCTAATTCCTTGTTTTTTTGTTGTTTTCAGGCTATCACTTTGTTAGAATTTGATTCAGAACAAGACACTACATACTGTGTATTATGTGGCTACAAGCTTTAGTGATCATCTAAATTCTAAAATCTTAATTCTGAATATCTTAAAAGATATTTCTTACACTTTTCTGACAACTTGCTAGCATTGTCTTCATTATTTTAATTCTATGATACAGTCTTTACAAATTTAACAAAAGTGTATTTGAAAGTTACTCTAAACTGGTTGAGGGGTAAAAGTACAACTAGCTTATCAGTTGTCTGTGTTAATTTCATCTGTCTTTATAATTGAGTCTTGTTTGGTATTTAGTAATAAAAATATTGCATTTATTCTCTAAATACTTTCTATCGAGTTTCTTTGTTAGGATTCTTTATTACATGGATACCTTCTGTCATTATTGTTTTTTTCTCTGTTGGCTTCATTGTTTCTTGTTGCAGATTCTCTTTGTCTATGTAATGAAGGGAGGGGGTGAGCAGGGCTAGAGGCTATCCCAGGCTTAAATCATACCAGCTAGTGACATCAGAAGAAAAGATTTTCTCTTCCACTGTCTGTATATAAATATTGCATAAAGACTTTGGCTGGTTGTGTGTTATGCTTAGCCATGTGGCCAGGAGGAATGGTGGTGCACTGTGCTATGATTGGCAGCAGCCACCCCATCAGAATCACAGGGGACAGGGGAAGTTACATTCTTCAAAGGCGAGAATTGGGGGTGCTGTTAATTGAAGAACATGGGGGAAAGGATGCCAGGTAGATAGAAATAACAGATTTACTATAAAACTAAATGCTTTTTCTTTTTTCTTTTCTATATCTTCTAGGAAATATATACATGCTTTTTCTGATCAAATTTTTATATCTAATGCAAAAAGCTAGACTTTTTTATAGTTGAAATGTGAAAGACTGTAGTGACTTTAGAGATACCTGAACTTTTTAGGGTAATATCCTAAAAAATGCTTAATGTTTTCATGATTACAAAAGTAGCACTAAATGATCTGTTTTTTAAAAACTTATAATTGGAAATTTTTAGTCTCTTCTCTGTATGTTTTTTTAACTTATTTAAAAACTAATTTTATATTAGAACAAGAGGATGAAGAAGCCAGCACTGGATCTCATCTCAAGCTCATAGTGGATGCTTTCCTCCAGCAGTTGCCCAACTGTGTCAACCGAGATCTGATAGACAAGGTATCGTTATCTCTGTGTAATTTCATTCAAGCACATAGACACTGTAGGGGTCCTTTAATTAGGAATGTATGTGGTTTTCAGACTATTTGAGCCATTTTTTCAAATGGAGTCTCATAAGCGAATCTAATCTTTACATACAGATAAAATTGGATCCAATTTGGAGATGCTCTGTTTGGGGATGGGATTGGCTCCGGAATCCTATTGGCTTGGTATCTTTCCTGTTCACTTATGGATCCCACAGTTTTTTAGATGAGAGGTTCTTAAAGTATGGTCTGTGTATTCCTGGCGACCTTTGAGGCATTTTCAGGGGGTCTATAAGGTCAAAACTCTTTTCAAAATAATACTGTGGTCCCCCCCATTTCACCTTTTTGACATTTGTACAAGCGATGGTTGATAAAGCTGCTGGCATTTTAGCATGACTCAAAGCAGTGGTACCAAGCCATACTAGTACCATTGTATTCTTCACTGCCATACATTTGCAATTTAAAAAATGCCACTTTTACTTAAGAATTTCCTTGGTGGTAGTCCTAGCACTCTAGGAGGCCGAGGCAGGAGGATCACTTGAGCTCAGGAATTTGAGATCAGCCTGAGCAAGAGTGAGACTGTGTGTCTACTAAAAATAGAAAAATTAGCCGGGTGAGGTGGTGTGTGCCTGTAGTCCCAGCTACTCAGGAGGCTGAGGCAAGAGATTTGCTTGAGTCCATGAGTCTGAGGTTGCGGTGAGCTATGAGGATGCCACTGCACTCTAGCCAGGGTGACAGAGCAAGACTCTGCCTCAAACAAACAAACAAACAAAAAAAGAATTTCCTTGGTGTATCCACAAAAATGAGTGATTTTTTTTACATTTCAACCTTTGAGAACATGTTCTTTCAATTGACAAAATGGGCAGGACATGTAAAGCACTTCAGCTATGTCAAGGTTGTCTCAAGGAAAAGCGCTTGTGTGATTGAGTTGCAAGCTGAACTAACTGGTTTTTTTTTTCATAGAATAGCATTTTTACTTGGAAGAATTGATGGACAAACCATGGATATTTAGCAGACATTTTTCTAAAATTAAAAAAGTGAGTCCATCATTTCAAGGAAAACAACTAAAAGTATTTATTGCTAATGATCAAATTTGAGTTTTCAATAAAAATTAGAACTTTGGAAAACTTACGTTCACCATCATAAGCCTGACAGTTTCCCAATTCTTTTCTGTATAGACTTTATTGATGAGACTTTTCTGGTGAAAGTGGTGTGATACTAAATAATGGGATTTAAAAATATTATGTGTACATTCAGAAGATTTGCATGGCTCAGTGAACCATTATTCTAAGTGACCAGTATACAGTGTTAAAAATCATACATGGTTGTTAAAAGATCCACTCAAAGTGCAAGGTAGACCAATGGATTTTAATTTAATAGCATAAAATGTTTATTGATATAGTTTCAGATTCCACATTGCTACTAACCCTTAAGAAACTACCATTTGTCAAGTTTTGGTGTAGTATCAAAGAAAAATATTTACAATTACTGAAAAGGCTTTAAAAATATACCTCCCTTTTCCAACTACATATATATGTGAAGCCAGATTTTCTTCATATACTTCATCCAAAATAACATATCACAGCGGATTGAATGGATAAATAGATAAGAGAATCCAGCTGTCTTTTAAAAGAATGTCTGCCGTTCATCTTTCACTAACTTTGAAAACTGTATTTTTCATAAAACATTAACACATAATAGGTTTATTGCTATTTTAAAGTGAATTATTTTTAAATTTTTCTGTTTCAATTTTTAATATAGTAAATGCTAATAAGCATAGCCCACATAAACAGTTTTTTTAGGTCATTAATAATTTTTAAGAGTGTAAAGGGCTCCTGAGACCAAAAGTATGAAAAGTATTGCTTTAGATAATTTTTTCCTCAAAAGTGTAATAAAATCTTTTATCCTTTTTTCCTGCATAGTTGTTTGAGGGTCCCTCATAGAGAAGTTCAAGAAGTTAGGTTATTTTTCACTTTTAGCTTTTAGCTCTTCCTCAGATAATTTAGATGTACTTCAGTAATTATTCATGTAATCAGATAGACTTGAATATCATTACAAATTGGCTTACTTCTGGAGTAATTGGGTCAATGTGCACTTTTCAAAAATTTAGCAATTACAGCATTTATTTCTGCTTTCTTAAGAGGCAGTCTCTTTTTTCTTTTATAGATGTAGCCAAAACCACTCTTAAACAGTTGCTTATTTTTCTAAGTTTTAGATGAGACTGTATCCCCTGCTAAGTCGTCCTATGTTCATTGGCTATAAACGAGGTGAAAGAGAGATCCCTTGACACTCCTGTTCACTCCACCTCCATTTTGAGTCTGAGTCCTAGCATAAGAGGGACCCTTTCAGTTTTGCATACTAGTAACATGATTGTTTTGAATCTTAGGTTATACTATTAGAAGGTATCCTGTAGGGCTCAGCTTGAAATTAAGAGCTATTGACAGTAATGACCCCATATAAAATTCTGCATTGCTCTTTGAGAGCCAGATGAAAAACTGGAAACCATCACTTTTCTTCTGGACCAGTGGCTTTCTCGTGAAAGGACTTTCTTCCATATGTATTAGCAAAGGTCCAAATGGCTTAAGAGGAAAAAGTTTTGGGAAATAGGTGGAAAATCTAAGAATTCTGTGAATTCAGTAATTATGTAGCTAAAGATAACCTTAAGTCAAATTTTTAACAAAAGTTTATAAAACCAAAAATGTTCTTAGAAATGGTCTGGTTCTAGGCTCTCATTTTATGGCAGAGATTAAGAGACTTTCCCAAGGTTATATAGACAGAATCATAATATAATCTGAATATCTGATTTTATCTGTATATACATTGTGCTGTATATATATATATAAATTCATCTATAGTTTTTTGTTGTTTGTTTTTAAATATTTTTAGAGACAAGGTCTTGCTCTGTCTCCTAGGCTGAAGTGCAGTGGTTTGATCATAGCTCACTGCAGCCTTGAATTCCTGGGTTCAAGCCATCCTGCCTGCCTCACCCTCCCAAGCAGCTTAGATTACTGGTGAGGGCCAAGATGCCTGACTAATTTTGTTATTTTTTGTAGAGAAGGGTTTCTTGTTGTCCAGGCTGGTCTGGAACTCCTGGCATCAAGTTATCCTCCTGCCTTGACCTCCCAAGGTACTGGGATCATAGACATGAACCACCTTGCCCGCCCATCTGTAGTTTTTAAAATTTGCTTGGATGGCCTTTTTTGTTTGTTTGTTTGTTTGTTTGTTTTGGGCCGAGAAGACTTAGACCCAATTAACCTTGGATATGAGCTCCTCCCTTTTTTTCTTTTTGAGTCATCACACTTAATTTATACTAAACGGATAAAAGAATTTGCTTGTTTAACCAACTTTATTGTGTTGCTGCCATCAAGATAATTTATGAGCCACTAAATATCAGTTCTCTTTCTCCAATAGTCCAAAGAGATATGTTTTATTTATAAACTTTTAAAAATAGAATTACAGGAATGAAGGTAGGAAATAAATTCCTCCTGTATACCATTTGTATGTAAATGAGTACTTTAAAATTCTTTGTGCATACATGAAACCATAGACTGGGTTTTAATTCCCCTTTGCCCCATTTACTTATTTAATAGAAGGACAGATAATTTGGTTGAGGGCCTATATGAATTTTTTTTAGATTTTGATTCCTTAAGCCATAAATCTGAGGAGATGAATTAGTTCTTGTCCTAATCAAAAATGTTTTATTTCAGTGTTTACAAAGAAGAAGAAAAACCTAAATTTTACTTAATGCTGCCAGATATTCTAATCTTTTCTTAAAATTTAAGTAAATCAAAGACACATTTGTGACTATTATACTATACATTGTTATTTTGAAATCAACTGAAAATATGTGTACAATCATTTTTGAAATTAGGCCACTTAAAGTGTCCATTCAAATGCATGGTGGCCCCTGTTACTGGGCTCTTATTTGTTTTTTTTTTTTCTTATTTGTTATTTTTTAACCAGGTGTACCAAAAATCTTTCAACATTTTTTATATATACTTGTCTTTTAAAAATACCAATTATTTTTGTTTTTCAAGGAATTCCCAGAACATACACCTTTTCTAGCTTTTCTTTTATATTCACATTAAATGTTAGACATATTGATGAAATATTGGACACATTTTTGTTCTTGAAATATACAGTGGTGAATTGGTACACTAAATAACAATTGCGGGTATTCATTATAGTCCTATGCTGCAGTTTCTTTAGTGTAAGTTACTGTTGGGGTGAAGGGAATTTCTCTACCTTTTGAAGATTCAATAATTAAATCTGCTGAAATAATCTGACAATAGACAGATTAACAGGAAAAAATACATAGAAGTTTTTTAATGTGCAAGTGCATGGGAGTCACACAAATATGAAACTCAAAGAAGGGCCAGATCATTGAAGCTTAAATAAATACCCTCTTTATCGGGGAGAGGGAGATAGGGGATGTAGGCAATTTCAGAGAAAAAAATCAATGATTTTTATGGGAAATGAATGGGCCCAAAGAACAGACAGTACACAGTCTAGGACAAAGTTCCCCTGTGCCCTGGGGGAGGTGGCCACGGTTATAGAAAGGTGAGGGTGGAACTGCATGTTGATAAAGGCTGTCTTACTATGCAGATAATGTCCCTCAAGTAATAACCCTCAAAAGAATAGATGAAAAGTCTGTCTGTGTGGTTGTGGTGACTTAGATAAATCTTCCTGGTTAATGAGATTTCAGACAGGATTGAAGGCAGTTGTGTTTCTTTTGGAAAGAATTTCCCTCAGATAAGGGAACTTTGGAGAGAGAGCACCTTTCCCTGTACTTGGAGAGAGAAACAAGGGAAGGTCAGAGATCTTGATTCCAAGGCAGCTTCTAAGGTCTCCCAGTTTCCTTTAGTTCAAAGTACTCAGCCTGCCAAGCACCGTATTTTGGGGTAGTTTTCGATGCCCCAACATTATCAAATCTGATTGTCGACACTAAACCTCTTTCGTGAATGTGGAACATTTCTTATTCTTATATCTTCCTGGGAATAATTTGTGCCTCTCTCTCTTTCTTAGTTTGTCTTTAAGCTTTTTGGTTATCCTTGTTAGCATTAGTAATTTTTTTGGCTTTTGAATTGTTCTTGCTACTTTATAGTTCTATCAGAAAACTTTCCTGATAATAACGTTGATTAACTTGTTGTTTTATTTATTTTATTTTTTAATTTTTTGAGACAGAGTCTCTTTCATCCTGGGTAGAGTGCAGTAGCATCATCGTAGCTCACAGCAATGTCAAACTCCTGGGCTCAAGCAATCCTCCTGCCTCAGTCTCCTAAGTAGCTGAGACTATAGGCATGCACCACGATGCCTGGCTAATTTTTCTATTTTTGGTAAACAGGGGGCCTCGCTCTTGCTCAGGCTGGTCTCCAACTCCTGACCTCAAGCTATCCTCCTGTTTTGGCCTCCCAGAGTGCTAGGATTATAGGTGTGCAGGTGTGAGCCACCATGCCTGGCTGATTTACTTATCTTTGATGAGGCCAAAGGCATTGATGATACTTTCCGTATAGTTATTTGCCAAACATCTCAGGGTAGGTCTTTAAGCTACCCACTTAAAGTTCTGTTCCCAGCACTAGGTTGCACTTAAAAAGTTTGAAGCACATATTTTTAGATACGTAAGGAAAGAGGACATTAAACTCAGTGATCTTTTTAGTTTGGGAAATGCTTATAATACTGGTGTCTTAAAACCATTTTGAAGTGTTATTTAATTAAGAACAAGTGAAAATATTGTAGTAGGCAAGATTTTTGCTTTTGGTAGCTAAATCAAAGTTTTTAAAGAAAAAGTTTGCTTTTTCCCAATAGGCAGCAATGGATTTTTGCATGAACATGAACACAAAGGCAAACAGGAAGAAATTGGTCCGGGCACTCTTCATAGTTCCTCGACAAAGGTAGGTGTTAAAGAAGAGAAATTTGTTAATGTTTTTATTCTGTAGTGATGGTTGTAACCTTAAAATTCTTATTTATTTCTTTAAAAATATTACTTGTCTTGATTTTAGTCACTAATAGGCACTATCATTGTTATTAGCACATTTTCTACAACTTGTTTCTTATTGGTTTTTTGTTCATTGTTAGCTCTAATGGAAATGTTTTTTCTGATACCTATTATTTTAAGAGAAAATATTTAAGAATAACTTAAGAGTAATAATAATTGCTAGAAGCAGTTGGTTTTTGCCTCTGAAGAGAAAAAAATAATAAATGGTATATAAGTGTTTTGGAGAGTTTTTATTTTGTGTAAAGATCAGATTAATTTAGTGTGTCTAATTCTTGCAGTTGTGTTTAAATGAAAAATTTCAAGTTATTTAGGTAATTATGATAGTTTAGAGATGAAGTAGCCCACCTAGAGATTCATTGAGTAGGATTGGAAGTCACATTAGTGATTATGTTGCAAGTAATTCAAAATACATATTCAATTGCATAATGCTTTTAGAGAATTCTGATGCTTTATCTTACACTAAATTAAAAAGCCCTACTTCACGTGAGTATTTCAGGACTACTCATAGAATGTTGACCTTAGGATCCTGGAGGATATCCATTTCTGTTTATTCAGTAGTGAATAATGGGCCAGGTGTGGTGGCTCATGCCTGTAATCCTAGCACTCTGGAAGGCAAAAAAGTAAAAATAGATAAACAGGTAAATAATTAAAAATAAAAATTTGGTTAACAAAAGAAACCATGCAGTGATGTTTAAGTAGTTTACTTATAAAAGGGTATCTTTTCTTTCTGTATACCCATTCCTCTACCATTTTCAGGAAAAAAAAGGTCCTCAAAAATTGCATGCTCTTATTTGGTCTTCTGTCAGTTGTATCCTTTTTAATTGAATTTATCTGCTTAGCTCAGGAGACAGAAAACTGCATGCAAATTAGTAGTAGTTGGAATCTGCTGGAAACAGGCTTGAAAGTAGTAGGAAGTGACAAGAAGAGAGAAAAAAATATTTAAAAAAGATACAAGTTACTTAAAATGCATAGTGAATGAGCCATGAGAAATAGACCCCACAGTCTTACATACTTGAATTGTACGAATATAACTATTTAAGTTTGTTATAATCAGCCTGATCAGGAAAAATTAAATTATATTCTAGAATTCATTCATTAAATAATTCATTAAAGGTCTTCTATATACTGTGATCAGTGCTGGAGATACAGTACAGTGGTGACAAAGATTAACTTCTTGTATTCGCATAGTTTATGCTTTGCAGAGGAAGACGGATGAATAATTCTAAGCTCAGTTACCAAGAAGCACAGTGTGCTTTGAAGCATAGAGCAAGTGGAACTGATTGATTTAGTCTAGGGAGTCAGAGAAGGCTTCCTGGAACAAGGGTAATTTAATCTGAGTCCTGAGAAAGGAATTGACTGGACAGGGATGGGTGAGGACAGGGATAGAGAGAGCATTTCTGACAGAGGCAACAGTGTGGAAAGACAGAGACAGGAAAGGTCATGGCAGCAAACTGTTGCAAAAACCTCTTTCTTGGACTGCTCGACATTGTCCTCTAGACTAAGCTATAGGAAGGAGTCCATGCTTACTTCTTTATCCCCAGCACTTATCACAAAACCCGACATGTAGATGGTGATAAAATTATTTAACATGGCATATAATGCCCTTTCTTAGCCCATTTTCAATTCTTCAGTCTTAATTCTAGCTATTCTTCCTCTTACAGAATCTTTATCTGTAATGATTTTTACCCTTTGCTCTCTCCACTCCCATGCCTTTGCCTCTGCTTTCTGCTTTATCTGGGATGTTTTTCCACTGGAAATCTCAGACTCACCCTTTTAAGTCTTGGCACAGAGCTGTCTTCTCTGAGCAACCTTACTTTCCTTGTGTAGATACAGGTGCTCTTTTATAGCGCTTTTAACATGTCTTCATCTGAAGAATTAGGCACATTATGTTCCCGTTGTTGGTTTGCTGACTGTATCCCTGCCAGACTGTCTCTGAACTATCAGCCCTTTAGGAGAGAGGACTAGATCTTTTCATTTTGTACATCTCCAACACCAAGCATAGTGTTTGGTACACAGTACATGCTTAAAAATATCTAGTGAATTAATGTTGGTCATATGCAATTTTAAATAGTAAATAATGCATTCCCATGGCTCAAGACCCAGAAGTATAAAATACTGTATGGCGAAAAGTATCCTTCCTATTCTTGTCTCACTACCCAGTTTGTACTCCTTTCAATAGGAAACCACTGTCATGATTCTTATGTGTTCTACTGGTTTCCTTTGTGCATACAGGAAAATATAATTATAGATTCTTATTTCCTGTTTTTTTATACAATGGGCAACTTATTATATGTATCTTTTCATTTCAATACATAAAGATTTCCCTTGTTCTTTCTTTTAAAGCCACAGTGTTTCTTTTTATGAATATCCTATATTTAACCATTTCAAACTTTCCAGTCTTTTGCCATTACGAATAGTGCCATATTTGTACTTCCCCTTCTTTCTCCTCTTGATTACATTAGCTAGCAGTTTATCTGTTTTGTTTTTTTCCTGCCAAAAACCCAGCTTTTGGATTTTTTTTTTTTCTCTTTAAGAGAAAAAACTTTAGGCTGGAGTTCAGTGGCATGATTATAGGTCACTGTCACCATAGCAAACTCCTGCGCTCAAGTGATCCTCCTGCCTCAGCTTCCCAAGTAGCTGGGATACAGGCACATGCCGCCGCACATGGCTAGTTAATTTTTTATTTTTTGTAGAGGCATGGGCTACCATGCCTTGCTGAGAATTTAGTTTTTTACGTATCCTGTATAGTTTGGTTTAAGAATCATTGAACTTGATAACTCTTAATGTTCTTTACTTTTCTTTTCTTTAAAAAAAAAAAAAAAACGACTTTATTGAGATATAACTCACATACCATACAATTCACCCATGAAAGTATACAATTCAGCTGGGAGCAGAGGCTCGCACTTGAGAGGATAGCTTGAGGCCAGGAGTTGGAGACCACCCTTGGCAACATAGTAAGACCCCCATCTCTAAAAAAATAAAATAACTTAGCTGGGGGTGGTGGTGCACACCTATAGTCCCAGCTACTTGGCAGGCTGAAGGGGGAGGATCGCTTGGGCCTAGGAGTTTAGTGCTGCAATTGGCTATGATTGTACCACTGTGCTCTAGCCTGGGTGACAAAGCAAGATCCTGTCTCTAAAAAATTAAGTAAAATGAAGTATGCAGTTCAGTGTTCTAAATATATTCAACCATCACCATAATCTAATTTTAGAAAATTTTTGTACCCGTAAAACAAACCACATATATCCATTAGCAGTTAATTCCATTCCCTCGCTGCCTCCCTCTTCCCAAGGGGCAACCACTCATCCACTTTTTCTCTCTGGATTTGTGTATTCTGGACAACATGGTGGTCATTTCTGGCTGTCTTCTTTTACTTAGCATAATGCTTCAAGATTCATCCATATCATAGCATTTACCAGTACTTCGTTCCTTTTCACGGCTGAATAATATTCCAATGTATAGATCACCACATTTGTTTACCCATTCATCAGTTGATGAACCTTTGGGATGTTTCCATTTTTTGACTGTTATGAATAATGCTCCCGTGACTGTGTATAAGTCTTTGTGTAGACATCTACTTTTCAATTCTCTCAGTCATAAAACCAGGAGTGGAATTGCTGAGTTACATGGTAACTCTTTAACATTTTGAGTAACTGCCAAACTGTTTTCCATAATGACTGCACCATTTTATATCCCACCAGCAGTGTGTGAGGGGTCAAGTTTCTTCACATCCTGGCCAACAGTTGTTATTGTCTGTGTTTTGATTATAGCCATCCTAGTGGGTGTGAAAGTGGAACCTCATTGTGGTTTTCATTTGCACACTTAACCCTCTGGATCTGGATATTCCACATCCATGAATTCAGCCAACTGTGGATTGAAAATTTGGGGGGAAAAAACAATAAAAATAATACAAATAAAAAAGCAATACAGTATAACAACTATTTACATAATATTTACATTGTATTAGATACTATAAGTAATCTAGAGATGATTTAAAGTATTTGGGAGGGTATGTGTAGGTTTTATGCAAATACTAGGCCATTTTAATCAGGGACTTGAGCATCCTTAGATTTGGGTATTTGTGGGGGGGTCTTAGAACCAATAATCCCTCATGGATATTGAGGGACAAGTATTAGTTATTTCCCCAAAGACTAACAATGTTGAACATCTTTTCCTGGGCTTCTTGGACATTTGTATATCTTCTTTGGAGAAAGGTCTATTCACATCCTTTGCTTTTTTAAAACTGTATTTGTCTTTTTATTGAGTTGTAAGAGTTCTTTATATTAATATATTTTGGGTACACATACATTATTAGATATACACTTTGCAAGTATTTTCTGTTATTCTTTGAATTGTCTTTTCACTTTGGTGGTATGATTTGCAGCACAAAACGTTTTTTAATTTGTTGTAGTCTATCTTTACAGTTCTTAAAGGTCTGACCTGAAGCATGTTTTAACTTTCAGTTGTGTTCTTCCTTCATTAAATAGTAATTAAAAAACTCAAAAGGCTGTCATATCTCTTAGCCTATTAATTTGAAGGAATCCACAGAAATGAAATGTAGAAATTCCCTTAATTAGATATTTGCTTGTCATTTTATAGGTAATATGTAACATAGCTATAAACATATATAATTGAAATTTTACATAAAGTGTTTATATCTTAAGTATACATATGTGTCTGTTATCCAGATCAAGATATAGAACATTCCCAGCACCCCCAGAAGGCTGCTTACCTAAGCCAAATGTTGAGTTTGAAGTCAGAGTCAGGGAAGGTGTCTAAGAATCTCTTCTTATTTTAAATGTAGATGTACCTGGTATTGTTTTGTGTGACTTTGAAGCCATAAGGTTTTAGCTAAGTGTTGGTAGGTGGGTGTCCAGAATCTCTCTCTCTCTCTTTTTTTTTTTGAGACAGAGTCTTACTCTGCTGCCTGGGCTAGAGTGCCCTGGCATCTTCCTTGCTCACAGCAACCTCAAACTCCTGGGCTCAAGTGATGCTACCGCCTCAGCCTCCCGAGTAGCTGGGACTACAGGCATTCTCCATCATGCCCAGCTATTTTTTTTTAATATATATATTTTTAGTTGTCCAGCTAATTTCTTTCTATTTTTTTAGGAGAGACGGGGTCTCACTCTTGCTCAGGCTAGTCTCGAACTCCTGAGCTCAAACGATCCTCCCGCCTCGGCCTCCCAGAGTGCTAGATTACAGGGGTGAGCCACCGCACCTGGCCCAGAATCTCTTTAGATTAGCCTAAGCAGAATGCTGTTCAAAGGTGAAGTATACTGCGCTTGATTCTTGAACAGCTTTTCCTGATCTAGCTTTTAGGAAAGTTTGCTGGAGTTTTGTGAGAGAATTTCTAATCAGACCTCCTCCCTCCATAAATTTGAAACTATGAAAAAATGGTTTTTTGAAATGTATTAGTACGTTGTACCACTTGATGGCACTGTTGTGTTGCGAACAGGCAACATTGTGAAAAGAGTCAACAGGGCATTTGGCTGTGGCTTTCAGAGTAATCTGAAATCCTTTATTTATTATATTTCATCTTTTTAGAGTCATCTCCTTTAGTGTTTCCTATGAAGAAAATCCTTTGTATACTTTAATTGAACTGTAACGATGTTCTTTCATTCTTTTTTTCGAGCACAGATAAAAATTAATAGCTTTCAACAGTCAATTCTTTAGATTTTAAAGGGAAAAAGAAAGGTAGACATTTCTTTTAGAAAGCAAATTGATTAGGAGATAAAATCCTGTAAGAATTTCTTTTTTCCCCCTCAGTAACAAAAGTGTATGTATTTGTATATGTTTCCGCATTCTTGCTATTTCTTATTACTTATAGTTAGTGATTGAATGTTTACGAACTTAATGATCATTAACTGCTGGAAAGACACTTAATTGTGTGATTCAGGAGATCTTGAAAATACAAATAAGGTTTTATTGTTTAAGAAAAAAAGCATTCTTTTTCAGTGGTTCACTATTAACCATTGATAAAAGAAATTATCACTCTCTTATAAGATCATAGAATGCAGTTTTCAAACAAATGATTTAAGTATATTTTCCAGTTGCTTTTCAGAAAACTCAAATTAGATGAACTGTCTATGTAGCTTAAATTTGAGCATAGAAATTTGCTCTTTATATTGATGACAATATTTTTTTTTTTTTGTATTTTAATAACTTTAACAGGATGGATGTGACATTAACTACATTCCCTTTTGAGCTTGCATTCTTAGGAAGGTGGAAAAGACAAAGCATTCTTTTTGACTCTGTTGCCCGAGCTAGAGTGCCGTGGTGTCAGCCTAGCTCACAGCAACCTCAAACTCCTGGGCTCAAACAATCCTTCTGCCTCAGCCTCCCAAGTAGCTGGGACTACAGGCATGTGCTACCATGCCTGGCTAATTTT
The DNA here is from genome assembly GCA_008086735.1 of Cheirogaleus medius. Taxonomy (NCBI): domain Eukaryota; kingdom Metazoa; phylum Chordata; class Mammalia; order Primates; family Cheirogaleidae; genus Cheirogaleus; species Cheirogaleus medius. The sequence goes on along the minus strand of VBSM01003148.1, from coordinate 6,737,324 downwards.
TTTGTATATTTTTAGTTGGCCAGTTAATTTCTTTCTATTTTTAGTAGAGACATGGTCTCGCTCTTGCTCAGGCTGATTTCGAACTCCTGACCTTGAGTGATCCGCTCACCTCAGCCTCCCAGAGTGCTGGGGCACAAAACTGTTTTACTTTAAAATGGATTGCTATATCTGCCTTTCTGTGGGGGCTCAGAAAGGGTCTTGTCGAAGCATTGGCTCACACCTTTAATCCCAGCACCCTGGGAGCCTGAGGCAGGAGAATCTCTTGAGCCCAGCAGTTGAAGGTTACAGTGAGCTATGATTGTGTCACTGTACTCCAGCCTGGGTGACAGAGCGAGACCCTGTCTGAGAAAATAAAAGATTTCAAAGTAGATTGGGCTAATTGGAAGAGTAAAAAAAAAATGAAGCAAAGTATTTAAGTGACAGGCCAACAAACAGAGGACACGACGTAGTTTGTTTAAGAATTTTTTATGCCAAGTATCATGATCTCAAACGTTGTTAAAAAATACATTAAAAAAGACAACCAAGATAAAACTTAGAAATTTAAGAGCTGGTTCTTAGAAAAATCCAAATAGAGAATTGTCTAGAAAATATAAAGAAAAAGAATATTAAAAAGTTTAAGAAATGAACAGATGATATGCTAGAAATGTAATTAAAAAAACACTTAAATCTCAGTCAAACAGATAATTTTTTGAAGAACAGATACATTTCCAAAATTGATTTAGAACGAAATAAAATACCCATATAGAGCAGTGATCATGGAAGAAAATGTAAAACTTATCAGTTAATTTCATCTTAAATAGACTAAGACTAGATACCTTTTAAGTTCTTTTGGTCTTTCATGGAACAAGTAATTTCTCTACTATATTACTTGTTCCTGAGTATAAAAATCTTGCTATTTCATGTAGTAAAAAAAATAGGTAAAATCTGACAAAAAGGAGTAAAACAGTTAAAAGTATTGACCAATCTCACTTTCAAATGTCAATATAAAAAGTCTGTGTAAAAGATGAGCAAATCATATTCAATAGATAGTATATTAAAAATAAGAATCCAGCAGGTGGCCGGGCGTGGTGGCTCATGCCTGTAATCCTAGCACCCTGGGAGGCCGAGGTGGATGGATCATTTGAGCTCAGGAGTTTGAAACCAGCCTGAGCAAGAATGAGACCCCGTCTCTACTAAAAATAGAAATTAGCTGGACAACTAAAAATATATAGAAAAAATTAGCTGGGCGTGGTGGCATGCCTGTAGTCCCAGCTACTTGGGAGGCTGAGGCAGAAGGATTGCTTGACCCAGGAGTTTGTGGTTGCTGTGAGCTAGGCTGACGCCACAGCAATCTAGCCTGGGCAACAAAGTGAGAGAGACTCTTGTCTCAAAAAAAAAAAAAAAAGAATCCAGCATGATGAAAGAGTATTGGTCTTAGGAAATCTATTAATACATATAACATCAATAGTAAAATAAGGATCTATTATATATGAATATCCTGTTATAGTTGCTTAAAAGATATTTGATAAATGAGTTTTTGTTTATAAAATGTAATATTCTTATAAAAATAGGAAGATACTTCCTTAATGTGGAGAAAACTATCTTAGACTAAATGCTAACAGTATGCTTAAGAGTGAGATCCCAGAGACATTCATTTATCTAACATATACACATATATATGTATATATGTGTGTGTGTGTGTGTATATATATATATATATATATATATATATATA
>VBSM01003148.1:6695629-6735510 GCA_008086735.1 Cheirogaleus medius | reverse complement strand
AAAAAAAAAAAAAAAAAAGAAGTAGTACAGAGTAAGAGGGTTTGGCAGAGGCAGCGTGGGGTGAGTTTACAGTTTTAGTGGAATATTCAGAATGGGTCAGGAGGCAGTAAACACTATAGATGTTTAGAGAAAGCATATTGTAGCCCAAGGGAAGCACCAGCACAAGGCTCTGAGGGAGAGGATCACTGAGGAGCCAGTGAGCTTGGAGCAGGTAGAGCAGAGGGTGAATCAGCCCATGAGGTCACAGAGGTGCTGTTTGCTGCCATAGAGTTAGAGCCTGGGCCTCCTAACTCCCAGCTCATTGCTCTTTGTTAGCCTGTGACCTTCACTCTTTATCTGTATCTTTCTGACCCGTAGTTGTGGCAACAGGGAACAGGAGAACCTAGACATAGGTTAGAAGTCCAATATTTGAATTTGGCAAATACTCTTGAAAAAAAGAGTATTTGTTGCTAAAACGGGTATGGAAAACAAATGAAGAACCTAATATTCTAATATTTGTAAATTTAGTATTAGTGTGAATCCATTTATTATATAAGAAGATAAAATGTTCATTTGCTCCAGGCTTTTTTTTTTTTAAACACTGGCAACATCAGAAAAATTATTACGTATTTATGAGAGTACTTTATTTAGTAATACCTCATTTTTGCAATATTTTCAAGAAGTGGTGTGACCTACATTATATGTATTATCTGTGTGACAGAAGCTTAACCTTCGGTTAATAAACAGTATGGTTTTACACTATGATAAACACTACAAAACTTTAAATATTTTAAATGTTTAAAGTTTAATATTAAACATTTTGATTTGAAACATTTTTTAATCTCTGTATAATGGATTGTGGCTTTCACTTTCTTTAAAGAATGATATGATTCATTTTAAAAAATTACTAAGAAAAAAAAATAAAAAATTACTAAGATAATACTACAAAGCCACCAGATCGTTTTTGACTTCTCTCAGCATCTGTTCTCTTATTTCTGAAATGGTGATTATAATGTCCACCTCATAGGGTGGCTATTAGGTTAAGAAGTTGAATGATATATGTAGATGCCTACCTAGGACAGGGCTTAGCACATTGGTAAGAATGAAATAAATGATAATTTTTTTTTCTAGAAATGGTCCAAGTTTTTGAGGAGTACAAGGTTTTTGAGGCTTTTAGACATGAATTTAATCAGTTTCTTTCCCTTACTCTCCCTTTCTAATTTATCTCCATTCTTCTCCCTTCACTATGTCCCCTCTTCTAAGGGTTAATCTGCCCATACTACTAGGAGCTTTCCAGATCTAATTCTAAGCCTTTCATGGTACGCAGTCTTTTCCCTGATGATCAAACCATTTTCATATATTATTCTATTGTATAGTGATTTATTCAGTGATAATTAAGACTTACATGATCCTTTCTTTCTTTCCTAGATGGCTTCAGGCTGTCATAGTTTTTGAGCTCTTATGTCTACTTTTTTGAGTTTACTTTTAGCTTCCTTCCTCACTGTCAGCTCTGGTTACCTGCTGCTGTCAGTGTAACACTTTTATTAGTTCTTTGCTGCTTCCCATCTTCAACGTCTGATCTGCTGAGTGTTGAATCACTGAGTAATCAAGTTTTAAAGTAATGTCTGTGACAGGAATGGAAAACAAGTTTTCACTTGTGTTGATTTCAATTAGTAGTAGCTGCCTGGAGTCCTGCATTCAGCAGGATTCTGGAGCTTTGTCCACATTTGGTGAAAACGAGTGGTCTGACAATGGAAGGGGTGGCAGTGTGAGTGCCATGTACTTGCCACCTACTGTCTAAAGTATGACCCTGAAGGTGGATCTGAGTGGATTCTGTAATGAGTGAAATACGTAAGTTAGTGTGTGGATTTTGTGATACTGTTTTGACTTCATAGATACTTTTTTGGTTTTTGGTTACCCTCTTACTTTAGACATTGAGGTTTCTAAGTAACTTACCCCTGGATAAATAAAGGAAATGGTTTGAAAGGATTCTGTTTTACACTGTATAAATCAAGTTACCTTCAGGTTTGTAAGTATGCAGTTAACTTAGGTATTATGTGATTAAAAAAATTAAGCTATGTCAAAACTTTTTTTTTTTTTTGGTGTTTCATATTTTATCAAAATTACATACTTAGTAAAATTACAAATGTGTGATCAGTTCACTGAATGGAAAATGCCATATTATTAATAAACTTTCACAAAGCTGATTGAATTTCAGACGTTTCATTATGATGGCAATAAATAGGCATGTCTGTATGATTATTAGTTTCAAAATCATTTAATGTGTGAGTACATCTGAGAAAGTTTAAATTTTAAACTGAATTATTTCTGATATGTCTTTCTTTTTACACATATCACATATAACTTTTGCAGGTTGGATTTGCTACCATTTTATGCAAGATTGGTTGCTACATTGCATCCCTGCATGTCTGATGTAGCAGAGGATCTTTGTTCCATGCTGAGGGGGGATTTCAGATTTCATGTATGTATTTAAGCATTTATTTTGTAATATATATATTTTTAAAAGTTGAGTGAGGATTCTTTAGTTTAAGAACATAATTGTTGGTGAGCATATTATTGAAATTTGATAGTGGTATAACAGTTCAGAATCTATGGAATTCTAAATTTCAAAAATGTAAATTTACTCAACAAAGCTTGAAATGGATAAGTGATATTCCAACTGGGAAGTGAGCCGTTGCTGCTACTTTGTTCCCCGATTGTAGGTATTGTACTTTTTGCTTTTGTAAAATAAAAACCATTCTCCAAGATCAAGACAGCCAGAGGCCTCGTTGTTTCCAGAAGAAACAGGATTGGCAATGAAGAGTCAGGGTGTGGTGCCATGTAGGATGCCTCTGAAGTGTTGGGGGTCCAAATGTGTGGAGCATAAAAGATTCCATAAATTGTCTGGTATTAGTTCATGCTGCTTGATTCTTGCCTTGAGAATCTTTACCTTGGATGGTGGTGTGTTCTTTAAAGACCACCCTAGGAAATACTAGGGACCTGTTATCAGACAGTTTCCCTAGGAGTCTGAATAGACCAGAGTTTGTAGTTCTCCGAAACCCACATTATCCAGTCATCTCATGGTGGTGACAGAGCTTCAGATACCAGCTTGGTTGGGGGTGGGGGACGAATGATACTGCCAGAGGTATTGGTAGACGATGGGCATTGGATAGAAAGTGAGCATTGGAAAAAACGTGAAATTCAAGTGTTTATGTTAGCCAGTGGGAAATTGTATTTACAAATTTTAGCTTTACAGTAAGTTGCTGAGAATACAAATAAACCCAGGAATTGTTTGCTGTGTTCAATACATGCTTTATTGTACTCACTGTGCACAGATCAGTAGCATTGAACACTCAGGAAAGAACGGACACAATTTCTGAGGTCAAGAACCTCATGATGTAGTTGGGGAGACAAGGCATAAATAGAAAAGCAAGAGTGAAATAAAATTTTAATCCGTAACTATAATAGATATAAGGAAATGCATGCTTAATTGTCAAGTGAATTATTGGAGAGTGAGTGCTTTGGTTCAGAGGAAGGAGAAAGTCTCACGAGGGTGGAATGACTTGTACTGGCTTCTTGGAGTATTAATTTGTTATTATGAGATTTGTGGTTAAGATTTTTCCGGGCCAGCTTTTGCTAAAGTGTTTTTTAGATTTTCATAGGTAGTATTAATTAGAAAAGTTTTCATGTTTAGAGAAGTTGGAAACACTGAACGCAGTAAACTTAAATAGTTTGGTTTTGTTTTATTGTAAGAATTCTCAAAGCTTTAATTTGTTAATGTGCTCTGTGAATCTCCTGGAGGGGTATAAGCATATAATCCCATAAAGAACACACTTTGATAAATGCTGCTAGTTTGGGGTCAGATACATCAGAAGTCATGATATTCTTGTTGATATGTATAATCCCATTGTACAAACAACTGTTTTGCCAGTGTGCAGTGCAAGTATATTACGTGAATTACATGCTTATGCTCCTCAGCCAAACTCCAAATTAAAACACACATTGCTAGACCAAGCATAATTAGTGCTTTTGGTGAAAAACTTAAAATTAAGAAATTTCTATCCATGTGTACTCCCCTCCCATTTGAAAATTGAGATGGGAGTTTTAGAGTATGCTTGTCTGTACTTCTGGTGACATTTACCCTTTGATTCCCCATCATAGCTGCACCCTGGCAGAGACCACCAGTGTTTCATAATTGTCTGTTAGTTGATGTCTCTGCAGATTCTAAACTGCTGGACTCTCCTGCTTTATAGGAAGCTGTCATTCTAGCTCCAGCACATGCTAGCATTGTAACTTTGGCCAAGTTACTCACGTGCTCTAAACCTCAGTTTCCAAGTCTATCAAATGGGGATAATAATTGCATCTTTTTAAATAGGGTTGTTCTTAAGTATTAAATGAGGTAATGCATATACAGTTCTTCACACAGTACCTGCACATAAATATCATTGTAGTGATTATCCCTTGTGTACCTCTACTTTCTCCTGATTCTTACTTAAGACCGCTATTCTCAATCTCCTTTTTTTCTAGCTGAATTTGTAGGTTGGAATTTCCTAAGCTTTCTTCCTTCACCCTCATTTTTGATGGAGCACATTTTACCTGGTTTCAGTTTGCATCTATGCCCAACAAACCCAAATATATATCTCTTGCTGGAACCTCTCTCTTGGTACTTAGTTTTAATGTTCTTCTAGGTAAATATATCCAGAAAACAAGCTTATTGTGTTCTTCTTAAAAATGTCTTAATCTTTTACTTCCTCAAATGTACTTCTATATTTTCCCTATAAATTTACAAGATATTTTACGTAATCAGTAAGAGAAATACCTCTACTTTTGTACCTAGACATTCAGTAGCCAGTGTTCACCAAATTCTGTTAATGCTACCTTCTAAAACAGCTCAAATCTAGCATCTCCTCTTCATTGCTACTGTTACTGTCTTTCATTATCCCTAGTTGGATTATTGTAATAGCTTTTAACCAGATTTTCCTGTCTCTGTCTTCTACTTAGATCCTACTATATTGCCACTGTCTGATCGTATTGGCCCCCTACTTAGAAGAACCTCAGCTAAGAAGTAAAAGTGGTTAACAAAACTATATGCACTCTCACTTGTAGTCAAAAAAAGTTTTACTTAAAATATACAATTTGACAGGTTAGTAAAGGTAATAGAAATGAGAAACCAACATTTTCATGTAGGAATTTGGAGAAGCAGTTTGGCAGTATGTTTCAAGAGCCTTAAAGATATAGGATAAAGTTTCAACCCCTCCCCCCGCAACAGATCCCAGTAGATGAAGGGTCTTACAAAAAAACCTTCCTACTTTGGAGATCACTGGTCCTTAAAATTTTTTTTAAAAATTTCATAGCAAGGCAAACTTACTTATTTATAGATAAAATACTGATTTCGTATTTAGCATACACTAGATTTTCAAAGAAGTTTGTTGAATGATTGAATAAGCTTCATATAAAACAAAATGAGCAGACTGTGGAGGGAAGAAAGTTATCTATTTGGCCCTTGTAGAGAGCCAGCTTGGCTGGAGAAGAGGATTCTTCCTGTAGGAAGTCATTATATATGTGTTAACATATCTAAAGAGTTTTTGTTAATGCATACAAATTTAATTATTCAGTTTTAATCTAAAGTTCAGCTACCTTTTTAGCAAATGAGTTGCAAAAAGCATTTTTGCTAAGGCTGATTGATTATATAAGCAAAATCTTACAAGAAGCATTACTGAAAAAAATATAGAAAAGTTTACATTGTGAACTCATCTGCATTTAGTTTTGCAGAAGTGTTTTGACACATCTTTGATCACAGGGTTTGAGAAAATGAGAGTGAAAAATATTGATGAGTCAGAATAAGTAGTTTTTGTTTTGTTTTGTTTTTTAAACAAGTAACAGCCTTTTTAAAAGCCCTCCGTTTTCTCATCTGAAAATGAGGGAGTGAGGTCATTTGTTTATAATCCTTCATTTAAAAGTTCTATAACTTTGTCATTTTAGTTAGATTGTACCTCCTTAGCCTTTATGATATTTAAGATTAGAGTTAATATAAATACATACTGTGGGTGATATAGTATGTTCCATGTTTGGAAAGGTATAATGCTCAGCAATACCTAAAAGTTATCTGAAACTCCATAGCAGTTGTTGAAGAGGGTGTGTATCTGGAACTGTCTAAGGAAACTTAAAAAAATGTGTCTGTATTTCCCAGCCCTGCCAACCCTAAAGATTCAGCTTCAGTATATAGCTTTGGATATGCTTTCTTATGCTTTTTCCCCCTACATTTCTTTGACAGTAAAAGAGACACATGCTCAGTAATTTAGAAAATATGGAAAGTAGAAAGGAGGAGGAAAAAAATGTCATCACTTAACAGCAAACCCTGTTAACATTTTGATGTTTTCTTTACCTTTTTTCTCTAGTTTTTCATAGATGAATTATACTTTATATACAGTTTTCTGTTCCAATTTCTCACTTAGAAGCATTTTACCATGTCATTAAAACACTGCTTAGACATAATTTTGAAGGTTGTGTAATCTTCTTTTGTCCTGGTTATTAATTGCTTAGTATTAAGGGAAGTGTAGTCATTACCATCATCATCATCATCATTATCCTTATTTTACCAAGTGGGCACACAGATTCAGGGAGTTTAAGTAACTTGCCCAAGATCATATATCCCAGAAAATTCCCAGAAGAGCACAGCTATTGTGACTATAGAACTTTGGCTCTTTCACTTCACTGTTTTTTTTTATACATATACATACAAAGTTGTTTGTTTATTCAGTAAACACTTACTTAATGCCCACGTACTAGGAATAGAAATACGCAAAGTTGGGTAAAATTAACTATAGCTAATATTTATTGAACCCTTACTGGTCCTAAGCACTGTTTTATGTATTAACTTATTTAAGACTCACAACAACCCTATTAGGTCCATTTTTCAGATGAGGAAATTGAAGTGCAGAGTTTAATTAATAGCCAGTGAGTGTCAGTGATAGGGCTGGGATTTAAATCCAGCAAAACTGGTCAAGGGTCCATATTCTATCTATCCCTGGAGTTCACAAAATAAGGTAAATTAATAAGAGGAGGTTTTCATGTGCGGTGCTTATCAAACATATTTATTTGTGAAATGGTCTTTATGAAGGTTGTATTCCTATCTAATTTATAAGGCTGAAAACAGCCAACTTATTCAGTATTATTTTGTTGAATATTTAAAAAGAAAAACTAGTTCTATTTTCTGTTTGTCTCCAATCACAAAACTATTTTGTATACTTAAATGATGCCTTTAAAATAAAGTTCTGGGCCAGGCACCGTGGCTCACGCCTGTGATAGTGTCCATCCCCACCAAAAATAGAAAAATTAGCCAGGCTTTGTGGCACACACCTGTGGTCCCATCTACTCGGGAGGCTAAGGCAGGAGGATCTCTTGAACTCAGGAGTTTGAGGTGTGATGAGGCCGTTGCAGTCTAGCTAGGGTGACAGAGAGAGATTCTGTCTCCAAAAAAAAATATATATATATATATCCGTCCGGGCATGGCGGCCTGTAATCCTAGTACTCTGGGAGGCCTAGGCGGGAGGATCGCTCAAGGTCCGGAGTTCAAATCCAGCCTGAGCAAGAGCGAGACCCAGTCTCTGCTAAAAAATAGAAATAAATTAAATTGACCAACTAAAAATATATAGAAAAAATTAGCCGGGCATGGTGGCGCATACCTGTAGTCCCAGCTACTCGGGAGGCTGAGACAGAAGGATCGCTTGAGCCCAGGAGTTTGAGGTTGCTGTGCGCTAGGCTGACGCCACGGCACTCTAGCCTGGGCAACAGAGTGAGACTCTGACTCAAAAAAAAAAAAAAAAATCTATATTGAAGTTGAATTTTTGTGATTTTATTTGCTTTTGTTTAATGAATGCAATTTTGTTGATGCTTTAGATTAAATTCAGTTACAGTGAGCTTCTAGTTTGCTCTGAGTTTTTAAATGAGTAAATATGGTTTGGTTAAAAATTATTAAAAATCTGAAAAGTCTAAACACCTACCTCTGCTTGCTAAAGAAAAGTAGATCCTTAAAAATTAAGATGACAAATAGCTGTCTGAATATGTAAAAGTTTAGTTTTTATATAAATGATTGTTGTTAAGTGTCCAGCTACTGGTGAAATTAGGCTTTATTTCGAATTCCAGCGTATACATGTGGGGGTAGTATAGTAGAATTCTCAATTCACAGTTAGGAGATTGGGATTTTAATATTGATTCTTGGTCAAGTCTTTTGACAGCTTTCTGTCCTATTTTTGTTTGTTTTAACTATTAAACCAAAATAATAACAGTTGTTGTTCCTCTCTCAGAATGTTGTTATATGGAAAAAATGAGATAGGATAGTGTTTCAAAAAAAAAGGGCTAAACTAATTCAAGGCACGACCATATCGTCGTCATTGTTGTTCAAATAAAATGTTTCCTGACTGTAGATTTGGTTTTCTGATGAAAATAGAATTCTGAGGATAAATCCAATTACATTTACCTTAGTATGTCTGTTCGCATTGTACTGTTGCAATGGGATTTTGTTGCATTTGATATTTCTTGAAATATGTACCTAAGTAGAAGACATTTATTTACAGAGGATTTGAACTTTGACATACGACTATAGTGATAAAGAAAAAAACAGTGATTATATTCAGTGTTTCATTGTAATGAATTTATAATAAAAAATGCAGTATAGTTTGTAATTACAGTATACCAGCTGAGCCTTAATATTGTTTTTGCCTAAGTGAGTGCTTGGTATTCATATTTTTAAAGCAGCATTTCCTAAAGTGTGTTCCTTATAATATAAATTTAATAAAGTGTTAACTAATAGTCATTAACATTTCAGAAAGAAAGTTTATGTTGCCAGATAAATCTGAGAAACTGACTTAAGTTAAACAGGCTTCTTTATTTAAGGGCCTCTTTGAGCCTGATAAAATGCATCATTTCCCCTAAATGTTGATTAACTAAGCAATATCACTTTTCTTTTAATTTGTAGGTACGAAAAAAGGACCAGATCAATATTGAAACAAAGAACAAAACTGTTCGTTTTATTGGAGAACTAACTAAGTTTAAGATGTTCACAAAAAATGATACACTGCATTGTTTAAAGGTTAGTGCCAAATTATTGGGTTTTTTTGTTTTGTTTTGTTTTGTTTTGTTTTGTTTTGTTGAGAAGGAGGAGAGAGTCTTGCTCTGTTGCCCTGGGTAGAGTGCAGTGGCGTCTTATAGTTCACAGCAACTTCAAACTCCTGGGCTCAAGTGATTCTCTTGCCTCAGCCTCTCAAGTAGCTGGGGCCACAGGTGCATACCATGACACCAGGCTTTTCTATTTTTGGTAGAGGTGGAGTCTTGCTCTTGCTCAGACTGGTCTAGAACTCTTGAACTCAAGCAATCCTCCCGCCTCGGCCTCCCAGAGTGCTAGGATTACAGGCATGAGCCACTGTTCCCTGCCCATTTGATTATTTTTAATAGAAAAGTTTAAAGTTCTGGTTGTAATTGGTGAATAAAATTAAATAATTAAATATTTGATTAATCCAAAGAAGACAAGAAAGGAGTAAAAAGGAACATTAAATAGATGAGCAAAATAGAAAACAATAAGATATTAGATACATATGCAGCTATATCAGTAATTACATGAAACTTAAAAGGACTAAATACATCAAGTAGAAGCCTTAAAAATATAAGACTTAATTAAAACACTATGTGCTACCTACAAGAGAGATACCCTTAAGTATAAAGATGAGAAAGGTTAAAGTGAAAAGATGGGGAAAATATACTATGCAAATACTAACCAAAAGAAAGCTGGTTTTGCTTACTCTTATCTGACAAAGTATATGTTAAGGCACAAAACATTAATAGAAATAAAGAAGGATGGTTCGTAAGGATGAATAGGTCATTATTACCTTCCTGAGTCAGTATGTAACTAATAATGTAGCTTCAAAATATATGAAGCAAAAATTGGCAGGTAATGGAGAAATAAACAAATCCACAATCATAGTGAGAAATTTGAAAACACTTCTCAATAACCCAAAGAACAGATGAATAAAATCAGTAAGTATATACAGAATTTAAACACAGTTACCAACCTTGATCTAATTTACACCATACCCCAGCGGCAGCAGAATTTATAATCTCACCAAATGCACTTAGATCATTTACCAAAATCAACCATAAAGAATATCTCAGCAAATTTGAGAAGATGGAAATTACTCAGATTATGTTTTCTATCCAGTGTGGAATTAAACTAGAAATCAGTTAACAGTAATTATCTTAATATATGGTAAAGTTCGTGCAGAATAGATGGAATATTTCTTCTACGTTTAAAATTGATGATTCTCTTATTAAAGTTGTTTTTCTCTATAACAAATTTTTTGTCAACTTGATTTCCTTGGGATATTGATAGGTATATCACACAAAACCCATCTCAAGGATTCAAATACATGTGGAACGATCTGAGTTAAACAAAATGAAAGTTTCTTTACTGCATGATTTCTTTAGAGTATTTACAATATTAATAGTTATTGTAAATATTGTAGGGATCAAGTTTCTTAAACCTTGGAGCATCTCAGGAAACTGATGACACTGCTAAATACATTTAGGGAAACTCCAGATAGCATTGTAAGAGGCATTGTGAAAGTTTTCCGAATTGAAAGGAATCATGCTAAGACTATTTAAATGTATTAGTATATTTCTTTGTACTATTTCTTAAAGATAATTTTGGAGGGATATATGTTTTTTGACATAGAAATTCCTTTTTTAGGAATTGATTTTAAGGAAACAATCATAAATGCATGCATAGATTTATCTATGAGAATATTTGTCACACCATTTTAATTTTTATTTATTTATTTTTTTGAGACAGAGTCTCACTCTGTTGCCTGGGCTAGAGTGCTGTGGCATCAGCCTAGCTCACAGCAACCTCAAACTCCTAGGCTCAGGTGATCCTCCTGCCTCAGCCTCCCAAGTAGCTGTGACTATAGGAATGTAGCCACCATGCCTGGCTAATTTTTTTATATATTTTTAGTTGGCCAATTAATTTCTCTCTATTATTTTTTAGTAGAGACGGGGTCTCGCTCTTGCTCAGGCTGGTTTTGAACTCCTGACCTTGAGCGATCCTCCTGCCTCAGCCTCCCAGAGTGCTAGGATTACAGGCGTGAGCCACCACACCCCGTCTGTCACACCATTTTCAGAATGCAAGTTGAACATCCCTAATCTGAAAACCCCAAATCTGAAATTCTCCAAAATTCAAAACTTTTTGAATACCAACATGGTATCTTAAGTGGAAAATTCTACACCTGACCTCATATGATGAGCCACAGTCAAAACAAAGTCAAAACTTTGTTATAAAAATTTCATGCACAAAATTTTATAAAATCTTGTATAAAATTACCTTTAGGCTGTATGTATAAGACATATATATGAAGCATAAATTAATTTTGTGTTTAGACTTGGGTCCCACCCCCAAGATAGCTTATTATGTATATGCAAATACTATATTCCAAAATCTGAAAAATCAAAAATCCAAAACACTTCTGGTCCCAAGTATTGGATATTCAACCTGTAGCAAGAAATGGGAGACAATTTGGAAGATAAATAAGAATTGAGTAAGTTTTTATCTAGTTCATATTATATAATGTGTGCACTAGATACATGTGCCTTCTAAATATATACAGTGCCTTCTAAATCATGCCATAGAAAGATAAAAAGGAACATGAAAAATATTTATGTTAAGCCAAAAATCCAAGTTATTAAATGACATGTCTAAATCTATTTTAGTTTAGAAAATATGCATAAAAGATTGAGAGGATAAATACTAAAATGTGCTTGGTATATGTTATGCTTATAAATTTCATTCAATTGGCAAATAATACTTTTGTAGTAAAAATTTTTTTAAGTAAATGGTATATACACCAAAACAAAACAAGGCATTGAGAAAATGTTTGTGTATGTGGCATGTATTTAAATGCATAACATCTAATAATAAATATAGAAAGGGTTTTGACAGTTTCCATATATTTTTCTGAAAGGAAAAACATTAAATATGTTGAAATTTTTCAGTAAAAATTTTATGGCGATATACAAAAGATGCCCAGCAGTAAAGCTAAGTAGCCTCCCTTTTGTTTTTTATACCGACGGTTTTTAAGTTGTTACACACGTTAGATGTGTAATATTTTCTCTGTCTATGAGGATTGAAGTGTTGCTTTTGTAGTTTTTCATCATTCTTATTATTGCAGATGCTTCTATCAGACTTCTCTCATCATCATATTGAAATGGCATGTACCCTACTGGAGACGTGTGGACGGTTTCTTTTCAGATCCCCAGAGTCTCACCTGAGGACCAGTGTACTTTTGGTAAGGACTTGAGGATCTGGTGAGAGCTGGAGGGTCTTGATTTACCTGTACTCTAGGGGTTAAAAATACTGACCAGTGCTAGTTATCTTGCTTTGCCATATAAATACAAATATTTCTACCTAAAGTGAAATATCCCTTATATATCAGCTGCCATCCCTGGAGATCTATAGAAATTTTTCTCACTTGGCTGCCAATGAGTTCACAATATTATAAAAGGGAATTAAGTTCTACCCATAAAACTTCTGATGCATGATGCAAATGAGCAGTACTCTTAATACTCGTATGTTAGAGCCATCTTTATCAATGTTCTTGGTACATCTCAAGCTATCAATAATGTGTCATATAAGCACATAAAATGTAAGCTGAAAAATACTAAAATTTATAAACAAAATATAAGAACCTGGGAGTGAAATTCTTTCCCTCCCTCTCTCCCCCCCACCCCCGCCTCCTCTCTCTTTCTCTTTCTCAAGACAGGTCTTGTTCTGTTGCCTAGGCTAGAGTGTACTAGCATCATTTTTATAGCTCACCGCAACCTCAGACTCCTGAGACTACAGGTGTTGCACCACCATGCCTGGGTGATTTTTTATTTTTTGTAGAAATAGGGTCTTGCTGTGTTGCTCAGGCTGGTCTTGAACTCCTGGCCTCAAGTGATCCTCCTGCCCCAGGCTTCCAAAGTGTTGAGATTATAGGCGTGAGCCACCGTGCCTAGCCTATTTTTTAAACTAATTAGGTTATTGAAATGGCCATCAAGTTTATTAAGCAATTAAGTTACGCTTATTGATAATACGTAAGCATTGTTTGTGGCCTTTGAAGGGAGAAAGAGAATGTGTTTTGGAGAAAGGGCCGTTGGTGTTAGTGGTAGAGGGAGCTCTCGTTCAGGAAATCTTTGGGCATGGACTGTTGTGGTATCAGGGTGCTTACAAAAGTCTTGATTGTGTCATTTTCTCTTGATGATATTATATTTTTCAGAATCTAGTCGTGAGCCGGAGTACTTTCTGTTTACATTTAAAAAGAAGAAACATGTAAATTTGTTTGTGTTTTGTTTACAAAAACATTAATATGAAGGCCATCAAATGGAATTGATTTCCAAATTCTGTTTAGGCTCATATTACATAAAGTAGTTATTCTAAGTTCAAATTTGTATTGTAACAGGCAAAAATTTTCTTTTTCTTTGGGCCAGGCTGCTATGGTTAAATGAGATATACTGCATATAAAAGTGTAATATAGATACCAGGAAAGCTTAACTAATTTTTAATGCCTATATTTTGTTTATAATATTGAATCCTATATGATTATTTTTGCTAGGGAAAACATTTATGAATCATTGTGGTATGTATGAAAATAGCATTCCTGAAAACCAAATTGCTTCCTACCTGACCAGTTCTTGACTCAGTGGATCTTTTCTCCTCTTACAGCAAAAGCAACTAGGTCTTATTGACTTTCTTAATTTCTGTACAGGAGCCTTGTTAATTATTTAACAAGGTTTGGGTTTCCTCCTATGTGTCAGGCACTAAGTTCAGTTCTTCAGGGATATTACAGCTGGGCAGGGACAGTGATACAAAGAAATGAAATATAATTGCTCTCCTCAAAGTGGTTCATATCTAATGAGTGAGGGCTAAACACATAATTCCAATACCGTGTTGCAAATGCCATAGTAGAGGTTTACAGCAGGTATCGTGGGCTAATAGAGGGGATACTTCAGCCAGACTCAGTGAGTCTGGAAAGATCTACCCTATTGGCTTCGTAGTATTTCTAGAGTACAAACTCTAGTTACAAAGGTGAAAGAGATAGTCTCCACCCTCGTGTAGTTTATAGTCTAATAAGGCAGACAGACAAGTAAATAGAGAATTGACATACATTATGGTAAATGTGTAAGCATAGGGTATTTTGGTTATAGGTAGAAGCAGCTCCAAATTTGGTCTTGGTGTGTCGGGAAAGGTTTCCTGGAAAAAGTGGTGTTAATTTTAGAGACCTAAGCTGAGTCTTAAAGGCAGAGACAAGAAGAAGCTAGTTGACTAAAGCAGCTGCAGGTAAGACTAGAGAGGTAGGTTTGGAGCTTGGGGTTTTCCCCTGATAACAGTGAATAGCTATTGAAGGATTTTAAGCAAGTAGGGTAGAGAGGATTAGACTTACGTTTTTAGAAAGATTTGTATGGAGGAGATAACTATGAGGGGGCTGAGATCAAAGAGAGAGAGAACAAAGACTTTTAAAAACCTAGGGGGGAAACAAGAAATGGATTGGGGTAGGGATGGGAATAACTAGCTGTATGAAAAGTTTTAGGAAGCAGAACTGATAAGACTTGGTGGTGAGATATGAGGGGTGAGGAAGAAGAAAGTGCCCTAAGAGAAGACCTCAGACTCCCACAGGGCACCTCAGTGTAGGGAACAGATGATGAGTTTGGTTTAAAGAACATCAGTGCTTATGAGATAATGTGAAATATATTCATATTTATTTGACAATACACATAACCCTTTAACTGGTTTTCCTTCAGAATTACTCTTGGGTAATGTTAAAATTAGTTTGGGGTGTATATGTTGGGGAAAATGGTTCTAAAGCAGTTCAAAGAGCAGATTGAAATGAATCTAGATTAACAACTACATTATGTATGTAGAAATGATAAGTTAAATGATAAATTTTATTATGTCCAAAGAACTACTTATAGGGTATGGTCATTATATCTCTAGTCCTATTAAACATGAAAGTGTTTTCTTATCTGTTTGGAAGATTCAGCATTTAATAAACATTCACAAATTATAGTATAGAATTCAGTCAGTATGGGAGTTTGGCTACAATCAGTACACTTTTGAAGTACTGGGAGACAAGAGAAACTATTAGGAAACTTGGTATACCCACAGTTGAACTTACAATAACAAAACTTTCCCCCGGTATATGATGTTTTTACGTATACAGAAAAGCAGTCCATGGGAAAGATATATTGTGTTTTTAGCAATTCATTCATTTATTTATGTGTTGTTAAATATTAATTGCATGCCTGCCAGGATCTGTTTTAGGTGCTAAGTATACAACAGTGAAAAAGATACAGCCCCTGCCCTCCTTGAGCTTACACACATAGTGATCTTTTCAAAATTTGAAATCTATCACCACCCCACACCCCAGTCCACAACACCTGCTTGACGCTAGTTGGTGGTTTCTTTCTGCATGCTTAGAACCCAGCATTCTTCCATGGTGTGCAGCATGTGTATTACATACCTCTCCCCACCTCTTCTCTCTCATGCTGTTCCGTGCTGTTAGGGCCTATGTCATATCTCACTCTTTTGTCATCAGGCTTCTGTTTTTGCTGTTTCCTCTCCCATGAGTGCTCTTCCTGAGGCTCTTTAGTCCTTTGCCATCCTTCTGATCCTAGCTTAAGTGTCACTTGCTTAGAGAGGTCTTCCCTAACTCACCCCTGACTCTAAAGTAGGTTTCCTGTTACTCCTCATCTTAGTACCTTGTTATTTTACTTCATACTACTGATTACAATTATTGGAAAGATTAGTAATTAATTTATTTGTTGGCCTGCTTATTTTCTGTTTTCCTACACCAGACTCTTAAACTCCATGAAGGTAGAAATCATGTCTGTCTTATTCACTGTTGAGTTTCCAGCACCTAGCATAGTGCTTAGGACTGGCATATGCCAAATAAATGTTTCTTTGAATGACTGAATAAATTCAATGATCTTAATGCTTCGTATGATACTGTTTTAAGGATTAGGAGTGCTATTTGAAGATCCTCAACTAGTAAGTGGTTCTCAACTAGCGCCTAGTGGGTAGAGACCAGGCTGGCTGCAAAACATCCTGCAATGCACAGAACAGTCCCCAACAACAAAAATATTATCTGATCTAAAATATCAACAGTGCTGACGTTGAGAGACTCTGAAGTAGATGATGATTGAGTAGATATGTGCTTTCTAGTTACCTTCCTGGAGCTGATGCCAAGCAACAGCTGTAAGACCTTGGGGACTTTCAGTTTTCTTGTCTATAGAGACATGTCAGATTTGTCTGGTACAACACTAGATGACATAGGCCTTGAGAACAAATTTATTCTCAGTTATTGTATTTGGAACAGCCAAAGCTAGAGTTACACCTTTATTTATATTCTTTGTCCTTAATTCCAGTCACTGATGGTTTTTTTTTTTTTTTTTTTGGAGACAGAGTCTCACTCTGTTGCCCGGGCTAGAGTGCCGGGGCGTCAGCCTAGCTCACAGCAACCTCAAACTCCTGGGCTCAAGCTATCCTCCTGCCTCAGCCTCCCGAGTAGCTGGGACTACAGGCATGCGCCACCATGCCTGGCTAATTTTTTCTATATATATATATTAGTTGTCCAATTAATTTCTTTCTATTTTTAGTAGAGGCGGGGTCTCGCTCTAGCTCAGGCTGGTTTCGAACTCCTGACCTTGAGCGATCCTCCCGCCTCGGCGTCCTAGAGTGCTAGGATTACAGGCATGAGCCACCACGCCCAGCCCAGTCACTCATGTTTGAACCCTGATTTCCTTAGAGTTTATATAGTTTGGCAGAGTTATGGATAAAGCTACATCTGCATTAATGGCTAAGTTCTCTGATTATTTTATTGGATGAGGCCTAAGGCTGAGTAGTCATTGACTAATACATTATAAAAATGAGTAATGGTATAGCATTTACTGTGCTCACATTCTCTAAGATATACCTAGTGGTTATTTTTTTTCTTTTCCAACCCTTTATCCTGAAATTTTAAATCACTGAAAATAGAAGTTTAGTTAGGAATAAAGAAATCTTAGAATTAAAGTGTTTTGATTAATTTGGACTTTTTATTTTAGGAGCAAATGATGAGGAAAAAGCAAGCGATGCATCTTGATGCAAGATATGTTACAATGGTAGAGAATGCATATTACTACTGCAACCCACCTCCAGCTGAAAAAACTGTGAAAAAGAAACGACCTCCTCTCCAGGAATACGTCCGGAAACTTCTGTACAAGGATCTCTCTAAGGTTACCACCGAGAAGGTAAATCTTAATGAAATCATACAATAATAGTCAACTTGAGATTTGTAGTAGTGCTAAAGCTTATATAAAGTCTAGGAGAAGTGGGGGGAGGGTAGATCCCAAGTTCCATTATAATTGATTCTGTACAAGTCTTCTTAAGAAAGCATTCATATGATGGTTTATAATATTTGGGACATAGGTAAACAAAACTCTTTTATGATAACTTCTCATTCTCATCGAAATAGTGGCTCTACTAAATTTAATTTTAATTATATATTTGATATATATAAATATGTATTACTTTATCTCTAATATTCTATAATGCATTTGCCCTTAAATATTTTACGTCGGTACAGGGGGTCTTAACATTCAGTAAACTTGAAGAGGCCCATGGTCCCTCTGAAATTTCATTATTTTGAATCTTCATGACTATCTGTATTATTCTGGAAAGGGTATGTAGCTTTCTTTAGATTCTCATTCCGGGTCAATTGCCAGAAAAGATTAAGAACCACTGACCTAATATCTTAATTATTGTGTTTACCCTGTTAAAATCTTTTTAAGTAAGATGTGTTGAACAACAACAACAAAAAAAACATTTCTTGGTGAATTCTACAAGTTAACATATAAGACAGTGTAGAACTTTTTCTTCTAAGGATAGAAGGTGATAGATAAAGATAGTACAGCTTTGAAATTGAAACCAACTTCCCAAGTCAGAGGCAATAGTTGTTTAAAACAGTGTTAGAGTTGGCTAGACGTTTATAAAGAATAGAAGGCTCAACAGTGGAGAAGACATTGACATTTCCAGTGAAGCTGGCACGAGAACACGTTTGGTGTTTGAAAGATGGATTGTGAATAGAGAATAGGGATGAGTATCTGCATTCTGCAAGAGTGTCCATTTTATTCCAGAATAAAAATGGAAAGACTTTGATTATAGGTAGAACTCTGCTCATTTTCTTATTGGTAGAGGTTTCGACATAGAAATAGCTAACTTTTAGGGGGCATTTACAGTGTGCCACTTTCCTATGTACTTCACGTGTTTTCACTTGTCTCATCCTTACAAAGTAAACTATGATGTATAAATGCTGTCTTTATCCCCCATTTCACACACAAGGGAACTGGGGTTGTCATACACCATCAGTCTTGATGTTGTGTCTTCCACCTTAAGTGATCTTTTAACCAATTGAATTTATTTATTTGTTGGAAATTGATGATTTTAAAAAATATGTTATTTACATACAATGATGCTCAAAAGAGAGCATGTTATTTTTGCTAAACCATGGGTATTTCCTTCAGTGACCTGAGTATATGACTGTATACTATTAGTTAGACTGAAGACCTGGAAACTGTAGGAAATTTAGGAGTATTATGGATTTAGGAAAAATGAGAATAAATTTTGCCATAATTAGAAATTCTCATTTTTTGCTATTTCTGAAGTGAAGAGGCTGATAGATGACCTCTAAAGTATTTTCAATTGCGAAAATTCTCTGACTATATCATAATAAAATTTCTGTATTATTTGGTCAGACTGTTGTGTGCTTATCTTAATAATTTAAACAGAATTCTTTTTGTTTAGGTTTTGAGACAGATGCGAAAGTTGCCCTGGCAGGACCAAGAAGTGAAAGACTATGTTATTTGTTGTATGATAAACATATGGAATGTGAAATATAACAGTATTCATTGTGTAGCCAACCTCTTAGCAGGACTAGTGCTCTACCAAGAGGATGTTGGGATTCATGTTGTGGATGGAGTTTTAGAAGATATTCGATTAGGAATGGAGGTAACAAAGACTTTCTTTAAAGTCAACAAATTGGAGTTTGTGGAGAATTTAAACAACGTTTAAATCCTATTATTGAAAAATAATAATGTGAAAAACTGCCTTTTCCATATATGGTGTCATTTACTACTACTACATTGGAGTTAGTGATTTCTTAACAAGCCCTGGTATATCATATTTCCCAGTTTTCTCAGGCTAGCACTGGCGTTTTTTGGTTCTTTGTTGTTGTTGTTTGTTTTTAAAGAGACAAAGTTTTGCTCTGTCACCCAGGCTGGAGTGCAGTGGCACTATCATAGCTCGCTGCAGCCTCAGACTCCTGGGCTTAAGTGATCTTCCCACATCATTCTCCTTAGTAGCTGGGTCTGCAGGTGCACACCATCACACCTGGCTAAATTTTAAATTTTTTGTAGAGGTGGGGTCTCACTGTGTTGCCCAGGTTGGTCTTGAACTTCCAGCCTCAAGCGATCCTCCTGCCATGGCCTCCCAGAGTGCTGGGATTAGAGGCATGAGCCACAGCACCCCAACCTGGAGTATTTTTTGCCTCTTTTTCGCAAGCCTTCTTAAGTTTAGTTGGGAAGACTATTTTAATTTTTATTACTTCAAGGTCACAAGACTCAAGTTATAAGAATCTATAAACTTACTAAGAAAAAAATTGATAATCATTTTGTAAGCACTTCCCTCTTCCTATAAAATCCAGTCTTATGTTTCGTTAATTCACTAATTACAGAGAAAATATATTATGGGGGACTGATAGGGAAAATGACATTTTAACTGTTTATAAACAATTCATTTAGTGGTAGCTTAGTCCTAAATTTAATATCTAACATGTTCTTTTTATTCAAGCATTTTAAAGATAGCCATTTCCTAGAGAGAGAAAAAGGACACCCATCAGTGACCACCTTATTAGAAAAGGAGGAAAGAAATCATATGTTGTTTCTCTGTTCAGTGTTGTTTCAGTAATTGATATTGTCAAATTACAGAGGGGAATTTAACCTGTTTTCAAATACATTTACTACTTTTATTGAAAATCTGTTTTTTTGTTGTTCTTTTTTTAGGTCAATCAACCTAAATTTAATCAGAGGCGTATCAGCAGTGCCAAGTTCTTAGGAGAACTTTATAATTACCGAATGGTGGAATCAGCTGTTATTTTCAGAACTCTTTATTCTTTTACTTCATTTGGTGTTAACCCTGATGGTTCTCCAAGTTCACTGGACCCTCCAGAGCATCTTTTCAGAATTAGACTAGTATGCACTATTTTGGATACCTGTGGCCAGTACTTTGACAGAGGTTCCAGTAAACGAAAACTTGACTGCTTCCTTGTATATTTTCAGGTACACATAAGCTGAAATATGCTGTTGGGCATCACATAATATATTGCATGTGTTATAAAAATATTAGAGAAGAAAGACCATTTATATACTATATACATCTTCATGATTACATTATATTTATTCATGTGAGGGTTCCTTTAGAGATTTAAAAATACATGATGGATTCTATTATATAAACATTTTAATTACTTAGAACTTTCATGATTGATAATGATCATTATTTTTGGGAATTATTTTGGTAAAGCTTATGAATTTGGTATAGTAATTTATAAATTATGGCATTTATTATAGTAATTTATTAAGTTACTTATGATTTTTATACATTGGATAACGTTCTTCTCACTCATCTGTATTCTGTTTTATGTCCAAAACTCTTGTTTCTAAAAGTTCTGATTTTTTTGTGTGGGGGAGAGGGAGAGAAAAATCTATCACTTCTGGAGAAAATATGTTATATTTTAACACAGAAAGAAATATTCGTAAACTCTTTGGTTGTGCTTTCCATATCTTAAATTTGGTTAATTATATAAACTTGTGGTTTAGAACAGGTACAGTATAGATTAAATTCAGATACAAATGCAGAGGCAATCCTATAACTTCTATAAAGTTTGTATTCTAAAAGTTAACTTGTAGGTTAATTAGTTGAGGTCCGATTACTATTTCCCATAAAATACAATGCTGTGTTGATTAGGGTGAACAGCTTGCTATGAAGTGCTTCAGATATTAATGAATAAAGTACCAGTAGTACCATTTGATTATGTATAATCACAGTTGTCAGGATTTTCCTTTACCCATTAAGGAAGAAAATAAATTTAATATTATAATTTGAGTTATCAAAAATACATCCACATATTGGCTAGTGTTGAGTGGGGATAAATATTCTTAGGGAATTATAGTTTGTTAACTTTTTCCTACCAAACCTTCGCAATAGAGGACAGCTTACCACTCACTTATTTTCTGAATTGATGAGGAAAAACTAGGGAGAGGGGTTTGCAGATTAGAGGGTCAGATTCCTTGTTGTATGTAAGGACTGTCTTAAGTGGAGACTGTATTAAAAAAACCACAGTTTTGCTGCAAGATGGCAGCTATAACCACATCTAAAGTAGAATTTCTTTCAGAAGAGAATCCTTATTTGGATTCACTCTGACATCCCAGGCTGAGAGAAAAGAGCCATTCAGAAATATCCAGGAGCAGAAAGAGACAAAAATATTTTCCAAGTTGATTAACAGAAACGCATAACAGGGACCTGCCTAGGGAGTGGGAGACAGGCCTAGGAGATGAGGTCAGTGTGTGCTGCCTTGATCCTAGAGTGAGTATACAGTTAAGAATTGGAAGGCCAGGTAGAAAGGGTAGGCTGGAGCAGTGCTTCTAGACTTAATGTGCATGCATATCACCTGGGGATATTGTTGAGAAAGCACCCAGAGGAATATCTGTTTCTCATACGCTAGTAAATTCTTGGGTTGTGCTTTCAGTTAATATAAATTTAGGAATTAGGCCGGGCGCGGTGGTCCACGCCTGTAATCCTAGCACTGTGGGAGGCTGAGGTGGGCGGATCACTCTAGGTCAGGAGTTCGAAACCAGCCTGAGCAAGAGTGAGACCCCATCTCTACTAAAAATAGAAAGAAATTAATTGGCCAACTAAAAATATATAGAAAAAATTAGCCGGGCATGGTGGCGCATGCCTGTAGTCCCAGCTACTCGGGAGGCTGAGGCAGAAGGATCACTGGAGCCCAGGAGTTTGAGGTTGCTGTGAGCTAGGCTGACTCCACGGCACTCTAGCCCAGGCAACAGAGTGAGACTCTGTCTCAAAAAAATATATATATATAAAATAAATAAATAAATAAATTTAGGAATTAGACCAAGTACAAAGTATTAATAAATGGAGGGAACCAGGCTAGGAGTAGAGAGGGAAAGTGTCCACACAGTGCCATATACACAGTAGATGTTTACTAAATGCTTGTGGATGGTTGGTAATATTTATATATTTCAAAAATCATATCTTCAGATACTTTGGTTCTTAAAACATCAAAACAGGTAGCTTGGAGAAAATAATGAAAATTTATCAAAACTTTGGCTTTGAATCTGGTTATTTTTGTAAAATTAAATATGTAAACTCCACTTGGGCTGTGGGTATGGGTTTCTGCCTTGTTTCAGAGTACTTGAAAATTTATTTGGTATTTTATTTTTCCTTGCCTTTAAAAAAACTGTGGTAGTTACAATAAAAGGTAATTAATAAAGTTACCAAATAGCTCAAAAACTCTATAGAGGGAAATAATTGGATTAGAATCATTGCCATTGACCATTAATAGAAATGGTATCTTGTACAACCTTTTAGTTTAGTTGTTATAACTAGGTAACATCACAATAAAGTTCATTATTTTATGTTACTAATTTCTTATAGCTAAATTTATTTTTTATTTGTTATCAGCGTTATGTTTGGTGGAAGAAAAGTTTGGAGGTTTGGACAAAAGACCATCCATTTCCTATTGATATAGATTACATGATCAGTGATACACTAGAACTGCTAAGACCAAAGATCAAGCTCTGTAATTCTCTGGAAGAATCCATCAGGCAGGTGCAAGACTTGGAACGAGAATTCTTAATAAAACTAGGTAAGCAATTAATCACAGATAGAAGGTGATGTTTAGCAGATTGTTTCTAGAATTTGCTTTATAATGTTATCAGTCAGAGTTTACGTTGCATACTTCGTATTTGCGATGTTGAGTGTTACATAAAAGTGTTAGGTAAGACCTGTGTGGCGTACTTGATTTCATTAAGTAATCTCCAGTTGGAGGAAGAGTCACTCAGGACTTGAAGCAAGTACGAGTGATGGAAAAGCATAGTCCTATCAGCCTTTCTTAATTATAGAATTTTCAGTTGCTAATATAAAATCTACTTTTGATTCAAGTATTTCTTATTTATATAGTGTGTATTTTCAAGAGGCATATTTCCTAAGAAAGTGCAGGCATAGAAACTCCAGAATTTCAGACCCTTATTCACTGGCAAGAGTTAAGGACTAGAGGAAATTAGCTACTCAAGAGTTATCTGTATACTTTCTCAGCATCCTTCTGTGGTCGTTCTGGGAGAAGGTTAGCTCTTGAACAGCTCCCACTAGGGACTGTAGGAACCCACTGGCTTTGTCAATAGAAATCACTAGTGAAGGCTGTAGCAATACTAATTTGGTTTGCTTGCTCATAGTTCTTAGCCTCTTTTATTGAAGACATTTCAAAGTGACACATTTTGAGACTATTAAGCTAGTATTTTATTTCCACTAGTATTTGGTATGTTCATGTCTATCATTAGCGCATCTCTACCATCACCAGTAATACAGATTGTATAAATTTACCACATATTGCACATCTGAAGAACTGCTTTTCATAGTGAAGGCATGTGTGGGTGTTTTCCTGTAAAACTGTATTTTCATATATTCAGCATATTAATAGGATTGCTTTCTCCAAAGGTAAATCCTCTTTTGGAGAATGTGATTGTTGTGATTTGAGCATTATTTTTAAAGGTACTACTCCTGATTGTGCCAAATATTAACTTTTCCTACTACTCACCCTTAAGGCATATGTGATTCTTGTTCTTTGAACCTTATCCCAAGTTACTTATTTTCTTTTCCTTTCCAAATTTCTAATTGAATAAATGATCATTTCAAGCAAAGTATTTATCACCTTACTTATTTTACTTTGTTGCTTTGAAATTGTTAAAGCTTAGCCTTGTTCTCTATATAGTGGGCACGAGTAAATGTTAATGTGGTGACAGTAATATTTATTCTGTGTCAGTAAAGCCACACAAATTGTGCTTTGTATTTTGTAGATCAAAGGTTTAAATTAAAGGACTTCAGGCTTCTTTTGAGGAGTCTGTCCTCGTTTAGAGTATGGGGAGGGAAGAATAGATGACCATTTATGAGTGAAACTCTAAAGATGGTAGCAACTGCAATCAGTGTTCTCTCAAGTCTTTTCCATATTCCGGCTGGTTTTAGAGTGTAAACACATATTAGGAAGAAAATGTATGTGTAAAAATTGATACTAAGTCAATTTTCTATTCATAAAACAATAAGATAACATAGTATTTTGCCTCTGGTGGTTTTTTGTTTGTTTTCAAACACCTGCAAATTCATTGTCTCAGTTTTGTGGTAATCCAGTGCAAACATAATATTTAGTAGGAAAACATTAAAATCATTCCTTTGTATTTCAAAAATCATTTTTAAAAATATTTTTAAAAATAATGTTAATGACAGTAATTTTGAAAAATACCAAGAAAACAAAATCACCTATATTGGTGCAGAAGAATAATCATGTCTTGATATTTTGATATATATTCTAGCCTTTTAAATTTTTTTTGGCCGAGCGCAGTGGCTCACACCTATAATCCTGTCACTCTGGGTGGCCGAGGCGGGTGGATCGTTTGAGCTCAGGAGTTCAAGACCAGCCTGAGCAAGAGCGAGACCCCTGTCTATACTAAAAAAAAGAAAGAAATTAGCTGGACAACTAAAAATATATATAGAAAAAAATTAGCCGGGCATGGTGACGCATGCTTGTAGTCCCAGCTACTCGGGAGGCTGAGGCAGGAGTATCGCTTGAGCCCAGGAGTTTGAGGTTGCTGTGAGCTAGGCTGATGCCACTGCACTCTAGCCCAGGCAACCGAGTGAGACACTGTCTCAAAAAAACCCAAAAACCCAGCATTTTATTTTGGTTCCTAAGTACACTTTTAACATTTTAATATGTTAAATTTTACTGTCTGCATTTTGTATTTGGTTATCCATTTGGTTATCCATATTATACCATAACAAAGGTGTAATATCATGCTTCATGAGTTTATCACCACTGTGATACTTTCACTGAGAATGCTTAGGTTTATACCGTCCTGACTTCATATTTTTTGTCTTTGACAAGTCAACAGTCCAGTGTTTTGCTTTTTAAAGTTTATATAAATAAATGAATAAAATCTATTATTTATAGCTACAAAAACTATTAAGTGATAAGCAGAAAATATACAGGTTAATAGAATCTCAATCTGAGACACCAACTTTTTTCCCCACAGTTATTATTTTCCTTTTAAAATGAATCTTTTCTGGGCTTCATTCATCCTCTGGTTTTTTCCCCCCAAAGTTGAACATACCTGCTTTAATGATTCCATATATCCATATTTTGTCAGTTCTTAATCAGTTGCTTAGACTTACGACATTGTAGTAAATTTTTATTTTTATTGATTGGGCTGGTTATTAAACCTCTGGGCTCCAGCATTCATGAAATATGATGGTTAAATCACATCACCACTAAAGTTTCTTCCTGCTCTAATCCTCTAAGATTCTGTGAACAAGTGTTTACTTAACACCTACTGTGTATTAATATATGGCCTCTAAAGTTTTGAACATATAAAACAAGTTCTTTGTCCTCAAGGGTCTTATAATCTGTTGTAACATTTATGAAATCATTAGAAAGACAATAAGATGATGTATCATCAGATGTAAAGTGCTATGATAAATTCTCCATGTGCTTTAGGAGCAAGCAGGAGAAAAAGTAATAGATTGAAGTGCTCATTGATAGTTTATGCAGGAAGTAAAACTTAAACTGAACTTGAAGAATGGATGGGATTTGAAAGTACTTACTGAAGGATATTCTCTGTTGAGAAGGGTATTGAATGAGCAGGGTCTCAAGGCAGTGTGCTCTGTGACAGGAGGAGTCTGTCCCAACTAGGCGGAGGCTTAAGAGAGAGTAGTGGGAAATAGACCTCATGAGGCCATGTTACACACGTCTTGAAAGTAGAGAGGCTAGACTGGAATTGACACAATAATAAGAATGACTAGGGAGTGAAATGTGAGATGGACACAGGAGGTGAAAGGAGATTCAAGCCAGAGAGTTCCCTTAGGAGGAGAATGCCGTTATTGAAGGGAAAAAAATCTATGTGGTGGCAAAGCTGCTATGTCTTTTTGCCCCCTTTCCTCAGTCCTAATTTGCAAATAAATTGGTAGCCAAATGTGATTTCTCCATTAAAGTCACATGATTTTATATCTTTGAGTCTTTAGAGATTCTTGAAATAGCATTTGGTAAAAAGTGTGGATGAGGTTGTATCTTACATATGGCTGACACTGCACCTTAGGTGCTGTTGCTTTTTGCTTTTGCTTATCTGAAACTGAGATAAACGGGATAATATAAAAATTTGAAGCTCTACGAAAAAAACAAAAAGGACACACACACACTTTTTTTTCTCCCTTTTTGGTAGTGGTTAAGAAATGCGTCCATACTCCCTTGTTGAAACAGGTCTACACATTTAGTTTTAAAAATGTTTCTCACAATACCTGTTAATGGAAACAAAACAAAACAAAAATGTTTCTCTCAAGAGTTTTCAGTTCTATTCTTCTATTTACCATTATTCTAAGGAAATGGCTGCTGAATTATTTTACTTAATACACCTTTTTTTTTTTAATAGAGTCTCACTCTGTTGCCTGGGCTAGAGTGCTATGGCATCAGCCTAGCTCACAGCAACCTCAAACTCCTGGGCTCAAGCGATCCTTCTGCCTCAGCCTCCCGAGTAGCTGGGACTACAGGCATGCGCCACCATGCCCGGCTAATTTTTTCTATATATTTTTAGTTGGCAAATTAATTTCTATTTTTTTTAGTAGAGACAGGGTCTCGCTCTTGCTCAGGCTGGTTTCGAACTCCTGACCTTGAGCGATCCGCCCGCCTTGGCCTCCCAGAGTGCTTAATACACACTTTTAAATGAAGTGGTATAATATAGAAAACGAGGCTTTATCTTTTTTTAATGTATTTTTCCATTTTCTCATTTCAAGGCCTGGTAAATGACAAAGATTCAAAAGATTCTATGACAGAAGGAGAAAATCTTGAAGAGGATGAAGAAGAAGAAGAACGGGGAGCTGAGACAGAAGAACAATCTGGAAATGAAAGTGAAGTAAATGAGCCAGAAGAAGAGGTGATGACTTTTATTTATAGCAAATAGGTACATTTGTATAAGAGTATTTTCATTATACGAACTAAGTTTTTTTTAATACATAAGAACTCGATTTTATTACAGTAAATGTAACTCGTAGTATATTTCTGTTATAAAATCTCTTAATTAAGGATTTTTAAAGAAAGTAATAAAATACTGATCATAGCATTTTTATTTAATATAAGCAATATGAAGAAAAAATTGTTTGATTTCCTGTGTGTCTTAATCCCACTGTTAAATATGGACTTTTTAACCTATGGGTTTTACAGTCTTAAAAACAAAATTACTGGCTAGATGTTAATGAACTTTGCTTTATTTTTCCCAGATCTAATGGTATTTGAAACCTGAAATTCATTGTGCACCATAATAATTGACAAGCCCTTGGTGTTTCTATGACCCTATTAGGCTAAATCATATGAAATTGTTCTTAACACCATTTTTGACTTACCAGAATGTCATTTGCATATGGTTCAAACTAATAGCTTTAATTCTTTAGTGTTTTCTTCCAAACCTGCTTAAGTTTAAAAGTTCCATCAAGCTGGGTGTGGTGGTACATGCCTATAGTCCTAGCTACATGGGAGGCTGAGGAGGGAGGATCACTTGAGCCTAGGAGTTTGGGTCCAGCCTAGACAACATAGCAAGACCCCATCTCTAAAATAAAAAGGGACGGTAGGGGCTCCATCAAAATGAAAGGATGTCTTTGATTTGCTTCATAATCTGGAGATAGATTGGAAAATGGGTTACTAGGGGTATAGAAAAAACAAAACAAGAAAGTTTACAAAAAAATAGGCTGAATGAGGAGGAATAGAATACTAATGAAAATAAAATTTAAACCATGAAATTAGCACTTTTTCCCCTGGAATTATGATTTTAATTAAATATTTTTAAAAGTTTAAATCTGTAATCAATATTTAAATGTTTTGGGGAAATTGAACTTCAGTTTTAAAATTTTGATTTATTTGAGTAAATGGAATGTAAATGTTTAGAGAATATAGGTTGTTTAATGTTTAAAGGAATGTTAATTGATAGCACTCATAAGATTCATAACCTGGAGGTTTTAAAAGCTCCATTTAGAATTACAGAAAAAAGATCAAGTAATTTTAGGTAAGTAAATTTCTCTACATTTAGAAGTAAAAATTTATAAAACTGTGTTTCCTTTAGACCTCAAGGTTTGTAACTGTTATTGAATATTTGGTATGATTTGACTAAATAATGAATAGCTTTGCTGTTAGTTAAAAATGAATGATTATGAAAAGGCAGTAAAGACAATAATGTATGGTTTTATAATTGGCTAGTATTTACAGGCAGTGGAAAGGCACCCTTAAGTATATATGTTAGTTGCTACCACTTTCTCTTTACAACTTTAGAACGACCTTAAAGTAGATATAAACAAATTTATAAAAATTTAGAACTGTAATATGTTTCTGTAATTTTTTTTTTTCTTTTTTTGAGACAGAGTCTTGCTCTTTTGCCCTGGCTAGAGTACAGTGGCATCATCACAGCTCACTGCAACCTCAAACTCCTGGTCTCAAGTGATCCTCCTGCCTCAGTCTCCCAAGTAGTTGAGACTACAGGCACGTGCTACCACACCTGGCTAATATTTCTATTTTTTATAGAGACAGGGTCTCCCTCTTGCTCAGGCTGGTCTTGAACTCCCTATCTCAAGGGATCCTCCTGCCTTGGCCTCCCCAAGTGCTAGGATTATAGGTGTGAGCCACCGCTCCCGGCCTGTTTCAGTAATTCTTCTCAGTATGATAGGTGGACATTATATTGCTTATTTTCAAACTGAGGTTGCTATAGAAACATTCAGTAATGTGAGTTGACTTATTAAATTTAACAATAAAAGGAAACGAGAAAGTATTGCCATTTTATATTTTCAGGCTAATCTTACGGTTGTCTTTGGGTTTTGCTACTACACTGATTAGGTAAACAGTATCTAATAAATCCAACATCGTTGGTAAATGTGACATTAATTTCTCATTTGAAGAGTTGTGCTATATTTTCTTTTTAAATGCATTTTCTTCTTTTTAAACTTGAGCTTTGAAATTTTGACAGCTGTATCATTTTTTAACCATTGCTTGATTTTCTATTTTGAGACTGAATGTTGTACATGATACAGTGTGTTTGCTGAGTAGAAATGCAAACAAAATGTTCAGTGGGATGATCTCTATGCATGTGTCTAGGAGGAGTTAAAGGTGTGGTTTCCTTTAAGAGAAATGAAGGTCACTTCTCCTCCCATCCAAGACCACTGTTTCCCATGGATACCCTCTAAACATAAGGAGGAGAAATTTATTAAAGAAAGAAGATGCAGCCGGATGCGGTGGCTCACACTTGTAATCCTAGCACTCTGGTAGGCTGAGGCGGGCGGATCGCTCAAGGTCAGGAGTTCGAAACCAGCCTGAGCAAGAGTGAGACCCTGTCTCTACTAAAAACAGGAAGAAATTAATTGGCCCACTAAATTATGTAGAGAAAAAATTAGCCGGTCATGGTGGCACATGCCTGTAGTCCCACAGCTACTCGGGAGGCTGAGGCAGGAGGATCACTTGAGCCCAGGAGTTTGAGGTTGCTGTGAGCCAGACTGACGCCAGGGCACTCTAGCCCGGGCAACACAGTGAGACTCTGTCTCAAAAAAAAAAGAAGATGCATTGATTATAAAGTAATAAGAGTAATGGATATTCTACAAATATTAGAAAGAGAAGGATTAGAATTCAACTCTTAAAAAAATGCTGTTGTTCTGTTTTCATCTTGGTCCTCAACTTTTTAAAACTTTATATGACTTTTTGAAGTTATTCTTAGCACCTAACTGCCAGAATATTTTCTCCTAAAGATCAGCTGTATAAGTTAAAGATAACTGTTTAAAGTAAATGTTCTTATGCTAAAACTAATTTTCTGTAGCATTTGTATAATTTATCAACAGAAGTACACGATTAATATTATTATAATAGCAATAGTAGCCATTTACTGAGCATCTATTATTCATGGCCACTGTCCTAAGCACTGTGTTTATATTATACCATTTTTATACCACCCATGAGGTAGGTGAGAAACTGAGGCAGGGATGGGTTAAATAATTTGCCCAAGATCTCAGGGTAGTAGGTGGCAGAGTCAGTATTTGAACTCGGGCCATTTGCCTTATGCTGTGCTTCTCTAGCCTGGTGTCCCAGCCAGCTTAGATTTTGTGGTCCATTGATGACCACTTCTTAATTCCTTCCATTATTGTATTGACGTACAATGTGATTAGGACAAAATTCTGGTTCAACATTTCAATTTGAAAAAGTAACGCATTTTATTTATTTATTTATTTTTTTGAGACAGAGTCTCACTCTGTTCCCTGGGCTAGAGTGCCGTGGTGTCAGCCTAGCTCACAGCAACCTCAAACTCCTGGGCTGGAGTGATCCTTCTGCCTCAGCCTCCCGAGTAGCTGGGACTACAGGCATGCGCCACCATGCCCGGCTAATTTTTTCTATATATTTTTAGTTGGCCGATTAATTTCTTTCTATTTTTAGTAGAGATGGGGTCTCGCTCTTGCTCAGGCTGGTTTCGAACTCCTGACCTTGAGCGATCCGCCCACCTCGGCCTCCCAGAGTGCTAGGATTACAGGCGTGAGCCACCGCGCCCGGCCTAGTAACGCATTTTACATTGCCCGAGTAATGTAAAATTTAAAGGTTGGGGATGGTTAATGCATTTGAGCTTAGTTTAGTTTGAGTCTAGGAAGTGTCTTTTGAGTGTTAAGAAATAATTCGCTTTTTTCAAGGGCAAATTTAGAGCAATGTCTTTTGCAAATTTAATATTGAATTATAAAATTACTTCAAAAAGAAGTTAATGCATTTAGAGAAAAAGATTATTTATTTGTGTCCCCTTTTTTTTCAAATGTTCATATTTTAGGAACTCTAAATAAATTTTCAGTTGTCTATAGTAAGTAGTAATGCACTGTTGGGGTTTTGGAATTATTAATAATTACTACATATATTAAAGATAATGTAACAAATATAAATCATTTGTTTTGGGTATGTCTCAGTCATCTTGGCACAGTGAGGAGCAGCTGGGTTTGGTGGAGCTCCACTGTGTGTGTTAAGCCCTTTAGAAATCCATCAAGATTCTGCCCTATCTTATATTTGAAAAGGGATTTCGGCTGATCGCAGGAATGCGAGGTAGGGACTGACAGGGAGGATTGGGGAATATAGTGCTTGAAAGCCACCAGTTAAAGCAGCAGAACGACTTAGCTCCTCTGCGTAATAGCAGGGTGTCCTTGGGCAAGTCACTTAACTTTTCTGAGCCCCAGTTTTTTCATGTCTAAAATGGGGACAAAAAAGCTTATCCTTCCATCTTCAGAATTGGATAGAGCAAACAAAATGAAGTATGTGAGACCACCTTCAAAACTGAAATGCATTATAAAATGTAATGCTATGCCATTGTTTTTAGCTGGTAATGATGTTAAATTTGAATTTTTTGTTGGTTTCCATTGCAGAGTTTTCCAAATGCGGGGTATTAAAGAACTACTTACTATAAGAAATTCAGTCTCTCGATATTAGTTTCAGAGGAGAAAAATACAAAATGTTCAGGAAACTCATTTCTTTTGGAATTCAAGGAAGAGTTTCTACCACAGATTTCTATTATTAGATCAGTAGAAGGTACTGAGATGGGTTTTCAGCTACAGGTTTGTAGGAACTGTTGCCAGCTGACTTTGCCCTCCCATTGGAAGCAGACTACATAAAGGGCTGAAACTTGAGAATAATAAACAATTATATCAAAGTTTTAACATCTTTGTAAGGCATGTAAAGTCTGGTAACCCTTTTCAGTGTTTTAATTTTCTGATGTTAAATACTTTCAGGAGGGTTCTGATAATGACGATGATGAGGGAGAGGAAGAAGAGGAGGAGAATACAGATTACCTTACAGATTCCAACAAGGAGAATGAAACTGATGAAGAGAATACCGTACGTAGGGCTGAAAAATTTACTTTTTGAAATTATGTAACATTTTTATAGTTGAATTTTAGCCACTGAAGTTTAATTTCTTTTGATTATTTGAAAAATATTTCTTTGGAAAGTCATTTTCAGTTTGTTTTCCTAACCGTTTTTTCATTAACAAGTTATTTTAACATGTTTAATGTTATATATTTTACTCACTTATTCATTGAGTTATGTCAAACAAGTTATCAATACAAAAAGGCTTTGCCATACAAAACATCTAAAATTTCTGGTCTGATTTTGTTGTTTTTGTTCTGTTCTAATAAGGAGGTAATGATTAAAGGTGGCGGACTTAAGCACATACCTTGTGTAGAAGATGAGGACTTCATTCAAGCTCTGGATAAAATGATGCTAGAAAATCTTCAGGTATTAAATGTTGCTCTGTTCCAAAGAAAAGAATATAAAACATCGTAGTTTTGTTAAATTTTGGTTAATGTGAGGGTCTCTACTGTCTAAATGTCTGCTTCTGCAGCAGCTTTTCCTCATGCGTACAGCTTGCAGCTGCCAGTACTTCTTGCATCCCACATGATGATTTGCACATTTCTTTGAGGTAGAGTAGGGGGAAATGCAGCAAATATATAAGACTTGGAACAGAGTAATTTCATTATGCCAGTCTTCACCTTTTCTCTCATAAGTCATCTTTCTTTATTTTGAAGACTTTTTTCTTACAGCTTGTTTAGGAGCCAACTGTGCAGAAAATAAACATTAGGGGAAATTTAATTTAGTAAATTCTTACGTTCAGTGTATTATTTGAACAGCTTGTATGTTAAGTAGAGAAATATCGGTTATTTAATGTTTCAAGATACGTTAATTTTTAATGTATTCATAACATTAATAAACCGTGTTTTATAAAAAGCTCCATCTAGCAGTTTTTTAAATGTCACGGTAATTTTGGGTAATTATTTTTTTCTGTCCTTAGAATAGACCCAAAACCTGGGAACCTAACAAAATGATAAAGATTACTTTTTTGAATCAGTTTGGGGAAATGGTCACTAAACAAAAATAAGCTGGACTTCTGTTTTATTTCCACACCAGAATTAATTGTAAATCTATCAAATAAGTTAAAAAATTGTGAAGACTATTGGGCCCTACATCAAGTGCTTTACCTCTGTTCTCTACATAGTGCTGCTGTCAGATACTGTTAATATTCCCATTTGGTAGGTGAAGAAACAGACTTGGAAAGACAAACTTCCTTGAGGCCACATGGCTAGTTAAGTGGTAGAATCTGTTCCCAACCATTTTGCTATATATTGTCCTCCAGCACAGAATGCCATAAGAAACTTGAAGAAATGACAGACCAGGAAAAAAATATTTATTATAGTCTACACAACAAAGGGCTGTAGCAAACCAATGAGAAAATATGAATGACCCATTTTTTTTTTTGCCTGATAATAGGCAAAGTCATTGCAAAGCTCACTAGTAATCAAATTATATGCAAATTAGCATGAGCTTTTCCCATTTATCAGACCATCAGATATTAAGATTTACACAATGATAATATCCAGCGTGGTTCTCTATGGGTAAACATCTGTATTTGGTAAATGTGAATCAGTCCAGCTTTTTTAGAGGGAAATTTAGTAAACCTGCCAAATGGGTGTGCCATTTGATCTAAAAATTTACCCCTAGTTAATAATTCTCTTTATAAAAAGCTAAATACACAAAGATGTCTCATTGTTTGTAATAGGAAAAATATCCTATTTGTTTATCAATAAGGGACCAATTAAGTAATAGAAGCATATCCATATAATCAGCTCTGTATATACTCAGAAAGATACCCAAAATATAGGATTAAACAGAAAAAAATAATATATTTAGTATAGAACAGTATGCTTAGTGGTTGATTGTGTTTATTTATATGTGTATTTTAATATGTGCAAGAAAAGATCTGGAAGAACTTTCTCCATTGTTAACAGTTGTTCTATCTTAGGGTAGGGAAGAGAGTTAGCTGGAGGAATTAGTATGGATACATTAATTAATACATTTTTGTATTCAACTGTTTTATGAAGAGAATGTTAATTTTATAATCAGCAAAAAACAATAAATCAAGATTCATCTAATACTATCCTTTCAAATAATTCAGTAAAAGTAAAAAAGTCTTTATAAACCTGAGAGGACTTCAAGCAGATTCTAATAAATTGTAGCTTAAGAAACAAAAACAATAAAACACCACTTTGCTTGATTTGCAAATCTCTGGAATATATGAGGCCTACATCAAAAGACCATTTAAATGGTGGTAGAGCAATTTCAAAACCTTCAGGGCCTTTCAGTGTTACTTGCCTGGCTTTGAGGAACCATATTCAGTGCTCCCCTCTTTCCTGATCCATTCATCAGACGTAGACAGTTATTTCCAGTTCCCTAAATGCAGCATGCCGTTTCATGTCCTTGCTTTTGCACCTGTTCTTCCCCTGCTAAATTCCCTCCATATCCCCCAAATGCTCTTTACCATCTGCTTGGAAGAAGTCATGTGACATCTTTAACGTTCTAGAGTGGCCCGTTTCTATTCAGCCTTTCATGAAATCTCAGTGCCCACCTACTCCCAGCTGAGCCACAGTCACTCCATCCCTACACAGGTGATGTGCACCTCAGACGTATCATAATTTATTTATATATCTGTCTTAGCCAGTTTATGAGCTCTTTGAGGATAGAGATTATGTCTTTTTAATATTACTATGTCTAAGCCTATAATACATGGTAAGTCCTCAGGGAAGTTTCATTTAATTAATTGGTTGAAAAGTTCAGTGTAAATGTTAAAAATAATTGATATTACCAACCAAGAAATTAATCTGAATGGTTATAGATTCCATTCACTCATGAATATTTCCTGAGCACCTGCTGTGAGTGAAGCTCTACTGGGGAGCCTGGGTCAAGGGAGTACAGTGGCAAGCCCGCCCCACTGTCGGGGAGTCAGAGGACAGGCCATCGTGATACCTGATGGGGATAATGAAGGAAGATGTGGGCTATGAAGATGAGTAGGAGGGCACAGTGTATATTTGGAACAGGGAGATTAAGTAGCACCTGCAGCATTGTGGGCTTGGGAGAGGCGGGAGCAGTGAACAGGACCAAGTCACATAGCTCCTTCCAAGTCATATGTCAGGGTGTTAGCTGGGGGGAAGAAATGCTCCCTGGTCTCACCTGTGTTTTGGAAACAGTACTCTGGCTCTTGTGATTGTGGTGTTTTAAGAAATATAGTACTGAGTGAATTGTTTGCAGTTTATATTTACGTATGTATCCTAGAATGTTCATAGACATTTACGTTTCTGTCTTCAAGCAACGAAGTGGCGAATCTGTTAAAGTGCACCAACTTGATGTTGCTATTCCTTTGCATCTCAAAAGCCAGCTGAGGAAAGGGCCCCCACTGGGTGGTGGAGAAGGAGAGGCAGAGTCTGCAGACACAATGCCATTTGTCATGTTAACAAGAAAAGGCAATAAACAGCAGGTAAGAAACTGCCGCATGTTTACAATTGATTGTTAGTTATCAAGTATAAGGAGTAACTTGGTGTGATAGGTTTTAAATTATCTTGCCTACAAGAGGAAAAGAGTTGAAAGCTTTTAAAGTGTTGGGTGGTAAAAATACTTTTATCCCTTATGTATCTAGAAGGCAAAGTGTTGGGTAGTAAAAATACTTTTATCCCTTATGTATCTAGAAGGCACATCTGCCTTCTATAGAATGGATAAGTGGAAAAGATATTTAAATGTTAAGTTCATGTATTGGTAAGAATATATAAATACCTTGACTTTCAGTAGGAGGGTTACATAAGCAAGCTCACGGTGGGGAAGGAAAGGAAGACAGTGACCAACACAACTACAGAGAATGCCCAGTTCTGGGATTTCTCTTGAAAATCAGTGTCATTTGACCCCTAGTCCTTCTCTGTTCTCGTTATGCTTTTTCTCTTTTCTTTCCCTTCTGTTACATGTGGTCCCTAGAACTGTTTCCCCAACATCTGAGCTGTTATTTTAGGGATTCATACATTCTTTTGTCTGGTATTCATTGAGCATCCACTATGTGCCAGGTCCTAGTCTAGGTCCTGAGGCTACACTGATGAACAAGATAAAGCCCCTGCTCTCATGGAACTTAGATCCTGCTAAGAGAGACAAACACTTGTTTGCAGATAGTGAAATGAAGAAAATAAAGGCCAGCTGTCAGACTGAACTCTAGGATATGGCATCATTTCTAAAATTTTTTCCCATCTTAACATTTCTGAAATCAGGGTGCTTCTAAGAGTTGATGGAATCTCATAATTGACAGCATTTTTTGTTTGTTTTATTGATAGATAAAATAATGGTGCATCTTAGAATTAATAGATTGTGTCAGGTGTGGTGGCATATGTCTGTAATCCAAGCACCTTGGAAGGCCAAGGTGGGAAGATCGCTTGAGCCCAGGAGTTCAAGGTTACAGTGAGCTATGATTGAGCCACTGCACTCCAGCCTGGGCAACAGAGCGAGACCCTGTCTCTTAAAAAAAAATTACTTTTTTGGAGGGGGGAATGTTAGATTTTATTAAATATAATGGCTACCACAGTTCCCTCATTCATCCGCATAGTCATTTTACAAATAATTATTGTTTACCTGGTGCATACCAGGCAGTTCTACAGACAGAACATAACAGCAGTCAGCCAGAGTCCCTCCTCTCTGGGAGCTTTCATCTGGTGCTGGGAGGCAAACAGTAAAGAAATACTTCCTGTCAGCTTGGAGAAGAGGCTATGAAGGAGAATGAAGTGCCATGAGAAGAAAGGAGACAGAAAAGGGGAGTGCGGTGAGGGGGAGACTGCTGATTTAGAGAGGATCCCTGCAAGGGGATGTCAGTGGACATGGAAGGGATATTCTGTCCCCTCCCCACCAGGACAGCCACAAGGAGATTATGCCTAAATTAATTTTTATCTCTGCTTTTGTCAGGTAATTTCTTGGTTATATACAGGGATCAGAATTGTCCAGCATACCATTATTTTGCTGTAATGCAAGTCAGCCTTGAGATGCCATCTGTCTACCAATTAGAATCTTGGGAGTGTAAGGCTGGCAAAGACTACGTCATGACTCATGTTATTGAAAGTTAACCTTGACGTGTCCAGGGCATTGCTTTGTCTTCCTCGGACACTGCCGTCACTGGGCCTTGCCTCTAGCCTAGCTTCCAGCCAGGCCTTGCTGGGCTTTCAGAGAAGTCCCACCCTGCACCCACTCCGTAGGCCAGGGTTGGGCTCTGATACTTCCTCAGTGTCCCCATCCTCCACTCTCTGTCTCTGGGGAAAATGAGAGCTTGTCTTTTTTGTCAGGACCCTAAACTTGGTGTTATATTAAGACCTTTGCCAAGATTGCTCTCAAAGTACCTGGAACTGCTGATTCATCACTGTTGCCAGGATTCACAAATCCCAGAATCTTTGCTTTGCTTTTCTAGGGACTACTTAGTTCTCTGACTAGACTTTTCTGTTTCCTTTGTTCTCTTTTTCTTTAAAAGCTCTTCGTTCCTTCCCTGCAACCCCATCACCAGCTTTTCTTGACACATAAAGTTTCAAAAAGTAATAAAGCTCTAAAGTTTTAAGGCATACACACAAGTACAAAGCCGTCACATCTGGTGTTTTAACTGGGAGGGGTAGTGCATAGTGACTTCAGTTAGACATACCCTGGGTCCTGTTCCTGCAGAGCCACTAAATAATGGCATTACATCAGCACACTTCTTAGGCACTGATTTTTGTTAACTAAAAGGGGGCTCAGGAATATCTTTCTTTGAAGATTAAATTATACAACAATAAATAATCAGTTTTCTTACCTCTTTCTCCCTTTTGTGAAAGTACACATGAAAAATCTTTACTTGTACATCCTTATAGAACATGTGGCCATAGAAAATAAATTAAAGCCTGCCTTAAAAAACTTTTATACTTTGAAAAATAAATTCACTTCAGCAATCTGAAATTCTAAACTTTGTGGATCAAAATGAAGCCATGTGTTTATATTTTATTTTTTTGTTATCTTTTTTTCAATAGAAAAACGGGAGAGATGTGTTTATACTTTAGAAGGATATTTTTGGTTCAAAGTAGATAGATTATAAACTATATCTGTATCTTATATAACTTTATGCAAAATGAAGGGTTTGAAGTCCTAATTTTTTTAAATGTGAAATTTAGTTTAATTTTAAAGTATATATATTTATTGAGCTTTAAAAATATTAGTACACATGAAATGAGAGCTCAGCATACTTGGTTATTAAGTAAATTTTCAACTCTTCTAAACTTTATTTGGAATTTTGGAAAATCTTCAATTTTAGGAACATTTTTTGAAGAAACATCACTGGTATTTTGTGGTCTAAAAAAGAAAGTGTATTTTGTTCTGATTTTTATTTCTTTATTTGGCTTTTGGGTGTTGGCCCTTCTGGTGCAACGGTTTTTCTACAAATGTGAAATGTGTTGCCTTATAGGAATCTTTAATTAAGTGAAAGATCTCTTTGTGTGCCAAATTTGTGCTCAGAAATAACTTTCTGTTGTCATTAGGAAAAAATATATTGGTGCCAATGAAGTGAATAGTTGAAGAGAAAGAAAAGGATAATGCTTTTGATAATTTGTTTCTTTCTAGATTAAATATTTATGAATTAGAATAATGAATTGAAATAAAATATTTTGATCATTAAAACAAAAGCTTTAATATAATGGAACTGTTATAAAATTTTTTAAAGTTTTTTTATTAAACAAATGCATAGTATAGTCTAATACTTGCAGACAAATCTTTTTGGGGTGGGGAGGAAGCGGGCATGATGGTTCATGCCTGTAATCCTAGCACTCTGGGCGGTTGAGGCGGGAAGATCACTTGAGGTCAGGAATTTGAGACCAGCCTGAGCAAGAGTGAGACCCCGTCTTTACTAAAAATAGAAAAAATTAGCTGAGTGTGGTGGCGTGTAGTCCCAGGTACATGGGAGGCTGAGGCAGGAGGATCACTTGAGCCCAGGAGTTTGAGGTTGCTGTGAGCTGGGCTGATGCCACGGCACTCTAGGCTGGGCGATAGAGCGAGACTCTGTCTCAAAAAAAAAAAACCCCAATCTATTTTTGCAAGTAATGTTTATAAGAAGTTAAGTTATGATTTGCGATATGTTTTGACCAGAGTAATAACACTTATCTATCTTGGTAATTTGAGCTTATATATGTATACATATATATATTTAATTTTATTTACAGTCATGTAGTAGCTGTAAAATACAGCCTAACTCACCTTTATTGCTTTATCGTGTTCCAGGAAATTTAGTTTCAGTAACTTCAATCTTTTTATCATCTAATTTGCTATAAAGTAGTGTTGTCTCTCAATAGTATCTTAGCTTTACAGTAAAGGCTTTTGGCAAAGGTGACATCAGTAAATTTGTCTCTTCATCTCTTTGTATTTGTTGTTATCTCTTTTCTGTTCCTTTTAAGCACATAATACTTGAGAACTTTTCTTTTTGAAATCTTGTCTCAGAGGTCATAAAATACGAGTTTGTTTATCTTTTATATACTTGTTTCCCTTTAGAAGACCTAAGTGAAGAAATTTTTAGTCTTATAAATCAATAAAAAGCCTAGAATTGGCCAGGCGCGGTGGCTGACGCCTGTAATCCTAGCACTCTGGGAGGCCGAGG
>VBSM01003148.1:6681621-6695268 GCA_008086735.1 Cheirogaleus medius | reverse complement strand
AAAAAAAAAAAAAAAAAAAAAACCTAGAATTTTCACCCCTTTTGATCGCATTCTTTAAGAAATTTTCTTTATACTATTTTATATTCATTCATTCATTCATTCATTTTCAAGACAAAGTTTTACTCTCTTGCCCAGGCTAGGGTGCCATGGTGTTAGCCTAGCTCACAGCAACCTCAAACTCCTGGGCTCAGGCAGTCCTTCTGCCTCAGCCTCCTGATTAGCTGGGAGTACAGGCATGCGCCACCATGCACGGCTAATTTTTTCTATATATATTTTTAGTTGTTCAGCTAATTTCTTTCTGTTTTTAGTAGAGATGGGGTTTCCCTCTTGCTCAGGCTGGTCTCGAACTCCTGAGCTCAAGCGATCCTTCCACCTTGGCCTCCCAGACTGCTGGGATTACAGGCATGAGCCACTGTGCCCGGCTTTATATTCTTTTATCAGTACAATTAGTACCATCTTCATTAGGCTCATCATTACTGAATTATGGAGGAAATTTCAAATTTTATCATCAGGAAGCTAATAAGGGGAGAAATGGCCACTTTGTTTTATATGTGGGTATTTTAAATGTTTTAATAAAAGCATTTAGAATTGCAGCTTCCAATTGCAAATTTCAAAGAAATTATCTAACTACATTTTTTTTCCTTTTCCAGACAGAGTCTTGCTCTGTTGTCCCAGGTGGAGTGGAGTGGTGTCATTGTAGTTCATTGCAACCTCAAACTCCTGGGCTAAGGCCATCCTCCTGCCTCAGCCTCCCATATACCTGGGACTGCAGGCATGTGCCACTACGCCTGGCTAATTTTTCTATTTTTAGTAGAAAGGGGTTCTCCCTCTTGCCCAGGCTGGTCTCGAACTCCTAAGCTCAAATGATCCTCCCACCTCGGCCTCCCCAAGTGCTAGGGTTACAGACATGAGCCACCGCACCCCACCTAAGTGATTTTCTATTGGGCTGCTTTGCTTGAGTGTTTTGTGGAACAGTAGTATACCAGTCCTGTGTATTTGCATACATTCAGTAGTATTTAAGACTGAGAGGAAAGCCAGCCAGCTCATTTAGAGGATTCTAATGCTGGAGTCTGTAATTTACATGAAGAAACTCAGACTTTCACCTCTTTCTTTACCCGTGCCATCTCAAATAAGGCATCTTATTTGGTACTTGGGACAGAAAATGATTTAAAATGTAGCTGTCATTCTCAAAGCCTAATAGATATTTCATATTTCACTGAGAAAATAGTCAACCTTAGCCAGGAATTCCCACCTTTGATAAAGATAATGATAAGGATAATAATAGCTAAAATGTATTGAATTCTTAATGTAATCCAGACATTGTTTTATATGCAGTCATATCTTTCAAGATGAATGTATTGCTTTATGTATAATAGCTCTGTCTTTGTTGATTTCATACTGATAGATACTTCTTTGAATATCTGTACCTTTTATATAGTGCTGCTGCCTACTTTTCATGATCCATTAAGGGAAGATTGGAAAATTGTGTTGCTTCACGTTCTCATTCTGGATGTTATTTTAAAAAGAAAATTGTAATCTTTTTTGTAGTATTTGAAATCTCTCCCAGATGTCATAATAATTTGGCCAAACTGTTAACAATGCATATTTAATGGA
The DNA here is from genome assembly GCA_008086735.1 of Cheirogaleus medius. NCBI lineage: Eukaryota > Metazoa > Chordata > Mammalia > Primates > Cheirogaleidae > Cheirogaleus > Cheirogaleus medius. The sequence goes on along the minus strand of VBSM01003148.1, from coordinate 6,693,654 downwards.
GCTTTTCTCTACCAGTCGTTCTTAGCACCTGGGTTTGGAAATACAGGTGCAGTGGGATGCTTTCCACATGAGTAGTGCTGAAAGTAAAGAATTTCACTGTGATTTATTGTGATGTCTCCCAGTAACTTAAGTGTTTAGGAAGAGTAAGTTTATTATGAAACTCTTGTTTCACACGTTAGAGGCATGTAAGAAGTTTGGCAGAAAATTCATTTTGAGCTGGACTATATCGTTTACTTACTCTTTGTCTTCATGAATTTTGAAAAGTAAAAGGTCTATTACAGGGAATCATAGCCATTTTATTTAATTTTGTTTCAGTTGGTTTTGTTAGTGGAAATAAACAGTTGGGGTAGATCGTGTGTGATATAAATACATTCCTGATACAGATTACAAAATAGGCGTAAGGACAGGTATACAGATGTAAGGATTTCTTCTGTATTATGACTATTGGTTGTAAATCTCATTCTGCTAAGAAGGTGATTTTTTAAAATTGTCTTAGGACTTTATTTTGCTAAATGTTTTATTTTTAGAATGTATAGGAAGCATTGAGGGAGGCTGTTAATTCCAAACTTTTGAAATTATTTAAATATATTAATATATAATATTTTAGAGTAACCACTATGGCTAGGCACTTTACATATTTTATCTCATTTAATTTTCAGAACAACTCTAAAATATAGTATTGATATCCTCATTTTACAGATGGGAAAAAGAGAGTTCTTAAGGACTTTGCTAGGTCATACTAATAAATGATAGGGCCGAGATATGAGCTTAATCTGCCTGACTTCGAAAATCTGTGTTCTCCGTTTCTTTGCAGCACTGCCTGGCAAGTATATATTTCATGAAAGAACTGATTGTAATGTGGAAATGGAAGGAAACGTGGGGAAGGGGCAGAGAAAAAGATACCGTAGAATTCATAATTGTGGAAGAAGGAAATATTGGCCATCATCAGACCATATACACTAGAATTTAGAAATAGACAGCCCACAGCTGGCAATTTTTAAAGAAGATGTGGCTCAAGAGGATTAGGAGGTACTTTTTTCTCTTTTTTTTTTTGGAGACAGGGTCTCTCTCTGTTGCCCAGACTAGAGTGCAGTAGCATCAACATAGCTCATTGCAACCTCAGACTCCTGGGCTCTAGCCATCCACCTGCCTCAGCCTCCTGAGTATCTGGGACTACAGGCATGTGCCACCATACCTGGCTAATTTTTTCATTTTTTGTAGAGACGAGGTCTTGCTGTGTTGCCCAGGCTGGTCTTGAACTCCTGCCCTCAGGCAATCCTCCCACCTCAGCCTCCCAAAAGGTTGGGATTGTAGGCGTGAACCACTGTGCCCAGCCTAGGGAGTACTTTTTTAAAAGGCTGTTTTTGGAGCCATAAGAACAAGGAAAGGTAATCCCAATGCTTGTGGAGAGAGATGAAAAAAATAACTATTCATAGTCCCTTTTATCAAAAAGAAAGATTTCTATCAGAATGGGTAGATTAAAAATTGGATAAAATTAAATAATTTCAGAAGGAATTATCTACTTTAAATGTGTCCCAGTCTTCAGGCATAAACAAATTGTATCCTGGAAGACTGGAAGAATTTATATATGTAACCCTAGAGCAGTTATTAAATTTATAAAAAGTCTTTCAGAATGGAACGAAAGATTCATAGTGGACAAATATTGCCTTTTTCAAAAGCAAGCAAAAAAAAATTCTGAAAACTATGTAGTCCAATAAACTTGATGTCTACTTTTAGCATAATTCTAGATTGGATTTTAAAACAGATGGTTTTAGTTGTTAAGAAAATGAAAATTAAAACCAAATGAAATATCACTATGTACTCATTAGAATGCTAAAATTTCAAAAACTGACCATACCAGGTTTTGACAAGAATGTGAAGGAACTGGAACTCTCATAACACTGCTAGTGTAACATAAAATGGTGCAGCCACTTTGGAAAACAGGCAGTTCTTAAAAAGTAAAACACACCAGATATTCCCAGCTATTCCATTCCTAGCATTTTTCATTTCAGATATACGAAAACCTATGTCCACATAAAGATTTATACATGATTGTACAACGGTATTTGTAATAACCCCAAACTAGAAACAACCCAAATGTTATCTGTAGGTGAATGGATATGTGGTATATTAATACAGCATAATAAAACTGCAATAAAAAGGAACGAGCTACTGATGTATACAACAACATGAATGCATCTCAAAATTATTATGCCAACCAAAAGAAGCTAGACCAAAAAAGTACACGTTGCATGATTCAATTTATATAAAAATTTAGAAAATGCAGACTAGCTGGCCTATAATCCTAGCTACAGAGGAAGCTGAGGCAGGAGGATTGCTTGAGCCTGGGAGTTCAAGTTTAAGGCCAACCTGGGCAACTTAGCAAGACCCCATCTCTTAAAAAAAAGAGAGAGAAAGAAAATGCAGGCTAATGAGTAGTGACAGAAAGCAGATCCGTGGGTGCCTGGGGATAGGGGAAAGATGTTTACAAAGGTTAGAGGTGACATACACTTGCCTTTTCCATTGTGGAGAAGTTTTCTCTGATATGTACGTATAGCAGAACTCATCAAATTAAACATTTTAAATATGTAGAGCTTATTGTAGGTCAAGTATACCTCACTAAAGTTTTTTTTAACCTTTGAGCTTTTTAAAAAGAAGTGATAGTTTACAAGGAGTCAGTAGTAGATCACTGAGTGCAAGTTCTCTCAAACTAAGTTCATTGGGGTGAAGGGTGAGTTTACTAGGCTGGTAGCAAGTTGGACTACCTTAATATATTTGTATTTTGATACATGAGATATTTAATTATCTGTTGTCACAAATATGGAATGTAGGTAGTTGGGTTTGTAGATAGTTTCTCACCCACACTTAATAATTTTCATTTTGGTGTATTGGGCCTAGTTTGTTTAGTGTTCTGGGAATTACATTTTAAGGAAAACACTGACTACAGCACATCGTGTGAGAGAATACCAAGAAAGGATGCCAGCATACAGAAGGCACAGATGAAACAGAGAAAAGTCTGGGGTCTTGAGCACATCTCCCCAAATCCTTCCTTTCCACAGCAGATATGGTTTTGGCCCAGAGTAATAGATGCAGGTTATCAGACAGCAGAGAAAATTAGGTTATAAAATATCTCCGTTTTATGCTTAGATGGTAACATCACTTAACATTTTTCAGGGAGCCATGACTCATAAATTCATAGGTCCCATTTAGGTTTGTTTCCATGAGCATTACTAAACGAAGACCATCTTGCTAAAAAGAGAAGCCTTCCTAAATAAGGACTCACTCTCCCCATAACAGAACTAGGTCTCTCTGGGTCAGTTGCTTAACACTCCCTCCTTCCCAGCATCACAGCTGTCTTCAGAAATAGGAAGGGCTAGTAGTGCTGAGGATGGGCTGGATTTGCTCTGTATAGTTCAGGAGGGGGATAGAAACGAAAGGATGCAGATGACAGTTTGCTGTATAAAAGCCTTTCTAACAGTTACCCATACATGACAAGGTCTACAGGATGAAAAGTTATCCCTTGCTAAAAATGGGGTGCCACAGAGAGGAACATCTGTTCTTTATGGAGGTTGAATTTGGTGGCCTTTCACTCGCTATGCAGCCCCAATGGGTTTTGTCTCTGTTAGAGTAATCTTAGTATCTGTTCTTAGGTGTAGATGTGCTAAGATGGTGCTGATCATAGTAAAGTAGAGACATTATTATTATTTTTATAAATTCATTTAATTATACTTGCCTTATTATTTGGAGTCTCTCTTGTTCTTTCCCTCAATTTTCTCAAGCTGTTTATGATTTCTTTGTTATTTTTTTCCCTCAGTTTAAGATCCTTAATGTACCCATGTCTTCCCAACTTGCTGCAAATCACTGGAACCAACAACAGGCAGAACAAGAAGAGAGGATGAGAATGAAAAAGCTCACTCTAGATATCAATGAACGGCAAGAACAAGAAGATTATCAAGGTATGAAATCACAAGAGAAGTGGAAAATTTCGCCGCTCTTTGAATGTTTTCAATATAGAGTATCAAAGTTGTTTTTTCCTCACCTTTTCATGTCATATTTGTATGTATTTATATGGAGAAGTTAATTGTTTTTTAAATTCCATTCTACATATTTCTCTCACTTATTTGTAAAATAACAATAATATAATTTTTGTCATATTTTGCTAACTCCGTAAGTCAGATTACATACTGCTGCTAGCTGTGTTTACAGGGAAATGATAGCCAATTTTTAACTGCCTCACATTGCCGGCCAGTTGTGAGCAAATTGATTTAACATGTGTCACTTAACAACAGAAGAATGTTCTGAGAAATGTGTAGTTAGGCAGGTTTGTCATTGTACAAACACCATAGAGTGTGCTTGCACAGGCCTAGGTGGTATAGCCTACTGTATACCTAAGCTATATGGTATATAAGTAGGCCATTGTGTGTGCAGGCCATCCTTGACCAAATGTTGATATGCAGTGTGTGACTGTATTTATCTCATTTTGTCTGTTTGGAGGCTTGGTCTTTAGGACCCCCATGTTCCTTAAGATTTGGGGAAATACTCAAATTAGGATTTTAGTTTTATACAATTAAACCAGCATTTTTGGGTCAATTGGAACCTTACACATAGAGTCCTTGAATACCTCCTCAGCCACCCTTTTGGCATTGCTGTGGTATCCAGATTTTAATCTTTTAATTCTACTTCTAGAATCTTCTCTCCCAATTCCTAGTTAATCCCCAGCATTCTTAATAATAATAGCTAATACTAAGTGCTTACTGCAGACAGACACTGTTTTATATACGTTTTCATAGCTTATAATCCTCTCAACAATTTTATGAGATAAATGTTGTTACCTGCATTTTACATTGAGGGAAACTGACCCTAAAGTGCCATAGCTAGTAAGTGGCCGGGCTGGGATTTTAGCCAGTATTGTCTCGCTCCACATACTGCACTCTTAGTTGTGTATGATCTTGCCTTGTAGGCTGTTTCACTGCCTCGTGAGAAAGATACCTGTGTGGTGGCCACTTCCACACTAAGGGGAACCTTGGGTATTAGAATCTCATCTCTGATATGCTCTTTCAGAATTTTGGTCTGTATAATGGTTATTTTTCCTTAGCTACCTGACAGGACTGATAATCTTGATCTAACCAACGTTTTATTTGCTTCATGAGGGAGTACCTTTACAAGAGTTAACAGCACTTTCTTTTTTGCTCCTGATTACAGAAATGCTGCAGTCTCTTGCGCAACGCCCAGCTCCAGCAAACACCAATCGTGAGCGGCGGCCTCGTTACCAACATCCAAAGGGAGCACCTAATGCAGATCTAATCTTTAAGACTGGTGGGAGGTAAAACAGTCTTGACTTATTTCCTCCTTAGCTATTTATTTTTTATGATGTCCGTATGAAAAAATTAGAGGATTCTGGCTTATACTTATGGATAAAGGCCTAATTATTAGCAAAATAGAAAAGTCTTTAGTTGTAGGTATCTGAGGAAAAGAATCTGTTTGATATGATAGTATAGCTGTTTTTTCAAATGTCGTTTGTTTCACCCAGATCTTGGCTTTCACTCTCTCTGAGTGGACTTCTTTGTATTTTCTCTTTTGCCGTATTAGAAAAGATTAGTTATAGGTGAGTTTTAGAGAAATCGTAGGCATTGTGTTAGAATTTAGAATTTCTCAGGTCAGGGTTAATTAGTATCAATGTTTATAAAAATGAGACTTTCTAGCATACAGGTAGTTTGTTGTGAGGTTTTTTTTTTTTTTAATTATAAAATTTCCTGATGGAATCCATGGCAGTTCCGCTTAAAATTAAACTTGAATTATTTAATATGAGAAAATTAAAACTCTATAAAGAATTTCACATTGAAGATGTTCTCTAATAAGACTTCTTTCATCTTTTTTTAAGGGTAGATTATTTAAAGTTTTTTGGGGGTCCGGGTGTGGTGGCTCACGCCTGTAATCCTAGCATGCTTGGAGGCCAAGGCCAGAGGATCGCTTGAGCTCAGGAGTTTGAGACCAGCCTGAGCAAGATCGAGACCCTGTCTCTACTAAAAATAGAAAAATCAGCCAAGTGTGGTGACATCTGTCTATAGTCCCAGCTACTTGGGAGGCTGAGGCAAGAGGATCGCTTGAGCCCAAGAATTTGAGGTTGCAGTGAGCTGTGGTGACCCCACTGCACTCTAGCCTGGGTGACAGAGCAAGACCCTGTCTCAAACACAGAAAAAACAAAATGTTTTTTGGGGACATGATTTAGAGACCCATATCATTAACTTAGTTTTCTATTTTATGGTTGAGTTAAAAGTGACAGTGGCATCTGCCACCCTTATTTACCTCACTGAGGGGACTGGTGTTTACACTGAGGATCTGCAGAGCCCAAAATGTCACTTGGTTGTTGGGAGCAGGGGAGGAGCTGTAGAAGGGAGTGGGCGGGAGGGGGGATAGGATTGTGGAAAATGTGGACACTAGTCTTCTACTCACTGAATATGTTTGTGTGTTCCTGACAACATTTTTCTTTTAACTATTTACTCAAATAACTTTAATCAAATTGTAATTTAGAAAATTGGTTTGTCATGACAGTTTGGAGATCTGTTTTTTAACATCCGATAAGTACAATTTTTTTAAAAAGTCCAAATTGGAAATGATATACAGATCTAATTAGGCATAATAAGATATTAGGTTATTTTTAATTTTCCCAACTTTATTAAAGTCCTCTAATGAAGCCTGTTTTATTACTACTATTATTTTTATTAATCCCTAATCCCTTCTTAGCGCATCTATTGCGAGTATAGCTTCTTTTACTAAGTCTTAAATGTTTGGGTGTCAGAACTTGACAGAACCAGTAGGTGTGGCACTGGATGGCACGGGGGCACCTGCAATGAGGTCTGCTTCCCTCTCTGTATACTCATTTAGGACCTGCCAGGTGCAGCCCTGCATGGTGGAAAATGAAAAGTAGAAGACAGGTCTTTACCCTAGAGGTTATAGTCCAGTGGGAAAACCAAGTGGAGGCACATGAAAGATTTTTTTAAATCTTTTATTTTTTAAAGATTTAAAAATAGCGATTTATTTATTTTAAAAAAGCTTTGGTTGAGATTCTGTTTAGTATAGGCATTTCTTAGGCAGTCAGGAGCAAAGATGAGTACAGGGAAGCCTGTGTGAGAGCTTACATGTGCTCTAGTGGAAGTGCACGCGAACACAGGTGTGCCTTTCTTGTTTGCCTGCCAGTGTTACTCAGTGGTTTTTCAAAGTTCCTTGTTAACTGTCTGTTCTCCGTTCCTCTCTTCAATCCCCGCTGGGAGGAACTGGCCACACTTACTTTCTTCCTGACTCCCACTGTGGCTTACCCCTACCCGGTTCTCAGAAGCTGCCTTTGCCAGGGTCACCCTCTGCCTCCTGTGGCCTCATGCGATCGTTGTGTGGCCTCATCTCAGTTGCACTTGGCACAGTGGCCCCCTGTTTTCCTGATGGACTCTCTCCCCCTGGCTTCTGGTCCTCCCTTTCTCCTCTCCTCCTTGCCATGCTCCCCCCTAGATGTGTAGATGCCGTGTGCCTCAGACTCAGCACTAGGCCCTCTTCTCTCATCCTCCTCCACTCTTGCAGGAGGCAGCATCCCTCTGTGGCTTAGATCCCATCCAGATCTCCAGCCTAGAGCTGGAATTTTCCTTTCTGCCTGTCTGCCCAGCCATGTCTCAGAGACAAGGCCTTGGTGCATCCACCCCTTTCTTCCCTGGTCTCCAGCCCAGGAGCATTGCCTTCCCCTTCGTCCATAGAAAAGGAGTTGCATTTTCGACTACTTCCTCTCCCTCAATTCCCAGATGACTTAACAAATCCTCTGCATTCTACTGCCAAACGTCTCTCACACTTGCCTGTTTAGTTGCCCTCACTGCTAAGACCCTGGGTTGGGCCACCATCAATCTCACTTGGGTAAGCCACCTCCTCAACTTCTCCTTCTCATTTCAATCCCTTCCAATTCATCCTGCTCTACCTAAGTGTTCTTTCTTTCTTCCTTCCTTTCCTTCCCTCCCTCCCTTCCTTCTTCCTTTCCTTTCCTTTCCTTTCCTTTCCTTTCCTTTCCTTTCCTTTCCTTTCCTTTCCTTTCCTTTCCTTTCTTTCCTTTCTTTCTTTCCTTTCTTTCTTTCTTTTCTTGTCTCACTGTGTCACCGAGGCTGAAGTACAGTGGCCTGGTCATAGCTCACTGCAGCCTTGAACTCCTGGGCTCAAGCAGTCGCCCAGCTAATTTTTTTATTTTTGTAGAGATGAGGTCTCACTATATTGCTCAGGCTGGTCTCGACCTCCTGGCTTCAGGGATCCTCCCACTTGGCTTCACATAATGCTGGGATTACAGGTGTGAGCTACCACACCCAGCCCCAGTGTTCTTTCTAAAATGCAAATCTGATATCTAACTATGTGAGCCCTTGTGCTCAGAACCCTTCAAAGGCTCCTCGAGGCTTGTGGGATTAACTCTAAACTCCTCAACTTGGTGAACAAGGCCCTGTGTGATAATGGGCTTACTTGCCCTGCTGGCTTCACCTCAGGCTATTCTTTCCTATATTCCAGCTACACTGGCCTTTGGTTCTTCTGAGTGTGTTCTTTTTGCCTCCTCTGTTTGGATCAGTCTCCTGTTTTTCTGCCAGATAACTCCTTCTCCTCTGTCAGGTCCCACCTTGGTGTGCTCGTGTGCTCATGTCTGATGTGGGTCTATGAGGACATGCTGGGGTGACTTGCCGCATTTCCACAGACCTTGTCCTACTTAATTACCTGTTAGCTCATCTCTGTCTCCCATGAGATTGCAAACTGAGGGCTTGACTAAGTCTTATCTTGCTTTTCATTAGATCTCCTTCATAGCTCTTGGTGCCTGGCTCCTAGCAGATGTTTAGTAAATACTTGGTGAATGGACAAAGGAACTTTTTACAATCTACATTTAATCATTTGATAAACTTTCTCTCTCTAGTTCTGCTCCCAGGCTCTTCCGTCTTGTTTTCCCCTTTTTTTGGGGTGGGGGGGGGTTTGTTTTGTTTTGTTTTATTTTGGGGGATTTTTTTTTTTTTTTTTTTTTTTTTTGGTGAGAGTCTAAACTCTTGAGCTAGCCTCTCAACCTGTTCTAAATCTCTTAAAATCGTAACTTGAAAAAAAAAAAATCCTAGCTTGCCCATAATTCTTAAGACTGGTGCTCTGGAAAATCTCACAAATGCTATCTTCATAGCCAGTGCTCCTAAAATGTAGGTATGGACAAACATTGTAGAAGAACAAGCAAATGTGTAAACATGAGTTTTGGGGCCTTTTGGAATACCAAATGTTCTTTGCCATTTTTTAAACTTAAGTTTTAAGTGAAGAAATGTAGTCATTTGAAGGAACAAACTAATGGGGTGGAATCTCCTGGTGGTTTGGCTCCTCTTTGTGTACTTCTATTTTTAACCCTGGGCCAGACTTAGTAGAAATCTGTGCACTTAGAGCAATGGCTTTGTTGGAAACCTTAAGAACGTGCTGGAGTGATGAATTCCTATAGGAAGGAGGGAAAAGTCAGTGAGTGAAGTCTGAGAAACTGGTTGATCAAACAAGTTGATTCTTAACTTGGCTGGTGCTTTTCTAAAAATTCTGTTATTAATATTGGCAATGTGATATGGCAGATAAAGGGAAATTTATTTGGAAACTGGCTATTAAAGTAGTTTAAAATATTTCTTACCTGTGAATTTTAATAGGCTTTCCAGACAATTATGATTTGTGTGTTTTCTAATCAGAGGATACTTGATATAGGAAGAGAAATTAAAATTTCAGCCTTTGGACAAATTACTGGCCTGTGCTTAAAAATGAGTTAAATGGCAGTGATTGCTCTAAGTGAAACTATTCTCCAGGTTTTCTGTAGCTCAGAGCAAGGCGGTTTTTTGCTCGGCTAGTGTTGAAAAACTTAGCATCTTTGGCAAATGTTAGCACTAACATAGTTTAGATGCTGCCAGTTGATAGGGGTTATTGCAGTGGTCCTCAAATGTATTAAAATACATATTAACCCTCTAGACTCATGAAAAAGCAGGTTCTGATTCACTTCTAACATGCTCCCAGGTGACGTCAGAGCTGCTGGTGTGTGACAGGGGCGTATGCGACCCACTTTTTAGCCCATCCTAAGGAGAGTCTGCATTTTTTTATTAAATTTTTTTCTTTATGTCATTATTGTAAAGTTAAGTAAGTGATAGTTTTATCATAAAATAGTCCCTCCTAGAATCACATTTGATCTAAACTGCATATTGTAAACATTTTTTGAGCTCTTTAAATCACTCAGAAGGGTTATTTGCCCATAAGTCAGTCATGTGGTGTGCCACACTATAACTAGTGATAGGACTATATCTTATTTACCAAAGATTTTGAACATTTTCTTCCTATCTTTCATTGCATTTATTCAGAGTATTCTATTTTAGATAGCTGCTTTGCCTTGACTTCTGGAGAAACTCTTGTATCTTCTCTTTAATTCTGTTGGAATTGTGTTATGGACCCTTGTCCCATCAGTTCAGTTCTGGAAGTGTTATGGATATGTCCAGCTGAAAATATACTTTTCCATATTTGCATTTCATTCTTTGAAAGTTTCTTGCTAATGTAACTTGCTGTGTGAAAAACAAACAGTATTAGTCTGCTCAGCTGCTGTAACAAATACCACAGGCTGAGCGGCTTAAACAGCAAAAATTTGTTGTTTCACAGTTCTGGAGGCTGGAAGTCTGAGATCCAGGAGTCATCAGGGTTGATTCCTTCTGAGGTCTGTGAGGAAGCATCTGTCCCAAGCCTCCCTTCTAGCTCCTGGGGTTTGCTGGCAATCCTTGGCATTCCTAGGCTTGTAGGTGCGTCACCCTCGTCTCTGCTTCATTTTCACATGGCATCTCCCCGTGTGCATGTCTGTGTCCAAATCTCTCCTTTTTTAATAAGATCACAGTCATATTGGATTAGGGGCCCACCCTACTCAGTATGGCCTCCTCTTAACTAATTATAGCTGCAGCAACCTTATTTGCAAATTAAGGTCACATTTTGAGGTACTAGGCGTTAGACTTCAACATAATAGAATTTTGGGGGTGCACAACTGAACCCATAACACAAACCATGGATTCTTAGCATCTTAGAAATTAGTCATAGAAGAGATACAGGCACCATCCATTCAAGTTACTGTCAGAATTGCTCCTGTTTTGTCGTAGTCCAATAGAGAGCGTGTGCGCTACAGTCATCCCTTGGGTGTCCATGGGGATGGGTTCCTAGACCCCCCTGGATACCAAAATCCACAGATGCTAAAGTTCCAGATATAAAATGGCGTAGTAATGCTATAAAAATAGTTACACTATATTGTTTTTTTAAAAATTGTATTATATTTTATTGTTTGGGTTTTTTTCCCTGAATATTTTTGATCTGCTGGAACCTATGGATACCAAGGGCCAACTGTAATTTGGAGAAGTCACTAGTGGTGATTGGTAGTGTTTGAGGGGACACTTTCTTGCCCGAGCCTTGCCTGTGGCAGTGCACTCTATAATGTTGCCCTGTTTGTGCCTTTAGGAGACGTTGATCCAGCAGCACGTGTCATTTCATTAGGTCCTGTATCTGATGTTGTGGATAGTGGAGTCCTCCAGCAATTGAATGAGAGCAGTGGACACATCTCAGCATGTCGGTCTAGAGAGTTGCGAATCTAAACCTGGGACAGGCTGGGGCCATGAGGCAGAAACACCAGCCTCTGCCAACACCGGAACAAGCCGACGCTTCCAGACAAGGCGTAAAAGGCCTTTAGTAATGGAAATCACGTGAGGGTTAATCTTCTCTTGAGAATGGCAGTCAAGAAATGAGATGGTTCACTTGACTACTGAGCAGTTACACCAAGAAGAGAGTCAATGAGATGATTGAGCCAGAGAAGAAACGGTTGTGATGGTAATGGTATAGGGGAAAGAAATGAACTTGAGTTTTAAACTTGATTTGAGTTACAGTGTCTCTGAATTGAACATCCCATGTTGGAAGAAGATACATTTGGGGGCTCCAGGACTACAATAGAAAAGTATAGAGCAAGCAGTAAAATCTCCTAGTAAAAACTTACATGCAGGA
>VBSM01003148.1:6642238-6672671 GCA_008086735.1 Cheirogaleus medius | reverse complement strand
GCCTCAGCCTCCCAGAGTGCTAGGATTACAGGCATGAGCCACCACGCCCGGCTTACTTTGACCATTTTTAAGTGTACAATTCAGTATATGTACAGGTTTTTGTGTGAACATGAGTTTTCATTTCTCTGGGACAAATCCTAAAAATGTGATTGCTGGATCATATGATAAGGACATAAGATTTTATAAGATTTGTTTCTAGTTTTGTAAGAACCAGCTGTGAAACTTTTCTAGAGTGACTACACCACCTTATGTTCCCACCAGCAATATGTGAGAGATCCAGTTTCTCCACAATGTTGCTATTGTTTGGTGTTATTACTATTTTTTATTTTAGCTGCTCTAATCAGTGTATAGTAGTATCTCCTTGTAGTTTTATTTTTATTTTTACTTTCTTTTTTAGAGACAGGGTCTCACTATGTCACCCAGGTTGGAGCACAATGGCGTGATCATAGCTCACTGTAGCCTTAAACTCCTGGGCTGAAGTGATACTCCCTCCTTAGCCTCTTGAATAGCTGGGACTACAGGCACACATCACCACACCTATTTTTTTTTTTTATTTTTTGTAGAGACAGGGTCTTTCTATGTTGTCCATGTTGGTCTTGAACTCTTGGCCTCAAGGGATCTTCCCACCTCAGCCTCCCAAAGGACTGGGATTACAGGCGTGAGCCACCTCGCCCAGCCTTCCTTGTAGTTTAATTTTCATTTTCCAAATGGCTATGATGTGGAACATGTTTTTGTGTGTTTATTTGCCATTCACATCTCCTCTTTGGTGAAATGTCTATTGATATGTTTTGCCCACTTTCTAATTTAATTAAAAGCAAAGCCTGTGTTTGCGTTCTTACCATTGATTTTTGGGAAGTCTTTATATATTCTAGAAACAAGTCCTTTGTCAGTTGTGTGGTTTTCAAATCTTTTTTCCAAGTCTGTAGCTTGTCTTTTCATCCTTTTAATAGGTCTTTTACTTAGCAAAAGTTTTCAATTTTGATGACATCTAACTTACCTTTTTTTTTTAAATGGATTGTGTTTTTAAGCATCATGTCTGAGAACTCTGTCTAGCCCTAGATCTCAAAGATTTTCTGTTTTGTTTTGTTTTTCCTGAAAGTTTTAAGTTTCACATTTAAGTCCATGATCCATTTTATGTCAGTTTCATATCAAGCATGAGGTTTAGGCTGAGGATTACTTTTTGCCCAGGCTCTAGCACCATTTGCTGGAGGCTCTGCTTCCTCCCTTGAGCTGCTTTTGCACCTTTGTCAAAAGTCAGTTGAATGGAGTGTCTTGTAAGGTCTGTTAGCAGCAAATCCTCTTGGCTTTTGTTCCTCTGGGAGTGTCTTTATTTTGTCTTTAGTTTTGAAATATGGTTTCGCTGGGTATAAAAAAATCGGTTGGTACAAAAGACTTAGGATTATGCAAAAAAAAAAAATCAGTTGAACACACTTGCTTGGGCCTATTTCTGGGTTCTTTATTCTGTTCCATTGATTTGGGTGCGTGTCACTCCACGAATACCACATCGACTTGATTACTATAGCTGTGTTGTAAGCCTGAATATTGGGTAGAGTGGTTCCGCCCACTTTATTTTTTTGTCATCAAGATTGTTTTAGTTAATCTAGTTCCTTTTTCTTTCCATATGCATTTTAGAATAAGCTTGTCTGTGTCTGTAAAATATCTTGCTGGGATTTTGATAGGAATTGCATTATTCTTTTTGATGCTATTATGAATGTAGAATTATTTTTTTCATTTTGGGATTATTCATTGCTAATACATAGAAATGCAATTGATACTTCCATACTGATCTTGTACCCTGTGACACTGCTAGACTCTTCAGTTAGTTCTGGTAGTTGTTTTGTGGGTTTTTTAAGGTTTTCTTCATGCAGTATCATGTCAACGGTACCTGATTGCACTGGCTAGAATCTCCGGCCCAATGAAGTGGTGGGAATGCTATCCTTGCCTCGTTTCTAATCTTAGAAGGAAAGCATTCCCTTTTCACCCTGCAGTATAGACAGAGAAAACCGTATACCCACCAAGTACTAGAATCCCGAGAAAGGGGAAGTCAGGTAAGGGTGGTCCGGGAAGTCCTCCCTTAAGAGATGAGCTGAGAGTGGGACAGGCTCACCGAAGGCAGGGAGTTTGTGAATTTACCCTCATATGTGTGCCCAGTCTTAGAGCTGACCACTGAAGAGGGTTCACTCAGGGCTCCTGGTGCCAGTGCAGGCTTTGCTGGGCTTCCAGGAGGGTAGATATCTCTCTCCTCATCGTGCCTACGAGAGGGACGGCCCCCGGGCCTCTGAAGGTCCCTGTGCCCACCACAGGCTGCATCTCATTTCTCATCACTCTGGCTGGGGGTAAGGGGGCAGATAAGCTGAGATGCTCCCTCCTGCTCAGGGGAAGAAAGCCAGGACCAAGCTCCTGATGCCCCAGGGTTCCTGCTCCCAGTGGGAATCCTGCCAGCCTGCTTCCTGAATTAAGAACCGGCCCTTCTTTTTTTGCTTCCTCCACTAACCCACTCATTCATCTAATGCATCTGTGCAGCCATGTGCTAGGCATCTCTTGAAGCATGGTGTGGAATGAGCTAGACCAACAAGGTCCTTACCCATCAGACATTTGTAATTTATAGCAGAGGGTGAATACATGTTAGGAAAGGTAAGCTCTGGGGCAAAAGAGGCATAGACCAAGCACTCTGGTCACTCTGAGAAAGGTAACAGCACATCTGTGTGCATGTGGGGGAGTTGCTTAGGGCAGGTGGGAAGTTACATGGAGGGGGCACAGTCAATCTGAGCCCTAAAAGATGTACTGGATTTTGACAGATGACTGGTGGGAGCTTTCAGGACCCCTTACAGCAGTGATCCTCACACTTTCAAGTGGATGTGACTCACCTGAGATCTTTTTAAAATGCAGATTCTGATTCAGTGGGTCTGGGGTGGGCTTGGAGATTCTGCCCTTCGGACAAGCTCCCCAATGACGCTGATGCTGCAGGTCCAAGGGTCACGCTCTGAGTAGCCAAACTGCAGAGAACACCTGATTTGACTTGGCCGGAGAATAGTGGGAGGAAGGAGAGAAGAGCTGCATACGTGGGTAGGGCCAGATTCCAGGCTGAAGGGATTGAGCTGTGTTTGGCAGGCAATGCCCAACCTCTGAAGGTATTTGGGTCATGAAGTGAGCCAAGTCCAACTTTAGGAAGATTAGCCTGGAAATCACTCAAAGGAGAGACTGGAGCAAGGGCAACTTGAGGCAGAGTGCTTTGTCATCCACCCACCCATCCATCTGTCCATTCATCCATCTACTCACCCTCCCATTCACACACTCATCCATCAACCCATCCACCCACCCATCCACCAGTCTATGCATTCATCTGTCCATTCACCCACCTATTGACCCACTCATCCATCTACCCACCTATCTGTCCATCTGTCCATTCATCTATCCATCTTTCCATTCATCTATCCATCCATCCATCCATTCACCCACCCATTTACCCACCAAATCACCCATTCATCCATCCACCCACCTACCCACCCACCCCTCCATCCATCTGTTCATCCATCTATCCATCCATCCACCCACCCACCCACTTACCCATCCATCTACCCATCTGTCCATTCATCTATCTGTCCACTCATCCATCCATTCACCCTCACATTCACCTGGGGAGGACGCCTTGTGCTACACCAGGGGCTGTGATGGAGACACCAGGGAGAGAGAGAGAGCCACGCTGTGTGGAGGACTGTGTAGGTGGAGGTGATAAAGGAGCAGGCCTGGAAGGGGACACAGGGCTCCTGGGATGAAGGGAATGGGGGAGGTTGGGACAGAACCAGAGGGTCAGGGCTCAGGACACCACAGGGGCCTGGGGAGGATGGGGCTCGAGTCACGGTGTAGCTGGGAGGTGGCTGCCTTTAGCCCAATGCCTTGCTGGGTACCTCAGGCCCAAAGATGCAACTGGCAAGGTTTGGACGAGGCCCTGAAACAGAGGGCAGAAGTGCTTGGCATAGATGACCAGGAGCAGGGGTGGGGCCAGGGCAGGGATTCGGGGATAGAAAAGGCCTGCAGGAAGGGGGGCAGTGCACTGGGTGCTGTGCACGAATGCCCCCCTATACCTCTTCTAAACACACACACAGTCTCTCCCTGTGTCTCTGACTCTCCTTGTCTCTGTATGTGTCTCTCTGCCTCTCCCTGTCTCTTTGTGTCTCTGTGTCTGTATGTCTCTTTCTCTGTCTCCCTGTGTCTCTGTCTCTTTGTGTCTCTGTCTCTCCATCTCTCTCTGTCTCTGCCTCTTCAGGTCTGGGTCAGGGGCCTTTGTGAAGGAGGAGATTGGGTGGTGTGTCAAGGCCGTTGAGGAACGGCAAACGATCTCTAACTGAAAGAATTCAGCAAAAGCAGAAACTGGTTGCAGAGATGATACCAGAAACAGGAGCCCTTGCTGAGACTCTCAGGAGAGGCTGGGGCTGCCGGCCCAGACTTTCATGACTCTCAAAGGTGGTGGCACCGCCCGGCCAGGTTCACTGCCTGCTGCTCCAGAGGAAGCCAAGGTGCTGCAACAGCAGGGTCACGGTGGAGAAAGAGTTTAATATCACAGGTGCCAGGCGAGGAGACAGGAGGAATTTCTCAAATCCGTCTCTCCACGAATTTGGGAGAAAGGGTTTTTAAACAGAGTTTGGCAGGCAAACGGCTGGGGAACTAGGTCTGCTGACTGACTTGTGGACGGCCTGCTGCTGGCTGTGTCCTCGCATGGCCGCTCATCTGGGCTTGCTTGGATGGGGGTCTAAGGTGAGAAGCACTCTAGTGTCTCTTCTTCTTCTTATAAGGACACCAGACCTATCAGATTACGACCTCATTTTACCTTCATAAGGTAAAATTGCCAATACAGTCACCTTAGGGGTTAAGGCCTCAACGTGAGTTTGAGGAGGACACAATTCATTCAATAATGAGGCCTAAGAGATCCTCTAGTTCAGCTCTCTTATTTTACCAATGAGAAAACCAAGATTCAGAGAGGTTAAGTGATTTGCTCAAGGCCACACAGCTGCCCGGTGGCCCATCGAGAAGGGAAGGACAGTGCCTTCTGGCTGGCATGAAGGATGGGGCCTGCCCTAGAGGTGCCCATCAGGGGCAGTTCTCAGGTAGCAGGCCTTTCCTGAAGCCTGAAAAAGAAGAGTCACGGGAACACACGGTCACACTTGCACAATGGCAAGTGTGAGGTTTCTAGCTCTGAAAATGGCAGTCAGTTTGGCAAGGTTTGGGAATGGGCTTCATAGCTGCTTAAAGATCCTTCTAGATGTAGGTTTCTAGGACAGCGAAGAGGAAACAACTGAACTGAAACCTCCAGAAGTCTTGCCAAGAGGAAACAGTCACCAGAAAAAAATCTCCCCATGCGAATCTTTGGACCAGCAGCTCAACCTTGGGGGTGAGGGCAGGGACCGGGCATGTGAAGGGCTGTTTGCCTTGGTTGGGCAACGCAGATAAGTCGCCCTTTCTGTGTGTATTTGCAGATGGGGGCTGAAGTTTTGGAGGGCAAGGTCAGGCCCTGCAGGCAGGAGGAGCTATGGGGAGTCTATTGGGGGCAAGGTCGGCCTTGGGAGGTTCCCGCAGGGCTGGGGTGGGCAGTGAGGGTAGGAAAGTGTCCACTGCAGGGGGCTCTTCTCTCTGCCTCTGGGCTCTGACCCACCCGTGTGGCCTGGGCTGTGTCCACGCCACCTAAACAACACACCACAGGCTTCAGCCCATGGCAGCTCACCCTACCTGGGGCTCACCGGTCCAGAGAGAATACAGATGGGGCGAGATTACTGGTTTGGGTCCTGCGTCTGTCACTTGCTGTCTCTCTGATCTAGAATGAGAGACTCTACCCAGCCTGGCCCGCAAGTCACCTCTTAGGTGAGCCCAGCCTTCCCATCCCAGGGTGGAACCCAGGCTGGTAATCACAGTGGCTTGAACTCGCAGCCAGGTCCCAGCGGGGTCTCTGTCTCCCTGGGGCTTCACCCCCTGCCAGAGAATGCAGTCCTCTCCTGGCAAGGGGCCTCTGAATGGAATGTTCTGGGGCCAACATGTGTGTAACAAGTGCTGCAAACGCTTGCTCAGTGATGTCAGAGGATCGGGACTGGCACTGGGCCAGCACAAAGGCGAAGGCTGAGTTTGCCAACCCAGCTCCCTCCCTCCCTTCCTTCCTGCCACTGCCCTCACACATCCTGGCCCTTTGTTTTCTCTTCTCTCTCCATCTTAAGCCTTTTCCTTAGGAAAGGTGGTGCATTTAGACTATAATGTAAATTACTGATGGCACTTCAGTGCTCTGCCATCCCCCTTCCTCTCTGTCTTTTTAACAGGCTTCTCATGGCCTTAGTCTTGGGCTTCTGAAACTGGGATCACGGATCCCTGGGGTTACCTTGTGATGTGCCAGGGGGTAAACAAAGCCACAGGATAACATGGTGCACCTTTCTGGAACATCAATTTTATAATATTAGATGATAAGAAAACAATCATCTATTAAAACAAACATAAGCATATTATAGAGAAGAAATAAGTTGCCTGAATCTTAAAGACAAAACAAAAAATCTCTCTCTACACAGCAGTTAAATCTGCTCCCTCCAGCCTCAGAGGGGCATAATCTCACAATATCACTCCAGCCCATGACTGGTAGGTGCTGCGTCCTGTGGTCACATGACAACCCCCTGGGTCGCTTATACTCTTGGCTGACAGATGACGGGTTGTGGTGTCACTTTAGCCTCCTTCAGTCTGGGAGAGTTCCCCAGTCTGTCCCTGACTTGCAGGATCTGAACACTTTGAGCATGGCAGACTCAGTTGTTCATAGAGCGCCCCTCAGTTTGAGTTTTCTATGTGTCCTCATGCTTGGATGCAGGTTTCGATCTGGTGGGAACAGCATGGAAGTGATGCCGTGTCCTTACGGCCTCCTGCCAGGGGACACACAATTTCCACCTGCCCGGTCCCTGACAAACCCCGTCACTTGACGAAGGTAGAATCTGCCAGGCTCCTCCATGTGAAGTTATTTTTCTTTTATAATTATTAAGGAAATAATAATTGTGGTGAGGTACTTTGAAACTATGCAGATCTCCCATTACTCATCAAATAATAATCATAGTTGATAATTATAAATATAATTATGACTATATGGCTGTAACTAGCAAATATAATTAATTAATATAGGCGTGGCCTCCTGTGGTTTCCTATTTTATTCAGTGGGTCGTCATGGGTTACAATCTATTATTTATTTTATGCTCAAATTATGCCACATTTGCTCAGTGGGACCCCCTTCACGCTGGCTTCTGTGTCCTTTCGACATGCCCCCATCATTCTTTGAGCACTTCCTTAACTTTCTGGGCCAAAAATATGTTCCAGGCCCATCTCGTCATTTCCCCACCGGAGCTCTGGAGTTGGCAGCCCCAGTTCTTTTCAGTGGAGAGTGAGCAGTGTTCAGAGCCAGCGCCTGGGTGCCGTGTGTGCTCGTGGATGTTGGGGTGTCACTGCCCTCGGCCCCTCCGTGGGCTGAGCTGGGGACACGTGTGCACACACACGTACATGCATCCACAGCCACGTTTATTTCTGTACCTATCGACATAGTTTGAAAACTGCAAGTTCACATCAGCATCTCCGATTCCAACCCCACACTAGAGGGTTCACTCCGGAGTCCTCTGCGTATCCATAACCCCTTCCCAGACAGGGAGGAGCCGGCTCTCACTGTCCCAGTTGACTTTTTTTTTTTTTTCTAGACAGAGTCTCACTCTGTTGCCCGGGCTAGAGTGCCGTGGCACCTAGCTCACAGCAACCTCCAACTCCTGGGCTCAAGTGATCCTCCTGCCTAAGCCTCCCGAGTAGCTGGGACTACAGGCATGTGCCACCATGCCCGGCTAATTTTTTTTCTATACATTTTTAGTTGTCCAATTAATTTCTTTCTATTTATAGTAGAGACAGGATCTCGCTCTTGGTCAGGCTGGTTTCGAATTCCTGACCTTGAGAGATCTGCCCACCTCGGCCTCCCAGAGTGCTAGGATTACAGGTGTGCGCCACCGCGCCCGGTCCCCAGTTGACTTATTTGAGCGTATTTATCCATATCCACCTGTTAGGTCATTCCGCTGCACACCGTCCCTCTCTCCAGCTCTGAGCCCCTGTGCTGGGCCCTTGGACCCAAACCTCACCCGAGCAGCTGTCGGGGGCAAGGGGGGGCCCAGGGCGCCCAGCCCTGCCCAGCGTGTCTAGGGAAGCAAGAGGGGAGGGGGAGGAGGGCCACTGAGAGCTTTGGGTGGCACAGAACCTTCCAGTGAGTGGTGCTGGTGGGTCTGGAAACTGAGAGACCCAAGACGCAGCCTGTGGCTACACCTCACACAGACTGTTCCTCCAGGACAAGGCTGTCTGTCTGGGGCCGTCTGTGACCCTATCTGTGCCTCTTAACAAAGAAAAGCCATTGACGGCGCCCGAGAGAGGAACGGGACTTTTTCTTCGTCTGGTCATTTCCTTCCACTTTGGCTTCGGGCCGCATGTCTGACCCTGGATGGGCCACACATTAACACGGGATTTTCCGCGTCTTCCTCTGGTCACTTGCTGCCAGGGGATCCCCCCACCCTGACCCTGAGCCACTCAGGGCGCCAGGGCCCCACCCAGGGCGCCACTCCGCAATGAGTGCTATTTCTGGATTTCCCGCCAAACCCCTTGCCGTCTGGCTTTCTGGAATATCGTTTCTCTTTCCTGGAGGAGAGAGATATACAAGGTGCAGTGGGCGGAAAGGGCTCCGGGAAGCCCTGGCACAGGTGACCGGGAGGCACCAAAGCCGGCCCGTCCACTGAGAGGCTGTGCAAGCTTAAGGCTCCCTCCCAGCCGGGGCTGCTGCAAACAGCCTGGGCGTTTCGCAGTCTCTGTGGTCTTAATCTTGACGAAGTGGCCCCTGCAGTGTCTGAGCTGCAGCCCTGTGACCTGGGCCTGCCCCGGATCTGATGCTGCCCACAACAGGACTCCCGGGCTCTGTGTGTCCCAGAGGGCAGGGACAGGGCGGAGGACGAGGCTCCTGTGTGGGCGCTGAGGCTCAGAACCATGGTTGAGAATGAGGCTGCTGGGTCCAAATCTCAGCTCTGACACCGCTGCAGGATTCTGGAAGTTACCCTGCCGCCACTCCATGCCTCAGTTTCCTTTAATAGGACCTGTCCCACACAGTTGATATGAGGATTAAATGACTTTCTAGCTAGACATAAAGATATTTGGAGACAGAGTAGCATTTAGATGTATTCCCTATCCATTTATGGCTCTTTATAAAACGCCACCATTAAAGGCATGTGCCTGGCATCTTTGAGAGCCCTGAACTTCTCCTATTCCAAGGCCAGAGATTGTCCCCTATCTGTTTTGCCTTATCTAGTCATAGTTTGAAAGCCTTGAAAGGTTTGAGAATATTGGGATTTGGGGATCTGTCGTCCTGGGCTGCTTTGGCAGAGAATGGCCTGGCCTGGCCACCACACACACGTGTGCTTGCATGTCAGTCACAGAGGAAGCGGGAGCCTGCAGGCCCGGCCCTGGTGGTGTCCTCGGGAATGGCCAGCTGTGCCCTGTCCCCATAGAGGAGAGAATAAGGCCAGGCGCACTCAAGCTCGGGACGGATTAGGGTCTGGACGTGCAGGAGGGCTGCTGGCTGGTGGGACAAGCCACACACTCCAGTCTCCAAGGAGACTCTCGTGCTGGTGGGAATCCCAGGCTTCCCACTCAGGTCCGCACCGCCCTCCCATCTCTTCCAGTGTGTGGGAAGCTGGGTGCCAGAGCACTTGAATTGCGTGTGCATTTGTTTTCCTTGTTCCCTAGCAGCTTTGGGAGGCCGACAGTGCATAACAGACGCCCGAGCGCAGCAGGGAACTCGGGGCTCCCTTTCTCCCCTGGGGAAGCCGCCTGCCCAGCGCCTCCTTGGGAGGAGCTCTCCCCTGGCACCAGCCTGTGTGTGGTTCGGCCCCTCATTCCAGCTTCCCAGAAAGCGCCCTCCACACTGGCCACCACTATGTCCTTCCCAGGTTGACATAGCTGTCAAGAACAGTAACAACCGTGGCTTCCAGGGCTTTGACGAAACCCCAGATGTGTGGCCTTCTGACAGGCACCTGCAATTTCATGTTGTTGGAGCACTGGGTGTCTCCCTGGGGGTTGCAGCTCTCTCTAAGTTTGCGTATGCAGATTTCTACAGAAATTGCGATTCCATGAAAGATTTTCAGGAAATGAGGAAGGCTGGTATCTTTCAGAGTGCAAAGCGATTTTGGAATAAAAAGAATATCTTTGGGCTGAAATACATAGAAGTTTGTCACTGACATGTGTTCCTGAGCTATGAAACATGAATAGGTGGGCTAGCTTCTCTTTGATAAACAGTTAACAAATAATTTTTAAAACTCAATACAAAAGTTCTGTGAGAATCAGTTGGCTATGTGGAATGTCCAGAGTGTTGGATATTTTGGTATTATTTATAACTTGTGTGCCCTACTTCCTTTATGTCAATAGAATTTACAACAAACATTTGTATGCACATGTACACATTCATGTTTCTCCAGAGAGCTGGTTGTTAAACAGTTACCAGCACACCACTGCACACCCCTTTGCCCCAGGTAGGGTTAGCGCCTCTTTTTGCTGCTCTTACAATAACTCATCCAGGACAGTAATGTGACATCCATGTGTCTCGCCTACTGACCTTCTTGAGGACAGGGTAATCTTTGTAGCCCCAACACTTAACACAATGCCTGGCACCTAAATTGAAGGAATGAATGAATGAATGAGTGGATTTAGCGGTTGAGTGGGTGAAGACTGTGTCACGCACGCTGTCACATTTCCTCTTCTTGGGAGGGGACTGCATTTCCTGGTCCTCCTGCATGGGGTGTGGCTGTGTGATGAGTCCAGTCCAGTGATATGTGGAAGGGGCGATGTCAGCCCCCTTCAGGCCTGCCTTCCAGTATATCCCACGAGACCCTCCACGCCCCTCTTCCTCCCCTGCTGCAGGGACATCGGAGGCCGTGCGTTCCTGCTAGCGTAGCTGCATGATGGAGAAAGGAAGCCAGGCCCACTAAGTGATGTGAGTAAAGTAAACTCGTTTTGTTAAGCCACCAAGATGATGGGGTCTATTTGTTACCATTGCACAGCCTCACCCATCCTGACTAATGCCAGGAGGACGCTGAAGCTGAGATGGGAGGGGACCTGGGCCAGGCTGGCTACCCTGTCCGTGGGGCCTGACTTCATTTTCACTATATGTCCTGCCTCTCTGTTTCTTTTTTTTTTTTTGAGATAGAGTCTTGCTATGTCACCTGGGCTAGAGTGCCATGGCATAAGCCCAGCTCATAGCAACCTCAAACTCCTGGGCTCAAGCCATCCTCCTGCCTCAGCCTCCCACATAGCTGGGATTACAGGTGCATGCCACCATACTTGGATAATTTTTCTATTTTTAGTAGAGATGGGGTCTCATTCTTGCCCAGGCTGGTTTCAAACTCCTGAGCTCAAGCAATCCTCCTGCCCCGGCCTCCCAGAGTGCTAGGATTACAGGCGTGAGCCACCACACCTGGCCCTCTCTTTGTTTCTGTCCCCCTGAATGCTTTTACTGAAATACAGAATAACATGTGAATATGGGGTGGGTGTTGTTCAAAGCCCCATTTCAGACAGTATCTGGTAAGGACCCACTCATAGTGATGCCTCCTAAGGCTGCCAAGCCTGGAGGTGCACCCGCCCAGCATGCTCTGTCATTAGAGGGTCAGCCGGCTCGGCCAGTGTCTGTGGTTCAGGCTCCCATTAAGTGTGATTAGCCTGCCCGGTTTCACCCTGGCTTTGTCATTTACCACTTCCTTTGAACTTATCTGGAGCCGATCTGGTTCTTGGGCAGACAGAACCATTTTTGGAAGTGACACTCTTGGGGCACACCGCTTGGGCCCCAGACACTGAGCAGAGCAGATGCAACTCACTGTTGTCAGCTAGAGAAGCCTCAGCATCGCTGCACAGACACTGATGTGTGGGTCAGGGGGAGACGTCTGGTTATTTCCTGCGACAATGCACGTCGAGGGGACGATATGTGCAGTAGAGGGCAGTGTATACGACATTCTTGTGGTTTTGTTCCTCCTCCCCTGGAAGCTGGGCATCTTCCCTTTCCTTGATTGCAAACCAGGCTGCTGAAACCGTCGGGCTGTAGTCGCCGAGCCCCGAGTGGTGGTGTGACTTGAGGGGTGAGCTGGCACATTCCTAAGTCCTAATTGCCTGGTGATGACACGGGCCTTCGACTTCCTCGGCCCCACCCACTCTCTGCTGGGCAGGAATCGCATCCACCACTTCTGCTTAACCCTCTCCCCGAAGCACCATTCTTGGCTTTGTTTTCTGTCTTTACCCCTGGAGTATAAGCTCCTCAAGAGTAGAGTCTCACTTCGTGTTTTGCTTTTATTTTACTGTATCCCAGTGTCTAGAATGGTGTCCAACCGTTTGTCGAATGACTGCTAGATGGCAAGGCCTGTGTGGGCAGGGTTCCCCTCCCATGGCACCGACAGCCCCACACAGACCCTCCCCTTCCTAACTGCTCGAACTCCTGAATCACTGCAGGCCTCGCGCAGGCCACGCCCTCTGCCCAGAACACACTCCGCTCCCCTTCGAGTGCTTTGAGTGTCAGCTTGGCCATCTTCCCTGACCACTGCCCCCCACTCTGTCCCCTGGCCCCCGTTTCCCCTTCCACAGTACGGCCACGCCTTCCTTCCAGTAGCTGATGTGTCTGTCTTGTCCCCTGGACGGCCAGCCTGGGGAGGATGGGGCTGTGTCCGTCCTGCTCTCATTGTGTCCCCGGGACAGCCCCAGGACAGCGTGTCACAGCTGCCCAAGTGCTCACAGGCTGGCCACGGCTGACGTGGAACCTTTTGATCCACTCGAGGGAGCCCCAGAAGTCACGTGCCGGGGAGGCAGGAAGTGTGGCCTGGCTCCGTCAGGTAGAGGGTTCCTCCATCATCATGGTCACGCTCAGGACCAAGAAAGCGCCCACGTCTACTATTCTTCTCTCTCGAACTGGGCCATCTTCTTCCTAAATTGTGAGAGTCGCCTACGCTCATTGTGAGGCTTCTGCGCTATGCTTGTCTTCAGTGTTTACGGGCAGATTCGATGTAAGACCTGTTTACCAGACACCTGCCATGCCAGGTGCCATGCCAGGTACTGGGGATGCAAAGGTGGGCACAGCAGGGTCCCCGCCTGCACAATGTCACCCCTGCACCAACACCGCACCGAATGCTTCTCCCGCTGCGCACCTCGGGGAGGGTCTGCCTGCTGTCTGAAGGCCCAGCGCATTGGGGTCCCACGGAGGGCTCAACGAGGCCCAGATCTCTGGGTCCCCGGGAAGAGGCCAGCTCTGGGAGCAGCTCTGTGACATCCATGGGCAAGGACAGGACACGTGGAAAAGCCTGCGCTTCAGTGGGCGGCTTCCTCCCGTGTCATGTCTGAGCAGGAGGCCAGACCTGCCTGGCCCCAGAGAGGGAAAATAAACCTTGCATACTTATTTTTAGAAAGTGGGAAAGCCCTGCTTCCCAGCAGCCGGTGGAGCTTCAGTGTGAAAGTGACTTCTTTGCTGCATCCCCACTGGCTGCTGGCAGGGGGGGACCAGGATGCAGGGTCGATGGGGGTGGCAGGCCCCTGCAGTGATCATGGTGATGAGAAAGGTGTGAGCCAGGATTGTGCCAAGTGTGTGACACTATGACCGTATTCAGGCTGATCCCCAAGGACCATCCTCTCTGGAGCACTGGCAGGTCCACTGCTCACGTGCTCTGTGGGGCTGGCACTCTCGCTCACTCTGTTCCAGTCCAAGTGCCCAACGGTTCTCCATAGCAAGCTGAAATGTCTCTTTCTGTCCTCTCTGCGGCCACACAGAGTTATTTAGCATTTCAGCCCTCTAAGCCTTGTATAACCCCCCAGTCTTTCCTATTTCCAGGGTCAGTGTACTCAGTCCTTTCAGCGGTTCCTCTGCACTCCCGGGGAAGCAGGGCAGCTTCGACGTGGAATGTAAGTCCAGCCAAGTGTGCTCAGAGCAAAATGTGCCTTTGCAATCAGGTGGATCTGAGCTTTAGAAACAGCACATAGTCACCTGGAATCAAAACTGTACGAGGTGGACAATTGAGCTGAGAAAAGATTTGCTTTAAAAGGAAAACTTGAGTGATCCTTAAAACCTGGCCTAAACCGGCACCAAAAGTAGCTATTCCTAGAAGAAATTTACCAAGACGATTTAAACAATAGCAACGTTATTAGACGAAGCGTAGAGCCTCCCAAGGCAAGGACGAGCTCAGTTCTTTGAGAGCAGGCACATCCCGATAAAATGGAGACAAAAGTGCGAGCAATGCCACGTTGGCAGAAACGTAATGATTTCCGACAGGGTCGGAGAGGGGCCACGGGTTCGTCCAGCACTGTGTCACGATCGAGGCATGGCTGGAAGCGTGTCATGGAGCCCTGCTGGGCACAGTTGGAGCCAGGCCCATAGACTCTCCACTGAAGCCTGGTTGCCTTTCTAGCAACAACCACGACTTCCAAGGCCTGCCGGGGAGCGGATCGGGCAACCCTGGGTAGACTCAGGTGTGTTACTAGTAGGAGCCCCGCATGTCCATTTTGGAAACTCTGATGGGCAATTCTAGGTTCCAGAACTATGTTCTAAGAGGAGGGATGGAGACGGAGACCAACAAAGGACCTGCCTTGAACCCCCAAGGCTGAGGCCAACAAGCACCAGATTCAAGCATCGCCCCCACCCCAGGGCCCTGTGCAGGCAGAGGCCTGACTGGATCTCTCGCTGCCTTTCCTTCCTACCCCCATGGACACCGTCCCTCTCAGCTGAAATAAGCCCAGAGCAGGGAGGAGCCTTGGGGAGAACAGGCCAAGACAGCACAGGAAGTGACTCTGGGAGGGAAGAAAACACTGCAGAAGGGAAACGAGCAGAAAAGGTCTTCATCCATGTGGGAGCAGGAGTGTGCGGCCCAGGCCATCCGGGTAGGGTGGCTGCAGCCCCCGGGGCTGCAGAGAGAGAAAGAGGAAGACTTCCACAGTCACATGTGCTGGTGGCCGTGACAGCCCCACCTACACGTGGCTGTAACGAAGAAAGGAGACACCATCTAGCACCCCTCAGGGTCTGGCACACAGGAAGGACGTGAAGATTTGCGCGACAAATGAATGAACACTCATATCCCGCAGGCCTGGTCACGTCCACGTTCTGCAGCTCACAGAACTGACTGGGATGTTGGAAAACCAGCCAAGACCTGAAATCGGACAGGCCCCCTAAAGTGAGAGCAGGTAGGCCTGGCACATGGCTTCCTGGTTCCCTCAGCCCCACCCCTGAAAGGTATTTCCAGAACGCAGGTCACTCCCCTTGGCAGCATTGTTTCATACACAAACACTCCATCCGAGGTTAAAGTTTATGAAGTGTGACCTGTTTATCAACAGCTGAGTTCCATTAGCCTCAGCTTCCAAATGTGAATTCTTACCTGGGGTGGAATGGGGGTAGGGACGGTCACCACGACTGGCCTGACTGACCACAGGCAGGGGGTGGGGGTGGGCTCACGTGCCCTGGACCGGGCGAGGCAGCCAGCAGCCCGGCCCGAACAGCCGGAGCGGGTCTCATCTTCCAAGCTCCCGAGACTCAGGAGTGAGGGGCAGAGGGGGGACAGCTGGCGTTGAGGGTTTCACAGCACCCTTGGGGGTCAGGAAACCTGCATCAAACCCACCTAGTGACACAGGTGAGGACCCCTCCCGGCCCAGCCTTGCTCTAGATCCTAGCATGTCCCAGAGCAGACAGGCCTGGGAGGGGACTCAGGAGGCAGACAGCAAAGCTTGCCGCTGTGTCCCCTCCTCCCCAGGCTGAGAATGCCAAATTTGCCACGGAGGTTTTTAAGATCATTACTGGAGGTAACCATGTCCCCGCTTTTTAGCTGGCTGTGAACTAAGAAGTCGCCACAGTTCAGATGAGAAGCCTGAAGGAAATCCTTCCTGGCTCCGGGGCTTGTCACCCCACCCCCAGGACAACAAGGATGGAGGTGAGCCTGCTTAACCAGACGACTGGCATTTCTGAAGTCTTGTGAATTTGGAACATGGAGGCCAGAGCTTTGCTATTCTTTTTTTCCAGAAGGCCTTTGTCTGTCATGCACAAAGGCTGACTGGTCCTGCGCTACAAAGCCTGGGTGGGACGTGCCCTTGGGCCTCTTCTCCTTCAGACTAGACCCCCCCCACAGGGCTGGCCGAAGGCGGTGACCCTGGTTCCCAGCCGCGCCTCTGTTTCACATTCAATGCCAGAGAGTTCCAGTTTCCCCAGGACGCTGCGGCTTACAGCTTCTCTTCTCTCAGATGTTTGAAAGTCGGGCTTGTCCAACTAGGAGATTAGAAAGGGATATAGGAACTGGTTCCCCATACTTTAAAGCAGGGGGGGAAAGGACTTGTTGTGAAGAGAAGACACAAAACCTGTTTGGTAACTTGTCATTTCAACGAAAACATGAACCTCTCTGGCAGGTGAACACACCTGACTCCTCCCCTTCCTCCTCCCACCCTGGCGGGGACCACAGGCCGGGAACAAGAAGAAACACAGAAAAACAAGGCTACTGCTCATTCAGAGAACACCATTATGTGATGACGAAAGTTTAAGAACCCAAGGGAGCAGTTTAGGGGGGAAAAAAAGTTTATTAATCTTGCCGAGCCATAGCGATAAAACATACAATGCTTCCATTCTGCGCGAAGCCGCTGGGAAAACATGGGCACAGCAGTCACACGTTTGTGCATAAAAGCAAATTGTTGTCGTGTTCACCTGATTTCTCTCTCCCTCTTTTTTTTTTTTTATCATCTTTCTTTTTTCTTTATTTATTTTTTTGTTATACTAAAGTTTGCGAGATCTGAATCTCCCTTCCTCTTTATTAAACATTAAGGAGCTGATTTCTTTAGATCACCTGTATAGACGGCGTCACCACCAAATCCTCTGAAAGGTCAGCACCCTCATAGCTGGAGTTGTGGGAATTTAAAGAAAACGCATTTCTGGTTTATTTTTTAAATAACAAGGTCAAGCCTGAGGGTTCCATAAGGCTGCACTTACTAACTCCAAGGAAGTTGGCTCTTCATGGAAGCTGGTTTCCAGTGGGCGTCCTACAGTGGGAGCTACACCTACCAGGAACCCTGCCCGAAGTCGCCTCGTGCAGGCAAGGAAGGCGCTCTGAGCCACCTGTGCTCGGAGCCGTCCTCAGTGGCTCTGAGTGCAGTGGGGACGCAGAAAGCTAGGGGCTCCGTTATGATATTATGGCCCTCACAAGAGGGGCAGCATCCCAGCCTTTCCTGTGCCTTTTCTCACCCAGCCTCACCGGAAGGGGAGCAAAAGTCAAAACTGCCAATTCTGTGACATTGATGAGCACACGAACTAGGTGCCACATAATAGGAAGGAGAGGAGATGGAGGAGAGAACCACAGCAAATACTGTCACGCTGGTGACTGCAGAGTGTCACCATTTGCAGAGGAGACTCTGCTTTGGCCATCTGGACACACCTTCCTAAAAGCAAAGGACAGTATTTTTTGTGGATTTAAGTATTAAGAGTTTCATAAAAATGGAGATGGATTTACAAGCATCACTTGAAAAAAAGAAAAACCTGGACACTCAGGATTCATCCTTCCTTTTCATTCCAATTTTGCTTTGAAACATGTATGGTCCTTGAAATGACCTTGGACCAGATGGCCTCTAAGAACATCACATCATGTAGTCATGGCAAAGAAACTCATGCCCTTCAGCAGACTGGATTTGTTAACATGATACATACACACACAGGTTGTTAGTTCATCAGCAGCTATAATCTGAACTTCATACAAAACATATGGCTTCAATTACTAGGGTTTTGGATGCAAGGAATGACTAGAGTAACAGTATCATTATGAATAAATAGGTGAAATTATGAATAAATAGAAAGGATATAACAATTCAAAAGAAAGTGATTGCAAATACAGTACAGAATACCAAAAAAAAGTTGCTTATGCTGAACATAAAACTCTCAGTTTATTTTTCATAAATGTGATTATGAGAACAAATATACTAATATGCAGCCAAGTTCACCTTAGTCACAATGAAATCATAAGATAAAAAGAAACAATCCTCACCTATAAAGAATATTTAAAACAGTCACATCGAGACCTTCATTAAACACTTTATGGCATCTCACTTTGCGAAAAGGAAACAGCTCTCATAAATCGTTTAAACAAATCCAACATAAACAGAAGTAAAATCAAAAGTAACTACTTTTAAAAGCTGTAAAATTAAAGCACCTATTTAAATTAGGATCATCAAGAATCTATGAGATGATTATTATTCATGAGAATAGAGCTGGATGAGACACCAAATACTGTATGTAGCTCTATGGAAAAAATCATCATTCATTTGATGTAACTTACAAGGCAAAATGAATACTCTGAAAAACATCCTTCACAGCACATTTAAAAGTCTGAATTTAAGTAATATTCAACAGGAAAGAAATAGAGACTGTCTTGGGGCTGGCTGAAACGCAAACACAAGGGTGTGTCTTCTCAGGGCAGCCCCTCCTGTCTATTTTTAGAGGTTTAAGACTCCAGCCTTAAATAGTTTTGATAATAATGCTTGCGGGCACGACTCAGCATGTCAGACGTAGTCTGGGAGAAGCTAGTGTTTTCCCTGCTGGGTAGCCTAGTTCACTGGGGTTTTTTTTTCCTTTTAAATTAATCCCAAGATCTTGCTCATAGGATGTAGCCAATCAGGGATCTTTAAGAATCTTTTGTTTTCTTGTGTTCACTGGCTACCCTGAACATGCAAAACTAAAATCAGGTGATAAATTAAGGGAGATAAATCTTTTAAAATGTTCTTCCCTAAAAAAGGAGCTATCTTACTCATTTGGAAGCAGGGAATATTACTTTAATTGGGAACAGAGGAACACATTGTTGAGAAAAAAAGCACTTTGGGTTGGACAAAATATCGTGGAGATGAGTCCTTAAGAGACTTCCAAGCTAGGAAGAATAAAAGTTTCTTGTAGCATCATCCCATTGCTGAGAATAGGAAATGGTGGTATTCTGTAGTTACTCAGGAGAGTTTCCGGAAGCTTATATTTATAACAAATGTGCGTGTGCACACACACTACCTATGTGTGTAAATGTTAACATATATGTATCTACAGACATTTACTATGTACATATATACACGCAACCCAGGCTCGTGCACAAGTCCCAGTAACTCTGACCTTGTAGTCTGAGACTTGCTCTCTCAAAATTACCACTTTTCCCAAACCCAACCTTTCTATTTCACTCCCACAACTCAAAATTATAGTAGATCATACTCTAAAAGTTTCATTTCAATTTTCAGTATAAAAAAAATGGAGCCAACCAAATTATATCAAGAAACAGAAGCACATCTAGAGCTGAAGTACCTTCCTTTATGCCCTTCAAAAACAAAAAAAAAGTGTATTAAGACACTATAAAAATTTAACAAACATTTCTTTTTTATTTTTCTTAGAAAAGGCAAGAAGACCCTGAGTATAAGGGACCTAAACTGGCCGCCACGTCATGTACTCAGGATGAAAGGCTGGATTAGAGAATGACAAGGCAGACCCCATCCCGTTTCTCCCAAATCCGAAACCACATGGCATTTACAGATCAGGGAAGCCTGTAAGTTTATTTTACTTTATTTATTTTTATGTTTTTGAGGCAGAGTCTCACTCTGTTGCCCTGGCTAGAGTGCAGTGGTGTCCTCACAGCTCACTGCGACCTCCAACTCTAGGCCTCAAGCGATCCTCCTCCTGCCTTGGCCTCTCTGAGTGCTAGGATTACAGGCAGGCAAGAGCCACCACACCTAGCCAAGTTTTAAAGGTTATTCTTTTTCTGAGTTCTTGGAAAAAGGAAGATGACAAGATACAAGTCCGAATTCTCTTTGGGGAAGGTCTCTCTGGTCGGGGTAGGCCGGGCAGTACTCTCTTCTCCCTCCGTCAGCCCAATGGCCACTGAGCCTGGTGCCTCCCGGCTCTGTCCCCAATGGGGCACAGCAGAGGGACCCAGGTGACTGCTCTTTACACCCATTTTAGGCCAAACAGCTCCCGGATTTGCGGGATGAGACCGGCCCTGTGTGAATGCTAACATATCTCATTTCACACCCCGCTTCGCCGTGCTGCTGGCCCTGGCAGGCTGGAGGCACGGCTCCGTCAGGAGTTCTCCTTGAGCAGCCCCAGCTTCCTGAGGGCCTCGCGGCGGGCCTCCTCCGAGGAGCCCCGGCCAGAGAACTGCACAGTGATGCCCTGGGGCCTGAACCCCCCTGCTCGGGGGAGAGAGCCTGACCGCCTCCTGGCGTCCTGGCTGCAGTCTGGGGGCCGGGGCTCATAGCAGCTCCTGCTGGCGCCCTGGCGTGCGACCTTGCCAGGCAGGGCCGGGTCCGGGCGGAAGGTGATGGTCTTTCCAGTGGGCACGAAGGGACTGGGCTCGCTCTTCAGGACGTCGTGGATGGTCCGGAAGCCGTTGGCCAGCGCCGGGGACAGCTCCGTCTGCACGGCTCTGGACTGCTGACCCCTGGCCTGCCCTGCTGCCCACGGGCTTCCCGCTTCCTTCACCAGGCCTGGCTTGTCCTGGTCACACGTCGCCTGCTCTGGAGAGAAGCTCCTCCTCTGCTCGGCGAGGTCACTCCTCTGTGACCGATCTTCCCTGTCTCCTGCCGTGAGGAAAGAGACACCATTGATGTTGGCCAAGACCTGGGCTTTCCGCTCCTGCACGCTGACGGCCGCCTTGGAGATGGTCTTGTTGAAGTCCTTCCCCGAGCTGTTGGTCACGCTGATGTTGCTGGGGAAGCGGTGGGCCTTGGGCGCAGCGGGCGCCGTGTGTCTGTGCCACAGGACGTGGTCTCCGTTCCGGGGGACTGGAGAAGTCAGCGTCCTCCACTCCCCGGACCTGCCCTCCTTCGAGGGGGATGTGGGCGAGAGGGCTTCATTCCCTGCCAACTTCTCAGATATTTTCTGAGCGATGACCAGGGGGGTGGGAACGGAGCGAGGCAGTTTCGGGTGCTCTGCGGGCGGAGGGGAGAGCAGCTCCCTGCGGGGCTGGGCTGGAGCAGAGGGGCCAGGCAGGGCTGGGGCCGGGGTTGGAGCAAGGGCGTCTGGAGCGGCGGGGTCTGACTCCAGAGCCTCCTCAGCATCTGGTCTTCCGCCATCAAGGTCAGGAACGCCCTCCTTCCTAGCAGGTCCAGCGCCTGGAACAGGAGGGGAAAGCCCCGTAAGCCGCCACCTCAAGTGAAAAAGTAAATGCATGACGTTCCTGTTCCCCGAATTCAAAAGAGTCTCAAAGGGACACGACACCAACTTCCACAGTGCTCCTTGCAAGGGAAACTCCCCCATCCCTGTGCCCTGGACTAGGCAGGGAGAAAGCAGATTATTGTCACGAGCACATGCTGAGCACGAGCCGTGACGGTGACAGACCTGGAGGTCAGAAACCGCCAGCGCCCAGGAGACATCCTGCCAAAGCAGGATTCCGAGGCTCCGTCACCCGAGGCCGGTGACAGGAGTGATGGAGTAAAAGGCAGCTAACTTATCAGGGGATTTCGTAAAGGGGAAACCGAGGCTGGAAAGCGAGTGGCACACACTGACAACTTCAGCAGGTCTTCCTCGATGAAGGGCACAGGGCTGTGTCACTTTCCCCTGTGACACAGAAACGTTTCCTAACAGCCCCAGGTAGAATCTAACACGCCTGCCTTCGAGCCCGTCCTATGTTCCTAACGTGACATACGTCAATCGCAGACCACCTGACACTTTGCTGCACGTACACACCTGTCTCCAGCTCCAAACCTGTGAGCCTCGTCTTTTCATCTTTGTAGCTTCAGAATCTCACACGACGCCTGCCACAGAGCAGGCACTTAAAACTGTTATTTATGCAAAGATCATGTTAGGGACGGGAGAGGGCAACTTATTTTCGAAAAGTGTTTCCCTCGGCATCATTAAGCGATCCGACGTTCTAAAAGGATCAGCTGGTGGAAGTTACTTTTAGGAACTATACTTCAAAGCAGAAGTGTGATAAAAGTGGGAAATTCATACTAGATCTCTGCTTCAAAGAGGTGCTGCCGACCAAGCTCCATATTTCCATGGAACCCGCAGCTGAAGTCTGTGAAGTTCTGAGCAGTACGCGGCCTTGCTTAAAACACACACATTTCTAGAGGCTCATGACCAATGGCAGCATTTTATAGTCGCCAGAGCAAAAGTGCTTTCCCTTCTGTTTCCTCCTCATCTTTTCCAATCTTGCCCCCTTGGCTGTGTTTGTTTCCAGTATCCTGTCCAATCAGGGAGAGACACTGGAAGGGATTTCTCTCCATTTCCCTCCAGTTCCATCCCAGGGCTCACTTTGACGCCACTCGGAATCCAGCAAAATGGACAAAGTAGTGGCTGATCTTTTTCTGTTTTCCTGAACCGGCTGGCTTTTTAGCTCAAGTGCTCCCACCTTGGAAAGTCATGCTGCAGAATCAGGGGCATAATCTTGCTCTCAAATACAAGTATCTCATATATTTTCTTTGCAGAATAGAATTATTACCTGAAGCGATTTCCAATTTTCCGTCTTTCCTTCCACATGTGTGTGTATAGACACATGCACCCAGGAAATCTATTTATATGCCCAATTAGTCTCATTCTTTATCCTAGTCCTTCTGGCATTCCCCTTCGTTGGACAGTCAAGCTACCAAGAGGATGCTCGTCCCCCGTCAAACTCTGGAAAGCCTCCGCAGCGTCTACACTGCAAACCCAGGAGAACACCACGAAAGGGGATCTGCCTTGCAGAGTTGAACATGCCAGGGCACAGGTCTGCACCTGTGCCTCCTCCTCACCTGCCACCTGTGTCCCGTCTGGAAGATGCTCGGCTTCCCCGGCAGCCGGCGGTGGCTGCACTAAATCGATGACATCTTCGGGTTCGGAGGGACTGGACGTGCTCTCTTCCAGGGAGCGGGAGGAGTGGCAACGGCCATCACCTTCGCACAGGACGGGCTCCTCGAAGTCATCCTCCAGGGAATCGATCGTCTCTTCAAAAAACAGGATGACATCCTTTTCCTCGTGGGTGAGGTGCTTCAGGCTCTCGTCGTCCTGCAAGACAGGGTTGGAGATTGGAATGGAAGAGAGAAAACAAACAGCAGTTCCACTAAAGAGAAAAAAAGCAAACGAAAGCGGCCAAAGTCGGGACAGATACAGAGGCCAGGGTGGAATTCACTGATTTCCAAAAGTCCCTGCCGTTCGGGTCACCCCACGGACAGACTATGGCTGGGCATCCTCACCATCGTACCTGATGGAAAAGAATTCTGTCAAAAACCTGTTGTGGGGCCAGGCGCGGTGGCTCACGCCTGTAATCCTAGCACTCTGGGAGGCCGAGGTAGGAGGATCGCTCAAGGTTAGGAGTTTGAAACCAGCCTGAGCAAGAGCGAGACCCCATCTCTATTAAAAATAGAAAGAAATTACTTGGACAGCTAAAAATATATAGAAAAAATTAGCCGGGCACAGTGGCACGTGCCTGTAGTCCCAGCTACTCGGGAGGCTGAGGCAGAAGGATTGCTTGAGCCCAGGAGTTGGAGGTTGCTGTGAGCCAGGCTGACACCACAGCACTCTAGCCCGGGCAACAGAGTGAGACTCTGTCTCAAAAAAAAAAAAAAACCCTGTTGTGGGCCCTAGCCTTGTGGTTCCCAGGGAGTCAAAAAGCAATTCTCCTCCAGGCTAGCCTCGGAGAGCTGCTCTCTGCTCACTGCTGTCGGACGCACTTGTTTCCATAACAACAAGAAACCTCTGGTTAAAGACAGTGGGTTGAACTCACATATTTATCTCCCCTCTTTCCAGAAACTCCACTGAAATAAAGAGATTTTCCCCCAAAGGCCTAAATCATAAAGACAAAAATAACAGGGAAAGAGACGACAGCAACAAAAGCAGGACAGGTGGAAACTGACTAAGACCCAAGAAAGCTGAGTGTTGCGTCAGCATCCGGGGAAACGACCATCTGCCGCCCTGCACAGCTGCCCCCAGCGCAGGCACGGGACGTCCTAAGCGGCTCTGGGAGCGTGAGGAAGCGACAGTGGAAAGAGTGGGACTGGCGGAAGGTCCTTTTCAGGAGCATCGCGGTCACCCTGGCAGAAAACTGGACGCTTGTTCTTCAACAAGGTCCGAGAGGAACTTAGAGGCAGAGCTGATGGGGAAGGACTTCGTTAAAGATGGCCTTTAATGAAGTAGAGGAAGCCAAAGTAGAGGAAGAAGTAGCCGAAGTAGAGGAAGATGCCCTTTAATGAAGTAGAGGAAGCCAAAGGGGAGTAGATGAAGCCGAAGTGATCTCCCCACACAGGGGACTGCAAGGGTCTCTGGGGAGTCCGAAGGGCCCAGGAGCCAAACGAGGCAAATGCCCAGGGCTCCCCGGCGAGATCCCCCGACAGTTAAGGCCACAGGCAGCAAAGCCCAGTGCAGATTTTTCATCGATTTCTTAATATCCTACTCTTGAGTATGTGCGGGTATCTAAGAATCATCAAGCATCTTAGGAAAAACTTCAATGTGAAAGACATATGGAAACAAACAAAAAGACAAAACAGCAACTTATAGGAAAGCCACCCACACGGCCCATCTGTGGCTGTTTGGCATCACCATCGTTCCTGACTCCGAATTTACACGCCGCTCAGCAATCGTGTTCTTACACTTATGCACATGTAAGTCCTTAGCGGTAAAAAATGTGGCATACGTGTCTGGCACGTGCAGAAAAGATATCTTGCAGCTACAGGGGGCTGGGAAGTTCTTTTTTTCCTTGGGGACACTGAATAAACCGTGTGCTGAGTGCCTGTGTTTTCACTGCGACCTGTCACATGGGGCAGGTGTGGACTTTTCCACTTGTGGCGGCACGTCAGTGCTCAAAAAGTTTCGGATCCTGGAGCATTTCAGATTCTATAGGGATGCTCAGCCTGATTTACTGGCCAACGGGAGATCCTCTTAATATGATGCCTGTTGGAGTCTTTCTTCTATTTTTTTATCAAGTTGTCTTAAAAAATACAATGTCTAAGAGTCCTTTATATATTCTAGATACAAATGTTTTGTCAGATACATTTATTGCAAATTATCTTTTCTTGCTCAGAGTCTCACCTCTTCCCTCTTTTTATGAGGTCTTTTGATACTACTCCGTAATTTTCATGTAGTATAAATGTATCCATGTTTTCTTTCACAGAACTTTTTTGTGCCCTATTTAAGAAACCACCACCAACTTCATGGTCATGAAGATAATCACTTACGTTTTATTCTATTAGGTCATTACATATGAAGTGTCCAATTTCAAATCAAAAGTGTAGTTTATTATATCTCAAACAAAAAACAGTATGATTAATCCAAGTATGCACCTAAACTATGGACACAGTGTTGTCATGTTAAGGGTAGCTTGTTTACACCAGCAGCGAAGAAGCCTGGAGAGCGAGTGGTGATGAAACCGGGAAAGGCGTTTTCCACGGCTTGTTGAGAACTGAATATTTTTTCTTGCAAGAAGTGGTCCAAAGCCTGGAAGAAGTGGTAGTCAGTTGGTGTGAGGTCTGGTGAATATGGTGGATGACAGAGAGTTTCCAAGTCCAGCTGCTATAGTTTGAGCAGTGTTGTCTGTGTGACATGTTGAGCGCTGTCTTGCAAGAGGATCATCCTGTCTCTATTGACCAATCTCGGCTGCTTAATCACAAGCATCCTCAGCAGTTTGTACAACTGGTTGCAGTAGACATCTGGTGTAATCGATTGACCAAGTTTTATAAAGCTGTAGTGGATAATACCAGTGCTGGACCACCAAACAGACACCATTTGCTTTTTTGGATGAATATTCGGTTTTGGACTGTGTTTCAGCATTTCATCTTTATCCAACCATTGTGCCGAATGCCTGCCATTGTCAAAAAGAATCCATTTGCCATCACATGTGACAATACGGTGTAGACATGTTGGCCTTTATGTCGTGACAGTAAAGAGAGGCAAGCTTCAAGACGATTTCTCTTCTGACACTGGTTTAATTCATACAGAACCCATCTATCCGCTTCTTTACCTTGCCAATTTGTTTCAAATGCTCCAATATGTTGGAATGGTAACGTCAGACCTTGCTGCTAATTCACACATAGGTTGAGATGGATTCACTTCCACTGCAGCTTTCAGCTCATCAGTATCCACCTTGGTCTCAGGTCGCCCACATGGCTCATTTTCCAGATTAAACTCACCAGAATGGAACTTTTCAAACCATCAGTGTATTGTGCGTTCATTAGCCACATCCTTCCCAAACACTTCATTGATATTTCGAGCTATCTGTGCTGCATTAGTTCCACAATGGAACTCATATTTGAAAACAACACAAATTTTTGACTTATCCATGGTTTCACAAAAATCGCTCTAAAAAAAAAAATTTTGAAAGATAATCACAAGCCAAACTGTGCGTTTGAAAGAATGAGGATGTGCCTTCACAATAAAAATAAAACAAGGAGTGTCAAAGTGAAATGTCAGAGATATCAACTGTCATACTTAGCCTTACTTAAGGAAATCGGACGTTTCATACTTAATAACCTAATAATATATGCTCGTTAATACCTTAACAGGGCAGCACTTCTTTGCCAAGTTGGTAACTACTCTGAGAGGTGATGTAGACTCAAAATAAAAGGTTCAAGAGGCTTGAGAGACATTCATAAGTGATAGCTCTTTAAGGCTACCAAAGGAGGCTTTGGGTGTCAGGTTACCTACGTCCTTAGACCTTAAGGCTGGTGTCTTCTGTGCTCATGCCATTTCACAAAACCCCGTGTGCGCTTCCAGGACAGAGTGCTGCCTGGTGCTGGTATTTGTAGGTTCTTATTCCAAGTGTGTTCCTGAAGTCTGCCCTGCCCTTCAGACGTACTGGAGCTTCCTCGTAGAAAGTGGAAGGGTGGGCCAGGTGTGGTGGCTCACATCTGTCATCCTAGCACTCGGGGAGGCCGAGGCCTGAGGATCGCTTGAGCTCAGGAGTTCGAGACCAGCCTGAGTGAGAGCAAAACCCCCATCTCTACTAAAAATAGAAAAATTAGCCGGGCATCGTGGTGTGCGCCTGTAGTCCCTGCTACTCGGGAGGCTGAGGCAGGAGGATCGCTGAGCCCAGGAGTTTCAGGTTGCTGTGAGCTAGGCTGATGCCACAGCACTCTACTCAGGGCAATGGAGTGAGACTCTGTCTCAAAAAATAAAAAGAAAGAAAGAAAGGAAAGAAAGAAAGGAAGGAAGGGAAGGGAAGGAAGGGAGGAAGGAAGGAAGGAAGAAAGAAAGAGAAAATGGAATGGTTTGGCTGGTTGAGAAGGGTGGGAAGCTCTTCCTGAACACCGTCCTGAAGTTTCACTCTAATACAGGGTCTGCTTCTTGGCGGGTGGGTTGGGGACATCCCAAGCATACTCCCTGTTCATTTTTACCTCTCACTTGGGCAAAGACAATATCCAACGAGCTGTTTTGAAACCCCCCTTCTCCCTAAGCTGACAAATGCTGTGACCTCACAGTCACACACACGTCTGGGATCAGGCAGCAGGTGCCAGCTCCTGAGTCACCCCCTTCCTTCTCCAGAGCATTCGACATCTTTGGCCTCACCTAATACTCGGGGAATGAAACGGTAGAGCCGGCATGGGGGATGCTTTCCCCCATAGCTAGGGCGGACCACGGCTCAGAGGACACCAGGAATCTGATCCTCCGCCGCCTGCTCTGTGATCTCGAGGAGAGGAAGCGGAACCAGAGCAGTGAGGAGGGAGAAGCCAACTGACTGGTCAGTAAGTCACCCCTGCCCTGC
Organism: Cheirogaleus medius; assembly: GCA_008086735.1. NCBI lineage: Eukaryota > Metazoa > Chordata > Mammalia > Primates > Cheirogaleidae > Cheirogaleus > Cheirogaleus medius. The sequence goes on along the minus strand of VBSM01003148.1, from coordinate 6,644,964 downwards.
CTTCCTCTGACTTCTCACCCAGATGCTATCAAAACTGGTCTGGTCAAACAGCTATTTTAAGACATAGCTAAATAGTAAACATTTACTAAATGCCTGCTACGTACAAGAATTGATGGGATGATGGAATAGAACTTGTTTTACTCCTTTTAGGAACTCACAACACAGTGTCAAGACTGCCCTTGAAGAGCTAGGACAACGTGACACGGCTTGGGAGGGTCTCGGAGCACCTGTAGTGCCACACGCTCAAGGTGTTCCCATCTTAGTAGAGATCCCTTTGTAACAGAGGCAGGTGAGGGGTCCAGATCTATATCACCAATTTAAGGCAGCAGGGAGTCCAACTACAAGCCTTGGAAGCCATTTTTCTTTAGTTCTGTCGTCAAAACTATCCACGTATCTCATTCCTCCCTGGTCTGTCTGTGTCTCCTTCCTGCCAGAAGTACAGGTTTAAGTTAGCCCTGGTGAAAAATTACAATAGTGTCTAGTTAGAAATAACCATAATTAAACCCTTACCCTGAAACTGGGGCAGTGCCACGTGCACTTATGGTCTCGCTTACGAGGCTGCTGACGGGAGCGCGGCATTTAAGGCTGTGCAAGAGGGTGCTGCTTCGGCAGCGCACACGCTAAAACTATGCAAGAAGGGGCTTATTTTCTTCTCTCTGCCCCTGTTCTGTTTTAGCCTGGGCTGGGGGATGGTCTCTCATCACCTGAGATTATTAAATCAATAAAGCATTGCTCAAGTGTCAGGGAGATCATTTTGGTGTCCATAAGCAGATATGAACATCAAATCACACTCTGCCAAAACAAATGCCCTGGGCTGCCTACCTAGGAGACTGGTGATGAAGAGATGCCTGGCTCATCTCATGAAATTTTCTTAGCCACCATAATTCTTTTTAATGGTGTTTATGGTCTAGAATAGAGATGAGTTCTGCTAGGGTTTTTTTTTTTTTTTTTTAATCCCTCACAAGGAGTTGCCACAATTGTCTATAGTCTGCAGTTAAACTAAAATGTCTTTGTTTAAAAGAAAAAGCAAAACAGAAGAGGAAAAAGCCTAAGAACTTAATTATTGGAGTAAGATTCAGTTGTTTTTTAGGTAGGGGTTATTTTAGTACGAGTATTTTAAGCCTTCTCAACCTTTTTCGTTCAACCAAATGTTTTCTTCTCTGTTTCTCTAAAAACAGAAATCCTGCCCCAAATCTGTACTAACACAGATAAATCTAGGATTGTTGTTTTGTAACTACTGCTGGCACGTGTTTTAAAAGTCTGTCATCCAACTTTTTATCTAGATGTTCTTCTCAGAGCTTGAATGGTGCTGGAAAGACCCTTTCTTCTGTCGTCTTTGTGCAGGAGCAAGTAGACACCAGCTAGGCCAGGGCTTGTTCAGTGCGCATCTTAATTACCTTGGTATATTTGGCATTTTGGATTTTCTGGTTTAAATGCATTAGAAATTATTTCTTCAAAATCACAACATTAGGTAGAAATAAACATTTCTCTCATTCTTGAAGCAAAGCAGCGTTTCCCTTAGACTTGTCGACATTTCTTGAAGTCAGCATGGTGGGACAGAAAGGGTGAAGTATGGTCTTCGAGATCGTTCTTTTAGCATATGGAGATTTGTAGCCTTAAAGGGCTGCCATTTTCTCCATAATCCAAACTGGTACATTAAAAACACTATTTATAGGATGAGATTTCTCTCTCTCTCTCTTTTTTTTTTTTGCTCTAAGCCTTCTACCTTCCAAATCAATGGGGATAAACGTGTTTTCTCCAACTCATTTTTTCCCAAGAAACCTGCTGTTTTGTTTATCCTCATTTCCTATCTACTTAGTTCTTTGGGGGCTAAGTTAGCCAAAGACTCTTCTTGTGAAATTCTCAAAGCTATGTCAGAGTCTGGATTCTCGGAAAAAGGGACACAAAAGCATTTCTATTTGTAAAGTAGTAAAAAAAAAATCTGTTTAAAAGTAAATTGTTTCCATCCTGTGAGATGCTTCTCTTCCTCTGGTCGCTTGAACTGGGTTTGTTTCTGCCTTCAGGGTTCTGGGCAGCCCTGAGTTATCGGCCACAGCTAGAGATCTGCTCCACTGCTATGGGCAATGCTCTGGGTTTGTGCACAATTTAAGATGATTAGAAATGAAATGCCATTTCACAGAGAAGTATTCCAAAACATCCAGCTAGTTGACCGGAAAGGATCTTGTAAGCTATTCCTTAAAGGGGAGAAGGGCCAGAGTCAACCGACCAGAGCACACAGAAGCTCCCAAGACAGCCGCCACTCACCAGCGTGAAACTTCTGGACCGAGAACTGCTGCTTCGACTCTCCAAACTCCCGCCTCTGCTCACGTCCCTGGGCCTGCAGCCGGGGGACGTGTCGGAGTCCATCCCGGAGGAGTCTGACTTCTGGCGGGTCACAGGCATCCCCACAGAAACCCGTTCCCGGTGGTGTGATCACAGACGTGCGGAAGGAGTCAATGTCCCATCCTGAGGGGAGTGGGTCACATCTGGAGAAATCAAACAGAAAGCGACACTGGTTAGCAAGCCTGGTTAGCAAAGTGCCTCATCCCTCAGAACCAGAAGGTTCTGCACAAGTGAGAGTCATCTCAATTCACAGGCTCAACCGCCAGGGAACCCTGAGTCAGAGTGTTTGGGGACACTGGCTTCTTTTTCTCCTGTATGGCGTTACCCATTCTGAAGCCACAAGACATACGAATAATTTAATTTTTTTTTTTTTAGAAAAGGGG
>VBSM01003148.1:6625283-6642138 GCA_008086735.1 Cheirogaleus medius | reverse complement strand
TAGCCTGGGCAACAAAGTGAGACTCTGTCTCAAAAAATAAATAAATAAATAAAAATAAAAATGACTTTGGTGCTGGAAATTTGACAGAATAATGTTTTGGCCCCTTCCTGAGCACGGAGGGTCTGTATTTCCACAATCTTCCAAGTTCAGACTCCAGAGCTCCGTCAGGCTGGTCAGAGCCACCCCTGCAAGCCCCTTGTGGCACAAATGGGCTGCGGGGACTCCTCTGGCGTCTCCCGTCCCTGCCACTCACAAGCCCTGCAGGCTCTTCCTCCAAAACGTCAGTTGTGTCCACTTCCTTTCTGTCCCCCTCCCTAGCTCAGGGCCACTCAGCGCCTGCCTGCCTGCATCCTGGCCACGGCCATGGCCACGGTCCTCATCTCCTATCTTGTGCTGCTGTAACGGAACACCTGAGACCGGGTGAGTTACAATGAACAGAAATGTATTTGGCTCAAGATCCTGGAGTCTGGGAGGTCCACGATCGAGGGGCAGCAGCTGGTGAGGGCCTTCCTGCTGCCCCACAGCGTGGTGGAAGCATCACATGGCAGAGAGAGAGAGAGAGAGAGAGAGAGAGAGAGAGAATAAATAAATAAATAACCAGGGTAATTTGGAAAAGAACCAAACAGGACTTTGTAAAGAGAAAAATGTAGCAACCATTTAAAAACTCAACGGATGGGGTAAACAGAAGATTCAGTATAGCTGGAGAGAGAGAAGGAAGGAAGGAAGGAAGGAGATGTGAAGGATCCATCCATCGTCTAGACTGCAGCACAGAGGGATGTGAGAAGCTACGAGAAGTTGAAACGGCGCAGGGTGCAAAACTTTATGTCTAATGGGAGCTGCCCAGGGCAGGAGAGCTAGAGAGGCAGCAGTCATGTCTCAGGAGGCGACGGCTGAGGGTTGTTCAGAATCAGTGACAGATGCTATATGGGATGTTTTCAGTCTGAGGACCCCACCCCTCGAGATCCATCCTCCTTTTTTCAGGAGCCTTCCTGCTCTGCCTTGGGAAGCAGGAACATCCAGTACCCCTGCCACCTGCTCCCGGTTGAGTCCAGCAATGGGAGACCCTGGCAAGAGAAAAGGCTGCCTGCTCCCCTCTCCCAGGTCCTGCAGGGTGGTCCATCCTTCCACTAAGAGCACAGCCCCTGTCAGATGTCCCCATCACCCAGGTCCTGCCCCCAACTTCTAGTCATGGTTCCCTCCCTTTGCCCCATCGCTATCCTTTAAGTCCTGAGCCAGCCCCTGTTGCTTTCCCTAAACCCTACTTATATTTTTGTAAATCATCCATTTATTCAACTTCCCTCAATTATTCATTTCAAGTGTGTCATCCGTGTCCTGTACACTGATAAAAACATCAATCCACAGATTGAGGAATTCCAGGGTGTCCCAATGAATTTTTTAAAACGTACAACTAAACACTCACAGTGAAATTGCAGAACACCAAACACAAGAAGAAAAATGTAAAGCAGCCACAAAGCAGGAGTTAAAAGACTGAGGGAAACAAGGTACTCAGAGACACTGCTGGTCGGAGCATGAATTGGTAGAAGCCCTGTGGAAGGCAATCAGATATCTCTCAAAAATGTAAAATACAAATACCTATGCACCTAGCAATTCCACTGGGGAAAATGTATCCTACAGATGAATTGCACGCATGCAAAATGATCTACGTATAAAGTTATTCACTGCAGGATTGTTAGTAACAACAACAACAACAAAAAAAAACCCCTGAAAATAACCTAAGTGTAACTTGTAAGGGACTGGTTAAATAAACTAGGGGTATATCCATGCAACTGAATGCTAATCAGCTGTAAAAAGAACGAGGAAGTTCTCTGTGTGCTGTTCAGTATCTCCACGTATATTACTAGGCAAAAAACGCAGAGTCTAGGACCCATATAGAAAACACTACGCTTTGTGCAAAAATGAGGGATTATGGCATAAGAACATACATCTGTATTTGTTGTCATACGCATAAAGAAACTTCAGGAGCAATTGCTAGGTGTGAGGGGAAGGGGTGAATGGAGGAAAAGAGTTGAATGAAGAACCAGTAACGCCTCCCAATACTGACATGTAATAAACGTCAATGTGTAGTCCATGACCAATTAACTTCCAAAACAGGCCTGCACACAAATAAACAGGTTGAAGTAAAATAAATATGTAGGAATTACTCGAGTTTGGGCTGTTTCTCTATTTCAAGGGAAAAAAACCTTGGAAAGAAAAGAATGCTTCCAAAAGTATTCACTAAACAAACGAGGACTACATCCCAGCCCTGGAGATCAAAGAAAAATCCCAAGTTGGAAGCCGGTTTTGTTGGGAGTGCCGGTGGTGGAGTTAGTTTTGCTCTGGAGTTTTAAAATGTTGACGTGGTCACTATTTAGCAACCTTTTCCTACGATTTTGTTCTGAACCGGGTTTCCTCTTACTTCTGAAACTCTTATGTAAGAACTTTGGACCTTAAACTCTATCTGGCACTCAAGGGTATTAAGTACAATTAAAAATTTAAAAAGGCTAGTAATTTTACTTCCTGGAAGGATGATCATGCTTTCATGCATTTGTTTTTTGAAAAGTTCTTTTTGAACAATGTAGAAAAACAAGAGTTGATTTCCAACTGTCTCTATTGTGCATAGTTTCAACTATTACTAGGAGGCGATAATTCACTCAGGGCCGTACACCACACGAAAGCAATTGGTTCGCCCACACGTAAGCAAACAAGTTCACCAGGTCGCCATACCTAGGTAGGCCAGGTTAACAGGCCCTGAGGGAAGTAGTTTCCTACTACCAGTCTGCCATCCCTGAATGAGATATGAAAATCAGATTTTCCTAAAGTAGTATCTCACCTGAGATTGGTTGTCTGGATTGACCAGACGTCCGACTGGTTCCTAGTGACAAAAAATAACACCCCACAAGGAAGCAAACAGAGAATTATCAACAAAAACGAAATCTAGTTGGGAGAACAGTTCTAGCTGATGAAATGATTGCAGGGACAGACACTGCAAATTTTTCCTCTTAGCTCATCAGTCAATATGTCTATTACATTTCTGGATTCTTGAGCAAATTTAAAAAAAAAAAAAAAGAAAGAAAATTCCAGTGTAAGGTATTCTTCTTTTGTGAAACAAGTTTGTGTGCTTTCTCTTTACTTATTAGCAGACATTACTGATCACCCAAAATGTGCCACGCTGCTGAGATGAAACGTCGTACTTCTTACTTGGAGGCGATAACTATACTTTATTGTTTTACAGTGCTTTTTTTTCTCCCTGAAAAGCTCAAAATTCTTGGCTGATTTTTTTATTCACCCTTACAACGAAAATAAAGCTGACTTAGAGCATGCTCCCTTAGCAATGGTATTTATAACACCTGGTTAGACGGGCAGCCCCGATCTGATTTACATATCTTATCTCAAGTTGAACGGATTTCAGTCCAAACTGGATTTCAGTCCAAACCGGGGAGGAGCAAAACTCACACAGGACCTCCTGCTGCGTCAACCTACCGTGTCAGACTTTGTTAACCTCATCTTCCGAAATCTCTTTGCTAGCCGGATTTAGGGCAGAGGACTAAGAACATTTTATGTGGGGATGTATACACACGGAGCCTCCCTTCTGCTCCCTGCACTCCTGGGAGCCCAGTGACAAACTCAAACCACTCACTCCTACTCCAAGCCTGTGGGCACAAGGCAGACCCCCATTTTAATGGGGGGTTGGGGGTGACAAGGGGTTTTTAGCACTTTTTCAAGCAATAGGGACAACCAAACGTTTGTTGAAAACTGGACGACTCCAACGGACAGTTAAGATGTTATTTTCAAAGTTCAAGGATTTGCCAAGAGCAGAGCTTGATGATTACTCAAGGAATGGAAAGGGCTGTGGCCGTAAACCTCCGCACCTGGGAAAACAAAAACAAAACTAGCCTCCGGATGAAACGAGAATCTGCTAAGAAATACAATATTTAAATATACTGGCTTTTCCTGTGAATTTCCAAGTTCACTGACTTGAAATTCTTACAGTGATTGAAAAGGGAAGGGGGCCCGACAACTGGACCACATTGTGCGAAGGTGTCATTTGTGTAGGTCATCGTTGAATACCGGTAATTGTATACGGTTAACCTAACATTCTGATGCTTGAACTGATCGTTAACATTGTAAAAACGGGAAGTGTTCCTTGAAATAAAATTTTAAGTCTGGTTTTATTATATGTTGATACTATTATAAAATGTTTTTCCTCAGAAGATTATCTCTAAAATCAAAACAGGAGTAGACAGGGGAAAGAAATGAACACACTGCACACTTCACCTCACAGTCTTTTGAAAGACACCCGATTCATCAAGTGGATTTGCTGATTGCATTAGCAGGCACTCATGCAATAAATTCACTGGTTATCTGGTTATATGGAGGACAATGTATCTTTAGCATATGAGGAAACTGAGACACAAAGCCTGTAAGTTGGTTAGGCAAGTCCCACAGAGCTCATTCTAGCTCACTAGTGTAATGCTTCTAAAAACATTTTTTGTACCAAGAATTCTGTTTGCCACTTGACATTTTCAGGTGTCTCCCCGTGTTCATACCATCTTATATCTTCATGTTTTTATCCTCCTTCCCTCAATCCTGAGCATCCTGTTTAAGTTACTCCCTCCAGCTGCGGATGTCTACGGCGAGGTCTGCGATCACCACCTTCCTCTCACAACCCTGCAAAGGTTAATGCCCCCAAGTGAAAGGCCAAACTCTCAGCGTGATAATCAAACCCACAATTCTACCATGTTAGCCTGATTTGCTGCTATCCTGCCCCTGTTGGCCCAGCCTCAGATGTTACGTTCTCCAGGAGGTGTTCTGACATCTCTGTTCTCTGTTCACGAAGGACTTTGTGAGCCTCTTGTTATCAATTCATATCTTACATTTATCTTATCTCCTTTGCTAGACCATAGTTTCTTTTTTTGTTTTTCCTACCTGATTTGTTCCTCACATCACACAGACCACAGTTTCTTGAGAGCAGGGACCAGACCTTATTCACCTCTATGTTCCCAATTATGCCTAGCATGTTTGGAACTCCAATGTTCATGAAAACTCCCTAAACTCTTAAGTGGTTTTTTTGTTTTTGTTTTTGTTTTTTTGAGATAGTGTCTCACTCTGTCATCAAGGCTAGAGTGCAGTAGCATCATCGTAGCTCACTGCAGCCTCAAATTCCTGGGCTCAAGAGATCTTCCTGCTTCAGCCCCACTCCCCACCCCCAGTAGCTGGAACTACAGGTGCACACCACCATGCCAGACTAATTTTTTTTTAATTTTTTGTAAAGACAGGGTCTCGCTATGTTGCCCAGGCTGGTCTCAAAATCCTGACCTCAAACAATCCTCCGACCTGGGCCACCCAAAGTGCTGGGATTACCGGGGTGAGCCACTATGCCTGGCCTGATTCTTTATAGAAAATACTAAAATGCACCATTTCGAGAGGCAGCCATTGTCACCTGTTTATAGCCTGGTATGAAAGAGCACAGACTTTTTTTTTTTTCCCCACACAGATAATTCCTTTAAGTAATTTGTGCAAAATAGACTATTTTAGATACCCTCAGAATTAGGTTTATAAAGGAAAACTGTGGTGAACCAGTAATTTAGAATCTCCAGTTTCAGGGTCTGAGAAGGGCCTGAGAAGTCACTGGGGCCTGCCCCAAATTCTATAGACCAGAAAATCAAGTTCCAGAAGGTAAAGTGGTGAAACCTAAGGTCACACGACTCTCTGGTGACTATCTGAGGGGGATTCCCCTCTGCCTTCAGTGCAGTCCTGTTTTTTCTCCCTAGGTGCCATTAACCTGTTTTTAGGAATAAAATGTAATCTGTGCACATCAGAAAGAGAAGTCTATGAGAACAGGTGTGTTTGTACGCCCTGCTCAGGGCCCGGCAAACTGTAGGTCGTCAAACAGGCAGCAAACACTGTATTGCCGAATGAACTGATGGACACCCCTAGCCTTGGGATCAATAACTATAACAGGCAGAATATTAAGTATTTCCAAGCACTAGTCAGACAACTGGCTTCTTAGAAGCCCGGAAGAGAAAGCAGGGGAGAAAAATACCCACAACAGAATGAAGGTTTGAGAAGGAATATAATACACAAACCGAGCTCTATGAAAATAACTACACTTATATTCACATGCAAACTTTGGTGATATGAAAGCTAATACAAAAGAGAAGTTAACAGGCATTTCTCTAGAGAAGATATATAAGTGGCTAACAAGCACGTGGAAAGGTGTTCAACATTATTAGTCATTACGGAAATGCAAATCAAAACTACAATGAAATACCACTTCACATCCAGCAGGATGGCCATAATTTAAAAAAAGAAAAAGTATTAATAACAAGTGTTGGCAAGGATGTGGAGAAACTGGAACCCTCACACATTGCTCATGGGAATGCAAAATGTCGCAGCTACTGTGGAAAACTATTTAGCAGTTGCTCAGCAAGTTAAACATAGAATTACCATTTGACCCAGGGATTCTACTCTCAGGTATAGACCCAAGAATTGAAAACAAGTGTTCAAACAAAAACTTGTGCACGATTATTCGCGGCAATACTATTCACAATAGCCAAACGGTGGAAACAACCAATATCCATCCACTGGTGAGTGGATAAACAAAATGTGATGTATCTATACGATGGAATATTATTCAACCCTAAAAAGGAATGAAGACCAGATACATGCTACAATATGGATGAATCTTGAAAACATTATGCTAAATGAAAGAACCCAGATGCAAATGGCCACATACTGAAGGTTCCATTTGTATGAAACGTTCAGAATAGGAAAATCCACAGAGACAGAAAAAGATTAGCGGTTGCAGGGGCTGGGCAGCTGGGGAAAAGGGATTGTCTGCCTAATGGGTATGGGTTTCCTTTTGGGGTGATGGAAAAGCTCTGGAACTCGATAGTGTGGTGGTTGCATAACATTGTGAATGGAATGTACTTAATACCACTGATTTGTGCACGTTAAAGTGGTAAATTTTATGTTGCGTGTATTTCACTACCATAAAAAAATAAAGAGAATCACGTCTTCACAGTGCTAGGGTCTTTGCACGTATCCAGTGGGAAGATACTCATTCATAAAGAACTCTCCCATTCCCCGCCAGTGAGGCAGAATGTTCTGCCCTGCACATTCCTTCACTACCAACCCTGACCACACAGATTATAAACCCAGCGCCGACTTTCTTAAAATACTCTTAGGTTTCTAGGTGAATGCTGCGGAGTCTAGAAGGGGGACAACGCATTATTGAGAAGTACGGCTTCCCCGCGGTTCTCCACAGACAGAGGCTGTTATCAGTGATGCCTTAACACGGCCGAGCAGATAGCAGTGCCGCTGCTGTGAGCAGAGGCCTTCCAGCGGCAGCCGGCAGACCACTCAGCACCGAGAGGGGAAGGCCATGGTCTCTCAGGGGCAGAGTTGCCAACGACATCCTCTGAGAGCACCCAGACAGCTACGAAGCTACTACACTGCCACCAGAACGTGCAATGGAAACTGAAATGAAACGCCATCGCCATCGGAGAAAAGAGCTCGGGTTCTGGGATGCTCCTAGGATTCCCCTGGCACCTTCCCGAATGGCCTCGGGGCCATTTGGCGGCTGTCCCACAACAACGCAGATAAGATGCACTTGAACTTTTGTTCCAGAGGATCCCTGGTTCTCAGCTCTGCCCCACCCAAGCCTTTCTCCCCTCTCCCTTGGGCTTCCAAGGCTGTACCTCTTGGAAGTTATCTGAGATGATCTTCACAATCAACATGGGGTGCCAACTATAGCCTCCTTAGGTGTCTGAGAACTTTGGAACTGGGGCCAGGTATCTCTTCAGCTCCTGATGAAGGCTTACTGGATCTGATTTTAATCAATTTGGACCATATGGCTGTTATGTTACGAAATGATTGTATGCCCAGTGGCCAGTGAGGGCTCAGCACACCGTAGGTGGTCACTCTACAAATATTGCTGAGTGAATTAATGAGCACTCCGGACCTGCAATAAAACAGGCAATGCCCCCCACCCTTGACAAAGAAGTCAAACATACTCGAATTTTCTTAAAAGCATCCCTCCTCTTTCCAGCTCCCTCTCAATTTCTTATTTCTAGTAATGGAGAAAATGTGTTACTTCTAAATCCTCAGCGTCCAAAATTGTCAAAGAGAAGCTCATATGAAGGTGCTGTTACCAAGAAATATACCCAGTCGCTTAAAAATGGCCTTTACTAGTCTGGGCAAGAAAACACACAAGATTCCATACATACGCTGTCAACTTTGGCAAGAAAGATTTTAGACGACTTCCATCCTTCCCACCCAATCCCAAGTAAATAGGGCATTTGTTTGTATTTCCACATTGGCTTCACCAACGAAAATACCTCCTCCACCTAGAAAAACAATCAGTAGCATTCAGACTTGGAACTTTGAGGGCAAACTTTTTAGTGCCTGCTGGGGCACTATGTAGTAGTGCTTTTTTTAAAAAAAAAAATCAAGTAAAGTATTTTTAATAAAGTTTTCTCCTGTGAGCATTTCCCTCAAGTTCGCCCTTATACCTGGTTTGGTGTTTCTATACCTTTCAGTAATACAGATTAAAAAAAAAGTTCTCCATTAAAATTGGAGCCAGAAGGAACCTTCTTCCTACCGGCTCCAGCAACAGACCTGAACATTTGACTCTGTTCAAGGGGAAAAACAGAAACACAAAATCATGTTCCTGTCCTCTTAAGTTTTCTGCCCTGCACCAACCAGGTTCTGGCAAAGAGTGAAAAAGTTTTCTGAGGTTAGTTTCTGCGGTTAAGGAGAAAAAAAAAAAAAAAAGTTATAGATGCTTAAATTTAGACTCTGTAAAACAATACTGGGAAACTTTCAAAGCCTTGGAGAAATACTGGAGCTTATTTTATTGGCTTTTGTTAAATTTCATCCCATTAGCCACATTTTCTTCTCTTTTTTTAAATCCCTCCCGCCCCGGATCACTGGGCAGATCCTACACGTTCCCGCGTGATTCATTTACCTGCTGGGGGCGCGGGGAGGGGGGGGGACGAAAACCTACTGATCACTTTGCACACGACCTCAGGTCAGGTCAACAGGTGGCTCCGGCCACCCGCCCCCCCTACCCCCGCCAATGTCGGACCCACAGGGGTCCCGGGTGGGAAGTGCGGCGCCGGGTCCCTCGCAGGGCTCCGCGCACGGGGCGTTGGGCACAGCGGGGACGCTCCGCGCCCCCAGCTAGAAAACCCGCCACAACCGCGGCGCCCACCGCCCGGAAGACCCCGGGGGAGTCGGAAAGCAGCGCGTCCCTCCCCAGCCCCCGGAGCCCCGGGGTCCCAAGGGGCGCAGCGAGCACCGGGCGGCCCGCACTCGGCGATCGCGGTGTCCCCGGGGGCGCGGCGCCGGGAAGGGCGCAGGGGGGGACGCGCAGCCCGGCCGGGGAGGGGGGCGCACACCGCCCGCCGCGCCCCCGCCTCTCCTCCAGCCCGGGCGCCGCCGCCAGGACGCCCTCCCGGCGCGCCAGCCCTGCGGGGTCCGCGGGTCCGCACTCACCCAGCGCCAGCCCCCGCGCGGGGACGGCAGGTGCCCGCGCCGATCGCCGCCCGCAGCCTCGCCACACGGCCCGCCTGCCCGGCCGCCCGCGCGCGCCTCGCCCCGTGTGCGCGCTCCCGGCCCGCGCGCGCTCCCCCGGCCGCCGGGCCCCGGCTCCCCGGGCACGCACTGCGCGCGCCCGCGCACTTAAAGGGACAGGCCCTGCGCCCTAGTGGCCGCCTGGGGGTGGGGAGGGGATGGGGGGGCGGTGCTTGGTCCAGGTGTGAGGTTTGAACTGGGGGACGAGCCGCGTGACAGTCCCCAGCCCCCAGCACCAAGCTACCCACGCGGAGGAAAGCAATAGGGATGTGCGTTTGCAGCTTGGATGAGACGCGACTTTCATTTCATCATCATTATTATTACTATTATTACTATTATTAACTATCGTTAGCTTTGAGAGTTTATTTTATATTTGATGATAATAATACTAACTGCCATTTATTGAGTTCTTATACCCTCGGACACGGCATTTAACATACTTGCATTATTTCATTTAATCCTTAAAACAATCCTCTGGTTTCTTATCCCCATTTTACAGAGGAGGAAAACTGAGGTTCAGAGAGCTGCAGAAACTCTTCCAAGAGTTTTGACCCCATTGCCTGTGGCTATTTTCTTCTTTATCGCTGTGGAAATGTCTGCCAAGGTTGACAGCTAGTTGTGGAAGGCTTTTGTAAGTTGGTGGAAGTTAATGTTACCGGTGTTTCCATGAGGTGGAACAACCTGGGACGGGGGGAGGAAGCAAGAGAAATGGGGTTTTATCAATTGTAGAGTCTGTTCTGTGCTTAAATGGCAAACGTTATAACAGCCTATATTCCAAAAATGTCTGTGTTTATCCTAATTTTACAGAAAACGAAGGAAGGAAGTGGTTGGTCGCACAGAATGACTGAGTCACTGGCAGCATTCAGGGCTGAGCCCCAATTCCTTAGTCCTTAGATCATTTCTGTGCCCTCCCCAGGAAGAGATACCTGATTAAAGGGAAGAAAACTTTTCCTCTAATAACACACTGGCCTCACCTAACTCCCCGCATCTTTAATTAATGTGTGCAAAGCACTTTAATCTACCAACATGCTAGTTAATTAGACAAGAATTATTATCCCCCTCTTTCTGAACCAAATGCAACAGAGAATCCATTCTGACAGTCCTTAAATTTTGGTGAATAATAGACCTAAGCTTTCTGGTTATGTTCTTTTCTTTAAAAAAAAAAATCTTAAATTTTTGTCTCATATTGTGTTAAATGTAAATGTCCTTACCTTGAAGTGACTTCATAGAAGTTAGTATTAAACACCTCTGGGTGAAAGGTAATTTAGGCAACTCCTCTCTTTAAGGAATTCAGATCAAGAAAAAAATCCACTTTGATAAGTGCTTCCCGGAATTTGTTATTCTTTTTATTATTGTTCTTTTGGCTTAGTTAAGCTTTTATTGTGTATCTTTTCTTATAGGTGAAGAAGAGATAAGAAGGAAGAAACTGAAGGATGATGGGATTAGGAAGGAAAAGGTAAGAAATAAACAATAAAAAAAATTATATATATATATGAAGGAATTGAACAGGGAAGAAAATGAGTCTGAGAAAGTTTGCACGGAGAGGAAATAATGCCAGCCCCTGTGAGCATGTAGCAAATCTTTGTGGGAATTGTGATCAACTGGCTGTCCTGCAGCCTGGTGCAGACCTAGCCAGGGATCAGCTTAGCTACCGAGCACGGGCTGGCTTCTTGTCCCCAATGCACCTCTTGCCTAGGCACCTTTGTGCCAACCCAACACACATAAAGGGACTAAAAGATAAGGAAGGACACCAAGTGAGGTTTAAAAAGAAGTGGTTTAGAGGGGAATGTAAAGACAGTTCTTCATGAAAGTTCTTAGATCATGTCTATAGACAAAAAAATATGTATATATATATATATGGAGGGCTTTGTATATGGTATTGTTACTGCTTTTCTATTTTTGGTTTTTAGAGACAGGGTCTCCCTCTGTCACCCAGGCTAGAGTGCAGTGGCCTGAATCAGGGCTCACTGTAACCTCAGACTCCTGGGTTCAAGCGATCCGCCGGCCTCTCAAAGTGCTGGGATTACAGGTGTGAGCCACCACACTTGGTTGTTATTGGTTTAAAAACCCATGAAATTTACACAATTTCACTGCAGATTCACTTTATGTTTTGATAAATGTCTTCTGAGTCTGGTCTTTACTAAGAAAATCTTGATAATATATGACCCTAATATATTACACAAATGTTTTTATGAGCTTTGTCTAAATGTATAAAGTAAGCTAAAAAAATGAAGCTAAACATGTTTTTGTTTTATAAGGGAGCAGATTCATTACTGTATTAAAACATAATGAATAAGATGTGCAACATATGGGGGATGGTCATGCTTGAGGCTCTGCCTCGAGGGGGGAGGGGGCGTGGGCAATATACATAACCGCAATATTTGTACTCCCATAATATGCTGAAATAAAAAAAATAATAATAAAAAAAAACAGAAAAAAAAAACCCCAGACTTTAGAAGCTGTAATATCTGTGGTGGCCACTAGAGGGAGACAGACAGAAAAGGAGAAAGAATGGTTAGCAATTATTAAAAAATGTTACGAGTTTTCTTCACTGAAAAATCATAGCAGTTTAGGTCTGAAAAAGAAGATGTAAAAGACATGATTTTGATGTATGCCTCTTCCACTTAGGAGATGTGTTACCTTAAGCTAGTTGTCCCTTTTGAGCCTCAATTTCTCATCTGGATAATGTGGCTGTTAACAAAATTATTTTAAAGTTTATCTGAACAAGTAATGGATCAGAAGAGTTGAGAAAATTATGAAAATGAATAAAAACATGGGAAATCGCCCCATTTATTATTGGAAAATCGTATAAGGCTGTAATTATGAAACATATCATAATAGAACAATGTAACCTGGAAAAAGATACTGGACTTTAATATGTGATAAAGGAGTCATTATAAGTGAGTGAAAAAAGGATGGAATGTCAGTAAACATGCCTACGGAAACTAGAAATTTGAAAAGGTAATCAGCTTAAGCCCTTACCTTTCATCACATGCTGAAAGAAATTGCAGGTACATTAAGGAATTTTAAAACTAGAAGAAAATTTAGGCAAATATTTATGTGATCTCAAGATGAGGCAAGAAAAGAAATGGAAAAATTAGGAAGGAAATGCCCATTAGACTAGATTACATAAAATTTTTTAAATTCTTACAACTAAAAATATTATAAACAAAATATTAAACGGTACACACACACAAAATACCAAACTGTTAACACAAAACTATGCATAACAAAGCTGATGGTTAATATCCTTTTTATCACTTTATATCCAACATGCAATAAATATTTGGTAGATGGATGGAAGAGAAGGAAATTGATGCATTTCAAGGGGAACTTATTTGTGAAGTTTTTTGACTTAAAAAAAGAGAAATAGTTATTGTATTTCTTCAGGTGAGGACATTATGACCTGGAAGATTTTGGGTGACAAGTTTAGAGAAAAGCTATTAAAAAGATAACAAAATTGTTTGACACGTCCAGCAAATGAATGATGTGCTACCTTGTCCGTATTCCTAGGTGATATTTTGAAGGAGAAACATATTTTTTGTTTTGTTTGATTGTGGAAGAAACCAGTAAATGATATCTAAGTTTAGTGATAAGAGTTTTGAAAGAGATGCAAAACTCCAAAAGGTCCCTGGTAAAAAACAAGTGTTGCTCGTGCAAAATTTAGGAACTGTTAAGTGACTGAAGTTTAAACAGGAACAGAGGGTGATGGAGGCCCATTCATTCTTTATTCAAAAATGATCTGTTGTCTGTTATGAGCCAGACGTTACTGGGGATAAGGTCTAGAACAGGGGTAGGAAAACTTCATGTAGGAAGTCGCATTAATTTAGCTCTAATCAAATAAGGCCAAATTCAAGAAACTTTAATTAGATATACTAAAAGATGTACATTATTTTGTAAAAATCTGACTATTATATACCCAATAACTTCAAAAAATGAAAACTATGTATTAATTTTAAAGTTAAACTTTCAATGACTTTGTTGTGTCTGCTTTTTGTTGGAAAGCATTGGAATATTTGGTTGAAGCATGGAGGTCTGCAGTTTCAGTTGATCCTCTAGATGGGTATCAGTCATTTGTGACCTTAAAGGGGTCTTGATTTGGGTTAGGTAGGAGAATGTAGATTCTCAGCAATAAGTGGCTGAAAAGCAAGGAAGCATTTTTTGGTCATGTTGCCGAAGGCATGGGTATTCTACTGCATTTTTCCATATTTCAATTGGATCTTTCTTAGCATCAAACAATGACTTTAAAATGCCGACTCCTGAGAGCTCAATCATTTCCATCTGTAGTTCTTTAGTTGCCTTGGTGATATCAAATAGGTGAGGCCGAAATGCTAATTTGAATGTGTTGTCATGATTCTCGAAGTCAGTGAACCTTTCATTGTACTCTCCAATTAATATATAACGGCTGTGTGTTCTTCACATGATTCACATATATCATACTGCACATCAATGACCTTTGCTAACTGGCGAAAATCTTCATCCGAAATTTCCTTTCAAAGAAGTGTTTTGAAAAAAGATAGCTTTTTCGAAATGCTTGGCTTTCTTGCCACATGTCATATATAGACTTAGTCTTACCCTGCAAAGAAATATTCAAGTCATTTCGATTTGACATGATATCACACAGAAATGCTGCATTCCTATAGAAATGTTCTTTCAATAATTCACCGTTGTCAAAAGCTGATAACAGACTGGCGTACTCCATCCCCATAAACTCTCACCAACCAGCCTCATGCGGTAGTGACGTCATACTACTAATGTTCTAATCGTGCTAGTCGATCTGGGAGGATTATTTTGTTGAAACTTATTTTATTCTTTGGTATTTTAAATACGTTCATTTTAAAAATAAAATCAAAATATAATAGATGAACAAAAATGTATTAATAAAAATAAAAGGATTTGTTCTGTAACATTTGGATTCAGTCAAAAGGCTGCACTTAAGGACCTAGAAGGCCACATGTGGCCGTAAGGCTGCAGGTTCCCACCCCTGGTCTAGGAGCTACAACCATGACCAGTGGAGATAAGGTCCTTGTCTACCTGGAACTTATAGCCCAGAGGGGCTTGGGGGGGGACACAGGCAAGAATCACATGATAAACCTGTTAATCTCTGACAGTCTATTAATCCGCTGATAGAATACAAGTGATTCTGTAAATGAAATAACAGGTAGGGTGGACTGCATTCCTCCAGCGGGGTAATTGTTGGTTAGCATTTCTCTGGAGGACAATGCTTTTTGCTTCCGGGTTTACAGATAAAATATGCAAAGCTTGCAGGATTTTGAAAATGGCCTGGGGACCTTGTGGTGTCTGGGGAGACAGGGTAAGGCAGCTACTAAGAGAAAGAGGCTCTTAAAGGGGGACAAAGGGATGTTGTCATTTAACCTTGTACAGCTTCCATCACCCCTTCTGTAAAAGCGACATTCCCCTGCGTGCTTTGGAAGTGAAACTTGTGTTCAGGAGATTTGAATATGGGCTGAAACTGGCCTCAGGGGAGCGCCAGGTCAGAGCAGGGACCCAATGAGGCCCGGTCCTGTTCGAGGTCAGACATTCGAGGTGCCACACGGGAAAGGGAAGGTGAGCAGGGCGGGTAGAGGAGTCGACATTTGTAGTTCACGCTACTACCGTTCTGGGAAGTTGTATTGTTGGCAACTCATTTCAGTTAAAACATTTCATAATACCAGATTTCCAAGTTTGAGGGCTGACATTTTCTCATACAATTCAGTTGTGACTCAAGACGTAATCTCCTCTCCGATCTGGCCCTGAACTTGAGGGCGTTAGTTTCCTGAGTTCTGAGTAAGCTCTTTCCCCTGTTGGCAGAGGCAGGATAGAAGAGTCGGGGGCAGGATAGGTGACCACTTAGTGTGACAGTGACACCCAGGCGTGCCCTTCAGCCTTACAGACCCAGCAACCGGGTTCCCGGCAGGGTCCCTTAGATGCCACTGCCCTGCCAGGCACTCGGTCTCCACTGCATTTCCAAGTTGCGACATGGGCAGAATTGACAATTCTTGGAGAAGCTTAGCATATTTTATTTCAGTTTCCAAATTGGTAGATAGAATTTTTAAAGGACAACAACTCTTCCTACAGAGAATCACAACAGGAAAAGAAAGGGGAAATCACACCAGATGCTACCGTGTGCTACCATTCACCCTCAGTAATAAAATGTTAAGTGGGACATTTCCTGTTGTCCTAAAATTGCAACAGAGGACTAAACCCAAGAGCCAAAGGTACTTGCATCTCTTACATTCCAAGTTCAAGAAGTCACCAGGAGCCAACCACGTCTCCTCAGGGCCTGCTGACAGTCACAAGTCTGAACTGGCCCTTCCACCCAGCTACACCCCCAACCCCACCCCACCGTCCATTGGAGGGTCCTACTTTGCAGGCAGCATTCGGGGTGGAGGCTACGCCCTCAACTCCCGGTAGGAGATGGGAGGAGGATGGCTTCCTTGTCTGGCCCCCCCGGATAAACTCCCTTCTGATTATCTCAAAGTCAACCGATTAGGACTTCGCATCTACGTTTGCCCTGTTGCCAGCTGCCGTGACTTAATCAGGGACACGTACTCACAGGTTCCACCCACACTCGAGGGAGAGGATTATACAAGGGGGAGACTCCAGGGGCAGGAATCCTGGGGGCTGTTTTAGGATTCTGCCTGCCACAAAGGAGAAGGGATTCCTTTAATCCCTGAAGCCAAGTAAGAAGAGTCCCCAAATGATCACTCACCCAGATTAGGGTTCAGCAAGTCGGGGATATTGGCATAGCTTAGTAGGGTACAGACCCCACAGATACTCTCAGGCCACACGGAGCTGAGCCGGGTGAGAGAGGTCACAGGGAACATTCTGGGAGCCAAAGAGGATGGTACCGTATGTGGTTCAGTCTCCTCCCTACTGAGGTTTGGGGACAGATTTGTAAGACATGTGCCTTCTCCCAGGCTGTGATATCACAGGAGTGGCCCATCCCGTGGAGGTTTAAAGGGCTGGAAGCGCAGTAAGCCTGGGAAGAAGATGGGGCAGCTCCACGCACCCCAGTTCTCCAAGTCCCTCCCAGGGCATGGAAGAGGGCCCTTTGGTTCCCAAGGCTCTGCATGAAGGGACAGAAAGTTATGGGGGGATGGGGCAGAAGAGTGGGGGACTGATGGGCCAGGCAATTGAGTTTGACATAGAAATTTTCAAATGCCTAGGACTAAATCTTTAAAACACATTTTTTTTGTTGTAAATATATATCTATATATAACATAAAATTTAGGCTGGGCGCGGTGGCTCACGCCTGTAATCCTAGCACTCTGGGAGG
>VBSM01003148.1:6540748-6610711 GCA_008086735.1 Cheirogaleus medius | reverse complement strand
CAGGCTGGTTTCGAACTCCTGACCTTGAGCGATCCACCCACCTCGGCCTCCCAGTGTGCTGGGATTATAGGCGTGAGGCACCGCATCCGACCTAGAACTTGAGAGCGAGGAGACACCAGGGATGGGTGTTAACAGACCTGGGTTCTGGTCCTGTGTGGCAGGTGGAATAATGGTCCCCCAAAGAGGTCCCAATTTGTGAAACCTGCGACTGTGCCAACTCACGTGGCGGCAGGAACGCTGCAGGTGTGATTAAGTTCGGGCTCTTGATTGGGGAGATGGCCTGGATCACCCAGGTGGGCCCCATGTGATCACAGGGGGCTTTATACAAGACAGGTGCGTCGGGGAACGAGATGTGCTGGAGGAAGCAGAAGGTGGAGGGATGCAGTTGCCGGCTGGAATCACAACAATGATTCCAAAGAAACGTGGCAGCCTTTCAAAGCTGGAAGAGGCGAGGAGAAAGATCCTCCCTAGAGCTTCCAGAAGGAACGCAGCTTTGCCCACGCCTTGGTTTTAGCCCCGGGAGACCCACTGTGGACTTCTGACCTCCAAACCTGTAAGGTAATCAATTTGTCCGAAGCCACTAAGTTGTGGCAGTTTGCCATGACAGCAGTCGAAGCCAATAGGTCTTACCTCCGTCAGGGATGGGCTATTTGACCCTTGGGCAGGTCATTCTTCAGGGTCTAAGATACTATAGGGAAGGTCGCACGCAATGGCTTTGAATCACTTAAAATCTAAAGTAGCAGGACACTTTCATCAGTGGAAATATTAATAGTCTGTGGAAGTCCAGGGTGAGACAGATGGACACAGAGCTGCCATGGTGCAGCTGGGGCCGGTGGCGGAGCAGGGCAGGCTGGGTGGTGCTGGCAGAGTGGGGGTCCCCGGGATGTTGCTGTTGACTGTCCCTTTTGCGGGTTGGCACGTACTCTGAATTTGATTGGCACCTTCCGACACAAAGCTCCTTGGAACCGGGTAGAACTTAAACGACTGTTATTACGAATGAGGCTTTACAGGTGTGTTCAATTTGGATTCTCATACAACTCACAAGAGCAGACCTCATCTGCAAGACACTTCTGCTTCTTCCAAGATCCTTATTTCAAATCTCCTCCTCTCTGGGAGCTTAAGCAGGAGGTAACCTTCCTCCTCCTCCTCCTCCTCCTCTTCCTCCTCGGAACAGCCATTAACATCCCAATCTAGTTTTAACAACATCTAAAAAGTCCAGACATTCTTGAAATTGACTTTTGTAACCTCCTAAGGTCTTCAAAAATGTCCTAGGGGAAGATCTTCTTTCCATGGCGTTTTCCTTGTGATTTCCTTCTGTTGCTCTTGAAGTCCAGCCGGAGTCTAGTTGGGGACATCCTAAGACACCATGCTCGAATCATCCCAGGGTAAAGTAAGGAGGGCGGCAGATGCCCACATTTTCTTGTTGGCACTGAAATTCTCTGGGAGGCCGCCAAGGGCAACATAAACCCAGCCTGCCTGTGACATCAAAGCATCATCTGAAAAACAAACAAGCGAGCTTGCTGGGCTAGGATCACCACTCCCTTATTAAAAGCAACTTCTGGACCAGACAAAACAACCGCAAACTTGGAGGAGGATTATGCGAAGGCAGCTGCACGGGAAAGCATGAACTTGCCCACCTCATGAAGGAATGCAGAGAGCAAAATGAAAGCGGAGATACAGATATATATTTCTCCCTTAGCGTTGCCATTGTAAGCATCAATGGAAGAGCTTGTTAAAAATGCAAATTCCTGCATCTCTCCAAACCTGGAGAGGCCACTGCAGCAGGTCTGGTGTGAGACACTCCCGGTGATTCTAACATCAGTGGTCCCAGAGGGAAATTTTGACAAGCACAGAAGACAGTATCTGAGCCGCCAAAGGGGGGACAGGGTAGCCCAGGGATTTAAATCCAGTCTCGGGGCCGGGCGCGGTGGCTCACGCCTGTAATCCTAGCACTCTGGGTGGCCGAGGTGGGCGGATCGCTCTAGGTCAGGAGTTCAAAACCAGCCTGAGCAAGAGCGAGACCCCGTCTCTACTAAAAAAATAGAAAGAAATTAATTGGCCAACTAAAAATATATATAGAAAAAATTAGCCGGGCATGGTGGCACATGTCTGTAGTCCCAGCTACTCAGGAGGCTGAGGCAGAAGGATCCCTTGAGTCCAGAAGTTTGAGGTTGCTGTGAGCTAGGCTGATGCCACGGCACGCTAGCCGGGGCAACAGAGTGAGACTCTGTCTCAAAATAAATAAATAAATAAATAAATCCAGTCTCGGAAACTGTTTAACGACAGGACCCACCCCATCCCATACTTGTATTTATTTCCTGTGGTGCCTTTCCTCCACACAATTTTATTAAGTGAATACACAATGGTTCGCTAATCAAAAGTAATTATTGTTGGTGTGTTGTGTAGCTTCATGTAGTGCTGACTGTCAACATATTGTAATCCAATTACATCGTGAGATGATTCTTTCTGAGATGAATAAGCGCTCTGTTTTCTCTGCCTGTTTAAGAACTACTGGAGGAGTCGCAGGTTCAACTTCCCTCTGACGCCCGAGTGTGTGGGGTTCGACGAGGCTGGGAGAACAGGTGAATCTGTTCACTCATCTTTCTTCTCTCTCGGGAGACCTGGTCCACCCTTTCCATTTCCCCTGCCATAGTCCTAACAGGAGCCCGTGACATCCGTAAAGACAACCCAGCCAGTAAGATGTTGCCCATAGTCCTGACCTCCAGCGACCTTCACGTCCACAGCCCTGCCCAGTCACATCTGGTACCCCTCATCTCCCGGACCCTCTACTCCACCTGAGAATTCCAAACCAACACCGTCCTGGTCTGGGTCCCACGGTTCTACTGCCCCAGCCCTCCTGGGCCTAAGGGATGAAAATAATAATACGTGGTGGGGTGACCAGATGACGTCAGATTGGGTGACTAGGCAGGGGCTGTCTCAAATTAAATACCTGACTCTGAATGCCAAGAAATCATTCCTGCTAACGTCAGAAGTGGGGAAGCATCCAGGCAAGAGGGGGACACATACTTGGGGAATATAAACAAGATCAGACCAAACAACATACAATTAGCAGTATAATTTTGTGTTCCCATAATAAGTTTTCAAAAAAAAAATCACATTTCTATCCTATCTCCATTAAAATGGACTAGTCGGAGTCAACTGTAGAGAAATACATTGTCAGGGCCACAGACAGCAGAGAGACATCAAGCTGCTTAATGGAAGAATCAGTTTGGATTGAATTTCTCTCCTGGGCAATGAATTTGCCCCCTTTCTTGGGCAGAAATCCTTTTTTGTTTTCAGGGTAGATAGGAGGGGAAAAAAAAAAAACCCAAGAGACAGAGCAAAAGTGAAAATCTCCATCTTATCTCAAACAGAAGTACACCCCGTTCGTCACCTATTCCAGTAGTAAGAGGAGAGACAGCCACCAGGCCACCATGTCACGGTGTGCTGAGGTCACTGAAGCAAAAGATCAGCGAAGAGGTGAGGCTTTAGAAAGAACACTGGAGGAAACCCACCCTTCCTCCTCGATTGTTCGGACCAGCCTTGCAATTAAAGGCTAAAAATATACCAGCTATAAATTGTTTGACCAACTCACCTGCTATGGACTGACTTGTGTCCCCTTCAAAGCCATGTGCTGAAGCTGTCACCTCCCGTGTGACTGTATTGGAGATGGGGCCCTTAAGGAGGTGATTATGGTTAAATGGGGTCGTAAGAGTAGAGCCCTGATCTGATGGAACTAACTAGTGTCCTTGTAAGAAGAGGAAAAGTCACTGGAGAGCTCTCGCCAGCGTGCGAGGACTTGTGGAGAAGAAGGCTGCCACCCGCACTCTAGAAAGAGAGCCCTCCCCAGCACCCGACCATGCTGGCACCTTGACCTTGAGACTTCCAGACTCCAGAACTGTGAGAAGAAAAACTTCTGTTGTCTAAGTCACTCAGTCTGTGGTATTTTGTCACGGCAGCCTGAGCTAGATGCCACCTCATCTCTAGCTGGCACAGAGAGAGTGCAGTAAAACGAGACAAGGAGCTTGACTTCCCCGCTCTCCTGCCCCCCCCCCCATCTAGTGTCAGAAAAGTGGTTCATGAGGTCATGGTGGCTCAAGGTCCTAGTGTAGAATTAAAAAGAACAAACCATTTTTCACGATTTGGAGTTAATGTATTTAAACCAAAAGGTTAACAACACATTTAAAATTTTTTAAATTTTCATTTATACCAGGCCATTTGAAATGTTTGAGTGAATAAAATGAATGTATGAAATTGATCCCATAATATATAAGACCTGTACTTTTACGTTTTTTCACCCTAGTATTCCCCTAGTATTTTATTATTATTATTATTATTATTTTGTTTTTTTGAGACAGAGTCTCACTCTGTTGCCCAGGCTAGAGTGCCTTGGCGTCAGCTTAGCTCACAGCAACCTCAAAGTCCTGGGCTCAAGCAATCCTCCTGCCTCAGCCTCCCGAGTAGCTGGGACTACAGGCACGCGCCACCATGCCCGGCTAACTTTTTCTATATATGTATTTTAGTTGGCCAATTAATTTCTTTCTATTTATAGTAGAGACGGAATCTCCCTCTTGCTCAGGCTGGTTTCGAACTCCTGACCTTGAGCGATCCTCCCACCTCAGCCTCCCAGAGAGCTAGGATTACAGGCCTGAGCCACCGTGCCCGGCCTCCCCTAGTATTGAGGTTAGCTTTATGTTTAACCACATGAGTGTGTATCAGCTATATTGTCACCAAAAAGACAGCACAGCACAGTTGTCAGGGTCAAAGGGTGACTTTAGTGGGTCCTAGGAACCTTCACGGGCTCCTTCATAAACAAATATTAATCATATTTTTAGAATGTGATTTGAAAAGAAATGCACATCTAAACATTTTCCTGCACCCTTAGTTAGCTCTGTGCCCTGGGGCCTCATGGACAAGCGGCCGATCAGAGGTCAGCCCCCTGCCCCCATCACTTACTCACTACGAGATTTGGGGACAGTCACTTGTTAGCCAGAAGCTTCTTAGAGTCTGGGAATGCAGGTCCTTAAGGCGGCTGCCTTGGGAATGGTACCGGTGAGCTGGGACCAAAGGTGATTTGGGTTTGTCCTGTCCACCCTCCCGCAGGGGGAGGCCTGGTGCAGGATTCTGGGGGGTCAAGAGCAGAAATGTCCAAGGGAGAATCTTACAAAAGGGGTCTCTCCTCTTCTGCTCTCAGGACATCTTTAGTAATACATGCCCACTTCGCCCTAAAGCTTTCTGAGAGTTGGATCTCCTGGGGAAAGCCTCAAGGTGCCGAGTTCTCCTTCGAGGTGGCCTTAGGTCTAAAACAGAAGCGACTGCATCTGAGTTAGGTGAGAAGTTTAGTCAGGTCCCCGATAAACAGCCCAAAGCAGGAAAAGCACCTTCCGGTGTCACTTGCACCATCCATAGTATGTTTAATAAACCAACCAGCCCAGGTAATCGTCTAGGGCAATGGTTCTCAACCTCGGGTGACTTCGCCTCCTCTCCCAGGGGACATCTGTCAATGTCTAGAGACGCTTTCGGTTGTCATAACTGGGGGAGGAGGGTGTTGCTGGCACTACTGGGTAGAGGCCAGGGACAGCCCCCACAATAGAGGACTGTCTGCCCAGAAGGTCCATCGAGCCACGACTGAGAAACCCTGCCCCGGAACCTCTGCTGTAACTGTCACCCCAGGAGTGAGAAATCAGGGAACAATACTTGCAGCATGCTGTGAGGTCAGCGGGCTCTATTACTTCAAAAAAAAAAAAAAAGAAAAGCAAACAATTATATTTATGAGCTTCTTCCTCTTCACTGCTTTGGCCAGACAGCTAACAAACTTTATATAACCTGCTAAATGAGTTACTTAGTTTCAGGACGGAAAAGCAAAGGCAATTTTTGCAAAGTAACCAGCAGCAAGATTTCTATCCAGAGAGAAACAACCACCGCCCTCTGCTGGAGAATTTTATAACTGCTGCCAGAAAAGAAAGAATGAAATGCAGGTCGTTCTCATTTGACAAGCCTCTGGGGCCACTGAGTTTCTTCTTTGAACATGTGATTGCCTACAAAGGCGGGGGGTGTATTGGTTTATATGACCAATTTCTTTCTTACGTAGTACCCTAAAAGTTTAGATATTATTTGATAATGATTAAATATTCCTGTTGCTTTTCTATAAGCATAGAATTGTGAAACGTGATCAGAGGTTAATGACAGAAACACCAGAAACAGATTCTCCGAGACCCCAGTTTGCAGATGGCCGGTCATGGGACTGCATGCAGGCAGTTTATTCTGGAAGGTGATCCCAGGGACAGGATCAAGAGGGGAAGGCGCGTTATTGAGTTGGTCACCGCCGTGGGCACCTGAGGCTCGGTCCCGATGGCACTTTCCAGGGAACTTAGTAGAAAGCATCCCTGAATCCTCTGAAAGACCACGTGACGAGCTCTTACCCACGTGTTCCCATCCCCTGATGGCCAAGGCCTGCCTCAAGGGGCTGTAAGTCCCTTGCACTCAATGAGCGTGTGTGGGCTTTTGCAGACGTCCCCACTTGGTGCTGTGAGGTCACCCCTGTGCAGAGAGGTGGTTGTCTCGGACAGATGGGCTCTCTGGCTTCCATGTCTCCTCCTTTCCTGGCTCGTGTCTTTGTTTTGGTGGAGCTGTGTTGCAGTAGTTTTGTCAGGTTCAAAACATGGCACGATGGCAGAAGGCACAGTGACAGTGATCTCTCGAGCCACTCAACGGCCAGCCGGACAGGTTGCCCTCCCTGCCTACTGCACACTCGTCCTCCTACCTGTCACCACCCTCCTGCATTGCCTGAGCTTCCTGGCTGGGTTGGACACCCTGCTCTCTACCCTGTCCCTTCTTCTGGGTTTACTCTGCTTTAGGGACATCCTCCCCTAGCGCTTCCTAAGAAAGGTACTTTAGAATTTGCATGCCAGGAAATGTCCTTATTCTAGTCTCACACTTTATTGAAAGGTTGGGAATCACATTCTTTTGCAGTTTTGGAAGGCATCACTTGATTTCTTAATTCTAGTGTCGTTGAGAAGTCCAAAGCTGAAACTCTGATTCTTGAGTTTTTGAAGTTGTTGGGTTTTTTTCCCTTATCCCACCACCCTCCAACCCAATCTTGAAGTATCTTCTCTTTGGTGTTCTGAAATTTCACAGTGATGTGACTTTGCTGTTGATTTTTATCCATGAGCCATGGGTGGTGGCTCATGCCTGTAATCCCAGCACTCTGGGAGGCCAAGGCGGGAGGATCGCTTGAGCTCAGGAGTTCGAAACCAGCCTGAGCAAGAGCGAGACCCCATCTCTACTATAAATAGAAAGCAATTAATTGGCCAACTAAAAATATATAGAAAAAATGAGCCGGGCATGGTGGTGCATGCCTGTAGTCCCAGCTACTAGGGAGGCTGAGGCAGGAGGATTGCTCGAGCCCAGGAGTTTGAGGTTGCTGTGAGCGAGGCTGATGCCATGGCACTCACTCTAGCCTGGGCAACAGAGTGAGACTCTGTCTCAAAAAAAAAAAAAAAAAAAAATCTAACTCCTTTATTGAGTTTATCATTGTGCTTATTTGCAAAGTGGAGTTTCTCTCTAGGTTTGGATGATTGCAAGCAGGCTTTTCACCCACTCGAATGTGCAGTCCTAAGGAACATGGGATGCTTCTTCGGTTTACAGGACTGTTTCATGGTTTTTGAGACAGCTGATATTTCTGGTCCTTTGACAGCTAAGTGCCTGTAATGTTTCCAATTCTTTTCAACCATAAAAACGCTCTCACAAAGTTCCAAAATTGCCCCTAACATTGGGATTCCCCCAGGGAGAATGCCGGTTATCATATCTGGTAGATAATGAGGAAGCCTACCGACCTCCCTGCCTTGGCTGGCAGAGTTCTGATTGAATCTTACTGATGTGAATCTTCTTAGATGTAAAAGAGACAATGTCCCTCAAGGGGGAGAAGCCAGGATTAGATTGGGCCCATGGGTAGGTGTCACCACTGTAGGGCTCAGTATGGATGATATCATGACAATGTTTCTTGACCAGAAAATAAACTGTCTTTGCTGAAAACTCTTTGACCTATATCTTAAGGGTCCTAAATCTAACACTTGCTGATTTACAAAACAAAACTTATTTGGGTCCTTGGCAGAGGGAGATCCCCAGATCTTTGGCCATAATTGCTCCTAAAACAATGACATCATTTGACTGTCCCAACGATCTAATCAGGCAGTCTCTTTGGAGACCTGTGTTCTGGGAGAAACTTATTGTTGAGCTGTGCTTGGAGTGGTCACATGTTAGTACCCTACTTATAAAAATAAAATGCGATGTGGAATTCACTTCCAAACAGTCCAGGGTGTGGGGAGTCGTGTGGGGGGGACATAGATGAAGCGAGATTGGCCGGGAGTTGATCATTGTTAAAGCCTGGTGGTGGGTTTGTGGTGGTTTATCACACTTTCTCTTGACTTTCGTTTAAAATGGTTTAGATTAAAAACCCTCTCTTAAAATGTGCCATTCTAGGTTAGATTCCTATGTCTGCTGATAGGCAAGGTAAGGGGACAGCCTATTAAAGTTATATTGATGCTAAAGAATGACAGAAACTTCAGGCTTTGCCTCCAAACACTTTCCTATACCCTGTTTTGAGGTGGTGCATTTGAGAGCTGAAATGAACAGCCCCTTAACGAAACTGGACACCTTCCTTCTTCTAACACCTGCTGGCCCCAGACCTTTCCAAGGCAGGCTTGTCACTGGTCATAACAATCTGTCATCTCTAAAAAGCGAGTCCTAGTGATTGCTGCCCCAACAAGTTCCCCATAATTTATTTTGAAAAGAAACAGAATCAAACTTGAAATAGGTCTTTCAAGGAACAGAGCGACGTGATGCCGGAGGACCAGCCATTCATTAGAGCCGGTGTCTGTCTGGATTCGGGTCGTGCCCCGGGGCGGCTGTCAGCGAGGGAGGGGGATTGACGTGGGATTATCTGAGCCTTTGCTGCTGCAAAGATGGATGGCTTCTAAGTGGAACCTCTTCTCCGCATGGTGACCAGGCATAATATTGAGTAAAATAATAGTCAGAAAGAACATCGCCGGGCCCCTAATGAGAAGCTGTTGACAGAAAAATTGCTCTAACATTCATCAAAAAGCCAATAAATGCCAAGCAAGGGACTGGAGCTGGAGTAGCTCATAAATTCCTTCTCCGGGGGGCCTCTGGAGGGGAGTTCGGGGACAACACACCTGCTCTTCCTTCTCCCGAATGTTGCTAAATAAATTCCCAGAGAGCCTAGAACAGGGTGGTTCGCCCTGTTAGTTTGGGGGGATGTCAACAGGAAGGCCACTCTGGCGTTTGGTCAGAGGATCCTGTTTTGGGTGCTGGGACTGTCTGGGTCTGTATCTTTCTAGTCATTTTCACATGTGCGATGTCACAATTCGTAACTTAGAGCCGAGATCTCCTCCAGCTTGGAGAGCTGGAGCGTACAGGGATGTTGCCATTTGCTCACTAATGAGTCAAAGTGGATTCTCCCTTGTGATTCCTGCAATGCTTACGGCCTATGCCGTTCGTGTAGCAAGCAGTCCTGCTCTTTAATTGCAACAAGCCTTGTGTTGCTAAATCGTGTGCACGGACGCTTCTGTGTTGTGAGGGAACGGGGTGCTTATGAGTGCTCAGGACAAACCAGCTTCTCCACTCAGTTTGGGCCCCTCCAATGGCAGACACTGAATCGAGGACTTGGAGTTGTAGTCCCAGCTGCTAGGGAGGCTGAGGCAGGAGGATCGCTTGAACACAGGAGTTTGAGGCTGCAGTGAGCTGTGACCACGCTACTGCACTCCAGCCTGGGCTACAGAGCAAGACCTCGTCTCTAGATTGCCAAGAAATAATCATCTTTAATCAAAAATGTTTAGAAAACTTAAAAATCGAATTAGTCAACTGTTTCCCCAAATACAAGAATTACATTTTGTCTGGATTCTTCACCGGAAGCTGAGCACAGTTTGGAAATGTGTCTGGAGGGGGCGATCCTCCATGGGTGGGATGTGTGTGCTACCTCCCTCCCACCTCTCCCCGGTGTTTTTATCCTCACATTCAGCCTGGAGTTCCAGATTTCACAGACGCTTGGATGGCAGGGAAACTCACGACAGAAGCACCTGGCACCCACTCCGTGGCCATCAGCGTGGGCAAACAAAGACAGAGCTAATTGATTATTTTTTCCTTAACTTACAGTGTGGTTGGGAAGAAAAAATTACCAGTCTCTATAAATATTTAATCTATTTAAATCACATAAGATTATTCCAAAGCCATAGGCATGATTTTTTCTCTTTAGAATCAAGAGTTTCAGTGTGGAGAGTGTCGTGGAGATGTGAAATGTTTCACCTCTCTTGAGCGACCAGAATTAACTGCTCCTTGGAGGATGTTTCTGAATAGGGTCAGGTCGCCACCCTCCTTTCTTGCCTCGATTGGGCGGTGGGACCCCCTGCTATGTCAGGGTGGCCACTCATCTAAGGCTCTGGGAAGGAATGTCCCTCGTTTCAGGCCTTCTGCCATGGGTGGCCCACCGTGGGGGACTCACCAGCCTCCCACTGAGTTAGCACTGAAGTTACTCTCTACCCATCCTCTCCCCATGAATTCATGGCTTTTAATATTGTCATAAATATGACAATATTAATGTGAAACCAATATTAATAAAAGCAGCCTGTCTTTGTCGTCTGTTCAGAGGCAGCGGCAGGGGCTGAGATTGGGAGGTTGGCGGTGGGCTCGCCCCAATGGGGCTCTGCTTTCTCCTGCTCAGTGTGACCAGACGGGGGGCCTCTTCTGCAGGAAGGCCGTGATCCCCTCCTGCCCGTCCCGCAGGGCCAGGTTGTCCACCATGGCCTGGGAGCTGAGGTAGTAGGCAGTCTTCAGGTCCTGGGGCAGCTGCTTGTAGAAGGTGGCCTTGCCCAGGGACACGACGGGGCGGCTCAGGGAGGCGATCTTCGCCGCGATCCTCATGGTCTCCTCCTGCAGGCGCGGCTCCGGCACCACCTTGCTGAGCAGCCCGTGCAGCAGAGCGTCCTGCGCGGAGATGGGCTCCCCGGTGAAGAGCATCTCCAAGGCCACCTGGGACGGGGGTGGGGGGGGCACAGAGGTCATTAAGGCGCTTCCCTGTGACCCGCCCTCTCCACTTCACTCTGACCGCCCTGTTTAAACTGTGAAACAAACCCCAACACTGTGTCCCTTTCCGGCTAAATTTTTAACCTTTGCACTTTTCCCTAGTTAACATACTATATGTTTTACGTGTTTATTGTGTATCTCTTTTGCTTGCATGTAAATTCCAGTGGGGCAGGATGTTTTATTTTTTTGAAGTCTTGTTCATTTCTGTACCTCCGGCACTAGAACACTGTCTTGCACACAGTAAGCAACCTACTAAATATTTATGATATGAATGAACGAGGGCAAACGGCGCAGCACAAGTGACTCTTGGTTCTTTGTTTTTTTTTTGAGACAGTCTCACTCTGTCACCCAGGCTAGAGTGTCGTGGCATCAGCCTAGCTCACCGCAACCTCAAACTCCTGGGCTCAAGTGATCCTCCTGCCTCAGCCTCCCGAGTAGCTGGGACTACAGGTATGTGCCACCATGCTCGGCTAATTTTTTCTCTCTATATATTTTTTTAGTTGATCAATTAATTTTCTTTCTATTGTTAGTAGAGATGGGGTCTCGCTCTTGCTCAGACTGGTTTCGAACTCCTGACCTTGAGCGATCCTCCCGCCTCGGCCTCCCAGAGTGCTAGGATTCAGGCGTGAGACTTGGTTCCTTTGAGGCTAAGTCAAAAAGGTGGTGCCGCTTCCACCGGGCTCCATGCTGTCGGAACTGGGGTGTTGAACCGTGTGCTCTCCAAGGCTGCGCTTCTCAAACTCTGGCCATGCAAATCGCTGCTAAGGTGTGGTCTGGGGCAGGCCTGAGACTCAGCATGTCCCCCAGGGTCCCTGGGGTCTGCGCAGCGAGGCTTTAGCCCTCTCCAGCTTGGGAATCCTGCTGTGTTCTCATGAGACTCTAAGGCAATCGGATTCTCCAGACGCACAAAGCTGCGATGGGTAAACCGGGAAGCGAGGCTTCTCCTACCTGGGAAAAGGACTGGGGTGGGACGAAGGGGCTCTGATTTGTCACGTGGGGTCTGGTGAGGCCCACTGCTCCCTGGCTGTGCCCCAGGCGGCGTGCTCACGTGGCGCAAAGAAGATGCATTAGCGCGCCAGAGGAGAGGAGCAGTTTACAAACGGGGAAAATTATTCCCGCCCGGGCCGAGCGTGGCTGCAGCGCGCACTCCACTGCTCGGTTTCTGCACCTGGGGACAGATCGCGGCCCTGGGTCTCCGGCGCCGCCGAGCAGGCAGGTCCCCGGGGCGACCAGCAGAGGGCGCCGGAGACCCACGCGTGTCGGCTCGGCTGTCGAGACGCGGGCGGCAGTTTCCGGTCCCGGCCAGTTTGCAGAAGCACCTGCCCGGGTTCCCCGTGGCTGCACGTGGGACGTGCGCGCCCGTCGCCCATGCGTGCCCCGTGTGCCCGTGCGTAGATGCGCCCCTACGCATGCGGTGAGGCACAGACGACTGGCAGGTGTTTTGGGTCGGGTTTAGATTTTTATGGATCCCAATTTTTCCTCCCCAAACAAGCCACACAGGTAAGATCTGCAAATGCAGAAACCCCGCAAAGGCCTTGAGTTCCGCAGACTTTTCCTCCTGCAAGTTTCCGCTTATCAGTAACTGAGGTTTCTGCGCATTCACGTCGACCCCAAACCACATCCCTGGTTCATGCCCCCAAGAAGCCCAGCTTTAATGAGTCCGAGGTGCAAAGCCATGTATTGACACGACCCTGAACCCCTTTCTGAAGTCTCAGGAGTGATTCAGGGGCCTTCTGGGGGTCAGAACACGAGGAGCAGAGAGCAAGATAATCCGGGACATTCTTTGTCCCATGTTCTGAGAAGGCCTAGCTCTTGCCAACACCGTCTTTGTTGGGGGGGTGTGTGTGGAGTAAAAGCTACTTTGTGTCTTATAACATCCTGCCCTTTAACCTGTGTCACTGGACTATTTTGCAATGTGGTTCTCAGGACTGGGGGACGTCCTTGGAACTTCAGGCCGGTTTTTGTCCCATTTCCCCCTCTTTCTTCTCAAAAACTAATTTAAAATTTGATAAACATGGTGTTAAGTTTCTGGGAATCAATTCTAATCAGCCTTTATTTCAAAAGTTTGTTTTGAGAAAGAATGGATTCTTCTCCTGACAGTCTGGCTGATATAAAGGTTTCAAATGCTGGAACCTTCCAGCATGTCAGGTGTTCCGGAGGACAAACAGCTCCAGGCAGGCTAACCGAACCGGTAGAGCCACCTTTCACTGTACAAAAGCCTCATGATTTGATTTGCACAGTTATAAGATAGTTTATTATGAATAAGCTCTGACGGTAGATTTGTATTATAACGTTTTCACTTAACATACTGGCACAAAGTAGGGACTTAAGAAATATTTACTGAATGAATATCTTAATTATTGATTGATTGATTGATTGATTGGGTCAGGGTTGCACTCTGTTGGCCAGGCTGGAGTGCAGTGGCACATTAATAGCTCACCGTAACCTTGAACTTGTGGGCTCGAGTCATCTTCCCGTCTCCACCCACACAAAGTGCTGGGGTTGCGTGTGTGAGACACCTCGCCCAGCCAAATATCTGTACATTTAAGGTAAATGTCTACCTTGGCAGAATCAAAACACCCCCCCAGTCTGAGACATTTCAGCAAGCTGTCACCTGTCGCTGTGCGGAGCCCACTCCAGCCAGTTTTCCTAAGCGTGGGAGCTTGCAGGTGTACCGCCCTGAACCTCCTGGTCTTTAAGAAGTCCCCTTGGGTCTCATTTCTTTTGTGCCTTGGGCATGTGAGCAACTGCCAATTTTCATAGTTGATGCTAAAACAGACAATACGTTCTAGAAAGCAATTTAGATGTCCTGCTTGGTGTGGTATATGACTCCGCTCCCCCTTTTTACAGATTTCCAACTGAGAACGAGAATGCACTTTTTCTAGAACAAGGGCACTGTTGGTTTATACTTAAGGGACGTTCTGCAAATCTTATTTTATGATGTTGTAGGAAGGAAGGAAGTTTTGTGATGAAAATGGACTTCACCGTAGTTAGCGATGACAAAACCACTTTGTCAACATGGCTCTTCCTTGGGCAGATTCAACATACCGAGCACAGGACATTCGTGTTCCTGAAACACAGCTGTGTGTAAACCCAACACACCCAGTAAATCAGCTACTTTAAGTCCTTTCTGGAACAAGACAGATGGTTGAACAGTGAGCCGGCGACGCTACTATCCCAGCCTCTCGATGCTGGCAGTATGTCAGCGCGCTATTATATCTCACGGACCATTCGGTGCAACAAAACTGATTCTCAACTGCATTTCATATAAGATTGCAAAAAGATATGTGCCTTTATGAAAACAAAACAATTTTAAAAATCTAAGTAGTTGTACCAAGGGGGCATGCAAGATGGAAATGCAGTGACTTTACAAATTAGTGTAAGAAGCTACAGAGGAAGAGGCAGGCAGGTGGCCCTGCCTTCCCTGACAGAAGGAAACATGGTGGCACATCCAACCAGACGTGCCTTGGGCGGCATGTCTTGGCGTGAACGGCATTTGAAACAAGCTAATTCTGAAAAGCTACACAAACTAGAAGACGGACTCCAGAGAAGGATCTGGGGAGGTTAAATTACCTTTCTGGGCACTGCTCTCCCCAGGGCAACCGCGGGGGTGGAACAGAAGAGCCCGATGTTCACCCCAGGAGTGGCAAAAGAGGCCTTGTCGCTGGCCACGGCAATGTCACAGCTAGCCACCAGCTGACAGCCAGCGGCTGTGGCCAAGCCATTGACCATGGCAATGATGGGGACGGGGTGGTTCTGGATCAGCATCATGACCTGGTGGGAGCAAACACACCCGTTCACTTCCATGCAGAGTGAGGCATGACGTTAGCACCCATCATTTTACATAGGAATTGACTGTTTGCAGAGCACTTTTCATATGTATTAGTTCATCAGATTCTATGAAAAAAGGCACAAAAAGCACTAACTTGTATGAAATATCTGCTCCGAACCAGACTGGTATATATTCTGTTCTTCCTGACAACCCCATGAAGGAGGAACCCTATTTTGCAAAAAAAGTCACTAAGCTCTGAGGGGGATGTCACCTGCCTGAGGCCACCTGGTGAGAAATGGGAAACTGGGGGGCGCAGAGTCTGTGGCCCCAAGACTAGCTCTGCCAGGTGGCAACACGCCCCCAACCCCACACCCTGCCTGCCTCCCCGGCAGCCCCACCGCAGAACAGTGTGGATTTTTATCTCTGGGGAACAAACAAAGCCCTTCATAAGCAGCTCAGTTCTCCCCCTGCCTGTGTGTGGCTCTTGTGTTAAAAAAGTCTGAAACTGGTATTTGGTGCTTCCTTGAAAAATGCAGGTGGAAAAGGGACTTGAAGGTGATTTCCTTAGTAATCCTCAAATTAGCACCAAGAATACTCTCTTCATTCTATTAAAATGGGGGTGGGAGGGCAGGCCCTGATGTCATCAAAATAAACAAAATTCCTAAAACAGAGCCACTGGCACAGAGAAGTGGGACCCCCAGTCCCTCGCCACAAATCCACAGAACTTTAACTTA
The DNA here is from genome assembly GCA_008086735.1 of Cheirogaleus medius. Classification (NCBI taxonomy): domain Eukaryota; kingdom Metazoa; phylum Chordata; class Mammalia; order Primates; family Cheirogaleidae; genus Cheirogaleus; species Cheirogaleus medius. Next base: position 6,595,105 of record VBSM01003148.1, on the reverse strand, counting down.
GGTTTGTGGCTTATTTCTTCATGATGCGCTAAACAGATTGTGTTGCCATGGTAACTTCAATTTCTAAATTGGTGCTCTTTGAACCTTTGCAGGGAGGGAGCGAGGGAGGGAGGATAGGAACTAAATCTGGGTTTCTTTCCCCAAGGCAGCAATTCAAAGAAAAATGACCTTCCTTGATTTGAAGGTTTTTGTCTAAAAGACGTATCTTTTATATTCGTAAGCATTTAATATTTGTTAGCTTTATTCTAAAATAACCAGTTCTATATTGAAGGCTGTGGTGTCTTATTCTAGAGTGGTGGTTTTTGACTTTTTGCAGGGAGGGGCCACCTTTTGAGCATCTGATAAATGCTAATGACCCTCTCCCCTGTACACACCTGTGCACAAAACTGTGCGTGGATTTAGGGGGTTCGTGCTTCCTAAGGTGAGGTTGGGGATAGGTTGGTGATAGAGCTCGTTCCCAGTGAAATGGAATAACAAGGGGAGGGACTCGCCAGAATTTCTAGTCTTGCTACAAAGAAAGATTTTTAGTTCTGAGTTGTCCATCCCTCAGTGACTTAGGAAAAGCCAACTGATTGGATTTGAGTTGAACAGTCTCCGTGTCCTGTCTGCCATCTCTGGGCAGCTCGGATTTCACAAAACCCAGTAGAAAAATACTTAGGTGATGCAGTGTATATTTGACAACATTAAAAATGCTTACACCTTTGATCTAGGAATTCTTCTAAGAAATAATCTGAGATAGGTAAAAAGTTCTATGGTCAAAGATGCTCACCAAATGATTGTTTTGTAACAGTAAAAAACTATAAATCATGTAAATATATAAAAATAAGTAAATGGCCATGTAAACTAAACTATATCCACTGAAGAGCATGCTGTATTCTCATTAAAATGAAATTTTCCAAAGGAAATACCAGCATGACAGTCTGGAGCTTGCTTCCTAACCCTGTATGAGTCAGTCCTTCAGTTTCCACATCTGTAAAATGGGTATAATAATAGTACCAACCTTACAGAATATGACAATGATGCACATTAATGTGCCTAAAGTACTTAAAATGTCATCTGGCATATAATAAGCATTCAATGCTATAATCATACAATTAAACACTATAATCACGCCTATATATGACTATTCAGACAAATAAGTACACAGGAAAAAATGATTTAAAAGAAATATATGGGCTCACGGCCAGGCGTGGTGGCTCACGCCTGTAATCCTAGCACTCTGGGAGGCTGAGGTGGGCAGATCGTTTGAGCTCAGGAGTTCCAGACCAACCTGAGCAAGAGCAAGACCCTGTTTCTACTAAAAAAAAGAAATTAGCTGGACAACTAAAATATATATATGTATATGTATATGTATATGTATATAATTAGCCGGGCATGGTGGTGCGTGCCTGTAGTCCCAACTACTTGGGAAGCTGAGGCAGAAGGATCGCTTGAGCTCAGGAGTTTGAGGTTGCTGTGAGCTAGGCTGACGCCACGGCACTCTAGCCCTGGCAAAAGAGCGAGACTCTGTCTCAAAAGAAGAAGAAATATATGGGCTCAGATCTAGGCTTCCTAGAAAAAAAAGAAATATAATAAAACATAGTTCTCTCTAGGTGATATGATTATGCTATGGCATCAGTAATTTATTTCTTTTTTTCTAGATTTTCAAAAATCTTTTACAATAAGTACTTATTACTTTTATAATTGAATAAGTATTTTAAATAAAGTTAGCGGTTCAGAAAAGACAAAGTATAATATAATAAACATTTATAATAAATATAATAAGCTAGGATAGTCAAACCCTAGATAGTCAAGAATTAGTTATATTTCCTATTTGCCCTTTCTGAATTAAGTGACATTTTTGGTCCTGCCTACTCTAAAACATGACATAAATTGAACTCTGCCCTGGCCGTCTTTAACAGTGTCACTGAGGATTCCAAGTCACTTCCAAACGCGAGAGACCTTGTCCGACTGTCATTTTGTTTGTGGGGTGTAAGAAGTAAGGAAAGGATCCTTCCTCCTGGACTTGAGTTTCCATCTCCAAACTTCAACAGGATATTAGGACAGAGACAAGGGACAAGTCTCTAGCAGAAGCCACCAAATCAGCCCCCCCAGAAGGACATATTCACTCTTCCACAACCAAGTTCTTCTCATTCTCGTTCTTCTCGTTCTTAATCTGCCCTGCTCATGCTTTGTAAATGATTAACTATCATGTAGCCCTCGTGGTCTGTACCAAATTTGCTGTCGTTTTTAGATGCTGAGCTAATTCAGATACCTCTATCTGCCTTCCTAAAAATCAAATTTTCTCATGCATGAACGGAGCGATGAAATATCTAGCTCGTTCTGTTCCAATCTGCCTGTTGATTGCGCTTGGAAATTGAAATCTTGCACAAGTTCATGTTGCTCGTATTTATCCGACACAATTTGATTTTCTTAGAAACGGTATTAAAGAAATCAATACACTTTCACTCCTATCTTACCACTTTAGGGCCAGGGCCTGTTTATGCACTGAGTCTTTTTCTGGGAGCTTCCAAGGAATCTGGCCTTTATCCTCTGAAGCAGCCCTGGTTCCCCCGTGGCCCTCACTAACCCGTTTCGATCTCAGGTCATGACGTTACCACGGCAGAGTGATAAAAGCAGACCCTTGAGGGAGGATAGAAGAGCTCTACTGGCTTTCTTTGATGCTTTGCTTTAGCCAAACATACTGCATATTAGGAAAAAAAAACCCAAAGTTTTAAAGCACCAAGCCTTGGCAAACCCAAGAGCAGAATGTCACATAAACATCATTAGCGTAGGAAACAGGACCTAAGTCTTAGTTCTAGCTTGCTTCTACCTCCACTTGGAGCTTCAAGTAAATCACTTTCCTGTTTGTCGTTCTATGAAATGAGAAAAATATAACCCGATCTCTTTGTGGGTTTCTGGAAGGGCAAGAGTGTATCTCAATCACTTTTCCTTTCACCTGCCTCTTGTTCTCTGTGTTGTCGGCATAGCAGAGATTATTATACTTTGCTGGATCATTAATGACCAAATGAATAAGTCAATGAATGAATGAATGAAAAATTAAGTTAGTTTAGGGTCAGGTTACAAAACTGCTTTGTATGTTTCGTTTCCCTGCTAGATTTCCAGTTTCAGTTTGGCAGCAAACTTTTCTTTTTTCTCTTGTATTTTCCTCAATACCTTGCAAGTACCTGCATCATGCATCTCGTAGGTGCTCAATGCTCACTAAGTGAACAGTGTGTTACTATTAGGCAGGGTTGATCTGATGCATTTATAAACCGACCAAAACTTTTTGTACCTCTTTTTCTTCTGTGGCTGTTGTCAATTTTCCTCCTTAATATGGCGAAAGAGGCAGAAAAGAAGCGAAAACGAAGAGGTTAATTTTCCTACTTGGACGTGGTGATTATAAAGGTTGCTTGAAAGAAAACAATTTGAAAACAATTTTGAAAACAATTTTCAAAACCACTGTTGTTTTTCCACGTGTGAATGCTTTCTTTTTAACAGAGGTGTTGTAGTTTAACAATTTTTAAAATGATCATGATCGTAGGTTCTTCCTCTCTAAAGATATGCATTTGCACCTTTTACCTCTTACTTAAAACTTGCATACCAAGACACACCCCCGGAGTGCTGCAGACAGCAACTATGAGTGCAATGTAATTCTACTTTCTTTAGTGCAAAACAAAATCAATGGCAAATTACGGTTACTTCTTAAAAGCCTCAACCAAATAATTGCTTGGATGAAGTATTCGAGGACCACAGTGTTTTCAGCTCTCTTCGGTGTTAGGGCTCACAGATAAAATCTTACCCGTAAACCAGGCGGCTAACTCGACATTAATACAATGATCACTTTCAAGTTTGCAACATGGGCCGACATCCGGCTTACCTTGGAACAGGTCTGAAACACTTCAGCATGGTAATCTCGGCCTTGCTCATTGGTCAGTTCCTTCAAATCATGCCCAGAAGAAAAAACAGGCCCTTCGGCTGTGAATGTTTCCAATCGAGAAAAGAAAAGGAAAAGATGTCAACGGCCAGACGTGGGAAGTTCACGCACGTGTCTGCCAATAACTGCAGCAGACTTTCATGCAGAGAAAGTCAATGGCTCCATTCTGATAAGACTAATTCCAGCGCATTTGAAATGTTACAGCCAGAATTTTGTGATGAAAAATGCAAGGTGAGGCATCTGTATCCCAAAAGTCCAGGATGGAAACCAAACTATGCAATTGCAAAAGGAGAGAAGGCTCAGGAACCAGGTGAAGGTGAAGGTGTTTTTAAAGGAGCTTTTGTGACTTGGTCTGGCCTGAGTGTATCAGCTCATGTGAGCCCATCAAAACCCCCCTTGCCGCAGGCAGTACTCCTGTCATTTATCCCTGTGGTCTCCAAACCCTGGGCCGTGGACCAGTACTGGTCCGAGGCCTGTTAGGAACGGGGCCACACAGCAAGAGGTGAGTGGGGGGTGAGCAAGCGAAGCTTCATCTGTATTTACAGCCGCTCCCCATTGCTCACATCACCGCCTGAGCTCCACCTCCTGTCAGCATTAGATTCTCATGGGAGCTCAAACCCTACTGTAAATTGAACATGCGAGGGATCTAGGTTGCACGCTCCTTATGAGAAAATCTAATGCCTGATGATCCGAGGTGGAGTGAGGACTGGGGAGTGGCTACAAACACAGATTGTCATCGGCAGAGAGGTTTGACTGCGCAGAGACCATAATAAATCAATTGCTTACAGATTCATATCAAACATAATGCACTCGAATCATCCAGAAACCATACCCACCCTACCCCTGGTCTGTGGAAAAATTGTCTTCCATGAACCCGGTCCCTGGTGCCAAAAAGGTTGGGGACCACTGATTTAGCCTATGGGCAGGGGCCTGCCATAGGGGCCGAACTGGGAAGGTCAGAGTGGGAAGAGGCCTCCGGAGTCATCCGGCTCCAGCTCTTGATTTTACAGATGAGGGATCCATGGATGTGGCAGCTGTCATTGTCAACAACAATGACAACACAATGTCATCCCACTCATGAGCTGGTAACACTTTCTCATATTTCCCTTTCGTTGTGGGTATTTTGACAGGCAGTACTATTCTCTTTTTACAAGCGAGGAAATTGTCTAGTTAAGAAGCCAGTTGACTTTGCTGCGTCCACGTAACATCCCATGTGGCAGCTGAACTCTACTAGCTCTGATTTCTTTTTCCACCGCCACGTAACACAATCGCGAATTTTAGTTTAGTAAACCATTGATGATATTCTGAGTACTGGGCGCCAGAAGCACCGGTCCTTATTTGCAAAATAAAGCATCACAGAGCATCATCCATTATATTTTTCTGGTAAGAACAGAAATGACAAACAAATCAAACACCCGAACGGTCAGGCCCTAGCTGACTTATCTAATCTATCAAAAGGACTAGTGATTAAACCCATTTTATAAGGTCCATGAAGAAATCAATTTTCTGATTTTGATGGGAAGACCAGCTTAGCCAAGTGCAAAAACGTTCAGTCTCTGACATTATTTTCACTGAACAGGAGTCTTTAATAATTTCTGCAGTTAGTAATGTTAGGACCAAGTCTCTAACTACACAAGAGTTTTCCATAATTAATGTTCTTGTAAAGGAGCAACAATTCTCTAGTTAAGGGAAGGCCCCAGTCAACCAAAGAATTTCGAGAAACCTCTTCTGGCCACTGCAGAACACGAAGGACAGATATCACTCTGTACCTGAAATGACAATGACTTTCAGATCATTGCTTTCGGCTTCATGAAGAATGTCATTTTGCAGAGACTTCAGCATGGCAAGTGACAAGGCATTCCTCGTCTTCGGATTGCTCAAGACGATGTTCCTGTGAAGAACATTTTACAGTCACCAGGTCGTGCACTAGTCAAAACAAGTGGGGACCCATGCAATTCCTCTCTAATTTGGGAGCTATTTTTAAAAACCCCAGGAAAGCGAACGGCGGGCGCTTAGTGCCAATGTGGAGGGTCTGTGGCTCTCTGGAGTTACGGCTAAGTCAAAACAAGAAAAAGACACCCTGAAATGCATGCAGGCTGGTTTTCATCCCTCCTCCCTTGATTTGTTTCTCTTTGTCTCCACACTTGCCGTCAGAAACATGACTGCCACCTCCACAGAGAGGGCAAGTCACAGCAGTCCCGAAATCGTCGCCGCCTGTACCGAGAGGATGCAAGTTTTGTGTGACAGTGTGGCAGGAGTCAGGAAAATTGGACAAACGGTGGCTGCCGTCAACTCACTTCTTTCCATTGTTCTTCAGAATAAGGTTAGGGACAAAGCCAGGAATGAAAATAGCCCCCACATCTCCCCTGACCCGCCCCAAAGAAAAGCCAGCTGAGGTATAGCTGCCGATATGCATATACAACATCATTTTTTCAGCTTTTTTTTTTTTTTTAACAGTGGTGCCCTGTAATTCTGCAGAATAATTCATGCTGAGGATGGGATGATACATGAAGAATAAAAAGACAAAGCCATAGAGCTCACGACAAGCTGGTATTCAAAGGGCCTGCTTGCTATTCTGGGGTATCCCATATGCCGAATAAAATAACCTGTATTGTCATCTGCCGCCTGTATACACAAATGTCTTATTTTCACTGTTAGAAGAAATGGGCAATGAGTCACACACCAGATTATTGTTCTGCATGTTACATGTTTCCTATCGTCTCCACTGCTGCTTTTCTGCCTTTTTTCATTCTTTTTTTGAGTCTGATACTCCTACTGCTACGTCGTCAACTCGGACCCTCCATAAATAACATTCTGTATCATATATTTTTCGGGAAAACACCTTTGATGACTGAATTCATTTCAATGCCACGAGAGTAGCCACTTTCTTTGGAATACCATTTCAATTTTGCGGCCGTCTTCAGGTTCATCCCGTTGTTTCTCATTGACATGTTCTCCCTTACGTACAAAAATTGCTTGCAGCTGATACGCTGATAGACTTCAAAACCTACCTTTAGTTGGGGGGGGCGGGTGAGAAACTGCTTATAGACCTTTCCATAAAATAACGAGTATGCTTGTTGCAGCAAATACAAAAAGCTTCCATCTTGTCGGTGACATATGCTTAAATTAAATTCTAAGGCCTCAGGCGAAATTGTGTAAAGAGATTCCAGCCCCTGAACACCCCAGCAGCATGGCAGTGTCTGTTCATGTGTGTCCCATTAGTCCTCTGGCTCGCACATCACACGCACTGTTCCTACCACGCCACCCAGACTGTTCTCACCAGTACTCTGCTAATTGGCAGATCCAAATCCACCTGCCATCTTTTTCTTTTCTTTTCTTTTTTTTTTTTTGAGACAAGAGTGCCATGGGGTCAGCCTAGCTTACAGCAACCTCAGACTCCTGGGCTCAAGCAATCCCCCTTCCTCAGCCTCCAGAGTAGCTGGGACTACAGGCATGTGCCACCATGCCCGGCTAATTTTTTCTATATATTTTTAGTTGGCCAATTAATTTCTTTCTATTTTTAGTAGAGGCGGGGTCTGGCTCTTGCTCAGGCTGGTTTCAAACTCCTGACCTTGAGCGATCCTCCCGCCTCGGCCTCCCAGAGTGCTAGGATTACAGGTGTGAGCCACCGCACCCAGCCTTCCAACTGCCATCTTGACCACGCTCTCCTTCTGGAAGCAGGTTTCTTCTGTCCTGGTTGTTTTGTTACTCCCCTGGCCAGTCCTTCTTGACTTCTTTCGTGGGCTCCCAGCTCTCTGCTAACCCCCTAAATGCCAACAATCCCCAGAGTTTCATCCTTTGCCTTCTTCTCACTCCATACGCTCTTCACCCATGGCCTTGATGTCAGCTGCCACCTCCATGCTGAGCCCCGGGCTACACGTCCCTTCCAGTGTCTGCTGGACTTCTCCACCTACCTGTTCCCTGGGCATCTCCCCCGGCTCCCACACTCGCCCCTGTCCTCTTTCCCTTATCTCAATGCTACCACTCAGTTGCCCAAGCCAGAAACCGAGTCATTCTAGGTTTCCATCCCTTCCTTATCCAACTGCTCATCGATCCTGTTAATTCCTCCTAAAAATCTCCCCAGTCTGAACTCCCCCAGTGGCTATCTTGGTTCAAACACACAGTGCCCTGCGTGGTGAGCTCCACCCACACTACCTGCCGGAAGGGGAAACCTCTTTAGGAATGAAGTCACTGTGAGCGTCGGTGGGAAAGAAAGACAGGAGCAGAGGAAGGACAGAACGGGTAGTGTGAACAAAGGGGACACTGAGTAAGAGAACTTACTGTCACAACAAGATAAGGGTAACCACAAGTGTCATCAGAAACGTAACAGAAATGACAGAGGGCATGTTGCATGACATTACAGTTTGCTCGCCCACCCACAGTGCCATGACTCATCTGGGGCTAACCATGTAAGATGAAAAAAACCCCTGCCAGACAGCAGGAAGGTGACAACATCCCCACTGATCAAAAACAAAAAGATTGGGGGGAGGAGGGGAGAAAGAGACAATGTCACGAAGGAGAAGAGGCCAGAGGAAAGAAAAGAAGAAACCCAAAGAGACCCAAGTGCCACTGTCTGCTGGGACATGTGCCCACTCCCACCCCTTTTGGAGTGGGCTGTCGCCTGCTGATTAAATTGCCACGTCCCTTTCATTCTTCAATGATGCGGAGACAAGAACATCAACAGCCGGTAACAGTCACCACCAGGGCAGGTGATAAAAAGTGGCAAGAGCTGGTCCCTATACATGCCTCAGGAGCTGTCTGAAGATCGTTGTAAACCATGAGAAGGTCCCTGAAGTGAGGGACTGTCAGGTTCACACACAGAGAAGACACTCAATAAATATCTGCTGAGTGAATGACAAAAACCAGCATTTCTATTTTTCACAGCCAATTCTGTCTGCAGCGGATTGACACCACATCCGAGTTTTTGCCATCTCTTCTACATCCAAGTGGAAAGTACTGAGATGGCAGCGCAGGAATAACTTTGGGGGCAGAGGGACCTCTCTCTGACTCCTGGGATCCTACCTTCTGGCTGAGTGGCCTTGAACAGGCTGTCACCTCTCTGAACTTGTGTCCTCACTGTAAAGTGGGCATAATATTAATATCTTCCAGGCCCTTGTTAGAATCAGGGGTAATGCACACAGAGTGCCTAACATGGTACCCAGCTCAGAGCTGGCCCTGCCTACAAGACAGCATTATTCTTGGGAGGAACAGCTTTGAAAGGGGACACTTGAAGAGCCACCGAATTGCTCAAGCTCTCCTGCTTAGCGCCTGACACAGTACTGCTTAAATGCTTGAGTCAGGGGTTTCCTTCTAACGATTCCTAACATTTATGATAGATTGTTCCAATTCCCTCCCTTTCTGATTCATGTTTAACTCTGAGGAACTCTACTCGTGGCCTTTTGTCATCTGGCTGCTATGCCCAGAAGGCAGGCTTCTGACCAGATGTAACTAGATTTACAGGGCAAGAGCTACCTTTAAAAATGGGCAAGAAGGACCCTGTTTGGGCCTTGCTCTATCTATCTATCTAATCTATCTATCTAGAGACAGAGTCTCACTCTGTTGCCCAGGCTAGAGTGCCGTGGTTGCGTCAGCCTAGCTCACAGCAACCTCAAACTCCTGGGCTCAAGCAATCCTCCTGTCTCAGCCTCCCGAGTAGCTGGGACTACAGGCATGCACCACCATGCCCGGCTAATCTTTTCTATATATTTTTAGTTGTCCAGCTAATTTCTTTCTGTTTTTTAGTAGAGACGGGGTCTCGCTCTTGCTCAGACTGGTTTCGAACTCCTGACCTCGAGCAATCCACCCGCCTTGGCCTCCCAGAATGCTAGGATTACAGGTGTGAGCCATCACGCCCGGCAGGCCTTGCAGTTTAGAGCCCAGCTCTGGTCTTCTTCCCGCTGTGCCTGCCCCTATAGATGAGCAAAGCGTCCACAGGGAATGGAATCATCCCCCTTCCAAACCCTGCTGCAGTTACCATGACCCTGGAATTCCCTGCCCCTGCAGTGGGCACCCCTAGGCCCGAGGGTGGCCAAGAGCAGTGGTCTATAGGGGTGAGGAGACAGAATTTGGACATGCTGGATGGGGTGTCTGCAGCCCTGTGTGCCAAGCCCCTTGCAAAGCAGCAGGGAAGAGGGGTGGAGAGGGGGGAGGGGACGAGAGGAGAGGGGGGGAGGGGAAAGCTGTGGCCACCGCCTGAGTCTCCGCCCCTTCTGAGGAACACGTAGGATTATGAATTCTGAATTCAAACATGGCCTTCCAGGTCAGGACCGTATACTTGTCAGGATAGGAGAATAAGACTTCTTGTTTAACAGCTTGATTTGTAATTCTGAAACACTGGAACGTGCTATGGAAGCCTCCTTTTGCACCCCTGTCCTGGGCAGGCAAATGTTAGGGTCAGGCCTGGATGGTGCCAGAGGCTCTCCAACCTTTATTACTCCATCGTCCAGTTGGTGCACTGGTGTGTTTTTAAGGGTTTTAGGCTTGTTGCCCAAAGGGCAGAGCTCAGGACGCTGTGTCCTTCGTCCTATTTACCGACCCGCCCCATCCCTGCACTCCTGGGTGAGCGCCAAGGAGCAGCCCGGCCAAGCCTACACTGGCCTGGAGCCGGGCCGGCTCTGGGGGACACAGAGCCGTCTTCCGAAGGGCCCACACCCAGCCCCACGTCGGGCAGCGACTCGGCTCCCTGAGGGTTTGGGGGTGCGGGGGCGTCCAAGGAGGCCGCACTCCCAGGGCCCCCGTGTGCGTCCCGCCGCCGTGCCAGGCACCCGGCCTCCGCGCCGGTCCGCGGGGACTCCTCCCCGAGGGGCCTGAGCTCTGGGTACCCGCGGGTTGGTGCGGCGACAGGGACCCGACCACCAGCCCGGCCCCTGCCGCCCCTCCCGGCCCGCGGGCTGACCTGATGCCGTCCCGCTGCCGCGCGCGGGTGAGCCGCGCCTCGGACTCCGGCCGCCCCGCCCCGGCCGGGCCCCGGCTGCAGAAGCGCGCGGGGAGCGGGGCGTCCGGGCCGCGCCGGAGCCAGCAGGGCCCCTTCGCCACCAGGGCCCGCGCGAACGCCATGGCAGCGGACACGAGCCACCCGACTGGGACGGCCGCAGGCGCTGGGCGCTACGAGGGCGCCGCAGTGGGCCGGCCCGGGAGGGAGGGCCGGACCCGGGCCCAGGCCCTGCAGGACGCTCCTCCCAGGCCGGACGACGCCCCGCCCCCTGGACGCCCCGCCCACCAGACAACCCGCCCCAGATGCCACGCCCCCAGATGCCGCCCGGCCTCCAGGACGCCCCGACCCCAGATGCCACGCCCGCAGGATACCCCACCCACCCGGCGCCCCCGCCCGCAGGACGCCCCGCTCCACCAAGCGCCCCGCCCCCAGACGCCCCGCCCCACCAAGCGCCCCGCCCACCAGACGCCCCACCACGCCCCCGTGCGCCCCCGCTCCACCAAGCGCCCCGCCCCCAGACGCCCCGCCCCACCAAGCGCCCCGCCCACCAGACGCCCCACCACGCCCCCGTGCGCCCCCGCCCCACCAAGCGCCCCGCCCCACAAGACGCCCCGCCCACCACGCCCCCGGGTCGCCCCGGCTGAGGTGAACGGTCCAGACTCCAAACCCGCCGAGCGGACCGCGGTGGGCCTGGCTTAGCGAGGCCGGTGGAGCGGTGTAAGGGAGGCAGGAGCGGGGCGGCTGTTCTTTCTTGCATCGGCACCGGAACGTGGTGGTTCAGTCGTCAGGCGGGTTGTGGCCGCGCTGTGGCGCTGCGACTCCTCAGGATCCGCCGCGCCGCCGGCCGGGCGACCGCGGGTCACGGGGCACGCCGACCTCGGCATGCTCGGGTCCTCTCGCCGAGGCCCGTGGGATCCCCTTTTAGATTAGATTTCTGCCACCAGGCAGCATGGGGGTTTGAAATGGAAAGTAAGTTCATAAATAAAATAAAGCTAAATTTCCAGAACATTCGAGACTGTGCACTGGGATGTGCATCTGCCCTCCTGGTCACGCCAGGTGCCGCAGATGGCGCAGAGCGCGCGGGATCAAAAGCCCGATCTAAATGACCGCCTTCACGGGCCTGCGTCCACCTGGCCAGCACATCTGCCACCTTACACCTGTCAGCTTCGCTGGGGGCGGGGGTTCGGCTGGGAGGAGGCGAAGCGACTGCCCCACCCGACACAGGAGCCCGAGTGTGAGAGAACAGGTGTGTGGGGGTTTGAGAAAAGGAAGGACCTCGGGGGACACCCAGAACCTGAAAGTCACCGATGAAAATGGACAGTTTCGGAGACAACTTCCACCTGCTTCTCAGTTTTATTGAATAATAATAACAACAGTGGCTCTTTGTGGAGCCCCCGACTCTGTGCTTGAACTTATGTCATCTCTTTTAACTTCAGGATAACCTGTAGGCCGGTGTCAGCATCCCTGTCCACCTGTTCATACCAGGCGCAGTGGCAGCAAGAGCCAGGCCGGGCTGCAGGCCAGATGTTGGATCATCATGTCACAATGTATATCACAGGTATACCACTGTGGGGGGAGGGTCTGGTCCTCCTCTGAATTCCGAGGCCTGCTCTCCCGTTCCTGTCGTGTCCTGTTCCTCCCCTAATGTCTTTCAGAGCTTGTGGCCTGGTTTGAGAGCGACTGACACGCAGAGGGAGGTGGAGATAGATGTCATCCCATGACCCAGGCAGGAGTCGACAGGACTTGCTGCACCCCTAGCCCTTCCCCAAGCAGTGCAAACCCTTTTCAAAGGCAGCCTACTTCTCCTGGCCTCCTCTGCCTCTCATTAATTTTTGCAGGGCTGCTTGCCTTTCTTCTCTCTTGTTCGGTGCCCTTCTCATCTATTTTCCGCGCGGGCCTTCTCCCTGACACAATTTGATTTCTGGCTTGCTAGCAGGCTTCTCCCTGGCTTTGATGTATGTGCTCCCGTCCTGTGCCGCATGTTTCTGCCGCACAGATGTGTCTCTGCTACCCTTTCACACATTTCCTTTAGAGACCCGCAGATGCTTGGCAGAACGTTGCCGAAATCATGCAGAATAAAAAAGACAGTTCCAGGGAGGCTGGGGTCTCAGGCTTGATGTAGGAGTGCAGGGAGATTTAGACCTCCTTGGGGTGCAGAGAAGGCAAAGTGAAGTACAGGTTTTCAGCTTCTTAAGGCTTTTGAACTTTCATTTATATATATTGATTTCAGGCCCTTCTAAGACAGGCATGTAATGACACGGTGCAGAGGTGCAGTGGGCTAGACAGAGGGGCTTACGTTCAGTGCAGATGCATGTAACTGACTCACAATCCAGCTTCCCGCCTTCATCTTCCTCCCCACATCACCCCCCACCCACCCCTTAAAGCCGTAGCAGAGCTAAGCACCCATAAACCAGAAAGCTTTCAGACTTACATCGTTTCGGACAACTACAGATGCTTGTCAGTGTCCCGCTTTTATTATTTTATATTTTATTTATGCTCCATCAACCGTTACCCACATGCCTTTTGCAAACTTCAATTTCTTCCCAAGGACCCAGGCCTCAAGTTGGGTGAAATTAACATAGAAACCAAGTGAGGGTTGGGGTGAAATTAACTTTCACTTATCCCCGCTTAGCATAGATTCTTGAGTTTGCTCATGTGATTTAAAAAAAACAAACTCAGTAACTTCAGGTCAGGGATGGGTGGAAGTGTAATATAAACTGGTAAGTGAAACAGGTGTTTTATGGCATCATAGTTACAGAGATAACATTGTGGATGAGCTTGAAAAGTTGAAGGATCTTAAAAGTGGCAGTGACAGAGACCTTCTGGAGGGCAAGACATCATTTGGCAGAGGAACGTTTAACGCTGGCTTCATTAACTGATGTTACAGAAGGACAGCTGTGCGGAGACCAGAGCCATGTCACCAGTTGCCATTCACGGACCCTGGATGAGAAAGGGGCAAGAGACAAATGATCAAGCCAAGTCCCAAAGCCACCGCAGGGGCCAGTACCCGCCTGTTCCTATCCTCCACACCTGCATCTGCATCTTAGTGACAGGTACCACGTCTCACCATAATTATAATCCTGTGACACAAAGGGAAGGTTCAATTATGTTTTAATAATTCAAGACGAGAGGGAAAGCAGTTGGCATTCTGGCATTGATCAGATTAACCTTGCAGCTAAATGGAATATTCCACTGTGCAGAGTGATATTTGCCGGAATATTCCTGGCAGCCTCAGCAGGAGGGGAGGGTGACTTACTACTTGGTCAGTGGGAGGAAGGCATGGAGCAGGCTCAGCTCTTGGTAGTTTCTAGATGACTGGCTTGATGACCTTAGCACGTTCCCTCTGAGCCTGTCTCCTCATCCCCTCGATGCCAACGTAGGTCAAGTTATTTTAGGGACTCCTTTGCATTCTTGTGTTTCCCTCTTAGTAGGAGCTGCCTCGGGCTCTGGGTGTCTTGCCTGCCTTTCCTCTCCTCGGTCCCCACCCCCAGGTTACCCGCAATCCTTCCACGAACCCCAACTCCTAGGGCATCTTCTTTTCCATCCCCCCCTAAACTCAGCTTAGTTAGAAGTTGGAGAATTGCGGTGTCATGAAACGCCCGCTTCTGCCTCTCCCATCTGGGTCTCATTCCGGCTCCCCAGAGTTGACAGTGCCCCATCCAAGCCCATCCTCTGCCCTCTTTCTGCCACCCTTCTTCCTTTGATTCAGCCAGTGGCCCTTCTTTCTCGAAAGCCATGCAGGCTCAAAGCTTTCCTGTCCCCTGGAGTGGCCCTCTGACCCGTGCTTTCTCCCTCGAGGGGCCCCTCCGCCCCGGGAGTTGGGTGAAATCCTTTCCACACTTCATCCCGGCCCTCCTTCCCTCTCAAGCCTGGGTCCCATTCCTAGATTCCACTGGGACCATCACAATCGCCTCCTGATTTGGCCTCCCTGTCCCCAGCCTTTCCCTGGATGAACCTTCCAGGAGCAATTCTCTCCACCCCATTGACACCTGCCTGGCTGCAGTCCCCACGGTCTCACCTGGCAGCTACAAGAGGCTCCTACCTGGTGTCCCAGAGCTGCCCATGTCTCCTTCCAGCGCATTCTCCACTCGGTGCCCAGCGATGTTTCTGAATTGTAGACAGGATCAAGTTGCCCCTCACAGTGCTTAAAACCCAGGCTCATTGCGGTGCTCGTGAGGCCGGCGTGGGCTGGTGTCCCTTTCTCTCTGGGCTCCCCTGCCACCTCCAGCTTTGCCCCTACCCTCTTCTCACGCCAGGTTTCTGCCTGTCCCCTTAACCTCTCTGTGTCCCTCCTTTTCAGCTGTATTGGCATATAATTGACAAATAACAACTGCATATAATCAAAGTGCACAATGTGATATTTTGATATATGTGTGATATACATTGTGACACGATGACCCCAATCAGGCTGAGTAAGACATCCACCGCCTCACAGAGTTGCCATTTTTTTGTGTGCTATGAGAACACTTAAGATCTAGTCTCTTAGCAGACTTCAAGTATGGAATGTACTATTATTAACTAGAGTTACTAGGCTGCACTATAATTCTCCAGAACTTATTCGTCCTGCGTTACTGAAATTCTGAGCCCTTTGACCAACATCTCCCCAGTCCTTCCCCCAGCCCTGTGCCCTGGCAGCCACCACTTGAATCCTTTGACATCCGCAAACTCCTTCCTTCTTCGGGAACCTTGAGGGAGCGTGGAAGTTTCACCTCCCAAATCTTCACGTTGGCGTCACCCATGTATCCTTCAGGCCTCAGGTCTGATGTCATTGTCTTAGGACTTCCCTGATCCCCGACCTCAACTAAGTCCCAGCCCCTCATTATTCTCAAATAGGATCCTGTTTTTTCTTCATCTGCCTAATCATCATTTTAACCATGCATTTATTTGTATGTGTAATACGCATATTTCTTTTTTTTTTTTTTGAGACAGAATCTCACTCTTGCTGCCCGGGCTAGAGTGCCATAGCATCAGCCTAGCTCACAGCAACCTTAAACTCCTGGGCTCAAGCGATCCTTTTGCCTCAGCCTCCCGAGTAGCTGGGACTACAGGCATGTGCCACCATGCCTGGCTAATTTTTTTTTCTATATATATTTTTAGTTGGCCAATTAATTTCTTTCTATTTTTAGTAGAGATGGGGTCTCGCTCTTGCTCAGGCTGGTTTTGAACTCCTGACCTTGAGCAATCCGCCCACCTCGGCCTCCCAGAGTGCTAGGATTACAGGCGTGAGCCACTGTGCCCGGCCAATATGCATATTTCTTTCTCGTCTCTCTCCTGACTCTGCTGTGAGTTTCGAGAGCAGAGCAGGTGCGTGTTTTTCTCACTACTGTATACCCAACGCCTCGCACCTGGCACAGATGGACACGCCGATATTTGTTGAACGAGACTGCTGGATGCATCAGAAATGTAAATGAGCATCACTTCTCTGTTTAAATACCTTCACTGGCTCCCACTGTATCACCCAGAGAAGTACAAGTTTACAGTTTCACACACAGGGCCCCGTTCAGATCCTAATTCATGTTGTTCTCCTTGACAAATCCATGCGTTGGAAATACTAACCCCACTCGCTCGTGCTTCCATAGGTCCTGCACGTTTTTGTCTTGCTAATTTGATCTTGCTGATGCTTAAAGTATTTCGTGAGTGAATGAATGCACGGATGGCCCTAAATTATGCCCAGTTTTCAAGGGTCGTATCAAACGCCACCTTCACGAAGCCGGTTCAGAGACACCCCCCCCCCACCAGCTGGAATTAATTTTGCCTCCTTCCTGCCTTCATAGTTTGCTGTCAGCAGTGAAAGGCCTTTGTTGCTTTCTACCTCTTTCGAGTTTCTTGCTGCATGTGTGCCCTTCCCTATTAAGCGAAAGTTTCTTGAAGAGAAGATCCATGTCCCAATCGCTTTCGTATCTGCCACCATGACGCGTCAGACGGAGCAGGCACTCAAGGTAAGTGGATAAAAAAGATGACGCGTTGTTGATGCAAAGCAACGGTGACGTTTCCGAGAACTTAGGTGGTAGTTCCCGCCAGAGGCACACGGGGGCGTCCTAACCAAGCAAAGCTGCGTGGACGCTACCGATGGATTCCTTTCTAGGGTGTTTTAAAGATGAAGGGGCCCCTTGTCAATTGCCTCTCTGGTCGTTCTGACCAGCTTTGGGTGACACGGGAAAGAAATGTCAAGGTTGATTTAATGGGCCAAATACGAGAGTTGGTAAATCAAACCCTAAGACTGTACCTGTTCAGCAAGATGCGCACCTGTTCAGCAAGATGCACACCTGCTGTCTCTACCAGGGGCCCTGCGATCACAGCGGTGGCTGTCGCATTGATTGCATTGACGTCATGGGTTTCCCAATGAGGAAGGGCTGGGGCCGCGTGCGGGGGAGGGGCTGCCTCTCCTTTTTTGAGGAGAAAGTGCTATTTAGATGAGAAAATGCTGACGCCGAAGCTGGGGACAGAAATAGGATTTCAATTCCCCCGTCGGATCTGCTGATTTTTGTTTTCTTAAAGTATGTGTGGCGTCTTGAAGACCTGTGTTCTGTGTAGTGAAAAGCACCGCCATTCTCTTCTTTCAATAACAGGTGTGCTGGTGGAAAATCTTCTTCGTTAGTTCATTTGGACCAGAGTTGTATTTCTATTTTTGAATGTAATCTTTCCATTCTTAATGGTGGGACATTATGAGGGAAGTGGGTTGTGACAGTTCTGTCACCTGGGCGACCTGGATTTTTTTTTTTTTACTATTGGTCTAAATGTGCAAAGCATGAAATATAATAAATACAGGTATGTCTGTGCAACAATAACCACATATACTGCTACCTGGCGCACTCTGACATGCCCAGATTTCTTATTTTAAATTTAAAAACTATTTATTTTTGGAGATAGGGTCTTGCTCTGTTGCCCCGGCTAGAGTACAGTGACACCATCATAGCTCACAGCAACCTTAAACTTTTGTGCTCAAGGGATCCTCCTGCCTCAGCCTCCAAAGTAACTGAGACCACAGGTGCACACAACCATGCTTGGCTAGTTTTTCTATTTCTTTGTAGAGATGGGGTCTCACCATGAGATGGGTTGCTCAGGTTGGTCTTGAACTCCTGCCCTCAAGTGATTCCCTAGCTTCAGTCTCTAAAAATGCTAGGATTATAGTTTTGAGCCACTACTGGGCTGCCTGGATTTCGAGGTGTCAAACCATTGCCTTCCTGATACCTCTTTGCTTTCCCTGGCTACCGTAAGACCTTTACAGTTTTTAATTTCCGTGCTTATTTATTTGAACAAACTGAATTGCATATCGAATAAACCAAACTTGAATAAAGTGACGAAATTGGCAGAATTCAAAAGCATGTAGCGGACAAGTGCAAGGTGCAATTTAAAGTGATTTACAAGGTTGAAATATAAATTTCTCCTTCTCTTTCTCCACCCTTCTACCCACCCAAATGCTTTGTGCTTGTGTGTGTGTGTGTGTCTGTGCATCACTGTGTATTTGTATACGTTTGTATACAACACGATGCAGCTATAATAACATAAGTATCTTCTCCTTCATCCCCATACATGAGACTCACAGAAGTCTCAGGAAAGGCTTTGAACTTCCACAGTCCATGGAATTGAGGAGGGATTGAACCAATTATAACTAGATCTTGAGAAATAGAGAGGTCCCAGTTTATTTCTGAGTTACACATACTTTCTATGTGTATATAGTTTATAATACACAATATAAACTTGGAAAAATATAGTGGGATGTTTTGTAACTTGCTTTTCCCCCTAATAAATTATAAACACTTCCATGACACTAAACATTTTCCTACAAATGACCTTAATAGCATCATGCTGTTTTATCATGTAGCTTTACCATAATGTATCTAACCAGTCTCTCTTGACAAGCATTTAAATTGTTCCTGATTTTTAATGTCATGAATAACACCACAGTGAATGAGCTTTTGCATAAATCTCTTTGAATGTCTCTGATATTTCTCTTGGATGAATTTCTAGAAGTGGAGTTTCTAGCTCGAAGGATAGGAACATATTGATGGCCTCTGGTCCTTGTTGCCAAATTGTCTCCAGAAACATTGATCCTCCAGCTCCCAGATGTGTTTAAGAGAAAGGGTGTGGCCTTGGATCAGGCTTTGAAATCACCTATTGATGTGGCTGAATTTGCTCCACAAAGATGACAATACCCACTGGATGCCTTGCACTGCACGTGTGCGCATGTACATATAGTTTTGTAGAATGAATAGTTTTTCAGGCATTTTGAAGACGTCCTCTGCATTTGCAACAACACCTAAGGGAAATTTGGCCATAGTAGTATGGGTTCTCCAGAGAAACAGAACCAATGGATGTTCGTATAAAAATATATAAGGAGATCTATTACGAGGAATTGGTTTGCATGATTATGGAAGCTGAGAAATCCCACAACTTGCCATCTGCAAGCTGGAGACCCAGGAAAGCTGGTGGTGGTGGTGTCATTGGGTCTGAGTCCCAAGGCCTGAGGGAGTCAATGGTGCAAATCCCAGTTAGAGGGCAGGAGGAGATGAGATGAGGTGTCCCAGCTCACAGAGTGAGACAGGAACAAAGGGAATTCCTCGTTCCTCCACCTTTTGTTCTATTCAGGCCCTCAATAGACAGGATGAGGCCCACCCACCCTGGGAAGGGCCACCTGCTTTAGTTAGTCCCCAAATTCAAATGCTAATCTCTTCCAGAAGCACACTCATAGACACACCCAGAAATAAAGTTTAATCTGGGCACCCTATAGCCCAATCAAGTTGACAAGTGAAATGAACCATCATAGCAGCAGAAGGGAACCAGGGAAATCTCAGAATCACTACAACGTTACTATATTGACTTAACCATTCTGGACATTTCACAGATGCCTAAGCAAACCTCCAGAGAAAGACCCAAACATTCCAACACTGAAGTTAGATTACCAGCGATTTAAGAAACAGCATTTTCCAAAACGCTTAGTTCAGAATCAGCCCATCTCAGGTTAATGTGAGCCCTTTGTAACACAAGAGATGTGGTCCTCTTGCCCAAGGAACCAAAGCAGAACATAGCATCATCTCCCCTCTCCCAAGTCAGAGGAAAGAGGTCTCTCTCCTTGTGATCCCTTATATATGAAGAAATTGCCTCTGACCTCCTTCGATCAGAAATACTTGATTTTCTTTTTCTCCCTACAATGTCACTCAGATCCCTCTTTTGCATTCTGTCTGTCTTCCCCCTGCTGGCCTGTCATGCCACCACCATCACCGCTACCCTCACACCACCGTCAGCTGCTTCCACCATCCTTGGCGTGGCAGAAAGGGGGGTGAGCTGGATCTGAAATCACGACACCCAGGTTGGCAATGGAATCCCTCTGGACTTGTCGACTCACCTGTCCAATGAGAGCGTTGAGCTCACTGGGATGTTCTCAAGCCATGTGATGGGAAGCCCCAGGGCTCCCGAGGAGAAGCTCAGCCTGTGGCTCACACGGGGATGAGGCTGATGGACCCAGGGGGACAGACCCGACCTCAGTGTCAGCCTCTACGCTCCACCCTTACCTGTTTGCTATATTGGATTCTATCCAAAATTTATTTGAAGAATATGTTCTACTGATTTATTTAGAGACAGAGTCTCACTCTGTTGCCCTGGCTAGAGTGCCGTGGTGTCAGCCTAGCTCACAGCAACCTCCAACTCCTGGGCTCAAGCAATCCTCCTGCCTCAGCCTCCCGAGTAGCTGGGACTACAGGCATGCGCCACCATGCTTGGCTAATTTTTTGTATATTTTTTAGTTGGCCAATTCATTTCTTTCTATTTTTAATAGAGACGGGGGTCTCGCTCTTGCTCAGGCTGGTTTTGAACTCCTGACCTTGAGCGATCCTCCCGCCTCAGCCTCCCAGAGTGCTAGGATTACAGATGTGAGCCACCGGGCCCGGCTGCGTTCTACTGATTTAATACAAACCATCTTTGAAGACCATTAAACCAGAGTTGTGTGTGTGAGATCCCTTCCAGATACGTTTCAGGACTTTGAGTCAGCCTAAAGAAAGCGATGGCTTAATTTTTCTTCTTAACAGACATCCCAGGGAACTTGCCATGAGGAGGAGGTGGAGGAGGAGGCATTTTAAGAATGACATAAATTTACTAGGCTCCGTCTGCTGTCTGCTTCTTCCTTTAGTCAGAAGTGCATCCTTCACGGAGAGCTTTGGGCACCTGTGCACAGCCAAGGCTGAGACCTGGCATTGGAACGCATCCCTCCTGAGTACCAGTGACAAGTGTTTGTCACCACTCCTGATTTTGCATTTTAGGGAGGCCCTGATTGTTCATCCGTTTCCAGAACACATGCCAAAGAGGAAACCAGGACACGCAGAGGATGAGCCACTGACCTCGAATGGCACACGTCATCTGTCAGAGCGGGTGAATCTGGCTCGGAGCTTCCTAAAATCAGTTTCCTTCCTGCCCAGCGCTGCCCCGCCGCAGAGAGACTTAGTTCTCTTTTTCTGATCTCTTGATGGCACCCAGACTGCTGCTTTCTCTTTTAGTTTCTTCTTCTGGGAAACCAGCCCATCACTGTCCCGTTTCACTGCTGCGCCCCACAGGCAGCCTCTGACTCAGAGTCGGCGCAGGTGGGAGGATGGGGACACCTGTCCTGCGTGGCTGGAGAAAATGAGCTTCACCCTGTCCCCCTCCCCTGCTGCCTCATCGAGTCTAGTGTGCCTCGTTGCCTTGGGGACAGTCATATGCTGCAGCAAAGGGATGTCACTGAATAACCCAGAGAGATCAAAATGACATTTACGCTTATAGCAGAGCTCATGCCAAAAGAGCCCAGGCCCATTTCATTTGCAAGAGATGAGCTTTTTTTTTGAAAGGAAAAGGATTTTCAAGTTCCAAAAGTCTAACTCCAAATGCTAAGAGGCAAAGAACTCAACAAAGTTTCTACCACGAGGCTGAGCTTCCCCACCAACCTTTTGGATTTTGTGGCACTTGGAAAAAGTGATATCACTGCATTTGTCAAGCACACAGAGCGATGCCCTGGCCACCAGCCCAGCGTGGCATCCACCGCAGACCCTGCCTGGCCACCTGAGGCTGAGGGGTCAACGTCTTATCTCCCCCATTCTTGTTGCTGCCCATCACCACGCAGCTCTGCCGAATAAACACCAGAATGGGAAGAGTCAACCAATATGAGAGCCGTGTTTCCCATAAAAAAGGGAAAAAAGGTAACATCTGGACAGCAGACAATAGAGGAATAGACTTTGAGGCAGATGCCCTGAAAAGGGCTTTTTCTCTGGTGGGGTCTGGAAGAGGCTAGGAGTAAATTGGCCAATTCATTTCTTTCTATTTTTAATAGAGACGGGGGTCTCGCTCTTGCTCAGGCTGGTTTTGAACTCCTGACCTTGAGCGATCCTCCCTCCTCAGCCTCCCAGAGTGCTAGGATTACAGGTGTGAGCCACCGCGCCCGGCTACGTTCTACTGATTTAATACAAACCATCTTTGAAGACCATTAAACCAGAGTTGCGTGTGTGAGGTCCCTTCCAGACACAACGTTTCAGGACTTTGAGTCAGCCTAAAGAAAGCGATGGCTTTAAAAATTCGAGATAGAAGCATAATGAGAAACCACCTCACACCCCTTAGGATGGCTGCTATCGAAAAGACAAAATACCCACTGCTGGCGAGGATGAGGAGAAACTGGAACCCTGTGTGCACTGTTGGTGGGAGGGTAAAGTGGTGTGGCTGTTGTGGAAAACAGTCTGGCTCTTCCTCAGAGATTTAACAGCTAAATTGCCATATGATCCAGCAATTCCACTTCTGGGCATACACTCAAAAGAATTGACAGCAGGGACTCGAAGAGATGTTTGTACCCCCATGTTTATAGCAGCCTTATTCACAATAGCCAAAAGGTGGAAGCAACAAAGTATCCACCAACAGATGAATGGATGAACAGAATCTGGTCCACACATCCAATGAATGTTACTCAACCTTGAAAAGGAAGGAAATTAAGCCACAAGCTACAACATGGAGGAACCTTAGAGGACATTATGTTAAGTGAAATAAGCCAGATGCAAAAGGACAAATGCTATACAATTCCACTTACACGGAGGTCCCTAGAGTAGTCAAATGCATAGAGACAGAAAGTAGAATGGTGGGTGCCAGGGGCTGGGGGAGGGGGAAATGGGGAGTTGTCATTTAATGGATACAGAGTTTCAGTTTTGCAGGGTAAAAAAGCTCTGGAGTTGGATAATGGTGATGGCCGCACAACAATGTGAATGTACTTAATGCCACTGAACTGGAGAATTAAAAATGGTGAAGGTGGTAAATTTTATGCTATGTGCATTTTACCACAATTTAAAAACAATTCAATACATAGGATAAAAAATAAAATTCAAGATAGGTTTGGGAGATTCTGGGAGAAGTCCGACAAGGCAGCAAGCCTTGGAGAAGTGACCTCTACCAGAACAAATGGCTCCTCTGCACAGGGCTGGAGGATAGAAGATGAGCCTTTCTACCTCCACCATTCTCCCAGGGAGAGAGCAGGACAGGGAAACCCTGATCTGACTGATTCAAAATGAACTGGGAAGTCAGTAACATGACTCGGGTTGCCTGGAAGTATAATTACAAGATTAATTTCTGCTATTAAGACAGAAAAAGATTTCTATTTTTTATCATAGAAAAATATAGAAAGCATATGTCTGTACACTTGAGGTTTGTGACCATGAAAGTCATACTCCAGAAGGAAACAGAAGAACACACTCAAGAAGGAAACAGAGCCAGGGCTGGATTTGCCTGCAGCACTTGGGCTTCCTCACAGGATGGTGGCTCAGCCGTCGGGCTACTACTTTAAGGGTATCCGTCACTTCCTTTTTTCCCCCAGCTCTTACCCAGACTAACTTTCTCAGGAGAGCTAACTGCTAAAAAGGGGCCCAATGCAAATTACATTGTGGGTTGCCTACCGGTACAGACCTTGCCCCATTTTACAAGGTTCAGGAGTTGTAGATGTATTTGTGATTGATCCTGATACAAAGTTTGCATTTTTTAAAACTTTTTTCAGAGCATATGTTTAAAAAAAATTATTATGTTTGACTGTACTGCTCTCCTCTCTCCTATTCCTTCTTCTTCTTTTTTCTTCTTCTTCTCTCTCTGTTCCCCTGGCTCCCGGGCTAGAGTGCAGTGACATCATCACAGCTCGCTGCAACCTCAAACGCCTGGGCTCAAGCAATCCTCCCGCCTCAGCCTCCCGAATAGCTGGGACTACAGGTGTGAACCACTATACCCAGCCCCCTTCTGAAATGGATTACACCAGGAATGAAAAACCATTTCATGTTGGAAGGCCACATGAATTTAGCTATAATCAAATAAGGCCACATTCAAGAAACTTTAATTAGATATCCTTAAAAATGTACATTATTTTATAAAAATCTAACTACTATGTACTTAATAATTTCAAAAAATGAAAACCACTTGTTTATTCTAAAGTTAATTGACCTTTTAATGACTGTTGTATCTGCTTTTTGTTGGAAAGCGTTTGAATATTTGGTTGTAGCATGGAGGTCCGCAGTTTCAGTTGATCCTCTAGATGGGTATCGGTCAGTTGTGACTTTAAGGTTGTCTTGATTTGGATTAGGTAGGAGAATGTATTGTATATTCACAGCAATAAGTGGTTGAAAAGCAAGAAAGCATTCTTGGGGCATGTTGCCAAAGGTGTGGGTATTCTATTGTGTTTTTCCCTATTTCAATCGGACCTTTCTTAGTATCAAACAATGACTTTAAAATGTTATCTACTTGGTGATATCAACTAGGTGAGGCCAAAATGCTAATTTGAGTGTGATGTTATGATTCTCAAAGTCAGTGAACCTTTCATTGTATTCTCCAATTAATAGATCTATAATGGCTGTGTAGTCTTCAAATGATTTGCATATATCATCCTGCTCATTAATGACCTTTGCTAACTGGGGAAATGTTCATCTGAATTTTCCTTTTGAAGAAGAAGTGTTTTGAAGAAAGATAGCTTTTTTTGAAATGCTTGGATTTTTTGCCACATATCTTATATAGACTTAGTTTTACCTTGCAAAGAAAATTCAAGGTGTTTTGATTTGACATGGCATCACACAGAAATGCTGCATTTCTATAGAAATGTTCTTTCAATAATTCGCCTTGCTGATTCTGTTCCTCATAAAATTTAACTGTCCTTGCAGAGATAAAATTTTGGTTAACACTTGTCCCTGCCAGAGCCAACACACTTTAGAATGATACAGCAAATCCACACTGAATACCTCTTATTTCAACTTTAGCATGTTACAAAACCGACCATGCCCTGTTGCATTTGCAGGAATACAGTTAACAATACTTATAACTTGTTGCAAAGTGTCACTTAAAATAGTAGCTTTAGCACAGAGATTTTGCTGATGCAAGGTACAATGAAAAGAAATGAGAGCATCTGGATCTGTTAATACTTTTTCAAATCTGTGCAATAAATCCCTCATGTTTTCCTGTCATGGAAGGTGCACCATCTGTACAAACACTCGCTAAATTTACCAAATTCAGTCCAAGTTCGCGACATTTATCTTGAAAGTTGTTGACAATATCTATTCCCTGTGTTCTGTTCCCAAGAGAGCTCAAAGCCAGTAACTCTTTGTAGCAAAGAAAATCTTCTGTTATGATCCTAAAGAAGTATAAAACCTGTGCCAAGTCAGTGGTATCAGTTGATTCATCCGAAACAATTGAATAATATGTTTTTCTTTGGAAGTATTGCATGAAGTTGTTCTGTTAAGTTGAAGGCTAATTCATGCTGCAGTTATGTTTCTCCTTAAAAGAGGCAGTTGCTTGTACTTTGAAATGTTATTGGGGTCTAAGCATCTTACAACTTCGGCAATGCATTCTTTCACCATTTCTACAACACTGAATGGCTTCCCTTTTCTCTCAAGTACATAAGCTACTTTATAAGTTGCTTCAGTGGCATTATTTCCAGGTCTTATTGCTGTTTGAAAGAATTGTCTTTGCTTTTGCTTTTCATCTTTTAATTTCTGTAATACAACCTTTTGCACCTCTTCCTCTAATTTAAAATATTTGTGGTCCTTGTGAAGGTTATAATGCTGATGAGCATTGAATTTCTTTCACGTTGATATTGCAGTATCACCAAGCAAGCAAATCATCTTATCTTTAGCAGAAACAAGATAATATTGCAATTCTCAATCCTCATGAAATAATCTGTTTTCTTCCTTCAGCCTTCTCTTGGTTTTCTTTGACATGATAGGCTGTTAAGTAGACAGAATTAAAAAATACTGTTGAGCTGTGCAACTATTCACAAAGTCCACTTCAAACAGAAACACGGTCCATCATCGTCAAAAGCTGGCGTGCTCAACCCCCTTAAACTCTCGCCAACCAGCCTTGTATGGTAGTGGCGCTAATCAGGCACCAGAAGTTAGAACTGAATCATGAGCACAGCAGCCGTCAATTGAGCCCTTATGGTTTACTAATATTCTAATTGTGCCTGTCAATCTGGGAGGATTATTTTGTTGAAACTTATTTTATTCTTTGGCATTTCAAATAAGTTCATTTTAAAACTATAAAAGATGAACAAAAATGTATGAATAAAAATAAAAGGATTTGTTCTGTAACATTTGGATTCAGTCAAAAGGCTGCATTTAAGGACCTAAAAGGCCACATGTGGCCTTAAGGCTGCAGGATCCCACCCCTGGATTAACCCCTTTGTTCCTGCAATGCCCAAACATCATCGACAGGTGAGGTCGCATATACATTCATACCTGTGCGGCAATATGGGTATGTTGTCATTGTACTTGACTATAAGAAATGCTTTCCTGGGGTCTCCCCCTGAGCATTTCTGGGACTCCCCGAGAATGCCAGCATGTCCCGCACACCCTTCCTGGCTGTTGCCCACCCCCTGCTGCTGGGCTTCCCTCCAGAACCCTGCGGTGTCCCTTGGCCACCACCGGCCATGGCTCCCTCCCCTTCCCGTGGAAGTGCCTCCTGCCGTTTCTGGAACAAGAAATTCCAGGGCTTTCATCCAAGGGTGGACACAGCTCAGGTCAGATGGTAACTGTCGGTAAGACTTTATTTTTAAGAGAGCCTAACTCAGAGAATAACATCAGGACAGAGACTAGCTCTGAGCTGGCACTAAATAAATGTTTGCTGAATAAATGAGCTTTGCTCCCGGCCCACGGGTCTAGACTGAATGCCTCCTTGTCTACCCAGGCTCTACGATGCGGGAACCAACTTAGCCTTGAACCATTCTGACCTTGGGCTCATGGTCTAGGTCCAACTTTCTCACCTCGAGGGGACCAGAGGGAGGAAGTCATTTCTCCCTTTCTTGGGTCTCCCTCCCTGCACTTGTTGCCTAAGGCCAGCCTGCATCTCTTCCAGGATGGGGGACAGTGGGAAGGTCCACCCCTTACTCCTGCCCAGGGGTCTTGCCAAGCAGCCCCCAACAGGAGTCGGTGGTCCAAACCTGGCTCATTCCAAGTCGGTCACCCAAGCCCAGCACTGCGGCACCTGCTGGGCGTGAGCCTCTGCAGGTAGCAGGACAGGCGCGTCCTCCCTGCATCGAGAATCAACTCAACGCGTCCCACAACAAACAAAAACAACCCCCCCGACACATACTCATCACCAAAAGAATGTGCGTGGGTTCCTGCTCCAAACCCAGGCAGAGGAACGAAGCCTGGGGTCTCTCAGACTTACAGCCTCAGAGGCCCCCGGAGGGGTCCCCGATGGCGGACCAGCACACTGCACAGTCAGCTTCTCGGCGAACAGCGTCCCCCAAACAAGGTCGGTTTTCGCTTTACGCTGGGAAAGCCAGCTGGCGTAGGGTGGTTGTCCCTAAACTGAGGGCAGAGGCGATTCCCGTGTCTTTGGCTGTTTGCCCCCACCCCCGCCCCGCCACTGACTCCATCCTCCTCCTCTCTCCCAGCTCCGGGGGACATTTGCCTTCTGTCTTTGTGAGGTGGGGTCCAGGCACACTGCGGACACAGGCTGCAGCTCCCCGGCCTGGGTCCTGTTGTCCGCTGAGCTTAGCTGTGACCCTGCACCTCCCTCTGCCCCTCTGCCCGGCTCCCCCTGCCTTCCCTCCACGATGACGGGGCCTCCAGACCGTGTCCCCTGCCGCTGATGCTCCTCCTGCATCCAGCAGGGGTGTGTCAGGCTCAGGTGTCAGCCACCCCCCACTTCCTTAACCCCGGCGACATCCACGACCATGAGTTGCCCTCCAGGCACCATTCATGGTTTCCAACCACTCTCCTAAACCAGGTGGAGAGAAGAAAAAAGTTATTCCCGGTGTGTTTTCCCTTTTCTGTTCCATTCTTCCCTGCCCTTGGTCTGTGCCTCTCTGAGATGGGACACGCGGTTCCAGGCAGCCTGGATTCATCTATTGTGTCCCGATGGAGAGAGCGAGTTTCTGCTGTGAGTTTGGAGGCGTCGAGGTCTTGAGCCGTCTTTCCTTCTAGCACCTTCTAGGGAGGGGAGTGGTGGGGGGTGGGCCCCCTCTGTCCCTCCAGACGCCCTCAGACTGCTGGCCGGCGGGGCAGGAGCACAGACGGGGCTCTTTGTCCCCAGTGCCAGCTGGACCTGCAAGCCCCACACCCGCCACGCCAGCTCCGTTCGTGAAAGGACAGTTCTTTATTTGGGGCCAAGTGGAGCCTCCGCTCCACCCATCCTCAGTGGGGCTTCTTCGTCTAGGGCATGTCTGTGGTGCAAAGTCACCCCCCGCCCTGTGGTTTTGGGTGAATTTCCAGGCGAATTTGCATGGGGCACCAGGAACTGAGGCCAGGTTTCTGCTGGGCTTTTGTCCTTTGACTGACATTTCCAACTCTCAGCAGGAACTCCGAGTTGGGTAGGACCAGCCTCACCGGCCCCTCTGTCTGGGCCCCCTGAGGAGGCGGAAGGGACTTCTCCGCTGTCATGTCAGAGGAAGAGATCTGCCACACACCATTCAGATCCCAGGACATGAGGCGCCTGTTGTGTCGGCCTCTTTGCTGTCTAGAACTCCTCCCTGCTGGACTGCCCCCTCCAAACCCAGCAGGGACCTTTTCCAACCATGACCTTAAAGTCTTTCAAGGACATCCATACACTCTTTTTTTTTTTTTCTGAGTCAGAGTCTCACTCTGTTGCCCGGACTAGAGTGCAGTGGCGTCACCCTAGCTCACAGCAACCTCCAACTCTTGGGCTCAAGCAATCCTCCTGCCTCAGCCTCCCGAGTAGCTGGGACTACAGGCACATGCCACCGTGCCCAGCTAATTTTTCTATTTTTAGTAGAGATAGGGTCTCACTCTAGCTCAGGCTGGTCTAGAACTCCTGGGCTCAAGCGATCCTCCCACCTTGGCCTCCCAGTGTGCTGGGATCACAGGCATGAGCCACTGTGCCTGCCCCGTCCGTACATTCTTTCTCCACCACATCCAAGAGTAGATGTGTAATGTATTCTGTGACTTTGAAACAAGTTCCTAATGAGGGTAAGGGAAGTCTGGAAGGTTCCAAACAGGCGTGGGGTGCCCGAGCCTCATTCCAGGCTAACGCCCCTGACTATCTGAGCTTCCTTCTCCTCGGGTGTGGCTGAAGTCAGGCAGGTTCTTCGCAGCACGTGTGCGGAGGCTGGTGTGCCTGAATGCGTGAGTGTCCTTTCATCTGGTTGCCATGGCTACCCCGGTTTCCTTACACTAGTGTTTGCACACTCGAGGGGATGAGAATTCAAGCACATTCACTCCCGGCTCAGGCTTCATGCAAATTCCACCACTGCTTTCTTGATTTTGCACCAGTGAGGCACATACTTGGCTCTTCCTACCTCGAGTCCTGGACACACAGACCCCTTCCCCATGGTAGACTTCTCGGGGGGGCTGCAACAGAGGGAAAAGCTAGGGCCACCGGGTGCCCGGGAGAACCCAGAGGACACCTGCTCAGATACAAGAGACTTTGAGGCACATTTATTTATTTATTTATTTGAGACAGAGTCTCACTCTTGTTGCCCTGGCTAGAGTGCCGTGGTGTCAGCCTAGCCCACAGCAACCTCCAACTCCTGGGCTCAAGCGATCCTCCTGCTTCAGCCTCCTGAGTAGCTGGGACTACAGGCATGCGCCACCGTGCCCGGCTAATTTTTTCTATATATTTTTAGTTGGCCAATTAATTTCTTTCTCTTTTTGGTCTCGCTCTTGCTCAGGCTGGTTTTGAACTCCTGACCTTGAGCGATCCTCCCGCCTCGGCCTCCCAGAGTGCTAGGATTACAGGCATGAGCCACTGCGCCCAGCCTGAGGCGCATTTATTTTAAAAAGTAACACGCTTGCTCCGAATGCCAGCGAAGAGTCCTATTTTTGAAACTCCCGCAAGTAGAGAAGAGAACAGCCCCCACAGCACCAGCTGGGAAGTTAGGAACAAATAATGAATGAAAACTATCATCTCCCGGGATCCCGGGTTCTCCCTTTTATGGACTTTTAATCTCTCTCTCTCTCTTCTACCTTTTTTGGTTCCTCGGGCCAGATCCTTTTGTTCCATTGCTCCCTCTCTGCCCCAGAAAACAGACACTGTGTGACCCGGGCTGGTCTTTCTGCCATTCTCAGATTACTTCCTTGAAGAACCCGGTGTGTGCGAGCTGCCTCCTCTCCTGCTGGCGGGGAGGGGGATTGGAACATTATTCCCGTCTGTGAGTTGTGGCTCGGAAGGTTCTGGATGCTTCCCAGCCCCAAACCTGTGTTAAATGTGACATAGACCGAAAAGATCCTTCCTTCTGTAGCGCCAGCGTATCCGTCAGCCCAGGCCACTGCAGCAAAGTAGCACCAACTACGCGGCTCAAACAATGTAACTTTATTGTATTGAAGTTCTAGAGGCCTAAAGTCCAACGTCCAAGTGTGGGCAGGGCTGTGACGGAGGGACCTGTCCAGGCCTCTCCTGAGCTTGTCAATGGCTGTCTCCTCTGTGTCTTCACATCCTCTTCCCTGCACACGTGTCTCTGTGTCCAAATGTCCCCTTTTTATAAGGACACCAGTCATATTGGATTAAGACCCACATGAATGACCTCATTTTAACTTGATTACCTCTGTAAAGACGCTGTCTCCAAAGAAAGGCACATTCGGGGTTGCTGGGGGTTAAGCCTTCAAATCTGCAGGAAACACAACTCAACCTGCAACAGTCAGTAAGTCTCAAACTGCAGCATTCCTGTGGCTCACCTGGGGTCTTGTTAAACACGGAGGTGTGGCCCTGGGGTCAGTCCAGTGCTGTACAGAGGACAGAAGGATCGGGTAGTGAGAGAAAGGTGGACGGGGCGTGGGGGGCGTGGTGGCAAGTGTAGAGTGTCCAGGGTCAATGGTGTCCAATGCCATGACTAGGCCGAGTAAGAGGAAGACTGAGAATCGACCACGGGTTCTGCAATGGGGAGGGCGTAGTTTCAATGCAGAGGAGGGGCTGGGGGCAGAGCCTGGCCAGAGTGGGTGCCAGAGGTGACAGTAAGAATCACGAAGTGTGCTGGAGCTCACGCGAACGGAAAGATCTCAGAGAGGACTGGATCGCACGTGCTCACGCCTTGGAGTGTCTTGCTGGAGCCTGGAGTATTATGTAAAACGACATGACTCATATTCGAGGAAGTTATACTATATTGGGGTGGTCTCAGGCCCAGGAGAAGACCACTCTGAATGGGTAGGGGAGGGTTGTACAAAGTGGGGTAGAGCCACTCGAGGGAATCCGTAGGAAGCAGGTGCTCGTGGAGAAAGGACCACCTATCTGCTGGCAGGGCAGTGCCCAGAGCTGGAGGGAGGGGATGGATTTGTTTATCTTGCTGTGTAACAAATAACCACAAATTCAGTGGCGTCAAACAACGCTCATTCATAAATCTGTAGATCAGGGGTCCAGGCAGGTTTGGCCAGACGGTGGCTTAGGGTCTCCCAGGCTGAAATCCAGGTGTTGGCCATGCTGGGCTCTCATCCGGAGGCTCCCTGAGATTGTTGGCAGAATTCAGCTCCATGTAACTGTGGGACTGCAGACCCTATCTTGGTTTGCTGTCGGCCGAGGGCCACCCTGTGCACCTAGAGGCCACCAGCGTCCCTTCTCTGTAGCCCTCTCCATCCTCAAGCTAGTGGTGGTGCATGGAGTCCTTCTTGGACTTCAGATTTCTCTGACTTCCTCTTCTGCCTCTGTTTTTAAGGGCTCTTACGATTATATTGGGCCACCCAGGTAACCCAGATAATCTCTCTATTGGAAAGTCAACAGATTACATCTGCAAAGTCCCTTTTGCCACATATCCACAGACATTTTGGCATATTCACAGTCCCAGAGATTAGGGCATGGAATTTCCTTGGGGGCCCGAATTCTGCCTACAATGAGGGTCTTCCTTAAAGACTTTCCTCCCAGATCATAGGATAAGGCTTATTTTACATACATACAATTTTCCTTTCATGTTGTAATTATGTTTTGCTTCTCCACCCTTCAACAAAATCCAGTAACGTGTGTAGTGGATGGTAAAGCTGACCCCAAACGTCTGTGTCAGGTTGCCTTGGTGGCCCAGTCCTTGTGAAGCCACCATGTGGTTCTGGTGGAGTGGATATTCTACCTTCAGCTCTTGAAATGGGTCCCTGCTTTTCTGAGCTATTTAAGGTTGTCCCACCCTACCCCCAGCCACACTGATAATTCAGAGATGGACAGGGGACCCCAGATGGCCCCTAGCAGAGGGATGCTCAGGACTTCTGATCCAGTTGGGGGAAGGATATGCTCTGTTACAGGACTGAGGCAGCTTAACCTAGAAGACTCTAGTGCCATATTGTAACCAAAGGGCAGAGAGAGCCCTTGGATGAAACCAATACCAGGAAAACTAGGACAAGTGATGGAAAGAAAGGTGAGTTCTTAATGACATTGTTGGAACTGCTGGATCAACCCTTGCCTAAAGCCCATCCCACCTTTGGGCTTTTCATTTCTGTGAACCAATGCATTCCTCTTATTGTCATAGCCACTTTGAGTTAGGTTTGCTCTCACTTGCCGTTGAAAGCACCCCGACAGACAGAACTTGTTTCACAAGGTGGTGACTTTACAGGGCAGGGTCATGGCCGGGGCCACAAAGACAGGTGTGGCCTGCCCTGTTCTCACCTTCCCCTCTGCAAAGGCATCTAAAAAAGTAGCCACGTTACACCAAGGGGACTGTAGCCCATGGGTTCCTCTGAGCTGTGGTCGACAGAGGAGGGAGGAACAGGCAGTGGAAGAGTCGTGGTCAGACAGGGACCTCAGGATGGTGTGGGACAACCCAGCACCCCTTCCTAAGTACACTAAAGAGAGGTGACACTAAGATGCTTGATTAACATACAGGAAACACAGAACAGTGTCCGGCACAGGGTGGCCCTCCATGTAGAGCACCGCTGCTCGCTTGGGCTCTTAGAGGTGGGATTGGGCACTAGAGTAGGGCGAGCCACCAGACGGAGAGTAAGCTTGTGTTTTTTCCCCTTCTTGTGCTTGACAATCACTGTCACTCATTGTTATGGACTGAGTCGTGTCCCCCAAATCCATACGTCGAAGTCCTCACCTACCTCGGAATATAACTGCATGTGGAGATAGGTAGGGCATTCATTCATTCATTCATTCATTCATTTATTTATGAGACAAAGTCTCACTCTGTTGCCCGGGCTAGAGTGCCGTGGCGTCAGCCTAGCTCACAGCAACCCCAAACTCCTGGGCTCAAGTGATCCTCCTGCCTCAGCCTCCCGAGTAGCTGGGACTACAGGCGTGCGCCACCATGCCCGGCTAAATTTTTTCTATATATTTTTAGTCGGCCAATTCATTTCTTTCTATTTTTGGTGGAGACGGGGTCTCGCTCTTGCTCAGGCTGGTCTCGAACTCCTGACCTTGAGCGATCCTCCCGCCTCGGCCTCCCAGGGTGCTAGGATTACAGGCATGAGCCACCACGACCAGCCCTAGGTAGGGCCTTTAAAGAGGTGGTGAAGTTAAAATGAGGTCCTTAGGGT
Organism: Cheirogaleus medius; assembly: GCA_008086735.1. Classification (NCBI taxonomy): domain Eukaryota; kingdom Metazoa; phylum Chordata; class Mammalia; order Primates; family Cheirogaleidae; genus Cheirogaleus; species Cheirogaleus medius. The sequence continues at coordinate 6,561,375 of VBSM01003148.1, read as the reverse complement.
GGGCCCTGGCCCCACATGACTGGTATCCCTTTAAGAAGAGGAGACTTAGGTGCACAGGGAGACCCGAGGTGTGTGCATGCAGAGGAAAGGCCACGTGAGGGCGCAGTGAGAGGGTGACCGTCTGCAAGGCAAGGAGAGAGGGTGGACTTTCAGCCGCCAGCACGGTGAGAAAGCTAAGTGCTGTTGAAGCCACCCAGTCTGTGGTACTTGGTTACAGTGGCCTGAGCGGACTCGGACACCTGGGGTGTAGGGTGCCCCCTAAAGATGTCACCAGCACCTGTGAGTATCACCTGATTTGGGAAAAGTATCTTTGCAGATGTCATTACGTCTAGGAGCTGGAGATGAGAACATTCTGGATTAACTGGGTGGGCCCTAAACTCAATGACAACTGTCCTTATATGACACAGAAGAGGAGAAACAGCGAAGACCACGTGAAGGAGGTGGCGGGAATTGGGATTATACAGCAGGAGAATGGCAAGGATTTGGGGACAGGCATGGAACAGACTTCAGGGCTGGTTTTTTCTGCTTGGGGTAGGGAGGGCCTGGGAGAGAGAGCCCGTGAAGAAGATAAGTGGATTTCCAGTTAATTCCAGTCGACAGGGTCTGAGAGGAGCATCTCCTGCTGGCCACATGGCCCGGGCGGGTGTGTGTGTCTGGGAGCCACCTCTGAAAGCAGAGATTCTGCTCCTCTCTGCTTCTGCGACCACCTCTCCAACAAAGCCTTACTGTGATGCGGGATTTCTGTGCTTAAAATAAAAGTGACTGCTATTTTTAAAGCAGAGACGGAGCACCCTGCTCCGACGCTCCCTCCCTTTAAAGCCCTGAGCCCCGCGCACAACAAGTGCAGAGCGGGGTGGCTCTGGCAGGAGGAGGACACAGGGACACTTGCGGCTGGCAGTCGGGGTACGAGTCCCTCCCCTCTCCGACAGACGGCAGCGGCTTTGCCGACTGACTGCGTTCTCCTTGCCAGCCTCCGGCTCCAAGGGCCAGCGATACCTGGCTGTGTTCTGCAAATCCATTCTTGGCGGTCCCCGCACGTGTCTCCAATTTGGGAAGATGTGACAAGGCGCCAGGGTGCATGCAGGGGACTTTGCTCATGCCGGGGTCACCTCCCCTCACTGCGCTAAAGATGTTTCCCCACAGACTGAGTAACATTGGCGGTCACTGCTTTGGGAAAAGATCCTCTCCGGGGGGCACAGACCCCAGAGAGCCTGAGAAGGGAATGGCAGAGGGGTCAGGGAATGCGGGTCCCTCACGAGGTCGTGCAGAGGTGACGGCGAATACAGTCGTCCCTGTGGGTTGAGTGTGAGTGAGGAGGTGAGTGTTGAGGGTGGAGGCTTCTATTCTGTAAGAAACGGAAGCATTTTCTTCCTCAGGTGTCAGTCCAGTTGAGAGCAGGTGCCTGTCACCTGGGGCCCTAGCCCATGCCCAGGTGGCGGAAGAGAGGCTGGTGCAGGGGCTGGGTCACTTGATCTTCTAGAACCACAAGGTGACCCCACAGACCTCGAGGTTGGATTCCCTCCTCTGCCACCCACACCCTGCCGGGGGAACACCTGTATTTTCTCAAGAATAAATAAAGCCAGACCACAACTCTCTCTCTCCAAAGCCTAACGAAATCAACAAAACATGGTCATGTCCAGCAAAAAAAAAAAAAATCACCATTGGCGACCACACATGGACACAAGCCCACACTATAAACATAGAAAAGTGGTTGCCAGGGACACAAATGTGATTCTGGCACAACCTAAAGAAGCTCCTAACTCTATTTTGATAGCCCGTTCCTCCACAAAAGCTGGGCTATCAAAAGGAAGGTTAATCAATAAAATTCCAAAAAATCTCATGAGCCGCCTGGACGATACCAATGGCCAATCTCAGAGAATAAAAGCTCCGATGTAACCCCAGGTGCACGGGAGTTTAGCCCCTTTCAGAGCTCCACAAAGCTTGGAGGAGTGACTGGAAGACTCGAGGTGTCCGGATGGTGGTGAGAACACTCTAGTGAGATCTGGAACAAGATGCTTCCCAGAATCTCAGAAGAGAAGGCAAGTTGCGGCTTTTCTAGCAAAGACAACACAAACTCCCAGCAGAAACTCTCCCTCACCCCATGCTCTCCCTGCCAAATTACCAGGTATGGGAAGGTGGCCATATGCAAAGCCCCTGTCCCCAAACTGTTGTTCCGAAGGGCAGATGCAAAAGCAATTGAGTAAGGAGTGACGTATGTCGAGGAGAAGTCAGCCACCCTCTACGACAGAGAAGCAGCAGGCTGGGACGGCCGAGCAAACGTGATAAAGGAAGAAAGAAACATCTGTGCCTTGCGCCAATGACAGGTGATGAAACCTGTCTGGGAAGAAACCTAATCGACCTAAGTCAATTCCGATTCCCAGGGTGTTCCACGCTGTGACAGATGAAGTCACCTGCCTCCTTGGACGGGCAGTGTGGGCTACTGACAGCTCTCAGCTGCCCCCTCGCCCGGGAGGCTGAGCAGCCCCCGCACTGCCAGCCAAGGATGCCCGATGACACATCCCTGTCCTCCTGCCTGCAGGTGGGACTGACCCTCTGGTGTGGGCTAGGCCCCCAAGTGCCAGCCTGTGGGAGGAACAAGTTTGTGAGCAATGCTGCAGGAAGATAGGAAGAGACTGTTCATGCCACGTGAGAGGCACAGCTCACCTATGTCTCGACGAACACAGATCTCATTCTCTCCCCACCCAAGAGGAAATAATTCAAAGGGCTTGGTGTGGCCGTGCAGGGAGGCATTCTTGCCCAGGGATTGGGTCTCACCGAGGCTTTTCCTGGGCCTGCCATTCAAGCAGCCGCACATGGCCGGCGGGTGGAACTGGTTCTCCCTCCGGGCAAGGGTGGTGGTGAGCCACCCATCCTCCTACGTGTTGCCATGGCAGGAGACCGGAACACCTGCATGTGTGGGCCCCATCGGATGTCACCGATGATGCCATTTTCTGTTCCCAGATACTTCCCTCAACCCTGCATATGGGACCCCCTTCGGAGGGGAGGCTTCTCTTCCGAGAGTCAGAGCACCCCCTCTCCAACCTAGGGCACCGTCGTGGCCACAGCAGGAGAGCCAGCAGTGGCCGGGTCACTCTTGTCCGTGAGTTAAGTAGTTGATCAAGGGAGGTTCGGGAGAAGGATCTGTGACACTGAGCAGTGGTTTCTCCTGAACAACTGGTCTTGTGTGTGGCTCAAGGTGGTGGCACCTCCTTGGTGTGACTTCATGGCCTCTCTGCAGCATTCCTCCCTCCCCACCTGCACCTTCCCCAATACCGCCTCTTCCTCTGACACCTGGAACTCCAGTTAGAGCACATTCCTTTTTCTTAAGGCTTCGTTGACCTGCAAGAAGGCAGGTGCCACTTGGAGGAGTGGGACTGACTGCATTCTTCCTCCAAGCCTGTGCTCCAGGAGGGCACGGGGCTGAGCTGGAGCCTGCGGGAAGAAAGAGAAGATGATGCCGAGACTACCAGGGAGGGCAGGCTGGAGACACTGACCGTCACTTTACCCACTTCACCGTTTGGCCCTGGGCGGGTCCGGCTCTGGGCCGGATGTGGGAAAGAGGGTGACCAGGAACAGGGGTCCATGAGGACCCTACACACCTCTCCCTGGGCTCATGCCAAGCCCACACCTTGCTTCACATACAAGATCAAAATAAGCCCTCACTTCTACAAGGGCTGTCTGGAAAGTATCCAGCCATGGTTAATATAACAAGAACATAGCACGTGGCTGGATACTTTCCGGACAGCCCTCGTATTTAGAGTCTAAAATAGCCAAATGCACAGAAGCAGAGAGTAGAACGGAGGTCGCCAGGGGGTAGGACCAGGGGCCACTGGGGAGGTGATGGTTAAATGGTACAAAGCTTTGGTTATGCGAGATAAATACATTCTAGAGATTTCCTATATAGCTTAGTGCCTAGAGCCAGCCACACTGTAATGTGTACTTAAAATATGCTAAAAGGGTAGATCTTAGGTTGTGTTCTTAACACACACACACTAATAAAGGGGACGGGGGAAACTTTGGGAGGGGGTGGATGTGTTTATGGCCTTGATGATGGTGATGGTTTCACAGGTGCATACTTATCTCCGAATTCGTTTAGGTGTAGACATTAAATATGTACAGATTTTTACATGCCAATCATACCTCAATAAAGTGGTTTAAAAAAAAAAAAGAGCAGGCAGGGCACAGTGGCTCACACCTGTAATCCCAGCACTTTGGGAGGCTGGGGCAGGAGGATCACTTGAGGTCAGGAGTTCGAGACCAGCCTGGGCAACATAGTGAGACCCTGTGTCTACAGAAAAATATAAAAATAAAAATTAGCCAGGCATGGTGGTGTACACCTGTAGTCCCAGCTACTTAGGAGGCGGAGGCAGGAAGATCTCTTGAGCCCAGGAGTTCGAGGCTGCAGTGAGTTATGATTGCACCATTGCACTCCAGCCTGGGCAACCGAGCGAGACCCTGTCTCTAAAAAAAGAGCCATAGTGAGCCCAACCCCCACCTGTAGCTTGTTCGGTTACAGAAGAGGAAGAATCCGGTGGCATAACCACCGCTGGCTTCATGCCCTTGTGGGGCTGCCAGATGACCGAAGACTTCTATGAGTTAGGTTTGTCATCATGTTTGGCTCCTATTGTTTTCTTTCCTTTTTAAGACATTTGAAGTCCTTTGATGAGCTGGTGTTTATATTTTATGTTCTTTCACGACAAATGAGCGCTTATTATTTTCCAGAATTATGAAAGCGTTTGGGTTTTCCAAGCTCCGATGGCTAGCTTCAAAGTCCACTGAGGGCTTGCTTTACACCAAAGAGAGGGCTCAGAAAAAGCTGTACATAAATCAGATTTCTGACAATTTAGTAATAGTTAAAATTTCGCTAGAGATGCCACCAAAAGGAAACTTCTGATGATTTTTTTTTTTTTTTGGTAAAGGAAATGATTCACACCTACAATGAGTATAATAATTGCTTCCATTCTAGACAATTTAAATATTGTAAATTGAGATTTTGGGTTGGCCTTTTTTAGAGTAAGGCATGCCTGTAACGTCAGTGCTTACTTGCCTTGTATTCTCTACCTTGTTTTCCTGCCTTTTCCTTTGATTCTTTTCCTTGGCCACTTTTATTTTAACTGGACGGTGACTCACCTAACAAATCAAGTACATTAGGAGCCAGACCAAGATATGCAGGGACAGTCCCGAGAAACCGGGGTTGGCAGGGAGCCCGCACTCTGGCTGCAGGGGAAGCCCGTCCGTTTCCTCAACTAGCCAGACTGGCCGAAGGTGATTATAGTCTGAGGCTCGTTCATGCCGCTGGCGCAACCAGAACAGGTTGAGCTGCCCTTTTGTGTCCAGCCCAGAGCCAGTGAAACATCCTCTGTTCACAGCAACAGAGCGCTCAGAAACCACTTCCCCGGAGACGTTTATAAATAGAGCTTGCAAACAGGCCCCTGCTGCCTCGAGGGATTTAGGGTGGGTCGTGAATGGGAGTAGAGGCTCAAAGCAGGGGGCTTCCCCCCCTCCGCCCAGCCCCGGAGCTCTCCATGCAAGATTGCATCAGGACTCCGGGGGCAGCCAGAGCCACGAGTCCGGAATGACTTGGCCGGGGAGAACAGTGACTCATAGTATCAGGCAGGACTTAAGGTGTGAGGCAGGCGCCTCCTTTCAATGAAATGCAACCTCCTCTTCTCCCCTCCAAGAGGCAGGAGTCGGTGCCCAGGTTTCACATGGGCCTCGGGCCTCGGGTGCCCACAACAAAGGAGCCCCAGCGCCTGCAGATCGGGCATGGAAGTGGCCTGCGTCCAGAGTGGCCGTGGCAGGGCCACGTCAGGGCGCAGTCCAGATGGTCGGCAGAGGCCTGTGTACCTCGAGGTCAAGCAGGCTGCTGGAATCTAAAAGGCAGATTCTTTTCTTTGTTGTTCCCAATGTGCTGTTCTGGATTTCCACACAGGGGCTGAACATGAAGGAGGGCTTACCAGGGACCCCTATTTTGGCACCAGGAACATTTGGGGCCCTGGGATCCATCCCACCTTCTCTACGTCCTCAGCCCACCACATCTCAGTTCCCATCCCCCACCTTTCAGGGTCTTGTCCCCGTGTTTCCAGGGGCCCCCAAGAAGAGCAAGGACTGCTCTGCTAGCAGCAAATTTAGAATTAAAGGGGAAGTGCAGCTCACGTTCTCATTCCAGAGGTGATGTCATTTCTGTTTTTCTGCGCATTGCTATTCATTTTTGCATTTACTTGACAAACACCTGTTGTAATACTTTGTGTACAACACAGACTCTGCCTGGGAGGGCGGCCGGGTGATGTCCACACCCCTGCCATTTTGTGTGTGTGTGTGTGTGTGTGTGTGAGAGAGAGAGAGAGAGAGATGAATTTAATGCACCATCTCAGTGCGATTTTAGAGACAGGGTCCTGCCTACAAATGGCATGGACTCAGGTAAGCACCACTGGGCATCCAGCCCTTCCTTGGTCGGACCGTTGAAGTTGAAGGTCAACATAGACACCAAGGCCTCTTTGAAAGCAAGAAGCCCCTGGCCAACACAGCATAAGTGGAAGTCGCGTGTGTGACACAGTGGGGCAGTGTGGTTCTTTAAGGATTTGCCGTATGTATAAGTTCACCCGCATAGATCCACGTGCATCTGTCTATATATAGACCTAGCTCCAGGGCACTCTCTCTCAGTAGCAATGAACAGTGCCACCTCCTTGATTAGTCCGTTGGCCCCCAGGTTCCCCTAGAAGAGGTGGGGTGGGGGCGGGGAGGCCAGAGCAGGGAACAGTGTTTGTTCCATCTGTGCGTCCCTTACATATGAGTAACTCCGTTTCCTGCTGTCCTCGATCTGCTAGGTTAGACGTCCCCCGTGGGCCGGCTGTCCTACATGGGAGCGCATTCTTCCACGCTCCGTGCAGTATTTCAGGCTTAAATATTACCCTCTGCAAAGAATGTAAATGCTAGCGTGAGCTAGCACAGAGACAGATTGCGGATTATAAGTAGTGATTATACCACTTTCTCAGAAATGCCTGCCCGACGATTAGCACCGCATATATATCCTATGGGGGTGGCTTGCATCTCCTTGGAAGAGAGAGATTTCAAATGGAGCTGCACTGGTTTTAAAAGCAAGACCAATTTAATGTCTGACGGCCCATGCTGTCACCAGGAAGTCAGAGCTATTGCGACATGGATGGAATCATTTAACCCTGAAGTCACGGGCAGGCACTTTTTCTGCCTTTAGAATGTTAAAGAAGAGGAAAAGTCACACAAAGCGCTGTGACATTCTTTGTGGGGAGGACAGAACTTCCCGTGGTGTTTTACCTTCTAGCTGAGACCAGAGGGAGATGGAGCTCTCCGGAAGTGGGGCTTCTGTGCCCGGCCAGCCCTGCCCGGGTGCTCTGAGCTGGCTGCATTTTGTTGGAAGTCCCACCCTCAATGGGATTCCGTTCCCAACATGCGTCATCCCTTAATGTGGTAATAAAGACACCTCAAAGTCAGACACAGCAACTGTTCCCACAGTATTTCTTCTCTCTGCTCTTTATTTAACCTGGTGTCTGCCCTTGGGCAGTGCGCGGGCTGGTGGGGCAGACAGGCACGTAAATACAGGGCTCGAGGTCTGAGATCGCAGGCGAGCTGGGGGTGCTGGGAGGGCCGCGGGAAGACCCCTGAACCCCCAGATGGGGAGTCCTCCCCAGAACCGCATGAGCTCAGTCTGGGTGGGTGAGTCTCTTTGAATCTCGGGTTAGTCTTAGGAAGCCACTGGTGTGCAGATATCACTCCCCACGTTCTTCATTGTCCATTTCCTCAGTAACAGAGGTGATGACTTTGGTCCCTTGGTCTCGTTGCTCAATGGGCTCAGAGCTTCGAGAAGCAGGGTGCTATTTTGGGAGCCGTACTGAACGCCAGTAGTGACAGCTAGCTCAGCCCCAAACCCTGATTATGAAAAGAAAAAGGATGTTGGAGTGCACTGTCTATATCTGGAACGGAGACGTGTGAAGTTAGAGGGTGGGGGAGAAACGTTCCTGGCACAGAGAACCGAAAACACAGAGGCCCGAGCGTGGGAAGGAACGAGAGTGTTCGAAGACCGTGGAACCCCGAGGCTGCCGGAACCCCGAGTGAGGACAGAGGGACTGAGAAGAAGCCAGAGAAGCAGGCAGACCAGTGCACGCAGGGGTCGTAGGCGATCGAAAAGGGTTTGAATTTTATTCTAAGGGCTGGGGGGGGGTGTCCCCGAGGAACCTCGAGCAGGACAATGGTACAGTCTTATTCACTCCTTCAGTACTCATTCGTGTGACTCTGTAGGGAATGGTCTGGCAGTGCTATGAGCATAGTCAAAGGGAGATTTCTTAGGGGACTGTCACACTCGTCCAGACCTCGTCTAGGTGACAGTCGCCTGGACCACAGTCACCTCAGTGGTTATAGAGGGAAATTGTCACATTGGAAGAATGGAGCCCCAGAAGCTGCCGGTGACTTGGATGTAGGAGTTGCAAGAAAGGGAAGAATTAGCGTTGGATCCTACATTTGAGCAGGTGGACGTCGGTGCCGTTTGCAGAGACGGCGAAGGCTGGGAGGAGGGTGGGGAAGACCATTGCATTTCAGGAGACTTCCCAGGGCCATGTCAGGGGAGCACTTGCATACAGGATCTGACACTCAGAGGGTCACGAGAAACCCCAGCATCGAGAGGCGCGTGCGGGAGGACACCTCGCACGGGGGACGCGTGAACAAATCCAGAGGTCGCCCGTGTCATCCTGCCCGGACGGTCACTTGGCTGGAGGACACGAGTGAGGCAGCTACTTTTTAAAATTATTCAGCAAGGTTTGACGTTGAATGATACAGACAGCTTCCTTTGGAAAATTCTGCCTGGCGTTATAATGAATTATTGCATGATTTTATTTTGGGGAAATGTTCATAACTTCCAGAATATTTTTTTTCTTCTCTGCACAATAACTAGTTGTCAATCATTTCTCCCGTGGAGAGTGAAGGACACAGAAGACTTTCAATTTATTGCGATGACTGAAAAAGGAACCTTTAATTAACGTGTGCATGGGGCACAAGGCTTTTTAAAGACACAGTGTTCCTTCCCAATGCAGGCAGCGGTGTTTTAGAGCCTGAGTTTTCACCCAGCCAAAGGCCCCCCCCCCCCCCCCCCCCCCCCCCCCCCCCGCAGGGATCCACAATTCATCCCAACCCCTGCCTGGCCACACTTCCCACAGCGGAACCACTTCCTGCAATGCGGCCACCTGCTGAGTCCCATTCATCGCCCTGAAAGGAGTGGCCAATATTTAAAGTTCATTTCAGGAAGGTTTCATAATAAGAACTGGGGAAAATAACATAATCTCATTTTAAAACATTTCCTTCCTCTGTTCTGCGGATAGAATCAAACAATCCAGGCACCCATCTGTCCTGTAACAGGTCCAGATCGTGTGATACGGGTTTGAAGTGATTCGTTTCCTTTGTTTCAGGGCACCGCTGGGGGGGATTCCCTCCCCCGCGGGATATGTGCAGACCGTACCATTGGATCCTTGGATTTGTAATTTGCAGGCACAAAAGAACGCGCAGCATGGCAGGAAAACGTCCCTCTGCCCCAACGATCAGCCCCTAGCACGGGGGCGGGAAGTCAAGCTCTCGGTGGCAGAGTAGATTTTTGCTTCAGGGAACACTTTCAAAGTTAATAGAAAAGCGCACACACATCAAATAAAACAACAACCATAATAAAAATCCAAATGTGCATCTGTAAGTGACATGCCACCGTTGGTCAGTCTTCTTCCCTCTGGGCCTCTGGACAACATGGCATTGGTGTCACCTTGCTGCCTTTGCAGAGAGACACCGATTCCCTGAGCTTGGTCCTGGAGGAAGGAGGGAAGGCATTGCTCTCTACCGCTGTCCTTCGATGCTGCGCCTCCCTGGCTTTCTAACAAGCCCACCGTCCCCTCCCCTCCAGCTTCCAGTTTGAGGGTTGGCAGATTTTCTTTTTCTGTAAATGGCCAGACAGTAAATATTTTAGGCTTTGTGGATGACACAGTCTCTTTCACAGTGACTCTGTCGTGTAGCAGGAAAGCAGCCACAGGCAATATGTAAACGGCTGAGGGTGACTGCAGCTCCCACAGAACTATTTATGGATGCTATCATTTGAATTTCAAATAACTTTCGCATGTCGTGAAATAGTGTTCTTTTTTTGATTTGAGGGGAACCATTTAAAAGCGTCAAAAGCATCCTCAGCCCATGTGTTGCACGAAACCCAGGCAGCAGGCAGGACAGATCTGGCCGTGATTTGCAGACCCTTCTTCTGGTTTGTGGCTTTGGTGCAAATCTTCCGTCTGGTGACTCAGGTCACTTGGCTTCCTCCCTGCCACCCGGATCAAAATCCCTTCTCTACCAAAGCAGGGATTCGAGTAAGAGTTTTTGTTTTTTTTTAATCAGATTACAGGTTCAAAGGTGGAAGAATCCTTATTTCTGTGTTTTTTGTTCTTTTCTTTTACTGATTTTTTGCCCCTCGCTGCTTCTGCCTCGCCAGCCTCTGACATCCTGAGATTCCCTCTTTTCCATGTTCCCTCTCAGCGTGAACTCTACATACTTTTCCAAGGCTTCTCATCAAATCTCGCGGCTTTGGACAAAGCTTTGGACACCTCCACACCTCAAACGCAGGGTGGCCAAAGGCAAACCAAACGGCCTGTGGGGCACAAGTCTCTCAAGTTTGCAGCAAAATGAGAAAAATGGGGATGATGGAGGGAGTTTTTCATAAGCCTAAGTCCGCCGGATGTAAGGAGCCCCCTGTCTTCTAAGACGATGGCTTTTGTACTTTTGGGGAATTACAATGTGTGCTCCTTTGTGAAATGATGGAGATAGTGTATGGCAATATTTAACATACAAAAAAGTTAATCATGCAAACTTCCCCCTTTTTTTTGTTGAAACATTACTAAATTTTTAAATCTAAAAGACTGAGAACATTATAATTAATGACTCTCAAGTTTGTACTGTTAACAGAAAAAAAGCCAAATTCTGTAAAATAATGTTAAAGAGATTTACTCTGAGCCAAATTTGAGAACCATGACCCGGAGCCAAGCCCAAGAAGCCTTGAGCAGGTGGACTAGCTATGGCTGGGTTACAGTTTGGTTGTATACATTTCAGGGAAACAGGGTTACAGGTAAAGTCATAAATCAATATGTGGGAGGCATACATTGGTTTGGCCTGAAAAGGTGGGCCTTCTCGAAGTGGGGGGGAGGTGTTACAGGTTATAGGAGGGTTTAAAAATTCTTTGACTTGTAATTGGTTAAAGACATGACGCTTTGTCTAGAGGCTTGGAATGTTTTAAGATAAGCTGTTAATCAGAGATAAGCCACCAGACTATTATTTGTTGTGTAAATTGAGGACCTGCAGGTTTGTCTTGAATACCCTCAGGCCTGCTAATGGGTTACAAAGGATGTCCCCAAGAAGGGACAGGGGCACGATGAGGCATATCTGACCTCCCACCTCCTGGCAGGCAATTTAGTTTTAGGATATTCTTTTGGCCACAAGGGGGTCCATTCAGTCAGCTGGTGTGTGCGTGGGGGGCGGTGGGGGGGTGAGCCTTAAAATTTTATTTTAGTTCACAGTATTTTGAACCCAAACTTCTCTCCTAAGTTCCAGACCCATAAATCTGAACTACCTGCTGGGCACCTCACCTGGATGTGCTATACTCATCTCCAATTCAACATGTCTAACTTGAAATACTTTTATCTTCACTCTCTTCTGTCCTTCCTACTTCTCCCCCAAATAAACCCAGATTTCTCCTCCTCGTCCTGAATCTCCTGTCCTGGTCAAGATCATTGCTCTGCGCTCAATCGCTCCGGTAGAGCTATGGGGTTCTATTCCACCCCTCCTCCTTCCTCACCTCCACCTCTGGTCAGTTGCTGAGTCCTGTTGATTTGACCTCAGATAAGTCTATTAATCTCCATCACCTCTACCATGCTCAGTTTTTACAAGTGTCTTCTCATGTGCTCTTTGTCCTCTCAGTAGTCTCTCCAGCGCCCAACCTTCTGCCATCAGTAGTCATCTTTCTAGGCGAGACCTCATGGGTCATTCACCTGCTCAAAGAAACCACCGTATTCTCCTCCTTAGCTATAAATCGAAGCCATGAGTTCCTTGCCCTGTTACTCCAGACTCAAGGTGATCTGCCCCAGCCACCTTTCTGCGCTCATTTTATGTGACTTTTCCCCCTGGCATTTCCTGCGTTCCAGTCAAGATGATTTAGTCACTGAATAGCCTTGACTTCCATCTCTATTTTTTTGCTAATGGCATTCCTTTCATTTGGAATGCCCTTTATCTATAAGATTTAACTTAAATGTTGCTTCTTCTCTACACTTCCTAGATTTTCCCATGCATATCTCTTCCCCACACAAAAATCAAAGTAATCTTTTTCCAGCTGTGTGTGGTGGCTCATGTTTATAATCCCAGGGCTTTGGGAGGTCAAGGTGGGAGGATGGCTTGAGGCCAGCTCAAGACCAACCTGGGCAATGTAGTGAGACCCCGTTTCTACAGAAAATAGAAAAATTAGCTGAGTGTGGTAGCTCTCGCCTGCAGTCCAAGCTACTCGGGAGGCTGAGGCAGGAGGATCACTTGAGCCCAGGAGTTGGAGGTTGCAGTGAGCTATGACCTCACCATTGCACTCCAGCCTGGGTGACAGAGCAAAACCCTGTCTCTAAAAACGAAAGCCTGACCCACTGCACCCTCACCCCCAGGACTAGGCCAAGTCCCTCTAAATGTCTTTCATATACCCCTGTAATTGTAATTTAGATGTTTATTTGTGAAATTAATCTTTTAATGCCTGTGTCCCTCCACACACTATAAGCTTCCTGGGGGCAGGGACCTCCACTGTCTTGTCCATCAGTGGAGTCTCAGCACACAGCACCCATTACCGAAAATGCAGTACTTGTCCAGGAGGCTGAAGAAGAACGAGGACAAGTGATTTGAGGAGGAAGGAAAGAGAGTTTACTTTGTGGGCAAAGGAGGAAAAATGGTAGACCCTCTCATCTCAAAATCTAAATTTTTCCCGCACATTTGCAGAAATACGGAGCTTTTAAAGGATGGGTTCTCAGCGTCATACAATTACTGTTCAACTACAGTTGATTCTGATCATCCCATCTCTGCTGAAGATAATCTCGTGACCTCCACCCAGGACTTCCCTGCACCAAGTGGGGCTGGGCCATCTCCTGTTGCCCAGGGGTGCAGACTTTAGCCCTCAAAAAGGAGTGGAGGATGCTTTAAGGGGCCAGAAAATATTTTCGCCATTTTTTCCAGGCCATTCCCTCTGTTACACACAGGGCCATGAACGGAGGGATAAATGAGTGACTAGATCCCTGTGCTTGTGGCTGGAATTACCATGAAGTGATTATGTTCCGCAGAAGACAACAACACTGTCAGGGTACGGAAAGAAATAAACAACCTGTCTGCTTTAATCTGTGTCGAGACATGTAAATCCTGAAGAAAACGGTGGCTTTTTTTTTTCCTTCTAGTTAGAAAAATCACTATTTCTCTATCATGGCTAAGAGAAAATTCAATCTAATGAAGGCGACAAGGTGTCTCCGGTTGGGTGACTTTGCTTGCCGTGGTTTCTCAAGTGTGTGCATAGCCGGGTGATAATAAATGACTAAGAATCGGGGCAGATGAAATCCTGATTTTGTTTCTTCACTTTTATCTGTCTCTCGCTTTCCATAATGACTTCCATATGGTGGTAAACATGATTTATAGCTTGTGTTTTTAACTTAAAATGTGCAAATTGCAGCTCCCTGGTATGCCTGGTTGTTCTTACTTTGCAGAGACTTCATAGGAAGCAGGTTGTCCTCCAGCATCCAGCCCTCCCTGGATGGTGGGCGAGATGAAGCTCAACTTCCTGCCACCAAGTTTCCCACGGGCGGACCACACCATGGCTCTGAAAGACCCTGGAGTTCCTTCCTTCCATCTCTGCCACCTCTCATCTTCCTTCTTTCTCCCTCCCACTGACTTAGCTGGTTCCCATCAGAGGTTTGGGAAGGAATATTTCTTTCGTCCAAAGGACACGTGTAAACTTAGCTGAAGAACAGGGCTCCACAATGGTACTGAAGACTTTGATCTCATGGGCGGCCACCGATTACTCCGTTGACAAGTGTGTCTTGAGAGTCTTTCTTGAGATCCGTGCTGTCGTGGATGCTGGGAAGTGGAGCCTCAAGATGTGACTGAATGGCTTCAGTCTAACGGTAAAAGTTGAACAGGTGAGGAGTTGTATCTTATGGATGAGCAGGGAAAGTGGTTTCCTGAGATGGAATTTACTCCTGGGGGAAGACGCTATGAACATTGTTGAAATGACAACAGAGGACCTAGACTATTACATAGACTGAGTTGATTTAACAGCAACAGGGTTTGAGACACTTGACTTCAATTTTGAACGAAGTTCTACCGTGGGTCAAATGCTATCAAGCAGCATCGTGTGCTACAGAGAAATCTTTTGTAAAAGGAAGAATCAATTGATGGGCAAACTTCACTGTTGTCTTATTTTAAGAAATTGCCACAGCCACCCCGACCCTCAGCAGCCACCACCCTGATCAGTCAGCACCAGCAACATCGAGGCAAGACCCTCCCCACCAGCAGAAAGATGACAACTCACGGAAGGCTCAGATGATGGTTAGCATTTTTTAGCAATAAAGCATTTTTAAATTAAGGTAGCATGTACATTTTTTAAGACATAATGCTATTGCACACTTAATAGACTACAGCGTAGTGTAAGCATGATTTCTATATGTGTTGGGAAACTAAAATATTCATGTGACTCACTTTCTAGTGCTATTCCCTTTATTGCAGTGATCTGGAACTGAGTTATGCCTGTATAGAATGCACTTATTTATTTTGTATATGAGTTAGGTTTGCCCCCTCCCCACTAGAATATAAATTCTACAAAGGCTTATCTGTCGCATTCACCGATGTGTCTTAAGTGCCTAGAACGGTGCCTGATATACAGTAGGTGCCAATTGCATCCAGGTGGCTGGAGCTCAGGTGCATACTGCAGGTGCTAAAGACAGGGAGCGAGTGGAGGAAGTGAGACTCAGGATGGAGCATGGACAGGTCAAATTTGGACAAGCAAAGACCACGGGGAAGAATATTCCCGGGCAGAGGCACAGAGGAGAAAATCAAATGTTGGCGCAATGGCCGGCCCACAAGTCACAGAGAACTAAGGTGAAGGAGGAGGAAGGGTCAGGATGCTGAGGACCAGAGTGAGCCCGGAGGAGATCTGGCAGGGGAGTGGCAAGATAACGGCTTTGTGAAGACTCTTCAAAGGAAGAGTCTCAAGGCTGCCATAAATAGACTAGGCTGCAAAGTGGAGTCACAACAAGTCAGAGAAACTTGCTGGGAAGTTGTTAGAAGCTAGTGAAGGTCTGAACAAAATGATGATAAAGAATAATATGAAAGAGATTTTGAAAGAAGCAACAGAATTTTCCCCAGCTTTTTTATTATGAAAAACATCAAACACAAAAATATGTAACAGTAAATCACAATACATATACAGGTGTGTGTGTGTGTATCTCTCCTCGATTCAACAACTGAGACAAATGAATTTTACTTGGGTTTTATTTCATTTACCAAGAACCTACAAATGGTGGGTCACAGTTGTACAGAAAATGTTTTTACAGTTGTTATGATTGAGACCTAAAATTTAACGTCCGATCATATTTTCTTATTACATTTTCAATCGAGTCGAGACTCTAATGCCATTTTAAGTGCACTCGATCCTTGAATACAAACCACTGTACGAAGTCCCCATTCATTAGATCAAGGGTGACAGGTGTGTGACCCTGTTTGGCCGTGTGCACCTGTGTTTGTAATCTCTGCCAGCAAAGTATTTTCTAAATGTTCATGTTAGCTGGATTGAGATGAAAAATATTGTTTTGTTCCTCTCTAAAGAAAATCTCCTGCGGTCAATGTTTTATGCCAAGACTTCTCTGAGGATGAAGGGCTCTTTCATGCTTCCCCATTTGAACTTCTTTCCTGGGGGAGGGGGAGAGGTAAAGGAGTGAAGTACGAAGGTGAAACTTCTGCGAAAAATGACACTTAACCTGACATGTCATTATTTCTTATTTGGTTTCTTATTTCTGGTTTGTTTTTGTTTGTTTGTTTGTTTTTTCAGTCCAACCCAGTATCGCTTTCTATGTCTGTCGGTTATTAGGCCTGGAAGATGCTGTGTTCACAGATTCTTCTGTGGGCGGCTTGTGAAGATGCCAATTCAGTAAATTCAAACTGTTGCAGAGTCTCTGTTTTAAAACCATAGATCCCAGGGCCCTGCGAAGGCTGAGCTGGGTAATAATGTGGTGTTGTGTGTTCTTTGCAGAATGAAACTTCCTGGGAGGGAGGCCAAGATAAATGAACTGACACTGTGTTTTTTGAAGTATAGATGCTCACGTTTCAGGGAGGTTCCTGGCTATTTAGTTCCTGGAATCATTGTCCCTAAGCTTGTGTATTCCTCATTCCAAGGGCCTGGGGATAGTGGTATTGGGACACCACACTGCTTTGGAATAGACCGCTGGAGCCACCCAAATAATAGAGACCCACAGGACCTGAGTGTCAAACAGCCAGTCGATTCTGGAAGTGGCAGGCACGACAGGACTGGCCGGATTCCTCTGGAAGAAGTTCCATCCTTCCCAACATACAGTCGCTCAGCCAGACCTATCTATGTATTTGTCTGGTTCATGAAAACAGATGTTCTTGTTCCTTTTCCCCATTCTTTTAAAATCCATATTTAATCGTACAAGTAACATATGAATACATTCTCATTGTAAAAAAAAGAATTCAACACAGATAAAGACAAACATTACCCTTAAAGCTCGCTGTAGTCTGAATGCGTCTCCCAAAATTCATAAGCTGAAACATAATGGCCAGTGTGACAGTATTAACAGATGAGTCTTTAGGAAGTGATTGGGTTATGAGGACAGAGCCCTCACGGATGGGATTAGGGACCTTGTCAAAGGGCTGCAGGGAGTGGGTCCCTTTCCTTTCCTGTCCACTGTGTGAGGACACAGTGATCCTCCCCCATGGAGGACTTGGCATTCTAGGCACCATCTTGGAAGCAGAGACTGGGCCTTTGCCAGACACCGAACCTGCTGGTGCCTTGGTCTAGGACTTCTCAGCCTCCAGAAACATGACAAATAAATTTCTAATGTTTATAAATGACCCAGTCTATGGTATATTTTGTCATAGCAGCACAAATGAACTAAGACAATGCTCCAATCACCAACCTACATCTTCCTAATTCCTATTATCAGTTTGGTATAAATCTGTCCAGATTTTCTTGTATGCATTTGTATGACCATATTTACATATGTAGTATCATGCTTTCTGTAAGTTACCATTTTCAATTAATAACATATCTTTGAGGTCTTTCCCTAAGACCATTTATATGGTCTTTTTCATATATATCTTCATTTCTTTTTTTTCCTGCTATATTGTATTTCATGGATATGTCAGAATTTGACCTGTCTCCCTAATGATGGCTATGTAAGTTGTTTCTATTTTTTTTTAAATCTTAAACGTTGTCTTAATAAACATTCTTTGCTGCTTTGTGCACAGCCTTGAGTAATTCTCTAGGACAGATGGAAACCAAGACAGACACCTGGCAGTGAGTTGCTGGCTCAAAGACATGGACTTCTTGGCTGGGTGCAGTGGCTCACGTCTGTCATCCTAGCACTCTGGGAGGTGAGGTGGGAGAGTCACTTGAGCTCAGGAGTTTGAGACCAGCCTGAACAAGAATGAGACCCCGTCTCTAAGAAAAATAGAAAAATTAGCCGGGCATGGTGGCTTGTGCCTGTTGTCCCAGCTACATGGGGTGCTGAGGCAGGAGGACTGCTTGAGCCCAGGAGTTTGAGGTTGCTGTTGTGAGCTGTGATGATGCCACTGTACTTTAGTCCAGGTGACAGATGGAGACTCTGTCTAAAAAAAAAAAAAAAAAAGATTGCCTAAGGTGTTTCTTTTAACAATACCATGCATGCATTATTATAGAAGCAAGTGCATTATTTGAAGGCATTGAAATGGAAATGATTAGATTTCCCTGTGACCTTACCTCTTAGCCAGGGTGACAGAGTGAGACTCTGTCTCAAATAAAAAATAAAATAAAATAAAATGGCTTGGAAAGCTCATAGTCATGGACCAGTAAATAGGATGACTTTTCCTTTCTTTTTTCTCTTTGCTTTTCAGTGTGGGAGGTTTCTATTGTCATATCCTCAAGCTCAGCGATTCTTTGCTCAACCATGTTCAGTCTACTCGCAAGTCCATCAAAGACATTCTTCATTTCTGTTACTGTGTTTTTGAACTCTAGCATTTCTTTTTGATAGTTTCACAGAATTTCTATCCTTCTGCTTACATTGCCGTGTGATCTTGCATGTGATCTACTTTTTCGATTACAGCCCTTAGCATATTAGCCATGGTTGTTTTCAATCAATTCCTGGCCTGTTGACGCCAACATTCCTGCCATATCTCACTTTGGTTCTGAAGCATGTTCTGTCTCTTCACACTGTAGGTTTTCTTGTTTTGTATTTTATCTTTTAGTTTGCCTTGTAATTTTTTGTTGAAAGGTGAACATGATGTGAAATGAACTGGGGTGAACAGGCCTTTAGCAATGTGGCGGGAGGGAGTGAGGGGAGGGGAAGGGGCCCAGGGTCCTATGATTAGGTCTAAGTCTTTGGTGAGCCTGTGCCCCTGGATTGTTTTTTAGTCTGGGTTGTACCCCCAAATTCAGAGGGGACTGGATGGCTAGAGGGGGCTGGAGTTGTGTTTTCCCTTCCTCCAGGTAGATTAGGCTCTAGCTAACTGGTTTTTCCTGAGGGCAGACCTTGTTGAGGACAGAATGCTCTGGCATATTTCAGATGGTTCTTTCCTCCCCTCTACCTGCAGGAAGGATAGGGGATTTTTCTCCAATATTCACTGTGAAAACCCGGTAAAGTTGCAGGAAGTGAGCTCACAAAAGTGTGGGGGTTTCCCTGTGACTGGGTCCCTGGAGCTTTTAACTCCTAATTTGTCCATACTGAGCACCCACCTGCATGTGGTCCAGCATGACTTAGGTGTTCCAACTTCTGCTCCTGCATTTCTGCCATGGTCCATGTGATTCTCTGTGTTCATCTCTCCCTCTCCAATTTGGGGGCAGCGGTTTGCCCTCTGACCTTACCTCTCTCATGGATCTAAGAAGAGTCATTGCTTTCGTGATGGCTTTTTAATGACAGAATTTGCTTTTGCTTTTGAGGCTGGATGACGCCAAGTCGGGTTTTACTACTTGCCCCAACCCTGTTTACAAGGCTTGGTTCTAAACTGAAATCAGCTGCCGGCCCCAGTCTGGCGCCCTGGTGGGTCCCCTCCTGCGTGGCTTCCATTCATCCACTGAAATGCCAAGGGCTTCCCTGAGGTCTCCTCCCCCTCCAGAATGGATCTAAGGACGAGTTCTCCCGTGTGCCTTTGATGCTGTCACTTGTCAGCCCTCTCTCCGAGCCCTCACCCCTTGTTTTCTAGTTCAAATGCTTCAGCACTTGCCTAGAGCCTCTGCTTGCCCACCTCCACCAACCACAAGTCTTTCTAGAAACTCAGCTCTGCAGAAGGCCTGAGAAAGCCCCTAGGCTAGAGGCATGGGCAGTGCTCCCAATGTGACAGCTGCTCTCTGCTCTGCCGGTGGTCTCCTCTGCAGAGCCATCTGCCTCTCTGTTCTCTGCTGGCCACACCCTTGCTACTTGCCCTCTGCCTCCTCCCACTCCAGCCAGGCTGTTTACCCCCCAGCCTTCTCCCTCCTGTCCACAACCGAATCCTGGCAGCCTTTTGTGCCTGCCAGAGCCTGGCAGGGTGTCTTCTCAGGGGCGTGGGGTGTATCCGCACTTGAACTCGGCTATACCCAGGAAACCCAACGGCTACTTCTGCCAGGTATGTTCTCTCCCTGCCCCTAAAATGCTCGACGCGGACCAGATAGATGCTTCAGTGTCTAATCACGGGGATGTTTTAAGTTCTGTTGCCATTGTGTCCTGAACCTGTTTGTTGAGGTGAGTGCTGTCTACCTACCTTACCTTGTAAGGTCTTGACAGCCAGAGAGAGAGAGAGAGAGAGAGAGAGCGCGCGAGCGAGCGAGCGTAAGACCAGTTCTATGCATTCTCTTTACACAGTGATTAGCACAGAAACATAAGCAATTAGGTACCTAATAAACCCTCCCTGGTTGTAATACTCCAGGAAATTATCCCTTTATTCCTTTTTTGAACTTATCCCTTGAACTTGGTGGAAGGAAGGTGGGTAGAATAGAGGTGGGATGGTGGTAATTATTTTTGAAAACTTTTTTTCAGGGGTCCAATTTCTAATTTCCATGTGCATGATTCCTTAGAGGGTCTGATTTGATGGATAGTTCTGGAAATATCAGCCGTATTTACAAAGCCAGGTCACTGTGAGTCCCCAAATGAGTTGCCGTGCATGTAGCTGAACAAATAAAGGGGAGGTCACTCCATTCTTGACATTGAGTCATTACAGACCTGCTTGGGAGACTTGTCATCCCAAACCAAATAAAACATCAAGAGTGAATAATCTTTTCTCATCCCTGGGCCTTCCTAGAGGCTCAAAAGTCTTTATATGGCCAGGGCGCCTTGCTTCATGTCATGTCAGATTTTTCTTTTTCTTTCTTTCTTTTTTTTTTT
>VBSM01003148.1:6507696-6526112 GCA_008086735.1 Cheirogaleus medius | reverse complement strand
ATACTGGGTACAGAGATGTAGACTGATCTGTTTTTGTTTTTTTTTTACCCATGAAGAATAATTATATACAGTGTCATTGGAGGTGACTTTCTAATCAATAGAGGAGCATTGGCTTCTTATGAAATTTCAGAAATTGCTGTGGCTGGTGAGCATGAATATGTGCACTACAACACTTTCCAAAGCCTCATTAAAAAGAAATCTCCCCTTAGGGAACTATCTGCTTACTCCTCTTAAAAAAATGAAATGGATCAAATAGCATGGATTCACATTTCAAAGTCTCAATTTACAGGAGACTCTAAGAACTGACCCTTTCATCCATATTTTGAAGATGACAATGAAGGATGGATAATTTGCTTTGGAGCATTTTTTTTTCTGTCTGTTCTATGTTCTTATGTTCTCACCACAAATTGTACTTCTGGCCTTAGTTATTACGGGATCCCGTGGGGGACTTAAACATGTACTTTTACCTTTGGCAACATTTTAAATATTGTCATCAGTCTAGCACATAACTTTTTTAAAAAATGCAATGCAAATATCCATCTCTCTTATTCCATTACGTGGGGTGGTTCTAAACCTTTGGTATTTGTATAATATTTCAATTGTTAATGCAAACTGTTAGTCGATAGGTCTTTTTACTTTTGGGTACTTTATTGATATGAAGCTTTTACCCTTTCTTCAGTGGAAGGGTATTTTAATATCTGGTGTATTGTGTTGGAGTGAGTGTAATCATGGGGTGACTCTAATCTAAATTATAATTATTTAGAGCAGGGATTGGTAAACTATAGCCCTGGGGGACAAGTCAGCCAATTTCCATAATTCAACTTTCAGTGAAATTCAGACACTCTTATTGTCTATGGCTGCTCTCATGTTTATTATCTTTTAAGAAAAAATTTGTGCATCCACCCCTGATTTAGAGGGAAAATGATCCTACTTCCTTGGTACTCATTGACATAAACTCTGTATTTAATATGTTCCCATAGATAACATTAAATTGACATCTTGCCAATTATGCCATAGGCATATGGCACATGCATATTCCATGCCTGCCACGTGGCAAACACTGTGCTGGGGTATAGCAGTAAACGAGAGAGGTGAAAATTCATGCTTACTGTTTAACCACACATCCAAAATGCTTAATAATAAAAAACTGTGGCGAGCCCGGGAAGTTGTACTTAAAAACAGTACAGGTTTCCTATTGAGGTGAATGGCTGTTGATACTTTGACTTGAGGGAAAAAATGTGGGCATTTCTGAACTTTAATAATACTATAGGATCCGAGTGCTGTTATCAAAGTATAAAATTAAGCCAACGGTGCTCCTACTTAAGTCAAAAATAGTGTTTTCAAAATTACCCGTACAATTTATGGAAAAACATGTCTGAAATTTCCACTTCGTTTTGCCAAGTAAAGCTTGTGGCCGGGGTTGTCCATCCAAAATCCCATTAACTCATTTTAACTAGTGACTTGGGGTTCTTGTCTATGATGTTTGCAGTCAGTGATGTCCCTTGAGTGATGTCTCTTGAGCGTCTCTGTGGTTCCCAAGGTCTCCTTAAGTGGTGGGAACTCAACCACAAACATAGCAATTTAATTCAGTAAGCATTTACCGTAGGCCTTCCTCGTGCAAAGCCATCTGCTGGGTCCAGTGGGGGCTACAGAGTGGTATAAGCACGGGATCTTGCCTGTTAGGAACTGGGAATATTCCAATCTGGGTGATTGCTAACCTGGGATTTCTGTAACATTTGGAGAAGTATTTCGGTGTTGAAAAGATTACTCTTTTCCTTTACCCTTTTCCTAGTCTTTCCAAATCCTGGTCTGCTTCTCACTCTATTCACGTATCAAACTAGTTATGCCTTTTTTGTCTCAAGATCAGAAAAATAAATACTAATGTTTACAAACCTGGTTTAAATAAGTGAAAGAAGACCCAAAGGGAAGCATGAATTTGTATTTTCTTACAAAGTGTATATAGTTATGCATCACAAAACGTTTTGGTCAATGAAGTACCGCATACACTATGATGGTTCTGTTAAGATTACAATGGAGGTGAAAAATTCCTATTGTCTAGTGAGGTCACAGCCATCGTAACACTGTAACGCAACACATTCCTATGTTTAGATGTGTTTAGATACACAAATACCATGTGTTGCAACTGCCTACAGTATTCAGTACAGTAACCTGCTGCACAGGTTTGTAGCCTACGAGCAGGAGGCTATACCATATAGCCTAGGTGTGTAGTAGGCTACGCCATCCAGGTTTGTGTGAGTGCACTCTATGATGTTTGCAAGACAATGAAATCGCCTAGCGAGGCATTTATCAGAAAGTCTCCCTGTTGTTAAGATAATATCACAACAGGAGAGCTAGAAGGAGCCTTATAGAATGTCTAAAACCTAAAACCTTAAGAGTCCATTCTTAAAGTTTGGGTGCTAGGGAAGAGGCTGCGACCCCGCCTCCTCCTTCCACCCCTCCTGTGAGATACTGGGCACAGCACCCAGTTTCTTAGTGTCAGTTTTCGCCAGCTGGACGAGAGAAACAACAATTGTGCAGAGTTGCCAGCTTAGTAATTCTAGTTCCTGGAATCAAGGACAGGAAGCCATGCAGTTACTCGCACACCCTAACTTTTCTAGCTTCTGTTGAATAAATCACTTAACTGTCAGCTAATTACAGCGCTGGGAAGTTTACATCATTCATCTTTTTATGGCACCCCTTAATGCAAGACCGCGGGGATTAAAACTCTTGACAATTTCCATGATATAAAAAAGGAAAGCTGACCTACAGAAAGATGGGACAAAGATGAACACTTGACAAGGTTCAAGCGGCAATGGGATCACACACAGTAGCCTACTTAGAGTAGTGCTGATTCCGACACTGAATTGAACGTTCCTGAAAGATGACAGAAATGTGACTCGTGTCAGAAGCAAGGCCATTTCATAGAACAGATGATTGCCAACTACCAAGCACTTGCTTGTTCCAGGTCACAGTCCCATGTGGCAGGTACTATTACTATCCCACTTTCCAGATGAAGAAACTGAGGCACATAATAAAAAAAAAAGAAGAAGAAAGAAAACAAACAAAAAAGAAACTGAGGCATAGAAAGAAATTTAAGTGTCCAAGGTCTGACACCTGGTAAGCAGTTGCACCAGAAGTGAGACCTCCCCCCACACAGGTGTCTCAGCCACCCTCTTGACCAGTCAGCTGCACACGCGCACGTCGGTCGTGCTCCGGCCCAGACCCCGGGCCTGCAGCGCGGCCCCCCGGTCACAGGGGGCGGCCTCCCGCCGAGAGGCTCCGGGGGACTCGCACCCCACCTGCAGCCCTGGGCGCGCGCCCCCTGTGTCCGGCGGGAGCGCGCACGGCGGGAGCGCGGCGCGGCGCGCACGTGCCGCCGGGAAGGGGCTGCCCGGGCCGCGCCAAGATGGCGGCGGCCGCGGCCGCAGCGGTTACGGTTGGCAGCGGTCGGTGAGGCGGGCGGGGCCGGCGGCGCGGAGGCGGGGTCCCGGGCGAGCCGCCCTGGGAGGCGGGGGCCGTTTCCATAGCGGCGGCAGGAGGTGTCGCGCCGGGGAACTTCCTGGTTCCCGGGCTCGGCTTCGCCGGGATCCTCTTGGAAGGGAAACAATGGGGCGGAGGGCACTGCGGTAGCCGCCACCACAGCCGCCGCGCCGGAACGCTCGGCCGCCCTGCCCGCTGCCCACAGCCGCCGCAGCCGGGACCGTCCGGAGGTAACTTCCTCTCCTCCCCTCACGCCGCGAGCTCCCCGGGCGTCCTCCCGGGCCGGACGCGGAGCTGCCCCGCGCAGCCGACGCCGCCATTCCGGACCTGGGCAGGGGGCGCCTCAGGGGCAAGCCGGGCGCGCGGCCCCCGCCCCCACTCGCCCTGAGGTGGGGGTCCGCTCCGTGACGCGCGGGCGGCGGGGGGCGTGCGGGCCGGCGGGGCCGGGGCTGCCCCTGCGGCGCCGGGGAGGGGGCCGGCCGCCCGCCTCGCTCCCCGCGGGGCCGGTTTCGGTCCCCGGGGAGACGTGTCCCCGGGCAAGTTTCAGTGGCGTCCTCCAGAGTCCGAGTGGGCAGGACAGAGGCAAACTTGGTTCTTTCAAAGGAGAGCCTGGATGCCGCGGCACTTGGTTGCAGCCCGGCTAGGGGAGGATGGGGCGAATGAGGGATCTGGAGAGCTCGGAAAGCCGTGCGCCTTTGCAAACTTTGCAAAAGAGTTTGGCGCTCGCCGCCGTGGGCCGGTGCGGCGTTCCTAATGCGTGAGAACGGTGACTCGCAGGTGTTTTAATGCCAGAAAACGCGAGAAGTCTTTGAATCGATGAGTGAACATTCCTATAATTTGAAGATTGAGTCTCTCCTCCTCCCCCCACGCCCCTGTTTAATCCGCAGGTGCTTTTTAGACAGTAAGTGGACTTTAAGATTCTCTATTCCTTTGGGCCTGGGAAGGCTTGTTGAATTGGGGCAGTATCCACTCATTGGAAATAATGCGACATGAATGGGGGAGAAAGTGGGGACACTGTCTTGAGTATTTTGCTCGGTTGGAAGAAAATTATTTCAGTCCCATTTTAATCCTTTTAGAGATACAATTACATCTTTGGGATGGATGTTTGATATTTCATAGCTCAGAAAAGTTGCAGAAAACTTTAGAGATTTACTCTGGCCACCCCCCTTCTATGTTGAATCTGGGAAGTTTTGTCAGGGGGAAGTCATGGTTCTTTTTTCTTTCCTGAAGTCATCGTAGTAAGAATAAATTAGCCGGCAGCAAATGAAGAGTGGTTTATTTCCTTTTATTTCTGTTAGTCAGACCCTAAAATTAACAAAAATGTTTCCGAGTTTGTCATTCTTTTATAAGAAAATTTGCAAATAGGGTGTAGTTTATTACTTAACATGGACCTTGAAGTTATGTTTTATTCCACGTAGGCAATTAAAATATGCCAAAATAGAAAAGAAAAAGGTTATGTTAATAAAAGTATAAATTAACTTTTAAAGGAAAAACACAGTCCTAATTGCAAGTACAGGTATCCTGAGTTAACAGAAATTCATTTGCTGAGTATATATTTAAAGAATTGATGAGTTGTCACAAAGGCATTCAATGAAGCATCGTTTGCCAAACATTAAGAATTTGGGCCGTGACCCTTAATGTTGGTGCCTACTTATTGTTTTTAGCTAGACTGTCAGACTGCTGTACTTGTTTTTGGTTAGGATAGATCATCCATTACCAGTTTTAACAATGTTTTGACATGCAGCTAGCTCCTAGTGGGGACAACTGACTTTCGTTAAACAAGCCAGTAAGTAGAAGTGCCACCAGATTTGGCACCATCTATTAATTGAGTGATTATCCTCAAACATTATCGAGAACCAAGAGAACTACTTGCCACAGCAGATCCAATCTGGGTCTCCAATGCCAGGCAAAGGTTGTGCCGGTCCATTTTTGCCACCATGGTCACATCTGTATCAAGTTACTGTTATATTTTGTAGCCAGTGAAGATGGGTGAAAAAGAGGCCAGTAAGTTCAAGCTAGTAGCAAATTGAAAACAAACAAAATTACTTTGGTGGAAAAGTTCTAGGTCCTTCTTAGTATAGTGGTGAGGAAAAAAAAAATTCTGGGAATGTTAAGGCAGTTTGAAGCTGGCAAAAGAGCCAGAAAACTAAAGCTTTGGGAATTGCTACTTCAGGTAGAAAGAGACAAGTGGTTACATTTCTGGTTTATGTTTGCAATTTCTCTCTAACCTTATTGTTTTGTAACTAGTGCAATTCAGACCACTAATTACCAGGAAGTTATAGTTTGTCCCTTCCCTGTGATTTTTGAAAGGCATATTCCATCTCACATGTGATTTAATTATATTTAAGGATTCATTTTTTGCTTTTAAAAGATGTCTCCCATTTTTACAGTGGAAATCAATGTAAAAATAATAATTTGAAAGAAATCTGGCTTTTAGCACACTTACATATAATACATGCGGTTAGAGCCACAGAAACTTGGATTCTCAACTGGTGTGTGCCATTTTCAGGCTGTATCACCTCATGCAAATGACTTAATTTTTTAAAGTTCATTTCTTTGTAAAATTGGAGAAAATTATAAATGCAAATTTGTTTATCCAATGGGTATTTCTTAAATGCCTTTGGTGTACCCCGGTACTTTGTGTTAGGTACCTTGTTTTCAACAACAGGTGGGATGAGTCTTGAAGTACAGGGAGCTGTAAAACCTGTAACCAGGGAACCTAACTTGGTTTTGGGGTCGCCAGGGCAAGTTCCCTGAGGAAGTGAGTTGGCAGCCCTGAAGGATGAGGAGGAGACAGTAGGTTAGTAGGTGAAAAGAAGTGTTGGGTGGGTGGGAAACTTTGAGGGTGAGAGAAGAGCACACACAGTCACTGAGCAGACTGTTGTGACGATTAAAGAAGAACGCTTGTGTGTTCCCCACATGACATATAAGCAGTCACTGTTGGTTATGTAGAGAAGGCTTCTGACACCATTCTCTGATCATCTGAATGAAGTGGTTTAGTTTTGTTCCCTAGCCATTACAGAAAGGGAGTCAGTGTCTACTTGACTCTAACCACAGTAGATCCGGAAGTGACTCTCAGCACACTTTGGTGTCTACTTTTATAACTCTGTATTGGTTTACTTGTCAGTTTCTACTGCTGTGAAACTGGGATTAAATGTTAAAGTATTCTTTGATTTCTTTACAGAGTACTTTATAATATCAGGGTAGTATTTTGATTTCATTTTGATTGTATTTTCTTTTTGAAGAGCTAGACTACCTTATTTAAATTGCCTACTCCTCACAAAACTGTAGTAGTAATCCCCCTCCCAAAATAAAAATGTTTAGTAAGTGGCAGGTAGTTTCATTTGCTTACAGAAAGGTCATGAGTGACTCTGGACTTTCATATCTTGTTTTCTTAGGTGTTTTTGGCTCTGAAGAGGTTATTTAGTTATTCTGTGATGAAGGTACACATTGCACCTGTGTCTTGCTGACATTGATACGAATGTAGAAGTTATAATTTTACCCTAGAATTTTCCTTTCACTGAATCAGCAAGTGAATTAAAAATATTAGAGTAACATTTTTTTCTGAAATAAGTGAAAGAAAACAATTTTTAATCTTTTTAATGTATTTTGTTAGTAATGTTACATAGCTCAGTGATGGCAAATTAATATTGCAGAATTAATACAGTATTTATTAGTCAGTTGGCTTTCTAGGTTTTTAAAAATTTATTTACTTAAAAGAAGAGACCATGGAATCTCTAGGTTTTTTTGTTCTTGTTTCTTTTTTTTTTTAGTTGGCCAATTAATT
The DNA here is from genome assembly GCA_008086735.1 of Cheirogaleus medius. Lineage (NCBI taxonomy): Eukaryota > Metazoa > Chordata > Mammalia > Primates > Cheirogaleidae > Cheirogaleus > Cheirogaleus medius. The sequence goes on along the minus strand of VBSM01003148.1, from coordinate 6,518,845 downwards.
GCTTTCTATTTATAGTAGAGACAGGGTCTCACTCTTGCTCAGCCTGGTTTCGAACTCCTGAGCTTGAGCGATCCGCCCGCCTCGGCCTCCCAGAGAGCTAGGATTACAGGCGTGAGCCACCGTGCCTGGCCTGTTCTTGTTTCTTTTTGTTTGCTGTGGACATTTAATGTTTATTAGCATATCTGTGGTAAGATAAGAAAAGATAAGGCGAAATAAGATTTTGAAGAGTCAGTCACAATGAAAAAAAATTAATAGATGTGGAGGCTAAAATTTATAAAGTTAAGGGGGTTTGTGTGGGCTAGATGTTTCTGTGTATTTCCCTGTTGCCCATAATCCAAAATAATAAATTGGCATACAGTAACTCTTTATTTTTATTTATTTATTTTTTGAGACCAGCTTGGGCAATGCAGTGAGACTCTGTTTCTACAAAAAATAAAAAAGAAAATTAGCCAGGTCTGGGGATGTGCACCTATAGTTCGAGCTACTTGGGAGGCTGAGGCAGGAGGATTGCTTGAGCCCAGGAGTTTGAGGTTCCTGTGAGCTATGATGATGCCACTGCACTCTAGCCACAACCAAAGAAAAAAAAAATTCGAATATATATTTTTAACTTACCAACGTGTAATATTAATTGAGACTTTCACCCTTTTTCTGGACAGTGCAAAACTTTAAAAAAACCCACTTAATTCTGTTTCCTTCTTTACTTAATTCATTGTTGCCATGTTTTAAAATGCGTGTATATTTTAAAACCCATGGATGTATGTATATTGTTTTATGCTGTTATTACTCAATTTGACTTATTGTGTTTTATTTTCCTGATTCCTTCTTGTATTATTGACCTTCTACCTGGCATAATTATTCTTTGACCTGAAGAATACCCTTTAATATTTTCTTCACAGTGGATTGACAAATTTTCTAGCTTTTTGTTCGAGAATGTCGTTATTTTGCCTCCATTCTTGAAAGGTATATTTTGCTGGATATAGAATTCTAAAAAATATACATTTTAGATACAGAAAATAGCTCTTTGGAGAGATTGTTCTATAATATTTCGGCTTCCTTGTTTCTATTCAGAAGCCAGCTGCAATTTATTGCTGCTTTCTTGGTAATTTGTTTCTTTCTCTGGCTGTTTTTAAGATTTTCATTTTGTCTTTGGATTTTAGATGATTTTCTCTCTGTCTTTATCTCTTTCTCCCCCTCCTCTGTCTCTTGCTTCATTTCTTGTTTGGGCATTTCGATACTGTGACTTGATGTCTTTCATCAGTTTTAGAAAGTACTCAGCCATCGTCTCTTCAGAGACCGCTCTTCCCTATTCTCTTGCTTCATCTTCCTAGGAGCTCAGTGATACAATGCTAGATCTTCTCACTGAATCGTCTGGGTATTTTACCTCTGTTGAATTGTTTTTCATCCTCTTGCATCTTTTTTTTGTTCTGGATATTTTCTTCTGGCCCAACTTCCAGTTTACTGTTAGTCTTCATCTCCAGTTTAATCTGCTCTTAAATGTATTCTCTGGGTTTAGAATTTCAGTTTAGTTCTTTTTCAAATATGCTTTATCACTTTTTATAGTTTCTAGTTGCCTGTGAAAAATTTCAAGCTTTGCACATATCTCTTTGGATAGAGTCAGCATAGTCACTCTCCCCCAGAGTCTGAAGGTTTTTTCCCTGTGGTCTCTCACTCCTGATGGAGTTTCATCTCCTTGTGTGCCTGCTTATCTGATTATGTGCTGGTCCTTGTGTTTGAAAAAGTATTTCTAGACATAATTATAGGTTTAGGTAAGGATTTTTCCATTGTTTTTGCCTGGCACTTGGGATCACCTTTATCTAAACTAAAAATTTTTCTTTCTTCTTTTTTTTTTTTTTGAGACAGAGTCTCACTCTGTTGCCTGGGCTAGAGTGCCATGGCATCAGCCTAGCTCATAGCAGCCTCAAACTCCTGGGCTCAAGCATTCCTTCTGCCTCAGCCTCCCGAATAGCTGGGACTGCAGGCATGCGCCATGATAGCGGGCTAATTTTTATTTCTATATATTTTTAGTTGGCCAATTAATTTCTTTCTATTTTATTAGTAGAGACGGGGTCTCGCTCTTGCTCAGGCTGGTTTCGAACTCCTGACCTTGAGCGATCCACCCACCTCGGTTTTCCAGAGTGCTAGGATTACAGGCGTGAGCCACCGCTCCCGGCCCAAATTAAAAGTTTTTTTGAGAGTCTATGCAAGAGTTGGTTTAGTTTACTTCTAAGTTATTCTTTCTTTTGGGATTCAATATCTTGAGATCTTACTCCCAAGCAGTGATGGCTTCCTTGGTAGACCTTATACCCTGACATTTTGTCCTCCTATCCTTCAAGGCTGCCTAAGTGCAGTCTAGTCTCTCAGGTACCTCTTTGATTAGGCCAATGTTTCCAGCAGTAAAAAAGCCCCAAGGTGCTCTGCTTTCCATTCCGGATTCCTGTCTTCTCTTGGGCTGTGGCTGGTAATTCCTCATTGTCTTTTTAGCTCTTTGATATCCTCCTTCCTTTTTTAAAAATTAAAGTATAACATATATACAATAGTGCACGCTAAACATATATACAATAATATCATTAATCTTAAATGTATACTCTGAATAAATTTCAGGGTAAATGTATTTAACTGTGTAATCAAACCCAATGCAATATACAGTACTCCCTAGCCACAGTTTCATTTTCCATGGTTTCAGTTACCTGTGATATGGTCAATAAGATATTTTGAAAAAGAGAGAAAGAGACCACATTCATATAACTTTTATTACAGTATATTGTTAAAATTGTTCTATTTTATTGTTAATCTCTTACTATGCCTAATTTATAAATTAAACTTTATCATAGATGTATACATATAGGAAAAACATAGTATATGTAGGGTTTGATACTATCCATGGTTTCAGGCATCCTCTGGGGTCTAGAATGTATCCCCTGCTGATAATGAGGGGGCTACTGTATTTAGCTTTAGTAGTAACCACAAAAAGGTTTTCCAAAGTGTTCATACCAGTTTATATCCCCTGATTAATGATTTAAAACTATACTTAGTTTTTTATCCAGCTCTTTAATTGTCTTCAAGTAAGAGGGTTGGTCTTCTAATACCTGGTCTACTTTTGTTGGGAGTGCAGGCCTCTCATCTTGTTTTTTATGTGACTTTTCATGTGTTTGTGTTTTACTTTTCCAGCTAGGTGCTTAGTTATTAGAAAATAGAGACTAGGTAGAAGGGTCTGATTGCGAAGCAATAGACTAATTTTTAAAACAACATTTTAGAATATATATTCAAATTAGTGCTAATATGACATACATTAATTGCCAAAGAGAAATTTCTAGAACTTTTTTAGAAATTGCTTTTTGGAGGTATAGAGTTCCATCCATTATCAACTTACATCACATTTTGGTTTTGATCCAATGTTTCATTATCAGTTTGAATTCTGAGCTCATTCACCAGACTTGCTTGGGAAATATTTTTCTGACTACTATAGAAACAATTTTCCTCCTAAGTTAATGATTTGCCCTCACTGAGGATTGCCAAAAGAACATCATCTAGATTCTCCCCTCAAACTTAGGATTTTCTCTGACTACTTCACTGTTATTAGTCACTTTGAATTACTTCCAAGTGACAATTGGATTTGCCTCATTGAAAAACATATAGCCAACATTTTAGACCAGTGTGTTTTAGCTCATACCTGGTTTGCTATAATGATTCACTGGTTGATCCTACTTATAATGCTAAGGAAATTAGAATATTTCTAAGTAGCCTGTTGAATTAAAATTAATTTTAAAATAATAAATCATACAGTGCTAGAAAGAGAACTTAAAAATTATATTTCAATTTTCTTATTTTATAATGAGACCAAAAATGGATCAGTATTAATACATGGGTTACCTATACAAGATATTTAATTTACCAATACAGGCCGAGTGCGGTGGCTCACGCCTGTAATCCTAGCACTCTGGGAGGCCAAGGCGGGTGGATTGCTCAAGGTCAGGAGTTCGAAACCAGCCTGAGCAAGAGCGAGACCCCATCTCTACTAAAAATAGAAAGAAATTAATTGGCCAACTAAAAAAAAAAAATTTACCAATACACTTTCTCATGCATGATTACACAATAATCCTGAGTGGTAGGTAGGCTGAAAATTTTAACTCTGATTTTACAAATAAAGAAACTGAGGCTTTGGGATGTGAAATGACTTGGTCTAAATTCCTAGAGCTGGTTAATGGCAGAGCTGTAACACATTTGCATCCCGGACCTTATATATGTTGAGTGATTTCTGCGCAAGGCTCCTAGTCTACCACCATCTTGCTGAATTCCAATTTTATTGACATCCTACATGAATTTTCCTCTCTTCAGCTGTGTGTATTGACACCCTTTAGCCCTTACATTTTCTCATTTTCATTCAGTTCAGGACCTTTCAGGGAGCTGCAGCTCTTGACTTCCACCTCTCTCCAGTCCACCTTAGCACTTGTGTTCTGAGTATGTTCTGCTCCCTACCTGCAGGGTGGCTGGGAATAAGCTTGTCTTGACCTCTTTATCTCAAGTTCCTTGAGGAGTTCTTGCATATGGTAGAGCTGAATTAATATTTATTAAATGAATAAATGGATGCCGCCTTGTGTTTAGAATTCAACTAAATATTAATATAAATTCTTTAAAGATAGGGCCTGGAATTATTTCTACTTTTATTTATTTTTTTAAAATATTGTTCATGGTGTCTGCTATAATGCTTATTGTTATAGTTGGCAGTCTGGAACTTTTAACCGACTTTTTAAATGATGTCAGGCTCCTGAAAACCAGAGATAATTGTATCCTTTATTTTAGCTTTTATCTGTAGAGCTCAGGCATTATGTACAGTTCTGATATGATATATCAAGTGCATTAGGCAAATATATCATGTAAACAAATTATAAGCACTTCGAAAGGCTCTGACTCTCTATAACTAATACAAGTAAGGAAGACTTGGAAAGGACATTTGCTTCCTGAATACCTGGAAGTTGACATGCTGACCAGTATACAGCTACTAGAATTCGATAACTCCTTCTGGAAACCTAACCTAAATTCTACCTGTGGAAGGGGAAATTTGACCTCATTCTTATCTCATGCCTCATTAACATACATGTGTAAACAAAGCGATGAAACCCAACGATTTCCCATTTTGTTCTTAGGCCCATCTCATTCTTTGATCTTATTAGCAGGAAGTAGTTTGTTGATTTAGTGAATAGGATAAACAAACCTCCTTTCACTCTAGCCATGACTGAAGATTTGCTTTACTTCTCCTGTGCTGGGAAAATACTGAAGTCTGTGGGAATTTAGCATTGTGTTTCAAGGGGTATAAATTGCAACAAGAGCATTCGTTATACAGAGCCCAAGAACTATGAAAGTACAGTAATGAGACCTTCTGTATCAATGAATAATGACTTTTATGTTAGCTGAAGTTATTTCTTTATCTGAAATAAGAAGAAATTACAGGTTAGGTCTCTCTTACTTGAAATATTTGGGACCAGAAGTATTTCAGATTTTGAATTTTTTTAGATTTTGAAATATTTGCATTATACCAGTTGAGCATCCCAAAGCTGAAATCTGAAATGCTCCAGTGAGCATTTTCTTTGAGTGTCATGCTGGTGTTCAAAAAGTTTTAGATTTCAGATTTTTGGATTTGGGATGCTCAACCTGTACCTAGGAATCTGCCCTGACATAAATATTTGAAGGAATGAACTGTGAATCTGAATTAAGAAAGAAAGATACTGGGAGTACTGTAATGTAAATTCCATGGTAGTAGCGTCTTTATTTTGTTTGTGGTTGTGTCTGCAGTGCTGGGAAACACTGCCTGGCTCACAATAGTTGCTCAATAAAATGTTTATTGAATGAATGGTAACTTTTTATATTATCTGTTTTAAATTTAAAAACTGAACATTAATTACTTAAGTATTGGTTTATAAACCTTTGAGAAAATAAATGTAACTTGGTTGAGGCATCATTTCTGATACTGACTTAGTGAGTCAGTGAGACTCGGTGAGAAAGTTGCATAAAGCACATTGCGGAGTGTACATACATTCATTTTCGTTAAATTTCTTTGAGACATATCTAATGGATGTATGAGAGTCCATTACATGTAAATTAACAATTCATTTAGTCAATCCCTTGTTATTGGACATTTAAGTTGCTTATAATTTTTTTTTTTGCTGTTGCAAATTATACATCAATGAAGGAAATTTTCTTCAGCTTTTTTTTGAGGGGTATGACAGTTCAACAAATAGCAATTTAGAAAAACAGCGTCTAGGAATTTCTATGAGAAAATGAGCTTGGATTATACAGCTGTGAAGGTGAGATCAGAAGCTTCAGTGGTCAGACAGCTGAGATCAGACAGCACAAATGATACAATCTTTGGGTAGCCAGCTGCTTCTGCATGTAGATAATGTATAATCATCCATCTTTTCACATAAAAGCTATCTTACAATTTGTGGTGGAACCTACTATCACTTGTATTTGTCTTTTACTTTTAATGAATAAATGAATCACTATACTGTTTCTGCCTCTTAATTACATCCTAAAGATTATAAATGCATTTAACTCCTTTATACATGTGGTTACATATATTTATGTTACTTTTATGTATAATCACTTCCTTTCTGAATTTTGTTGGAAAAATTTGCTTTTTAATATTAAGATACTATAAAATATTATATTCATACAAAAGACTGTGTAATATGTTGAAAAGATTAACATAATGTATCCATCCTATCCCGTCCCTCAGCTTAAGTGATAAAACATTACCAATACTCTCCTGGAGTGCCTCTCCCTACCCCTATCCTGCTAGCTTGAGGAAACCATCAGCTTCAATGTGGGTTCTACCATTCCTTTGCTTTGTTTTTTAATAGTACATCGCATATATTGTATATATATGTACATATATAGTACATCACATCCCTTAAAAATATATCATTAACTTTACGTATTTTGGAACATTACATAAATGGTATCATTATATGTGTGTGTGTATATACATTTATATATGCGTACAGTATGTATAATAAATATAAATATATATCAATAATTGTGAGATTTATTTGTTGATATACATACTCATGGTTCATTCATTTCAATGTTCCATAATACAAACTGCATGCTATGAACATTTTTCAGTATATATCCTAGCACATCTATGAAAGAGTTTTTATAGCCACATGTCCCTCTTTTGGTTAGTATCTGTCTGATATAGATTTTTTAATGCTTTTATTTCTTACCTTTCTGTATTCTAGTGATTTAGGTGCATTTCTTATGATTAGCATAGGGCTATATTTTTAAAAGTAGTCTTTTTTAACTTGAAAATTTAGTTAATTTACATTTAAAGTTAATATCTGTACACTCTGTATTAGTCAGCTTTGGCTGTAATAATGCTGTGTAACAGCTGCAAATGTTCAGTGGCACGTAACAACAGACTTGTTTTCTAGCTCACAGGTCTGCAGTCTCTGCTGGATTTGGCTGTAAGCTGTGGGCTGGCTTCAGTTATGTGCCTGCGATCTGCTTAGTCTTGTCCAGCACTAGCTGGGCTTGTGTTTCTCATGGTGCAGTGTAGGAGCACGAGGGAAGGCCACCTTGGTGCTGTTCAAGCCTCCAGTTAGGACCAGCACAGTGTCCTCTCTACCCACTTTCCAGCAAGTCATATGGCCACACCCCCAAACTCAAAGTGCCTGGAGGATGAGATTAAAGGCCAAAATTTGCAGAAATACCCCAATATACCTTGCATGTGAAATTGTGGGTTTAAAACAAATTACTTTTCCTCTTTTGGATGGTGCGAAAAACAGTAAGGTTTTTCTTCTTTCTCCTTTGTAAGTCCAGTGGGAAGGGTAGCATTTAGGGGAGGAGAAAGGGAATCTGAACATTTTATATCATGTGCTACTGAACTGCCTTGTTGCTTAAAAGAATTGTTGGTAGACTACCTACTTTGAAAGTAGGTGGGAAGATATCGTTACTAAAGCTGCAGTTAGAGTGTGAAGAATCTTGAACATGTGACTTTAGTGATGTCATTTATAAATATGTTTCTATGAGCTACTCCATGACATTTTACATTCCATCCAACACATGCATTAAACTATATAGTTTTGTAAACTATAAAACTTGTGTACATTTATTTCTTCAGATGGTAAGGTTATAAATCCAGTGTTTATAAGTTTTATTATCCTGATGTCTTTGAGGTTACCATTTTTAGTGCTGAGAAAACTCTTGATGTCTTAAGAACTTAAATCCTTGAATAAGTGTTTATTTGGCTCTTCATGGTTATAGGCAGGACGGGGGTGCTGTGTACTACAAGGTGCTTTGTTGTTACCATTTAGGAATTATAAATTTAAGACAAAATTTTTTGATGTAAACATGAACAAGGAGAAAAGTCCCTGGCCAAAGAGACCACTGTACAAGTATAAAATTAAGTGGATTCCTGTGAACCTTTAATCTCCTTTGTGTATTTGTAACACGGGACTACCTTTGCTTGCTCAGGTTAGCATGCTCCACCCCAGAGTTTCCTAGGAGGGAAAACAAATCTAATAGACTCAGTCAAGCACCATCAAGAAAGTGCATTTATTGTGAGAAACTTTTATCTAAAACTGACATGGGGGTTATATGTTGTTTTAGATTTTCCATACAACTTCCCATTTCCTTTGGGATAATTGGGTTATCTGGAAATGGAAATCGTTTACTAGAGCACAGATAAACCAGAATGCATGTTGGATGGCGGTCAGGTGATTACATGGCAGCACTATGATTATATGCTTGCTATTGCTAATTACAGTGTGTGTGAGCTGTGCATGTAAATGCTGATGCAATCTTTTTTCCTTTTGTAAATGTATACTTCTCATGTATATTACATGACATGACTGAAGCATATAGATGTGGCAAGCATTATTTCTTCAAAAAGTATTACCCTAACTTTGATTCTAAAGCAGAGGTCCTTCGTATTAGACTATTTTCTAAATTATTATTATTATTATTTTTTGAGACAGTCTCACTCTGTCGCCTGGGCTAGAGTGCCGTGGCGTCAGCCTAGTTCACAGCAACCTCAAACTCCTGGGCTCAAGCAATCCTGCCTCAGCTTCCCCAGTAGCTGGGACAACAGGCATGTGCCACCACGCCTGGCTAATTTTTATGTTTTTAGTGGAGACAGGATCTCACTCTTGCTCAGGCTGGCCTCAAACTCCTGAGCTCAAGTGATTCTCCAGCCTGGGCCTCCCAGAGTGCTAGGATTATAGGTGTAAGCCACTGCGCCCAGCCTATTTTCTAAATTGATTTAGAAAATAACCATCACTTACTGTAAGAAGTAACTTATCAATTTTTGAAGGAAGCTACCTATAAGGTAGCACAAATGTGCATTTTGTATCAAATCTGATCTTATCTGTGGAATTTTATATATTAGATTTAGGCAGGCATTGTGTATCCCTGGTTATGTTTAAATATAGCATTAGTATTTATGCCTAATACTCATTAGAGAGAGGAGGATTTATAATGTAAATCTTAGTAAGGGGTTGAGTTTGTATTAATACTAACACAAGGTGATGCTTTGTGTTATATTCTTAAGTGAAAAGAACCAAGTATAAAATTTTATATGTAGTATTTCTCAAGTATATTTTTATTCAAATACAAATTAGAAAAAAAGTCATGAAAGGAAACATGTTCCAGATGATTGGGTAGATGTAGGGGTATTGTGAGAGAATTTTTCTATTTTGCTACTCTTCCTATTTTTCTTTTTCTTTGTTTTAATAATGAACCCATATTCTATAATGAGGAAAATGTTCATTATTAGAGAAAGCCTATAGCAATAACTTCAGTGATCTTTATTTGATGGCTTATATAAATCATTTATATGCAATCAAAATAAACATAGCAGGTGTGATGTGTGCTGTATTTACTCTAGACAGAGTGATCTCTTTCTATGATTTATTTAGCTGGGATTTGGGAAGGAATAAGTTTTTAGTACTAAAGACAAAGAACACCTGTTAAGAAGTTTCTGTGTGGTAATTACTTTATATATATTATTTACTTTTTAAAAGTAACTTGTTTCAGAGAAAGGAAAATGTGAATTATGTCATGATATTCTAAAGATTGGTAGTCTTTTATATTCAATAGATGATAACAAGGGTTCATGGAAATGGAAAATTTTTGAAACAAAATGATATTCTTCATTTCCCTTTAGAGAACTTTATTTTAAATATTGACCTTTAGAAAATACCGTTTCTTTCTCTTTGTTTTCTGACTAGGACATGTATTCCTCTGAGAAAACTTGGACAGCAGATTTTGGTTTAATACCTGATTGGGACAACATACAGAGACATTTCCAGTCATGAGTAAGTTTGCTTCTTTGTTTCATTTCAGCCCTCTAAGGAGCATTTACAGTATTGTACTTAAAAAAAGAAAAATATTTTTGGGCAAATTGGAATTACGTTACTTCTTCAGAGACTGAATGATCTGGTTCCACCCAATACTGTGCACTTGTCTGTATTAAAACAAGGAGATAACTTTTTTTTTTTTTTTTTGAGACAGAGTCTCACTTTGTTGCCCGGGCTAGAGTGCCGTGGTGTCAGCCTAGCTCACAGCAACCTCAAACTCCTGGGCTCACGCAATCCTTCTGCCTCAGCCTCCCGAGTAGCTGGGACTACAGGCATGCGCCACCATGCCCGGCTAATTTTTTCTATATATTTTTAGCTGTCCAATTAACTTCTTTCTATTTTTGGTAGAGACAGGGTCTCGCTCTTGCTCAGGCTGGTCTCGAACTCCTGAGCTCAAACGATCCACCCACCTTGGCCTCCCAGAGTGCTAGGATTACAGGCGTAAGCCACCACGCCCGGCCAAGGAGATACTTTTTGATGTTTGATTTGTTCTAAGAAGTTACATGTGATGAGGAAATCTGGGTCATTAGCTCTTTGGCTGATTTAGTTCTAATGTCTAAAATTTTCTGTTGACTAGCCACTGGAAAACGACTCTAGAAATATGAACGGGGAATGTTGCAGTTGATCATAATTAGCAGAGGTTTTATTGTGTGAAATTAAATCATTGAGTAACATGGGTTATTATTATATTTAAGGAAAAAACTCCAATCTCTCTATCAGTGTCTTTGATAGAGACATAAGAGAAAGAACCTAGGCTATACGGGACTTAACCAAATTTTTTTTTTTTTTTTTTT
>VBSM01003148.1:6462031-6500048 GCA_008086735.1 Cheirogaleus medius | reverse complement strand
TGCCTCCGCCTCCCAGAGTGCTAGGATTACAGGCGTGAGCCACCGCACCTGGCCCACAATGGCTTTTTAAAAATACAATTGCTTGTTTCAGATTTTAGAAGAATGGAAAGGAATGGAATTTATAGGATCTGTTAGTAAAGGTTTTGACACAGTACAGTAAAGTACTATGTTTAATCTCTTCACTAGTTAGCCTCGTTATGTTCTGATGGATGCAAGGTAAAGGAGAATGTTTGCTTGATTATAACTTGAAAGAGATTTGTAAAAGCAAACATATACACATGTATTAAGTTTTTACATAAATTACAATAGTTGGTCTTGTGTATTTTCCTCAGGTAATAATTTTATGTTATTGTCTTTCTGTGATATATAGATGTAGGTGACTTGTGGGGTGTTCTGCATTAGGAAAGGAGGAACTAGGTTTTACCAGCGTTAGAAAAGCATTGTGAACTTGTTTACTTGTGGCAATTATGGTACAACAGAATTTGAATTTAATTTTCAAACCTGCTTGAATTTGTTGCTTTAACATAAGTTTCCATGCTAAGTGTTCAGACCACTATAATATCACCACTACGATGTATTTAATTGGCCTTCCTTATTATAAAAAATGTTTCTGGTGGTAGAAGTAACCTAGAAGCTATATGAAAGAGGATTTCCTTACTTCTAAGGGGAAATCTTCTTTATTGCTATTAGTGTCTCTCCTTTCGATAAGGAAAGGTTCTTTTCCATTACCGTGGAACTTGTACATGGTCTTATCCAGGTTACCACACATGGAGTGAGTTAATAGAGCCATTGTGATTTTTAAAAATCAGTCTTAGACCTTTAGAGGAACTTTGTGCCTTTGTGGGGTACCTGTAGGTATAGATAATGTACCCATATATAAGGGGAGCTTTGCACAGAACATGAGAAAAACTTCATCCCTGCTTTCTGGGTACCCAAACCGACTTTGTTAAAAGGAATTTGGTTCCCAAATGATTCCTTAGAAGTATTTCTGCACTTAAATAAACAAAAGGTAATTTAACATTTTTGTTTTGCATTATTACAAGAGTCATCACTCTTTTACCCTAAAATGTGGTGTGAAAATTGGTAGACACCAGAGATTCTATTCTATAATAACTGAAAAGATGTGCTTTTCTAGCTCAGTGTTGAGCTGCATTCTGTTGGCAAATAATGTCTATATCCACAAAGATTTCCTTCTTCAATTTTTTTCTTTCATTTGTGTGTCTCTTCTCAGGTGAAATTTTGACATCTGTTAATACCTCTTTGCCAACCAGTCCAACTTATTTTCATTAGGAACACTTCTTTATTTTTAAATTTTATTTCTGAAAATGTATTTTTAAAAAAGTATGTATCACTTATTTATTTTTGAACCATTGGAGAGTAGGTTGCATAGATCATGTTCCTTTACTCATTTGTATTTCAGTGTGTAGTTTTGAAAAACAAGGCCATTCTCTTGTGTAACCACAGTAAAATGATCACATAGATAAATTAGGCTTATCTGATATATGATCCTTATTCCAATGTTGACAGTTTCCCCCAGTGATGTTCTTAATAGCATTTTGCTCCTTCAGTATAGGATCCTGCTGAGTGTTATTCATACATTGCATTTAGTGAAGTCTCTTTAGTCTTCTTGAATCCGAAATAGTTCCCCAGATTTTCTTTATCTTTCATGGTATCAGTGTTGTTGGAGACCACAAGCTAGTTCTTTTATAGACTATCCCGCAGATGTGGGTTGTCTGAGGGTTCCTCTAATGGGCTCTGACCTAGCAGGTATGACTGGTTTGGGGGCATTCTGTCAGGGAGCTTGCCTGGAACAGAAAGGAAGACTTCTTGGTGATCTGTAGATTTCCTTCTTATTTAGCTCTTTAATAGAAAAACTTCCCATTTCTTCTTTAATTGAAATAGGATTCAAATCTCTTGCATAAATATAGGATTTATTGTTCTGCTTTACTAGTTTCTGTTTTACTTCTGTTACAAAGGCTTCAGAAAAATAGCAGTGAAATATTTTCTAGAATGTGAAATGACCTTGAAAAGAGACAACATTTGGCTTTTATCAAAGATTCCTTTTAGCAGAATTCCTATTTTGAATTCTGTTGACAAAATCTCAAGGTGCTACTGAACAAATACTGTGAAGGTCTAAGGTATAGCAGGCTCTTTAATTGTTTTATAGCAATAAGACAGCTGCATCTATTCATATATAAGTTGAGATTGCTTCACTAAAGATTAGCCGTTCTCTTAACCTGGTGCCTCTTTGTCTTTGTCCTGATAAATTTTCTTTAGCCAAAAATAGAATAAATGAACATATCAAGAGTGATTCTCATTAGGTTTTAGAGATTTATGGGTCATATTAGATTTTAATATGAAATGTCAGGATACTTACCATCTATAGTTATGACTGTTAAAAGTTTAATAATAGCAAGGTATAGTGAAAGCTAGAAAATTAACTTGGAATATTGCAAAAGATAGGAAATTCAAAGTTAGACAACTTTGAGACATGATACTATAAATTAATTTTATATAATATTTTAAGAGTCATAGTGTTTTAATCTTTGATTTTATAATAAACTTTAAGGGAGAGAGTTATAATTTTGAATAATAATTATGTTATAATTTTCATATAAATAGGTACTTAATAAGCCCTTACATGTGTATTGCTACTGTGTTGGTCTTTGGGGTTACATCCAAGAACAAGACAGACATGGGTTTTGGCCTTGTAGAGCATAGAACTAGTGGGGAAGAGAGATAGTAAACAAGTAGCACAGTATTATTAATGCAAAAAGACATTCAGGGAATCTGCAGGAGCAAGGGAACCCCTATCCTCAGGAAGATTGGAAGACCACCTTGAAGAAATCTTATTCCAGCTGAGTCCTGAAGTGAAGAAGAAGAGGGAAAGTGTTCTAAACAGAGGGAACCATGTGTGTGAAGACTTGGCATTCAGAGACTAAGATTGAGATTAAGAAATTAGAGAAAGTTCAGTATTGGTAGAAGCAAGTAGGTTGGAGGAGATTAAGTTTGTAAGTTTAGTTTAGTTAGATAAACACTCCACTCTTGCCTCCATTTTATATTTTTATTTAATTTCATTTAAACTAATCAATTTTCATCTTCCCCACTGTTTTTGCTGTTGTTTTTTAAAGTATAACCACAAAACATTAAAATAAATGCATTTTGAAAATAGAGGGAAAAATATCACTGCTATCCCCAGTATGTTAAAGAAATCATTTGCTTTTTTGTATATGACATTCTAGCATTCAGATAGTATATATTTTTGTATAATCACATTTGTAGTGTATATGCAATTTAATGTTTGGATTTCTAACACTGAATTGTGTTCAAAACAGTATATTCCTATAATTGTTTTCATAATTAGAATTCATAATTATCATATTCTTTACAGGTAATGATGCATCAAACTTCTTTAATCATTCCCCTATTTTTTGTCATTTAGATGGTTCAGTTTTTAAAAAGCATTTACAGAGTGAATATCACTGATGGATTTACCCCTTTTTCATTAAACCGGAATTAATTTCTTATGCTAGACTTATAGTATTGACATTTTTTTGCCTATGTCTTTTGCCTGTCTGAAAAAGATTGCACCTGTTTACAATTAATCCAGTAATTGTATACAAGGGTATCAGTTTAACTGTGACTAACTTAGTAGGCTCAAAATAACACAAAGTTGCTTTCAGTTGCATTATTTGGTTTTTAGACAGGATAACTTTTAAAAAAAATTGTGATAAAGGCCAGGCGTGGTGGCTCATGCCTATAATCCTAGCACTCTGGGAGGCTGAGGTGGGAGGATCGCTTGAGCTCAGGAGTTCCAAACCAGCCTGAGCAAGAGCGAGACCTTGTCTTTACTAAAAATAGAAAAATTAGCCAGGCATTGTGGCATGTGCCTGTAGTCCCAGCTACTCAGGAGGCTGAGGCAGGAGGATCACTTGGGCCCAGGAGTTCGAGGCTACAGTGAGCTATGAAGATGCCACTGCATTATATCAAGGCAACAGAGCGAGACTCTGTCTCAAAAAAAAAAAAAAATTGTGATAAAATACTCATACCGTTTACTGTCTTAACCATTTTAAGTGTATAGGTCAGTAAAGTATGTTCACACTGTTGTGTGACCACTGTCCTCATCTCTCTTCATCATGCAAAACGGGATACTCTGTGCTCATCAAGCACTAACTCCATTTCTTCGTCTCCCAGCCTTTGGCTGTTTAGGTACCTCACATCAGTGGAATCATATAGTATTTGTCTTTTTGTAACTGGCTTCTTTAACTTAGCATGCTGTCCTCAAGGTCCATCCATGTTGTACTAATAGCATGTGCCAGAATATCCTTTCTTTTTAAAGCTGACTAATATTCACTTGTATGTATAGACCACCTTTTGTTCATCCACTCATCTGTTGATGGACACTTGGGTTGCTTCCGTCTTTTGGCTATTGTGAAATATGCTGCTATGAACATGGGTGTGCAAATATGTCTTTGGAATCCTGCTTTCAAACTTTTGGGTCTATACCCAGAAGTGGAATTGCTGGATCATATGGTAATTCTATTTTTAGTTTTGTGAGGAAATGCCATGCATTTTTCCACAGTGGCCGCACCAGTTTAACATTGCGCAAGGGTTCCATTTTCTCCACATCCTCCCCAACACTTATTATTTTCTGGTTTTTTTTTGGTGGTAGCCATCCTAGTGAGATGGTATATCCTTGTTAGACAAGATAGCTTTTTTTTCATGTACTCGACTGTTTACATTTTTCTCTTGCATCATATCCTTCTAAAATAGTCTTCCAAAATGATTATTGAAAACTCGCAGGTTTTAACCTTGGATGCTGCTTTTGCACCTCAAACATTTATTATGAAGCAATGTAGCTTTTAAATATTTATTGGGATTTTATGTATTTCTTTTGTGACATGGATCATTTTTTGATGGTCAGAGGAGAGATAAGAAAGAAAGGAAAAGGTTTTGGAGAGGGAGGAAGAGTGGAGAATAATAAATACCAAAGGTGAGTTTTGCCTAATGTACTGTTCTGTTGAGGACACTGTTGGTGGTCTTCCTTCCCTGTAGTGATTACTGTGTTATGATGATTACAGATTTCATACTGGGGAAGCTCTGCAAAGATCTCTTTAAATGTTAGAGGGACTTCTGTCTTTATATATATTATGTAAGCAATTTTGTGAATTCTATGGAAATACTTTGGTCTTCATATTTACATGTTTTGTATGTATGTGCACATATGAACAGCTGATCTTAAATGTGATGTTATATTGAATTATGATTTATTCTAAGGCTATAAACATAGACCTAAATGCTTTTTAGTATTTTTTTATGGTAATGAATTTTAAAAAATCAATATCATTTGATAGCTTTGTTGGAATCTAGAGTAGGTCCAGATTGCCTGAATGTCCTGTTTTTTTGAGTTCTTGATTTTGAAAATGAAGTCATCTTTAAATTTTCTTATTGTGACTGGAAGGTCTATTTCCTTCTATATTTGTGTGTTCATTTGCACGTGGCTTTGGAAAGTCAAAAGAGAGGTCAGTTTTACACAAAAGGAGGCTTCCTTTAAAAATTCAAAATGTAATAATTTGGAAATTAGAATTTGTTCAGTTACAGTACACTATGTACAGACTTTAATTCACAGTGCTTTTCTACTTTAAGGGCACAACTCTCCTGTCATCCTGTACTTGCAAGTCATCTCAATTGTAATTCAATAATTAATTTTATAATTATGTGTTTAATGCCAGTTTCTCTTGGTAGAATGGAAGGAGGTTGGTCATCCCTGTAATACAGCAACTGGCATAGTATACCTCTTACATACTAGGTACATAAGAACTCTTGTGTAAATGAACAGGATTTTATTGCCTTTAAAATACACTTATGATATATAGTCAGTACGTTAAGAATTTATCAATGTTGTGAAAGTAAATTGGGATAATATATTTTTATTTCCTATGTGAAACTTACTTTGCACATGTTTATGACAGTGTTTACTAAGTTACAGAATTGAGAGAAGTTTCTTGCCTGCTTTATGTAAGCAAAGTGAATTGTGCTTTGACAAAATATTTTTAAAGACTGATTTTCAAAGAACTGCTAATTTTTGTTCATAAACAATTACTCTCATCTAATATGCTCTGAGATTATGTGAGAGAAGGATAGTGTTGTCTTCCACAAACATGTCCTGTGGCTCTTTCCATATCTGACAATTTCAGGGTATTTTACCTTAGTATCTTTTTTGTTTTGTTTTACTTCTTTTCCATGAAAAATAATCTATAAAGATAGTTGATTAGCTTTTGACTGTTTTTATTTTATTTATTTATTTTTTTGAGGCAGGGTCTTGGTTTGTTGCTCAGGCTGGAGTGCAATAGTATCATCATAGCTCACTGCAGCCTCAACTCCTGGACTCAAGCGATCCTCAAGCGATCCTCCTGCCTCAGCCTCCCAAGTAGCTGGGACTATAGGTGTGCACCACAACACCTGGCTGATTTTTCTGTTTTTTTGTATAGATAGGATCTTGCCATGTTGCTCAGTTTGGTCTTGAACTCTTGGCCTCAAGTGATCTTCCCACTTCAGCCTCCCAAAGTGGTGGGATTACAGGTGTGAGCCACCATGCCTGGGCTGACTGTTAATTTTTAAATAACCAGTATGAATTATTACGATGGGCTGTAAAAACACCTGAGCACTATTTGAACAGAAAATACTATTGATTTTATATATAGAAAAAGATGTAGAGAAAAAAGTCAACAAATTTTTATTTTTGATCACATTGACTACCACATTAAAAAAATCAGAAACTTTTCTTTGGGGCCAAAGTGTTTTATTACGAAAATTGAATAAGAACTTTCAATGTAATTTAAAGGTAAACATAAATAGAAAAATGACATTTGTTGACTTCTATTCATTTAATCCATGTTTTTAGAATTGTCAATATTAATTGTAAGA
This sequence comes from Cheirogaleus medius, assembly GCA_008086735.1. Classification (NCBI taxonomy): domain Eukaryota; kingdom Metazoa; phylum Chordata; class Mammalia; order Primates; family Cheirogaleidae; genus Cheirogaleus; species Cheirogaleus medius. The sequence continues at coordinate 6,493,121 of VBSM01003148.1, read as the reverse complement.
ATAAGAACATGAACAAGTAAGATTTTATATGTGCTTCACATGGCCCTGGGGTCAAAACTAGAGTGAGTTAAATACAACTCTCATGGCAGTTGATGTGTTATAATCAACATATGCTATATTTTGTATTCAATTTATAGAGACTGATTTTCAGAATTCTATAACAAAGTGATTATATCCCACCTTTAAAATTTAAGTAAAATGACAAAGAAATGAAGTCTGTTAACTGATTTATTAACCCCAAGGGAGAGGCCAGTTAGAAATGGGTTTATAATTTAATATCCTTTAGTCTTTTTCTGTTTGCAGACCAGTGGACATCTTGAATATTTACAGATTATTTTTGTCACAAAAAGTATGGCCTCTCACTTTTTTTCCCCCATCTCATTTATCTACATGTTCTGAAAAGAATGACAGAAGTTTAATTCTAAATTGTATTTCCAGGAAAGCCAAAAAAGTTTTCTGTAAAGTGGGTAAAAAAAAAAAATCTGAATCATTGCCAAGAAAGAAAAGATGCTGGGTTGTTATTCACATGATCAAAAGAATGTGTAAACATAGAATACAGTGCAAATATCTCTGTCTGTGTTTATTGCATAAAAAAGATGTTGATGAAATATTTGAAAGTATAAAAACACATTAGTTCCAAAAGAATATGCATAGTATCACCTCATTTTTGGGTAATCAATAACAAAAAAATACATGGATAAGTCTAAAGGATTATTAATAGTGCTTATCTCTGTATGGGGGGCCCGGAGACAACTTTATTTTAGGTTACTTTTGGATTCTTATTTTTCTACAGTGAACGTGCATTATTTTTGTAATAAGAAAAGTTATTAAAGATGTATATTGACAGAAAGAAGAAAATAGAGACATATTAAATTAGTTTATAAGTCCGTAACATTCTGGAGTGTTAGTTTGAATTACTTATGACATTATTTGCTATGAATAGTAGTATAATTTTGCTTTAGAATTATACTGTGATCCTTTTTATACTTAGAGTCAAACAAGATGCTCCAGTGAACTTGTTTGTGGTTTTATTAAGTAGATGAGAGAAAGAATACAAATGAGATCAAATTCAGTCATGTTCTTCCTGTCTCTGAGTGAGGTGAGGAGAGTTGAGAAAATACTTCTTTTCTCTGCCTAGCTATTTTTCTTTATGTAATTTGCTGTTGATCACTTCCTGCTATTGATCCCTTTTCATCTGAGAGAAGTTGATTTTTGCCTTGTATTTTCTTTTGGAAAAGGTAGACAGAGTAAGTTGGAACGTCCAAATAGATGTAGAGTAGATAGTGATTCTATGTCCAGCACTTGCGTCTCTGTCTCCTTGTTGTTGTCTCGTTCTTATTCTCTCGCACACACTCTCCCTTGTGTCCCGCTCTGGAATGCTAGATGGGGAGGAAAGTAAATCAGCAGTTTTTGGTGTTAGCCAAAAGGTAGTGATTTGGGGGTGGCCGTTTATAATAAATACAAATGCTGGAAACAAGATTGAGGTAAAAATTTTTCTGTTGAAAAAAAAAACAACTAGCTCACAGCTGTTTGTAGGCAGCCCGTTGCAAGGACGACTATAACATTTCTTGTCCACCAAGCTACATTGGATCTCTAACATGTATAAGCAATGAATGTTTTTGTTTTAAGTGCTCTCTCTCCAGTTACATGCAGAACTTTTTGGATTTCTCTTTGTATTATTTCAGATAAAGTCTGAAGAGTATGATACAGATTTTTAAAAATTTCTTTATGTTTTAGAACATAGGTTAGGTTTATGGAAAAATTGAGCAGAAAGTATGGAGAGTTTCCTTGTACCTCCTTAAATCCCACCCCCAAACCAGTTTCTTCTAATATGAACATCCTGCATTAGTGTGGTACATTTGCTGTAATTGATGAGCCAATACTGATGCATTATTAACTAAAGTCCACAGTTTACGTTAGGGTTCACTCTTTATGTTGTACAGTTCTATGGGTTTTGACAAATGTATAATGACATCCACCACTACAGTATCATACAGAATAGTTTCACTGCCCTAAAAATCTCCTGTGATCCACAATTCATCCCTTCTTTCCTCTTCCCAAAGCACTGGCAACCACTGATTGTTTCACTGTCTCCATAGTTTGGACTTTTCCAGAATGTCCTATAGTTGGAATCATACAGTATGTAGCCTTTTCAGATTGGCTTCTTTTGCTTAGCAATATGCATTAAGGTTCTTCCATGTCTTTTCATGGCTCGATAGCTCATTTCATTTGATTGCTGAACAATATTCCAATGTATAGATGTACCATGGTTTATTTATCCATTCACCAATAGGTGAATGGATGACATTGAGTGACATCTTGGTTGCCTCCAAGTCTTGACAGTTATCAATAAAACTGCTATAAACTAATGTTTATAATGTAGTGTGCAGGTTTGTGTGTGCACATAAGTTTTCAGTTCCTTTGAGTAAATAACAAGGAATGTGATTGCTGGATCATATGGTAAGAGCATGTTTAGTTTTGTAAGAAACTGCCAAATTGTATTCCAAAGTGTCTGCACCAGTTTGCATTCCCACCTGCAATGAATGAGTGTTTCTGTTGGTCCACATCCTCACCAGCATTTGGTATTGTCAGAGTTTTGGATTTTAGCCATTCTCATAGTTGTGTAGTAGTATCCCATTGTCTTAACTTGCATTTCCTTGATGACATGATGTGGAGCATCTTTTCATAATCTTACTTGCCATCTATATATCTTTAGTGAGATGATAAGGATTCTTTTTTAAACCAAAAGGTAATTTCCTATTAAAAAAAAACACAGTAAATTATGTTCACTGTAGAAAATATACAAAAAAAAAAGACAGTAAAAATTCATATATAATACTACCATTCAGAGGAAAAATTATTGGTAAGATTTTGATATTTTTCCTTTGTGTACCTCCCCCCACTCCAGTGTATCAATCCATCTCTATGGCAATAGTGGAATCATAATATTTTGTACCTTTCATGTTTATCCATATGTAGTTAGCTTTTCCTTTGTCATTCTTCTAGAACAGTGGTTCTTAACCTCAGCTAGATGTTAGGAATCATTTGGAGGCATTCTTACACTTGTGATGCGCTGGCTGCACCCTGGGACAGTGAAATCAGACTCCCTGTGGGTGGGCCCAGGCACATCAGTACATTTTTAAATACCTCACTTAATTTCCATATGCACTGAAGATTGAGAACTGCTGGGCTAGAGTATAATTTTTTGAATAGCATCTGGTATTCCATTGTATGCACTCACTGGAACTTCACTAGCTAAGCTCTTGTCGAACATTTAGATTATTAATATTTCCTATTTTTCACTATTGTAAACAATACATATTGCAAACATCCTTGTAACTAAATTTATATGCACAACTGTATATATATATTTTGATAAATAGTTACTGTTATGATATTACTGGTCAAACAGTATGCAAAAGGTTAAGTCTTTTGATTCCTTCTGCCAAAATGGAGATTGTGATTTATCTAATGAAGAAAATTTTTAAAAATTCTATTGTTTAACTATTGATATACTCAAATATTTATTCAGTAACGACCAAGGAACCAAAAGCTATAAAAGGTAAGCTTCAGATGTCACTCAGGACAAGGTCATTGTCCATGAGGGGCATGATCTATGGCAGGGTTTCTCAACTCAGCACTATTGACCTTTTGGGCTGGATAATTCTTTGTTGTGGTGGGCTGTCCTGTGAATTGTAGGATGTTTAGTAGCATCCTTTGGTCTCTACCCTCTAGATCAGCAGTCCGCAACTTTTTTGGCACCAGGAACCGGTTTCATGGAAGACAATTTTTCCATAGACGGAGGGGGTGAAGGCTGGTGATGGGTGGGACTTAAAAGAGGTAGGAGGCAGAGTTCAGGCAGTCATGTGCAGCCCTGTGTTCCTAACAGGCCACAGACTGCCGCTCTAGATGCCAGTAGTACCCCCACTTCAGTTATGACAACTAAAAATGTCTCCAGACATTGCCACATATCCCTGGGGGGCAACCCTCCCTCATACTGGTCCATGTAGTAGTCTGCAGATTATAGCCGGTAGGCTATATTTGGACACACATTTGTATGTGTATGATCTATGGCTGATACAACAGCAGAGTTGAGTAGCTACAACAGAGACCATATGGCCCACAAAGGAGAAAACATTTACTATCTAGCTTTTTAGAAAACATTTGCTGACTCCAGATCCTAGTGCATGAAAAGTCACTTGCAGATAGTTAGAATTCACTGGGATAGTGCTGTGATAGACTCAGGTGTAAACAGGGCGTTGTAGGTATGAGGAAAGAGGGAACAGCTAATGAATGCCCTGAGAAAACTGGGAAGACTTCTTTAAGGAGATGACAAAAACTAGATCTTGACAATGTGAGCAGAGAAAATGGGGAGGTTCTTGTGGGCAGAGGGCATGGTATGTGCAAAGGAAATGGTATGTTCAGGGAATGGAGGAAATTATGATGTGCCCACTGCATGTAACTGAAGTAGTACTGGCAAGGAACTTCAGGAAATGTGTCCACAGTGATAGATTGGGACTAAATTATAAATGAGGCCAAATTCTGTGTTAAGGAGTTTGGACTTATCTATGTGCAAATGGGAAGCCATTAAGTTTTTAGACAGGGGAGTGATTATCAACTTGTGGTTTGAAAGATTTTTCCATATGGTACCCTTATGTTACTTTCTCCTGTAATTTCCTTGATTCTCTACTGAAACGTTCACTGCCAGCTCAAAATTGGATTTAACACTGTTGTGCCATGTAGCCCGTTCTTCTTGGTTGTAAGCACCTTGAGTCTGTAATTCTCAGTGCTGCCTAGCATGTAGTAAGTACTCAATGAATGCTTGTTGGGTCAATACAGTAAACATTATTCACACGCACTTAAAACTGTTTTCCCCCTGCACCCAGTGTTGTGCTGGTAAATGTTTAATAACCAGCTCTTGGGGGTATGTGGGAGGGGGAAATCCCTGATTGTAGTGTTTGCTAATTTCTGTGGCATTAAAAATACCCACCATGGCCAATTTCCCAATTTCAAGCTACCAGTAAGCTGGTACAAACCAGATCTAGCACTTCACTGTATGTACTCAACAAAGAATTTAGTAAAATGAGTTAAACTGATCCCTCATGTTTTTAGGTTGCAATGTAAATTTTTTCATTGTAAGTTTAAATTCTGTAGTTACGAATGATTATATTTTGGTATATTGACATTTACAATCAAAACTCTAATATCACTCTTCTAAATTGGGAATAGAAGGGAATTCCTTAACCTGATAAGGTTAAGGCTTACCATGGAACTTATTAGATGGTTCTAACTTTTATGTGGAAGGGATGGAAAGGTGAGGGGCCAAACATAGCTACGATTCTTCTGACCAATATCAGTGAGGGAGGATTTTCTCTATCAGCTATCAGGACTTATGAAGTTATAGTCAAATTGACCAATGGAACGTAATATTTGTCTTAGTATGTTTACGCTGCTGTAACAAAATACCACAAACTGGATAGCTTATAAACAACAGAACTTTATTTCTTACAGTTTTGGAGGCTGGGAATTCCAAAATCAAGGCACCAGCAGATTCAGTGTCTGTTGAGGCCTACTTCCCAGTTTATAGATGGCATCTTCTGGCTGTCTCCTCTCATAGTGGAAAGGCAAGGCAGCTCTCAGAGGTCTCTTGTATAAGGGCACTAATTTCATTCATGAGAGCTCTGCCCTCATGCCCTACTCACCTTTCAAATGCCCCACCTCATAAACCCATCAACTTGAGGGTTAGGTTTCAACCTGTGAATTTAGGTGGACCTCAGACATTCAGACCATGGTATGGGGGATAGACAGATTGACTAATGGGATATAATATTGAAGTCAGAAGGAGACCGGACCTGTGTATGGAATTTGTACATCACAGAGGAGGCATGACTGAGCAATGGGATGGCAGTAAAGATTGAATAAATGTTTATCCCTATACAAAGAGGTGAAATTGGATTTCTACTTCACACTGTATTTTAAAAAAATCAACTCCAGATGGGTTAAGGACTTAAACATCAAACAAAACTTTAAAACACTCAGAAAATGTAGGTCACCATCTTTTAGATCTAGACACAGGCACAGTTTCCTTAAACCAGACACAAAAAGCATTGACTATAAAAGAAAATATTGATAAATTTGATCATATTAAAATTAAGACCTTTTGCTTATCAAAAGACACATTTAAGAAGTTGAAAAGATAAATTATAAATTAGGAGAAGATAGCACACAGCTGACAAAGGATTAAGAGTATATTAAAAAAAACACCTACAAATCATTTAAGAAGAGCACACAAAATCCAATAGGAAATGGTCAAGAGTCATGAACAGACATTTCAAAGAATAGAAAACATAGGACCAATACACATATGAAGAAATGTTGAGCATTATTGTTGATCAAGGAAATGCAAATAAAGAGTATTATATGGGGACATTTTATGTCCATTTGGCAAAAATTAAAAAGTCTGACCTAATCCTAAGTGTTGGAGAGAAGATGGATCAATGAGATCTCTTATGTGTTGCTGTGTGAATTGATGGAACTATTTTGGAGGCATGGTGGTATTATTTTCTAAAGTTGAGCACTCACAGTTATGGCCCAGAAATTCTGTTCCTTGATATATACTGAAGAGAGACACTCTTCTGTGTGTGTGTATATATAAGAACCATGAATAAGAATGTTCATAGCAGCATTTTGCTCACAGGAACAAAAAACTGGAAATAACCCAAATGTCCACCAACAAGAGAGTGAGTAAATAATGCATGTGATGTAGTCATGCAAAGAAATATAGCAGTCAAAACGAATGAACTACAGCAATATGAAACAATATGGATGAATCTTAGCAAAATATATTAAGAAAAAGTAATTCCCAAAAGATTAATAAAAGATGATACCCTTTTAATAAAGTTAAAAACGGACACACAGCAACAGTACAAAGCATTTTAAGAATGTGCGAGTGTGTGTGTACTAGATATGAAGGAACTCAAGGGAATTATAAATACTGGGTTCCGGATGATGGGTCCTTAGTGCAGGGAGAAGCAGGGGGAAGAGTTGGTGGTTGGGGGCACCATAGGTTAGGTGCCGATTAGTGTGAAGGTCCTGGCTTTTGTTTTGGGTGGTTGCTTTTTGGCATTTATTAAGTTATTAAAAATAATTAAGTGAATCAGTACAATGGAGTGAATCAATACAACTGGGTCATAATACAACATGGACCAATGATATTAATATAAATGTGTCCATGAGCTAAGGATTATGATTAAACCGTTTGTACCATTGGCCTAATAAGGGAAAATATTACATAAACACAAATTGTTACATTCCTCTTAAAAGTATATCCAATGGAATGTAAATACCACAATGGTTTGATACCCACTGCCATCCATTTAAGTAATGGACAAGCTATTACCTAGCAGCCAGAGATTTTACATACTTTTCTCCAAAGTTATATATCCTTTTTACTTTCCTCACAGTTTTTTCCTAATGTGGTTGATCAGATCAATACATATATGATAAATTTTGATAAATAATTATTAGCTATAAATTAATATTAGAAACTCATCTCTTAATGAGTGGAATGGCTGATGTTACTTATGCCTTGATTAAAGGAATTGTTGAATTATCTTTGTCTTCCCGTTCCCCTGTTTTTACCCTTTGGAGCCCTGCACTTTAATAAGATAGGTGAGGGTTGGGTTTTTTCTTATAAAATGGGAGAAAGGACATGGCAAAAGGCAGATGGGAATGGCAGACCCCTGCTGCAGGTATCTTCTCAAGCAGATCAGTTTTAGGGGTAAGTACATAGGGAAATTAAGGATCTGGTAATTACTATTTTAAGACTATTCATGCCAGGGTAACCTCCAAGTTACGTGTACCTCCAATTTTGATACCAGGAGTGTTCAGAATGATCTAGGGAGTGAAAGAAGCAAATATGAGAATGCATATGCATGAATGCATGTGTATATATCTATATATACACACAGAGCTAATAAAAACATATAAGTCATATATATACAAATGTAATTAATTTGTGTTACAAATGGAATTAATGATATTCCATTATACAGATGCAATTCCTCCCACATTATTTATCTCATCCTTTAAAAGTACCATTTTGTATGACTTAAACATACATAAATATTAATACTATATATTCTTTATAAACAAACACATATTTGGGGGGAAAAAGTCAGGATTTAACTTTTTAATTTAAAATAATTTTAGACTTAGGAAGATGTTGCAAGAATAGCATAGACAATTATCATATACTCTTTTACCCAAATTCCCCAATGTTACTATTTTACCACATTTGCTTTCTCATCCTATGTTAATATTATTGTTTTTTTCTGAACTATTAGAGAGTGAATTGAAGTATTTACTCCTTTAGGGTATATTTCCTGAAATCCAAGATGTTCTGTTATATAACTACAGTGCAGTGGTCATAATCAGGAAATCAACATTGATAATCTATAGATTATATTCAGATTTCACCAGTTGTCCCAAAATGTCATGTTTCCCCCACGCCTTTCTGGTCCACTATCAAATCTGGGATCATGTGTTGCATTTAGTTATCTTGACTCTCTTCTCCTCTAATCTATAACAATTACTCAGTTTGTCTTTGTCTTTCATGATCTTGACATTTTTAAGAGTACACAGTTATATATATCAGAGTATGCAGTCACATAGTTTTACTGATGCAATATATGATTTAAAATGAGGAGAGAAACAAGAAAAAGCTATTGATTACTTAGCAGAAGCTAAGGATTGATAGTAGTGAACCAGTATGTCCAAATTGATTGCTATGTGGTTTTCATTTTCAAAACTAATACTAACACCAGTGAGATAGGGGATGATGTTAATTGAGATTTATGGAGACATGAATTTGGATACTCCTCTCTTCACTGGCCAGATGTGGAGGAAGAGTTGATTGAAAGGGTGATGTCCTGTATATCCCCTTCCTTTCATGGAAAAAAGGAAATACTGGCAGAGAGCAAAGCTAACAGAAAGTTACTTTTCAAAAACAGTACCTTTCAACAGTGTTTTCCAAAAGAGAGGAAGGAATTTCTCACGAGCTGGAAACACAACTGGAAAATAAGACAGTAGATACTTAGCACCTGTTACATGCTCTGAATTGCCCTAGAAAATGGGGCATGGGAAAGAAAGAATTGGAAAACTTAAGTTGAGGAGTTTGATTTACATGTTTATTTGTCTATGTCGGTCTTCAAAGGGATTTATTCAAGATCACAGTTATGGGTTGAGGTTTAAAACTTGGTCTTTGACCTACCTGAACTCTTAACTTTGATTTAATTTGCAAGTACAAACATGTTCTTTAAATATAATAGGTAGTTAGGATAGTTGTCCTGTTTTGTCTGCCATTTGCAAGTATTTTCTCACTATCATGAGCTTGTTGTAGCACTGATCTCTTAACACCCATATGGAGAATACATTATGGGTGATATATATATACATATGTTGTAGCACCTCTTCACCTAAGGGCTGAAAACTTCACCCTGAATTTTAAAACTATACATTTTTACAGAGGATGGTTGGTAGAGAGAAAGCAGAAGACTGAGTTTTAGATCCTAACCTTGGCTGATTCATGTGTACCTCAGTTGTTCAACTGAAGAATGGGAAAATAACAAATAAGCTTTTAACAGTCTGGAGACAAAGGGAGTGCCTTCGATTTGTTCTGGGATCCATGATTTTGTGATAGGCTAAAAATACCAAAATAATTCATGGAAAGGAAAGAAAAATGGGAGAGGAAAATTGGCAGTACATTAAGGGGAACAAATTGCTGGTGGAGAATCATTTTATTAAACATAACACTTAACTATATTAACCCGAATGTCATTTTTCTCTTTTAGTTAACTCCATAGGTTTACTTTGAGAAGAGATGCTGTATGATAAATAGAACACATAACAAAGGTATTAAATATTAATTCAGCATTTGTTGCAGCTTGGCTGTTAAAACTCATATGGCAGAAGCAACAATTATACTTGTTTAGAAATTCCTCTAGTCCTTGCCTCTAAGCATTGAGACCAACGAATTTACAAACTTCTTTGGGAATTTCTAGTGTGTATGGGGACTTAGACTTCTATTCATGTACTGGGAAGTCAGAGGTGTGTGTGTGAGGAGGAGGACAAGGAATTTATAAGATGTTTTTGAGGCATATTTTTCATGCAAATCTGGGAGCTTAGAGTTAGCAAGATAGATTTTTATTTTTATCCACATTTTATTTTCTGTTTCAGATATAAGGTTTTTGAGAAATTGGAAAAACGTATTAAGGCTTTCAACAGTGCAGTGTATTTTGGTTGACTACTTAAAAACTTGCACATAGCATCTGTGATGTACTATAGAGAATTTATAGCATAGCACTTTATTTTTTCTGTCATATGGCTTTTGTGAGAAAATGTTTTCACTTTGCTTAGAGATTTACAGAAGATTACCTACATTTTGTTTTGTTTTGTTTATAACTAGTCAACGCTTTGCAAAGTAATACATTTTGGACTTTGGAGATGGGGTTTTCACATGTGCTGAAATCATTTTGAATCCATCATTTCAAGAAGATACAGCCTATCCTTCCGTTGTTTCTTATTAACTGCTTCAGAGCCTACATGGATAGCTAGGCAAGGCATTCATTTCTCTGAAGTTGAACTGTGTTCGTGCTTGAGCTTCCTGAAGGCAGAAATGAGCTCTTGGTGATGAAACCTGTTGGATTTCTGGAGGAAGCAGCTGGAGTCTTTGGCTTGTTAACTAGCAATGATTCAAGTTTTGCAGATTGTAAAGGAGCTGGTGACACCATCAAGGCAAAAAGCAGCCACAGTGAAGGAAGGTAGGATCATTAGCAGAATGAACAATCAGAACACTTTGAAGGCACCCAGATTTTGATAAGTATCAACCTAAAGAACAGCTATAAAAAGGAGTTTTGAGTTTTCATGTATGCTTTTGCTTTTCTGATGTATTACGGAATCTGAAAAGGATCAGGTTAACATGCCTCATTATTACTGTTTTTAAACCAAAAATTAGAAGCACATTATTTTATTTAAAGGTACAGAGAGCAAGGGGAGGTTATGACATTGCTACTGCAACGGTATTTTTCACGTTGTAAAGATCCTCATGCATTATATATTTTGGAGGTAGAAGAATAATTTCTGTAGTCCTCGTTTCTGTTAATTTTAAAATATAAATATTCATGGCCGAAATCAGAAGGGAACAAGCTAGAATTCTGCCTGTGTGCTAGGGCATAAGAACTAGGCGGCTCTTATTTGTTTGAATAACTGATAAAATAATAGCTATAAATATGAATTTAGCCAATGAATGATAGATTTTGTTGCCTTTTTAGGGATAATTAATTCTGTTTATGATTATATGTTTAATCAGTGCTGTTTATAATAAAAAGTAGTCCTATATTTACAGCATGTGTCTGGGATATTCTGAAGTACATTTTCAAAAATTTTTTAATTGCATGTCTGACTTACAGATCTTAAAATGAGCTAATACAGATACATCTTTGAAAAAATACTTGTATATTTTACTTTTTAAACATTTAAAGTAGTAAATCTCTAAAATTATTTAAGAATTGATTTTTTAAAAATACAGGCCATCAGCTAAGTTGATTATATGGGCAATTTCACAAAATTAATCTATGGCTTAACATCAGTCAGTTGATAAATTTATGTATCAGCTTTTTCATTTGTAAGATGTATTACAGCATTCTGTCTTTATGTGATTTGAATAGTGTTGTAAGTATGCCTTAGATGATATAAAATATAGATTATTTTAGATTTTTTCCTTAATATGATATGATCTATGTTTTAAAGTGAAGCTATGAGATTCCATAAGTCCTATGTAAAATGATTTAGGGTAATAGTACAAAGTAGTATTATGACATACAGGATAGTTAACCATATGTAGCATATTAAAGCTGAAAGAAATCTTAGACATCTTGTCTGTTCATTTTATCTAAGTACATGATATTTAAATGAGTAAACAGAAATGCACTTCAAAAAGCAGAGGAACTATTGTCATTTACCTTTGAAAATGTGATACTATTGTTTAGAATACTTTACTACAACTATTTACATCCTGTTTGCTATTTATTTCTTCTCCCCTTTCTTCCGAAATAGAAGGCTTCATTTCGATCTCTAAATAGCAGGATTCTAACAATTAGGCATTTTAAAAAAGCCATTGCTTTTACTAGTTCAGGAGAATATAAATTAGTTAGTTTCAATCTGTTTGAAAATGTCAGATTCATACAGTTTGACCTTTACAGGCAGAATTTTTTATTGGAATGTTTCTTCTAGTTTTTATGTTTTCAGTCACAGTCATAGCTACTTGGAATGTACCCAGGGAAAAGAATAATAATATTTTTTTGCTTGTCAAAATGCATATATCTCATGTGACAGGAAATACCATATGAATATAGAAAAATACTACCAAAAATTCTGTATATTAAAGTAGTAGAATGTCTTTTGTCCTCAGACTTTTTCTTATTTTTTCAGACAGAATTTTCTGTTAAAAACAGAGGAAGCTTCTACATAGATTTTTTTTTCTTAGAAGCTTGCTGTTTCAAACCTCTTCTAATAGTGTTCCTAATCATTTAGTGAACACATTTACTATTATTTTATCCTTCTGCAGATATTGTTATATTTTACCAGTTTTTTTGTATTGCTTGACAAACTCCTTGAGAAAAGCAGTCTTGCAGACAAATATAAAACACTGATGCATAAGAATAGAGTTTTTTTTAAACTTAATTCTTTAAAATATTATATGGATTTTTTTTTTTTAAGACAGAGTCTTACTCTGTTGACTAGGCTAGAGTGCTGTGGCATCATCCTAGCTCACAGCAACCTCAAACTCCTAGGCTCAAATGATCCTTCTGCCTCAGCCTCCCAAGGAGCTGGGACTACAGGTGTGCACCACCATACCCAACTAATTTTTTCTATTTTTAGTAGAGACAGGGTCTCGCTCTTGCTCAGGCTGGTCTCAAACTCCTGACCTCAAGGGATCCTCCCGCCTTGGCCTCCCAGAGCACTAGGATTATAGGCGTGAGCCACTGTGCCCAGCCTAAAATATGATATGGATTTGGATGGATGTAGAGAAAGTGCAACATTTTCAAGTACTGTATTCGCATTAATATTTTAAACGGTATGAAAAAATTGATTGGTGAAGGAAAAAAATGTCCTAGAAGTACTGAAGTTGGGGATGAAATAATTATGATATATGGTTTGAGAAGTTTTTATCAATTAGTTTTCCTTAACATGAGTAAACAAACTTATTCTAAGTAGGTCCCAAGAGTGTGGCTAAGAAATATTTTGAGGAAGGAGGGAAATTATAAAATAAATGAACAAACGGATGGAGGAACATACATTTGTTGAGACAGTCTTGTCTGAGAGGTGTTTGTATAGTCGGACAGCAAGTGGGTTGGTTTGTCTCTTTTGACGTAAGGCGGTCACCAGAAGAGTTAAGACAATTTAGTCTTGTGGACCAGGGAAAGGGATGGGATGAGTGATACTATGCTGACTGGAAAAATAAACTGTCACGGTTTTCACCTCAACTGTCCTTGTTAGTCTGCATCTCTAGGGCTGAGCTCACTAATTGGTGAGGCACTTAGCATAGAGCAGACTGAAAAGTCAAACCACACAATCTCTTCAGATGTATGGAAGGCATAAATGTAATCACCTGGAGCTGTGTGTTACTGAGGAGCCTGTTTTTCTTCTTTAAAAGCCTCATGTGTATTTGGATAAAAATCTTTTGAAAATAGTTCATATTTCTATGTCTTGTTAAACAGAAGTATGCGAAATATGATTACATTTTTTCTTAATGATTCAGGTTCTTCATTTTATATTTTTGATAGGTTAGAAAACCTTATGACAAAATTTATTAAAATTATTCCTAAAATGAGAATAGATTTTGAGTGAGGCCCTGAAGGTCTCTCCTGTTGGGTAAAGCATACCAGCTTTGGTATCTGTCATGATCTTCTCATTCCCACTTTTATTCCTTAGTACCTTTCCTGCCGATTATTGCAACAGCCTCCTCAGTCATTTTGTGTAATAAACATGCATTGAGTACTTACTGCATCTTAGATGCAGGAGTTTAGAGACATATCCTCAAAGAACTCAGATGCAAGTGGTCGGAGACAAAAGTTAGTAATTACAGTAGTTTGGTAGGTGTTGTAACAAGGTGTAGGGGGAGATACTTAAGGGGAGTGAAGGGATTACATTCTTTGGTGAGGGGATAGATGCTTTCAGTTGAGCTAAGTCTCAAAGGAGGCATAAAGGCTAGCCAGTTTGGGGAAGAAGAGAGTGTGTGAGCGTCCCAAGCAAAGGAAAAAGTCATGGAAGTAAGAGAGGGCAAAATGTGTTGGAAAACTACAAGTTGTTGAATATGGCAAGAAAGTAGGCAGAGGTTGGGGGGTAGTGGTGGAGATGAGGGAGGGGAGCTCAGGTGAGGGGGAGGAGGAGGTGAGAAGTCTGGTCATTTAACCATTTAACCTTGTGCTCAGTCCTTCCGTTGCTTCCTGCAGTAGCTTCCTGAAACAATTCGCCATGAAACCCAGAATCTGGGCTTACCCTCTACAGCAGGCATCCTCAAACTATGGCCCTCGGGCCACATGCCACCCGTCTAGGACATTTATCCTGCCTCGCTGGGTGTTTTTGCCGCCACTGCCTGTCCTGCTTAGCAGCCGACTCGTCCCAGGCCCACAGTGTGCACTCTCCATCGGTCTGAGGGACAGTGAACTGGCCCCCTGTTTAAAAAGTTTGAGGACTCCTGCTCTACAGTATTTCTGGCTGTATCACTAGATCTCTGCACATACCCTCTGTGCCAGCTCCATCAGAGTACTTGCTGCTTCCCAAACATGCTGCTCCATCTGGATGGCAAGTCCTCCCCCCTCCCGAACAATTCCATTCCTTATCAGAACAGCATTCCAGGCTTAAACGCCACCCCTGCCAGAAAGCATATTCCCTGACTTCCTCTTCCCTCACCTTTCTATGTCAGATTTAATCACTGCTTTCTTTGTATTTTCTTAGTATTTTGCTTTTGCTTCTATTACTACACTTTTAAAATTCTATACATGATGATTATACTTATTAAATTGACCAGTAAATATTAATTGCAATACCCTTATTGATTTGACTTATTGAAGATTTTTATTTCTGTTGTTTTTTTAGCTCTGTTTTAGATAGGGTTATCATAAAATGATCTTAGACAGTGTAATATTATAACTAATAACTTAACAGTGGACATTGACATATTTTGTAATGGTCAGATAGATAATGGTTTTCAGCTTATATTTAAAATGTACCCTTAAGTCTTTAACAGAACTTTGTTTTTGTTTGAAAAATATTATGCTCAGTTAAAAAACAAACCAACAAATCAACTCCATGTCCTCAGATGTAAGCAAAAGCCTGCTGAGGATTGCTGGGAAAATTTTGCTTTCTGAGACAATTGTCCCCTCCGCTTTCTTGTTACATCCTCCTTTCTACTGGGAATGTGAGTGCAATTCCTGGAGTTGTAACAGCCATAAAGTGACCATGAGGACAAAAGCAACAGAGTGAAGGAGAAATGAAGTCTAGTCTTTTGTGACACCAATGACACTAATGAATATTTGTACCAACGCTGATTTACCTCTAGACTTTTTGGTTTATTTGCAATCAAAGCAATCCTCACTAATATGGTATCCAATGTGGTAAAGAATAAGACTAGAAACAAAAGTGTGTGATTTGCACATAAAGTCTTTTAGTATACAATGTAAACACTTTTACAAAGTACTTTGTTTTGTGCTGGGGTTGGGCAGTCTTAATTAGAAGTAGTATGAAACAAAGATATAGCTGTTAAAATGTGGTGGAAGGGATATTAATTTGGGAGTCAGAAGACCTGTGAGTTTAGACAAGCCAGTGAATGTCTCTGTGTCGCGGTGTTGTCCATCTATTATTAATACGTGATTAGATGTTCTCTTCCTAAGATCTCAGAACGCTGACATTCATATTCTACTTCATTTCTTGAACTCATATTTATTTTTTTAAGAGCATGAACTCAATTCAGACAGACTGAGGTCTCAGTCCTCCTGGTTTTGCTCATTTATTAACTGTGTAACCTTTAGTAAGTTATGGAACTTCCCTGTGCATTAGATTCTTTGTCTGAAAAGTAGGGATAATAGCAATATGTACTTCTAAGGGTATCGTAAGGGTTGCGTGAGATATGCCTATACGGTATTTACACAGTGCCAGTCACATTGTGGGGACTAAATGTAAGCTGCTGTTTGTTACTTTTATTGTTGTTGTTGTCATTCCTGTTGATATTGTACTCCTGATCCCCTAGGTGGCTAATAACTTGTTTTATGTGTTTATGTCTGGGACAGAATATAGGGCTCTGTGGATAGTGGTCTGATTTATTATAGTGATGCTCATTAATCTTTATAACAGTGTCAGTTCCTTTGTATGTAGAAAACTAAGTGGTACATTTATTCTTTAAATTTAGGTATATAATATTTGAAGTCAAAATTGTGTGGGTGTTGTGGGCAGAGTTGATAAAAGTTTTATCAAGAATTTGTTTTAGAGAGATATATTTAGTATAGATTATAATTCATAGCCCACTTAAACTGTTATTTTAAGGAAAAATGAGCTCATTTTATTTAGCTTATTAACTATGGTGAAGAGTTTTTGAAGTAAGGTAGTGAATTTCTCAATCATTCGTTGCTTGAAACTCTAAATTATTTGAAAGGTTTTCTTTGAATTGTGTAAACTTTTAAAATTGTAAATATATGCAATTATTACTTGTCAATTAAAAACAAAAGTAATTTAAAAAATAAAAAAATAGTATTGACTGCAGCAGACTGCCTGAGCATCATTCCTCTCTTGTTTGTTGTCGTTGAGGCTCTGAGTAAGTCTGTACTGTATAGTCATTAAGAGTATGATCTGAGCTCCCCAACCTGGTAGCCACTAGTCACACATGCATATTTAAACTTAAATAATTAAAATTGAGTAAAATAAAAATTCAGTTCCTTCATCATTTAGCCGCATATTAAGTGCTCAATAGCCACATTGCAGAAAGTTTTATTGGACAGTGTTAGGTAGATTGTGTAGCAAGACTGCCTAAGCTCAGATCTTGAATCCAGTACTAACTAGTCATGTGACCTTGAGCAGGTTATTCGATTTCTCTGTGCCTCAGTTTCCTCATATAAAATTGGATTAATAACCCCAGACAAAAGTTCTCATAAGGTTGTTAATGTGGATTAAATAAGTCAACATTTGTAAAGTGCTTAGAACAGCACCTGGCACATAGTAAATATGTGGTGTTTGCTAAACAAATGTGCATAGTGTTCAGATTTATTATGCTCTATAATTTATTAATGTGTACTGATTATCTTTTTGTCCTTTCTATATCTTTTATTGCCCTTTTGAAAAAATATTTGTATATGCCAACCTGCTTGAATGCATTTTTCATTTTTATATTTTATCACAATTTAGAATAATGTTTCTGTCACACACTCTAGCTTAAAAATTTATTATGGGTGCTCACCGCTTTCAGGGTGAAGCACAGTCTCCTTTGTCAGGCGTTTTGAGAGCTCCAGCCTGCCCTTCCCAACTCATTTCTCACTGCCATTCAGTTCTGGCACTTTGTTTCATTTTTCAGTTAATCACTGCCTTTGTTGTTAAAAATATTTAATGGTGGTGGTGTCATCTCTTCAAATGGTATATACGCTCTCCCAGAATGTGAAGATTTATCTGTGCATATAGTAAATGCTCAGCATATGCTTGTTGAATAAAAGAATCTTCAATTTTGAAATGCAGTCAGTTTTTCTATTAATATCAAAGCCACATTTGTTCAAGTAATCTCTGAAGTAAAGGGAATCCAACACCCATTCTGCCATCTGCGATGTCAGTATCAGCAATGTGCTCCTCCTCACAAGCCTCTTCCCTTCTGTCTGTATTATCTCAATGGTGAGGGGCCGGGTAGTGGTTCTGATCACTCCAGTTCACTGTCCTGCAACGTATGACATGCAAATCACCATTGCAGATGCTTTCTGGATGACATATTCTTAAAGGAAGCTGATTTTATTTTGCTGTCTTGCTTCTTTAAGTTACCTCCCTGTTCTGTGGTCTGCTGTGTGTTACTTCTTTCTGTGTACTTCTGATTATACTCAAATGCATATCGTGTGAATGTAACACAGGAAAAATAGTCAATGTCAAAGAGAAACAAATACCACCTAATATAATAAACAAAACTCAGTTTTTATGTTTCTGTAATAAGGACATCTAGGTATGATTTAGTTTATTTTTCACTTTGAACAGGTTATTACCTCCATAGAGAAAAAAACTGTAAAAAGTTAAAACTTAATTTAACTTCTATAGAATGATGCATGCCTATGGTGTAGTAAGATCATACAGAATCCCCATTTGTTACTACAAATAGCTTAATATATAACAATATGAGTGGCAAATCCACAATTAATGCTATTGATAGCTGAATTTTGGATTGCATGTATTGTCACAGATATGTTGTGCAAGTTACTTTGTATTATGTGATGGAGAAAAGAGTGGATGTTGTAAAATCAACAATACAAATCAAATTTTTATATGGTTTTACATTGTGATTGAAGACACTCAGGCATCTTCCGAGACACTGATCTTATGTTGCTTTCTCAGGTTTGCTAGAGGTGGCATAGGGGATAGCTGGGAACTGGCAGAGGAGTGGTACTAAGTCCCACTTGGGAATGACTTAGAGTAGCTTTTTGAATATATCTCTACTTACTACATTATAGCGTATGTACTTATGGTTATTTTTCAAAGAGTTGTATCCTTTATTAAGCTGTGAGCTTCTTGAGGGCAGGGACTGCAACTCATTCATCATTTTGAAACAAAGTTAATTCTGAAGAATGCAGTGGCTCATGAGCTTGCCTGGTACTTGTTTCTGTATAACTTATCATCGAAGTGAGGAATGCATGTATGACTAATAGATAATTGATCAATTTAATCAGTTTCCTAATTGCTGAGAAGATTCAATTCTTGCTTTATATTATTTTATTACTGAAACAGACTGCCCAGTAGACGTTTTGAACATTCTCTAGAGAACACTTAGGTTTGCAGTGAGTTATTTTACTTAGAATGTTACTTGGAATTAAATGTTTGTACTACTATCTTGATATAATTTGAATGTAATTTAAATGTGCTAAAGTGTCTTTATTCAGATAACCTGTTACCCTTTAAAAATAGTCTGCTAGTATTGTTTCTCTCCCATTTGGCAGACACAAGATGCAGTGATTAATAAAGGTCATTATGCCATTTAGTCATGGAGAGCTTTTAATGATTATTACCTGAACATCTGCTAGTTTTATCACTGCAGTTATCAGAAACATCTAACAAAATATATATGCTGCACTTTGAAAATTTCTGTGGTAAGTATAATATATTTAGAGAAATTTGTGGACTTTACTATCCATCTATAGACGTTGTGGTTGTATCGTAAAAAGGTACTAAAATAGAAACAAATTTTAATAGCTGTTGGTAAATATTGGGTATCATACTTGCTGACTTTGAAGTATGCTCTAGCTTTTAGTAACCTGTTAAAAGTTCTTTTGAGGATATGCAGTTTTTCTAGAACTCTTCTAAAATCCTCTAGTTCTGTGACCCAGAGGGAAGTAGTCAGTGGTTTTGTCTATGCATGCAAGGAATATAAAAAATGTTAGGATTACAGGTGTGAGACACTGCACCTGGCCTCCTTTTTATCTCTAATAAGGATTCTTACCTAAGTCTACTTTGTCTGATATGAGTACAGTGATATTAGCTTTCTTTAGGTTCTTGTTTGCATAGGATGTTTTTCCTATTTTTTTTACTTTGGAGCTTTTTGTGTGTTTATATTTAAGATATCTCTTCTAAATAGCATATCTATATTTTTATATTTACTCTGATTACCTTTGTCTGTTAATTGGTGTGTTTAGTCTGTTTACATATGATACTGTTATGTTTGGGTCTAAATCTGACTTTCTGTTTCTATCTTTCCACCTGTTTTAAATTCTTCTATGTTTTCTTATCTTTTAGATTATTCAAATAGTTTTTATTATCTATTCTCATACCTGTTAGTTTGTTAGTTATAAATTCTTTTGTTATTCTTCAGTGTTACCCTAGATTATATTATTCATCCTTGATTTATGAGAATATATACTAAATTAGTACTGATACCCATTTCCCAGAAAAATCTAAGGACCTTGAGGTAGTTAATTCCATTTATGCCCTATCTGCCTTTAGGGTTATTTTTGCTTTATGTTTTAATTCTATATATATTTTAAACCTTATGTATTTATTAATAATATCTATGTATTTACCTTTTTCCTTTCTCTTTTCCTTTATGTCTGTTCATCCATCAGGGCTCATAGTTTTCCGCTCATAGTTTACGCATGCCGACCGTTAAATGTCTCAGTTGCTTGTCTGGAAATGTCTTTATTTTTACATTCAGCTTTGAAGGGTGCTTTCAAAATTTCTTGAAATCCTAAATTGCTGGTTATTTTCTTTCAGCATTTTAAGAGTGTAATTTCATTGTCTTGTGACCGACATAGTTTCTGCTTAGAAATTTGCCATTTGTTTTATTGCTGCTCATTTGAAAATTGTCTTTTTTTCTGGCTGCTTTTTAAGATTTCTTCTTTGTCCTTAATTTTTGAAAGTTTTACTTGTCCAAGTATGTTTTTCTTAGTATTTATCTTGCTTGGGGTTTGTTGTGCCTTTTGAACCTATGAGATACCATCCTTGCCTATTAGCTCTTCAAAAACTGCTTCTACACTGTTCTTTCTATCCTCTCTTTCTGGAACTCCAATTCTATGTGTGTAAGACCATTTTCTTTTGTCTCATTTGTCTTCTATACTCTTTCATGTACTTTCCATCCTTTTCCTCTTTTTGTTTCAATCTATTTTCTACTGATTTGTCTTCTAGATTATTAATTCTCTCTTTAGCTGTGTCTAATCTGCTGTTAAGCCTCTCTGCTGAATTTTTAATTTCAGTGATTGTCTTTTTCAGTCCTAGGGTTTTCATATGATTCTTAAAAAATTCTGTCTTACCTTGTGGGTTGGTCTCTGTTTTTTTTTCTTCTTAGTATTGTTTCTTCATATATCTGGTAATTTTTGATTGAATGGCAGATAATACATGTGAAAAATTTGTAGAGGTTTTGGATAAGCTTTTAGGTCCTTGTAGGCAACTAGAGAAGAGGCAGAACAATTTAGTCCAATCTAATTTAGTGTTTGTGAGTTGTTGCATATCTGAATTTTAGTATTTATAAGGTATAATTTATTTCTAGATCTCCATTAATCCTAGAGTATACTCATTTAGGGGCTTCAGCTGGAAGTTTGGGGTACTTACCAGTTTCCTACCCCCTTGCTGGATCCTGAATTCCAATTTTTATCTTCTCAGGAAATGAGGCTGCCAAAAGCTCTGTTTAGCTTTTTATCTTCTTTTTGCTACTTTCTGCCTGGCTTCTCACGATCTCTGCTGCTTATGAATGGGCAAATGAATTGAGGAGTTAAGGAGTTCAGGTTTTGGGCTGTCTTCTCTTTCTTTCTCTGTGAGATCTTGGCCCCTTATGTCCTGGCTCAGGTTCTGTGCCCAGAGCTTGAGTTTTTGTTTCCCAGCCATGTGAAACTGTGAAAACTCTTTTGAATTTTTGGCTTCTGAGTAGTTTTTATTTGGGGCAGCATTGTTACTCTTTTTTCCCCTTGAGCACTCCCCTCTCTTGCCACCCGTCTCCCTTTATTCATTCATACTGTCTGTAATACAAATGTGATGGCTGGAGAGCCAATAACCATCTTTGGATCATGGAGTGGCTTTAAGGATAGAAGCCTTAAAGAGGACAGGGGAGAAGAGAGATTGAAAGAGCCTGGATTGCCATTGACTCTGGAGTCCCTGTGTCAGACGTGGATGAATTATATTTAGATTTCTTAGACATCATGAGAGACATTGGCATCTTGTCTTGTTTAAGCCTTACTATTTTAACTTTTGTGTTATACTGAGGCAAATCTATTAATTAATAGAATGAGGGTTCAGTGAATGGGTGTAAGCATATATATTTAGAGTCATTGGTGTTTAGCCTTTTATTTAGTTGTGACATGCATAGCAGGTAATATTCACCAGAATAAATAGTTTCATGAGTGGGTTATCTATTACTTCTCATACACTTGCCCAAATGCCATCCCCCTAATTCTCACACAAGGAAACGTGGAAGTTCAAGTTAGTGAGAGGAATATTAATATAGAGAAAGACTTGAATTGAAGTATTTGTTGCTAATTGTTATTATTGGCAAGTTACTTAGGATATATCTACCGAATGATCCCAGTGGACCACATTTGGGAGTTAGTATACACTGTCTTGAAATAACTTTTTCTTTGTATTCAACAATTCAGTGGCCAAAATGTGGTTGTGGATTAATGTGGTATTGGGGCAAATGAAAAAGGGAAGGGATGATTGAAAGGAATATTAAGAAATTGGTGAGAAATTACAAGGATGAAGGAAAAAATACAATGTCAAAAATGATGCTAAACTTTTGAATTTAAGGCCTGTAATTGTGATGCTATTGGTAGAAATAGGCAAATTAGAAAGGGGTTCCTTGCAAGGAAATAAATGTTTCATTACTTAGAGTTATGAATATGTTTAATTGGCATGTTTCCTATTGGTGTGTGTGAATTTTTCTGCATAATGTGAATTGTATTACACCAATATAAAAAGTATTTTCTTGATCTTATTCCTATCCTCAAGGATACTACAGAACTTCACCAAACCTGTGATTGCAGTTTGTTATACTCTTAGATAGTTCATAGCCACCTCTATCCATATCCATAGAGAGTATTTCAGGGACTAATCTTAAAACCACTTAACAGTTGTTATGCATGTGGCAAAACTGTGATGACATTGAAAATAGGAATTCAGCATAAAACAGCATTATTTCCTTGTTTTGAAAAGGATTATGGTTAACATCCTAGGATTTATGTAGTATCTGTTCACATTTTTGAGGCATGCACTTAAGGATGACTCACCATCCTGACTCACTAGCTTAAGTTCACTGTCATTCAAAAGCTCTTTCATTCTGGTTTTCTTTTTCTGGTTTTTATTTCTTCCCCAATGAATAGAATTATTGTATAGTAAGTCTTACATTGCTGAATATAACCTTTGTTTTTTCTTAATTGGTGTGTATGTGCCACGCCTCTAGGCACATTCAGAGCTTTTGCTAAGGATGGCTAGCACTTTGTTGTTAAGTCTTGGCAGGAAGTATAATATAGTGAGAGTTAGTAATGTGTAAGAGTAGTCAGACAACAGACTTTCTTGTTAATAGGATGAATCTATAAATACTTTATTATTTACTTTAATGGAAATATGCATCTGTTATACAGGAATGTACCATAAATTTGGTTGTAACCAATTAAAGCCTATTTCAGGAAGTACCATCAGGCCTAGTAACTACCTCTACTTAACAATTGAGCTGGCCCAATTATTTCAAAGAATATTTGATCCAACAAAATTCCAGGGAAATAATTTCAGTAGTTCTGAGAATTTATGATAGGAACTGACCACTAACTTAAGATCCTGGGTGAGTAAACTTAACCCATTGTAGAAACTCAGTGAGTTTTGCTACACTATATATAAACATTAACACCTATTTAAGTGAATAGGACTTGGAGTCAGAGAGGCCTGAGTTTGATTCATGGCATCACCACTTAATAGCTGTGTAATTTTGGGCCATCGTTAGCCTTTCTAAGTCTCAGTGTTCTCATCTCTATGATGGTACATATGTCGCTAGGGTTGTGATTAGGATTAAGTTAGATAATTCTTGTTCATTCAGTCATTCAATAAGTTTATTGGGTACCAGTTAGGTGTCAGGCACTGTCCTAAGCACTGGTTACAGCGGTAAATAAAATGACAGGTACTGATTGGTAGGTCCAGTGGAGAAGACTAAAAGTAAGTAAACAAATATATATGTTTTCTAGAATTTCATGTAAAAGAAGTCATACAATATGAGATCTTTTGTGTTTGGCTTTTTAAATTTGTGTTGTTGCATATTATCAGCAGTTTTTTTCTTTCTTTTTCTTTTTAAGTGGTATTCCAAAGTATAGATTAACCACAATTTGCTTATCTATTCACCAATTGATGGACATTTGGGTTGTTTCTGGTTTGGGGATATATGAACATTCACATAAACATTTTTATAAATAAATGTTTTTGTTTCTTTTGGTTTAAATACCTAGGAGTGAGACTGCTGGTTAGTATGATGAATTTTCTATTTAGCTTTATCAGATACATCCTCTCTTTTCTAATGTGGCGGTACCATTTTGTATTCTCATTGGCACTGTATGGGAGTTCTAGATGCTCCACATCCTTGTCAACACTTGGTATTGTCAGTATTTTTAACTTTGTCCATAGTAGTATCTCAGTAGTGGTATCTCAATGTGATTTTAAGGTACATTTCTCTGATGACTGGTGATATTGGGCATCATTTTATATACTTTATTTATTTATTTATTTTCATTTTATATACTTTATATATTTTTTTGCCATTCATTTATCTTCTTTTATGAAGTATCTTTTCAAATCTTTTGCCCATTTTTAAAAAATGAGCTGTCTTCTTATTGGGTTGTAAAAATTCTTTATGTATTCTGAATATAATCCTCTGTCAGATATATGCTTTATAGATATTTTCTCCCAGTCTTTGCTTTGTCTTTCATTTTCTTAACTATATTTCTTGAAGAGCAAGAGTTTTTAATTTTGATGAGCTCTGTTTTTTTCAAACAGAGTTTGTACTTACTGTACTAGTTTGTACTTATTTTAAAGAAATCTTTGCCTAACTCAGTATCATAAAGATTGTTTCCTTGTTTTCTTCTAGAAGTTTGATAGTTTTTGCTCTTACATATATGGCTATGATTTACTTCAATTTGATTTTTGTAAACTGATGAAGTAAAGACCAAGGTTTATTTTTATTCCTGTATAGATGTCTAGTTACTTCAGCACCATTTGTTGTAAAGACTATCTTTTCCCCTTTGAAGTACTTTCATACTTTTAGGCCTATGAGATCTTGCTATCATTTGTAACCATCTTTTTCAGTAAGAATTTAAGCCTGACAACAGAGCTTAATCAAGTATAAATCAATCCATTTTTAAAATTTCACTGGTGAGTACTATATATTTTAGGAATAGGAGGTTGTAGGAACGATGAAGGGGGCTCTGCTTCTTAGGGCTAATTCTGTCTAATAAGGCAATACTCGTTGGTAAAGTAGAAATGATGGTAACTTAGAATTTGTACTTGTAAAGGAAGAAGATTCAGTACCCAGTTAGCAATATATGATTATCTTTATGAAGGTGAATTAGAAATACATTAGAGTAAATGCAGGCTTGATTACATTCACAGACGGAAAGGAAAACTGGATCAATAGAAGAAAAATCTACAGTGGCTATTCTAATGAGAAAGAAAAGATAAAGGAATATACACATAGTAAAGTAGCTGATTGGGTGCTCTTTGAGTTCACGTTTAAAAAGAGTTTGAATGAAAGGTGGAAGATAAGGCTTATAACCAATAAGGAATGAAAAAGAGTAGTAGATACTTAAAAAACATTGTCAGGAATATTCGACAAATGGATTGACATCTGTGAACAGTGTGGAGTCTGATAAAACACTTACCAGAAGCATATGTTGGATCCTGAAGATCAGTGATGACCAGAGAGGCCTGCTGTTCAGAATAGATCATATAATGTAAACATGACAAAGAAGGCATATAAGTCCTGGACTCTTGCTTCCATCTGTTTTTGTTGTTGCTGTTGTTATTTTTAAAGCAGAGTTATCTTTAAACTGAGAAAGAAAATGGACAGAAAGGAAAGGTCATTGAACCCAAGGTTGGTTAGTAGATAATAAAACCCTTTAAGTTTAGATCTTTAGGATTAGATGAGCTGTAGCCTTAGACTCTCTAGTTTGGAGTAATTTTAACAGTCTTTTAAGGGTAGTAGACCATGGAGAAGATACCAGAAGACTAGACTCAAAAGAGGAGCGTGGGTGGATTCTGGTAATTAGAAAATGAACTTGAACTTCATGCTAATTCTAATCAGAACTCTGGCTTGGTTTTATTAAATAATGGTTTATGAATTGGTTTAAAAGGAAGTAATCTTTAGGTGCTTTTCTGGATATAACGAGAACAAACTAATATAACTTTCTTTTTTTGTTGTCACTGAACAGGCAACCTAAGGAGATGTTGGAGATAGGTTTTATTTGGGTGTTAGAAAGGTGTTTGATATTATAGCTTTTATGATCCTACCATAGGTTAGAGGAAGAAATAATGGTTGGGGGGGGTAGTTTGTGTAAGATTTTATAACTGATTAATAGGCAGTATTTAAATTAATTTGTTGATGTCAGTCACAATTAAGATCTTAGCCAGTGTGTCCCAGGATTTCAGCTTACTCAGCAGTTTTTCCGTGGCTAGGATGAAAATTCAGTTAAAATTATTGGATTTATGAAGGGAAGGGGAAAGGTACAAAATTGATAGAGCTAGCTGAAGTAAGGTTATGTAATTAAGATTTACAAAGATCTTTACGGGCTAGAATCATGGACCAAAATGAAAAATGATTTAATTAAAAATGATAAAATGTCAAGTTCTACACTGAGAAAGCTTCTAAGAAAGGACTGAGAGAGTTTAATTAAGTGTATGCTAATATGAGCCCAGTAAATTGACTTGCCAACCAGAAAAAAATATGAATGTTTGTTTGTAGATTAGACTTTTTCTAGGGTATCATGTTGAATTTTGGGAGTCAAATTTAAAAGAGGACTTTTCATAAATGTCATGTGTTGGACAGTGTGAATATGGCAAAGATTTGTATTTATAAGCCTGTCATGGGGAAAAGCCTAATTTTGTTTAGCACTAAAAGGAAGACATTTCTAATAATAATTAGAACATTTCAAGATGGAATGGGCTGACCTGTGAGCTTGTGAGATTTTCATCTCTGGAAGCCTTACAAAGAAATTGAGTGACTACTTATTAAGAGATGTTAAAGAGGGGACTTAATCATCTGTGAGAGGTTGAGCTTTAAGGTTCCTTCCAATTCTTTTAATATTTAAAAAAAATTTAACTTTTGCTTACTTAGGTAACTCCACAGTCAATATTATTAGTCTTATCCTTAAGACTTTACTAATAATATATACCTTATATTTAGATAGCACTTAAAAGTTTTAAAATGCTTTTATGAGCTTGATTAAATCTGATCTTCACAAGAATTTTATATGTTGGGCAGGAAATATTTTATAATTATTAGGCAGCTGTAGCTTAATGATTTCAAGTATCAGTTCTGGATTCTGACTGTTTGCATCCTGCTCTGCCACCTGCTGTGAGACATTTGGAAACTTCATAGTGCCTCCCTTTCCTCATCTGTCATTTGGTGACAATAATAGTGTTGTCTGGGTTGTTTGAGTTTACATATGATAACATGCTTGAGAAAATACATGTAGAATATTTTTACGTGCTTCAAACAGTACCTGACACACAGTGGCCATTTAGTAAATGAGCCAAGGCTCTTGTTATCATCACTCTTTTTCTTTTATAGGCGAGGGGACTGAAGCTTGTGCAGGTTATGACCTGCCCAAGCTTATGTCAGTAAGTGATAGAGAGGTTGAATTGGACAAAACCAAAATCAGAAATGGAGTAAAATTATTGGTGTATGGACTAATTTCGTGAAACAGTATTAATTTGTTAAATGAATAAGTCGAACTGTTGGCTGTACATTTTGGGAAAGCTACAATAGTTTGCATGTGTTTACAGATATATGCACGTTCCAGGCATAATTCAGTAGGAAAGCCCTTTCTAAAGCATATTATAAATAAAGATAACCACATTTTCCAAAAGATTTATGGTGCTTGGTAGCATTTAAAAGGAAGTAGGTAATTAACTTTAGTTTTTGTTGGGATTCCATTATACAGGCCAAGGAGTTTGAGCTTCTGATTTCTAGATGTGCTTAGGTTTCTAGAGAAACATAAGCCAAACTGAAGACAAATCCTGTAAGAAAAATCCAAATTGGCTCTTATTTATAATTTTAAAATAAACAAAGAATGATCTTGCTGAAATTCTGTCCTAACTTTAGATAATCACCTCTTCCAATTAAGCCATTAACTGCTCCATAGTTTGTATTCATGTTAGAAACTGTGTGCATTGTGCAATAACATACTTGTTCTCTGTAGATTGTGTGATGTGCTTTAAGAAGGATTATTATTATTATTTTTTTTTGCCTTTCTCTCACTGCTGGTATGATAGGTGAACAAATCTCTTGTGGTAAGGATTTTTGAATTCATTTGCAAGGCTATAAGCCTCTTGAGGGCAGGTATCTTGTCTTGATAATCTGTTTCTCAGTACCTGAAAGGAGCCTGGCACATAGGAAGTTTGGGAAATTGTCAAGCATTGCTGGTTTTATTGGGAACCTGTGAGATAGGTTATATTAAAAATGGCCAATTAAAGTAATTACCATTCACAATGATAGTAATGTGTTTGTCAGCAAGTTTATTGGAGTATTTTGTATATATTAACCCCTCTCCAACCTTGGAAGTTATGTCCTTAAAAAGGACTGTTGGCCAAACTATGGTTGGCAAGATGAGTGTCATATGAAAAATAGAAGTTTACAGGAGAATTTTAATTATATCTAGTAGTATATGAGAACAATATTGAGCTGCCCCAATTTAAGATTTGGAAAAACTAGCTTACTTGTTTATAATAATCAGATACTACCAAAATGCATTTTATGTCCTTAAAACTTTGGCAGCTTTATAGTATCAGTAAACTCTTGGAAACTTGAATATCTGAAAGTGTAGAGGAATAAGTAATTTTGAGAAATCACTATTTTCTTCCTAAAATCTAGGAAGATTTTTCTTTTTATTGGAGTAGGATGTTCACTTGCAGAAACACAACCAGAACATGTTGGTTTGAGTACACTGCAATCAGCTAACTCACTTCCTGGTTACTGTGCATGCAATGGTTTCTTGGTAGCTTATAATTTATTAATTTGGAGTTACACAGATACATTCTCATTCTCCCACTTTCCCTCTCCTCCTTCTCTATCTCTTTTTAAGGCTTGGTGGGTTTAGTTTTGTAGCTCAGTGGGCAAGAGCATAGACTTTGGAGCTTTCCAGATGCATATTTGAGTTGAGCCTGGGACATTAATGTAACCTTGGGCAGGTTGCTTTCCCTCTAAGTTTCGTTTTTCTCATCTGTAAGATGCATGAATAATTGAGAATTTCTATAAAATATAGATTATAATAGGGCTGTTTGAGTATTAAACAAGATAATGTATGTACCTAGCATAGTACCTGATGGAGAGTAACAGCTCAACAAATGTGAGCTATTACTAAGCAACTATTCTTCCTGGGTGGTCATTCATTTTCTCTACTGCTTTTCTGGCCTCTTTTCTATTTAGAAACTCCTCTTTGGCTTCCTATTGACTTGAGGGCATTTCCTTGCCTCTTGCCCTTATTTAATGGTACTTTGAGGGTCTCTGTTGACAGATTCTCTTGACAAATCTTTGTTCATTTGCTTGCCATTTTGTTTATTCAAAGACAGAGTGGAATGATTAAGAGCACTATGGAGCCTGCTTGCCTTGGTCCAAATGCCACATCTCTAACTTAGAAACTTTGTGATCTTTGCAAGTTATTTAACCTAATGGTTTTCTTGTGTGTTTAAGGAACAATAATGACACTTACCTCATAGTTTTGATGTGGGGATATTAAATGTGATAATATACATAAAGCAGAATAAATGCTAGCTGTTACTTATGAGCCAGGCTCTTAGTTGCTGCTTAATTCACCTGATCTCCTGGGGAGTGACTACCCTGTATGTATGGCACTTTTGATGTTTGTTGTGTAAAATAGATCTTATTGTACAGGTCACCCTAATACATCATTAGCACAATAATAGTAACAAAGTGCAAGGAATACATATCATAATAAACACATAGACATAGGAGATACGTACAATGTTTCTTAGGATTTGTTAGGGGAGGTATGTAGAATGCAGCTGTATGCTATGAGAATTATGTGGTACTGTGCTTGGGGCTTGGGACACTTTAAAAAAAATGATGGCATGACAGTTTCAGTGTGATATGAGCATTTTTATTTATTATATCCCATTCAGTGTTACCAAATTGCTGGCTTTTGATGGCCCTATGGTTTAATTTGAACCCAAGGGCCATTCAGAGACCAAATAATACTTACATAGCAGGATAATTCAGTTCTTCCTGTATGCTTCTCAGTTGTTCTAGGCAATACTTAATTAGTTCTTGTTTTTGAGTGTCATTATTGGCACAGTTTGGCTTTTTTTTATTATTATTATTAGTTTTGATTTACAGAGTAGAAAATTTACCATTGGGTTGACAGTTAACCACTGTCTGTGGAATTAGTTATTTACTGTCAGAGTGAGCAGTCTATGAATTTTCTTCTTACATCTGGTCTACAAGAATTTGCTGTAATTGGAACATTTTTTGTTAATACCCATTGGGCTAAATTCAACACAAACTTTTATTATAATGAATATAAATGTACATGCTTACAATTCTGAATGAGCTAGGGAAAAAGTTGTGAAAGTTAAGTAAATAAAGTAGATTCATTAGAACCCTTTCCATAATCATGGAAATTAATAATGAAGGCAGTTTTTAGTATCAACTAAAAGCATAAAGTCTTTTAATAAAGTTAACTTCAGGATCCATTTGATGATTATTATGTCAACATTTTCCATGGTTCTTGATCATTTCTTGTTATTTTCCTAAAACACACATCTTAAAACACAATGTGGGAGGTACAGTTGCTTATGACCGCAAAAAGTATTTCATATAAATTGTTCTTAGATTCTTTAACACATGGTTGGTTCATCTCCATTTTGCACAAATAATTGACAGCTGCGTGTGATGAGATTGGAAGGCTACTGGAATCCAGAAAATACAATTGTTAAGAATTCATAGGAATCACATAGATACGTTTCTAAGGAAAGAAATGTAAGGACTACTAGAGCTGAGAAGAAACATAATAAGATCATCTGCTTATACTTTAGCAAAAGAGCTTGGTAGTTAGAAACATGGCTCTGAAGTTGAACACCCTGGCTTTTTTTTTTTTTTTTT
>VBSM01003148.1:6429475-6449993 GCA_008086735.1 Cheirogaleus medius | reverse complement strand
TCAAACTCCTGGGCTCAAGTGATCCTCCTGCCTCAGCCTCCCCAGTAGCTGGGAGTGCAGGTGTGTGCCACTACGCCCAGCTAATTTTTCTATTTTTGGTAGAGACGGGGTCTCACTCTGGCTCAGTCTGATCACTCCTGGGCTCAAGTGTTCTCCCACCTCAGCCTCCCAGAGTGCTAGGATCATAGGTGTGACCCACCCTGTCTGTTGTGGTCTAAAACTTTGAAGTTTGGCAGTTCCTCCTTGAGCGGCTTTCTCATCCTCCATGCTCCTCCTTCCTCGTCAGCTCCCCTTGGGAACCCTGGTGTGATCAAGGTTTAGCTCTGTGTCTGTCGGCTATTGCTGACACATCATCATGTCTCCCATCACTCATAGCTAGGAAATGGTGACTGTATTGCCAAAAATAGTTGGGTTTAAAGGGGAAAAAATGTTAAATAAGGCTGATAATGCCTCATTTCTAGCTTTTATTGTTAACAATACAGTTTTTAAAAGCTCTTGTTTATTGTTTGTTTATTGTAAAAAATTATTCAGTTTTATAAACTCCCGATAACATGCCCTTTTTGTCCCTTATTTTAGGGACGAGAAGGTGCAGAGATTGAACCCTGGGAAGATGCTGATTACCTTGTTTACAAAGTCACGGATAGATTTGGCTTTTTACAGTAAGTCACATAGATTGAAAGCTAACTTTTTAAATTATAATGTTTCAGTGGTATTGATTTTATTTATTTTTAATAGAATTGCTATGCATAAGGTTCCAGGAGTAGTCCTACAATATGCCTTTTGGCACTAATTTCCTGTGATTTTTAACCTTTATGATTAAAATTTAAGTATATTTAAGAATACAAATTTTTAATATTCTTTGTATTTTAGTAAGAACATTAAATGCAGTAAATGAGTTGTATTAATAATTTAGCAGAATTAAATGCAAATGGATAATTTGTATTTTTTAGAAATATATAAAACATTATTTTACATTAATGATTTTAAAAATAATTAGCAATTAGAACTTTAGTGTTACGCAGCCTAAAAATGAGCATTGAGAAGAAATGCCATTGATCTTCCTTATAGTCATAAATGTGTTCATGATAATGCTTCTCAAAATTAATTCCATTTATCCTGAGTCTGTTATAAAAGAGTTAAGACAAGTCTACACCACTATAAAACAAGGCAGTTAAATTGATTTGACTCTTAAAACATCCTGCAAATGATGTAAATCTGTCTGTTCTGGTTCTGGCATTGTTTAATCAGATTCCCACAGGCTGGAGACTCTTATTCATCTCTATACTTTGTTTGGTTCTATACAATTTAGGGATTAACGAACTTTTCATTCAAATGTACTCTTTTCTAGTTTCATTTATTACAAATGGGAAAAAAGCCAGGAATTTTTATTTCATAATATATGATTAAATTTTGAAGGAAAAACATAATTTCTTGTGTAGCTCATAGCTACACAAATAATTTACTGTGCTAAGGTCTTATTTTCTCCTGTTCAGTTTTTTTTTGCGTTTAGAATTTATTTTATTTATCATGTTTTACTGAGATTAAAACAAGCATAAAAACAAACAGTTCTAGGAGTTAGAGAATGAGTTCTCTTGTGGCTTTGCTGGTCTCTGGTCAGTTAACCATTTCATGCTTCATCTTTAAAACAGGAATCAATAACTTCTTTACATACCTTAAGTGTATTTGAGGCTTTGAAGAAATAAAATGTAAGAATACTTTATAAAGTTTTGGACAAATGTAAGGTGTTATTATATCTAATGACATTAGCATATCTGTAACATTCTTCTGAGTAGTTATAATCAGAAGACTTAGAACTTCAGTATACTAACATCAGTATTTAACTATGATGAAAATACTGTTCTTAAATTAAACCCCTCACCTCCACTTTTGTTTTTAAAATCAAACTTGGCTACAAATGTGACAGGAAGCGATTGCATATTTGTGTAGGTTGGTGTGCAAATGTGAGATATGTGAAGGAAGTTTTCAAGGACAATTTGAATATTAAGACTTAACATCAGTGGGTCCCAAAGTTGCCTACATGTTAGAATCAGCTGGGAAATTAAAAAAAAAAAACAACTAGGTTTCTGGCTCCTTACCTAGATTTTGACTCAGAAGATAGGATGCAATTCAGCTGATTTTGACCTAAGTATTTCTGATGGGAGTGAACTACTGTAATAGATAATGTTTTTTTTTTTAATTATAAAATGGTTCAATATAGTATAAAATACATATGAAAAACTGGTGCTTTCTATAAGAGTCTCTTAATTACCTAAATTTTCTTTTCTTATTGCTTGAAACAACATGAGCCGATGTGCTAGGCCTTAGAGGTCCGGGCCTAAGAGCCCAGGCTGTATTTGACAATCTAAAAATTGCAGACAGTTCTTTTGTGTTTGTTTTCTACTCTCTGTGCTAAGGTCCATTTGGCTCTAGTGGGAAAAAAGTCGATCAATAACCTATCTTAATAATATTAGCTAACATTTATTGTGCATTTACTGTGTGCCAGGCTGTTCTAAGCTTTTTACATGGAATAACTTGATTATTCCCTTCAAAGGCTCTTTGGGGTAGGTACTCTTTTTCTCTCTTCCTCTTTTTAGATGGTGAAACTGAAGCACAAAGAGGTCACCTAACTTGCCTGTGTTATGCTGACAGTGAGTGCCAGCTTCAGGGTGCGGACCTTGGCAGTCTCACTGCAGAGCTTATGTTTTTGTTTTTGGTTTTTTTTTGGGGGGGACACAGTCTCACTCTGTTGCCCGGGCTAGAGTACTGTGGCGTCAGCCTAGCTCATAGCAACCTCCAAATCCTGGGCTCAAGCGATCCTTCTGTCTCAGCCTCCCGAGTAGCTGGAACTACAGGCATGTGCCACCATGCCCGGCTAATTTTTTGTATATATTTTTAGTTGGCCAATTAATTTCTTTGTATTTTTAGTAGAGACGGGGTCTTGTTCTTGCTCAGGCTGGTTCCTGAACTCCTGACCTTGAGCCAGCCATCCGCCTGCCTCGGCCTCCCAGAGTGCTAGGATTACAGGCGTGAGCCACCGCACCCGGCCAGAGCCTATGTTTTGAATGGCTACAGTATACTAACCTGTATGCTTTCTTGTGTTTTGAATAAGCAAAACACAGAATAAGTGCTGTGAAATGCCTACGAAGAATGTTAAGGGGCGAGGGGAAAGAGTGCCTAAAGAGAAGGATGCTGTTTGGAACGATCACTGCTACTGAGAGTGCACTAAGATAGCTAAGCTCACCACTTCTTTGAAAATGAAGCGGATTGGTGGCAGTTCTCGTGCTGTCACACTGATGTTATTTACTCCATGATACGGTCCTAAAGCAGGCAGCACACATTAAAACAGTGAAGCATAGAGATGGATATTAGGGTAATGTTAGGCTCTATTAAATTTCACCAAAATCAGTGATTTCTGTTGCAATGCCTAATTTAAGTAAAACATTTCTCCAAAGATTGTTGCTAGTGGCTTTTACTGCTTGTCACTGCAGACTGGAGTTTTTTGCACTGTTGAATAAAGTCACTTGGTGTAGGCATTTAGATATTACTCCCTGTCACACCTTGATCAAAGGAGCATTTTTTTTACTGTCTTAGTTCTTTGTAATTTTTGATTGGTTCTGCAATGAAATTGGATTTTAGGTGTCAGTGTCAATATAATAAAGTGGCAAAAAATAACTTAGTAGCCTTTGTTGCCTGATTTCATATCTAATTATAGTTTTAGAAACGTAAATTACCTATGACGATATGTGAAGGAGTGACGGTAATTGAAAAATATAGCATAGGACTAACTCGGCAGTATAACAGATTTCACAATGAACATTAAAGCTATTATTGCTAAACCAGCCTGGCTTGATGCTAGTACCCAGCAGTGGGATGTCACCCCAGTCTGTGTGCCTGTGCTGGAGTCACAGCTGGAGAGGGGAGAAATAGAGCTGGTTTAAAGAAAAAGTTGGAGAGCTTAAAACATTTGAACTTCAAACAGTTTAATCAAAAATGCTCACTGCTAGTCTGTTCAACAGAGAATGCTTGGTATTTGAGTAATGACAGATAATGCTTTTAGGCCACAAGTTATTAATAGAAGAATTAGAAGGAAATTATACCAAAATAGAGAAGATAAAATTAATACCAAGCTTTGGATTTTCAACTGTTTATCAAAATGTGTATGTTTATAAAATTTAGCATGCTGACTGTAGTTCACCCTGACTATATAAAATGATTATATATGAAAGCCAGAATAAAGGTGTGTTTGTTCTTTCAGAATATCTGTTTTGATTACAAGGGCTTGAGAACTCTTTCTACCAATCCTATAAATTTTGACTAGAGTAAATCTGAACTTAGATAAAATTTACTTCAAAAATAGATATAAAATTTAGTCAAATATTCAGCTAATTGATTTTAACAAGCTAAGTTTTAAGTTTTGAAATGAGAGTTTATCTCAAAGTTAACAGAAATACTCTACCTGAGCTGTTTCAAAGTTTAATAGTAGATGAAAAACTATATCCAGATGACCACGTTGCTGTTTTCACTTACTGCGTTTCTGAGATATAGGTCTTTGCCGTCAGCTTGGAGTTCTCTTAAAGCAGCTTTTAGGTGCCCTTAAACCCTTGTTCTCTAAAGCAGGGTTTGGCAGACATTTCCTGTAAAGAGCCAGATATTAAGTATTTTTGGCTTTGTGGGCCATATGGCCTTTGTCACAGTTACTCACAGTTTCATTGTAACATGAGAACAACCATAGACAGTACATAAATGGTGAGTGTGGCCATGTTCCATTTGAACTTTATTTACAAAAACAGTCAGTAGGCCAGATTTGACTCCTGGGCCAGAGTTTGCTGGCCTCAAGGAACACTCTGCACTTGCCCAGCTCGTGACCTCCTCTCTTCTACTTGAAGGATGTTTAGGTGGCAGGTAAAGATGCATCCCTGCATGCAGGCGTGTCTTCCTCTTCCCGTTCATACAGTCCGTCGGCAGCACCTGCTGAGCTCCTTCAGCGTGCCGGTGTGTGTGTTCTGGACACCACACCGAGCTCTTGATCAGGCAGCAGCAGCTTCTTCTTGGAAGACTGTGAAAATTAGCATATGCCACACAAGGACTTTGAGGAGGACAAGTTCTGTGGAGATTGGTGTGTGCACACAGCAGATTCTCTATGAAAGATTTTAGATATGAAGGATTAATGCAAGAAAATCTGTGTAGGAAAACTGGACCACATTCCTGCTCTATCATCCATCTATGAGGTCTGAAGA
Source organism: Cheirogaleus medius (assembly GCA_008086735.1). Lineage (NCBI taxonomy): Eukaryota > Metazoa > Chordata > Mammalia > Primates > Cheirogaleidae > Cheirogaleus > Cheirogaleus medius. The sequence continues at coordinate 6,444,756 of VBSM01003148.1, read as the reverse complement.
CTTTTTGTTTTTAATCCTTAAAACTTTCTTTTCTTCTTGAGAATTGGTTTCTCATCCTCCATCCCCTTTTCTTCATATACTCCTGCATGATCTGAAGTTGAACCTACTGGATTAGATACTGATGAACAGCTGAGTGACTAAATGAAATGTTATTATAGTTTTATCTGGGAAATGAGGGATTTGCACTCTCTCTCTCAGATAGATCTCTTTTTGGCTATTATACTTTTCTCTCAGTTCCATTGCTGTGGGTTAGTGGTTCACCTAATAACTTTTCAGAGTAGCAAAAGAATACCTTTGAAAGTATTGAACTCTTCAATATTAATCTATCATGCTCATAAAAGTGGGGTATTATTTGGTCTCAAGAGAAGCTTAAGGCAAGGATATGTACATATTGTTGCCAAAACATCAGTACTATTGAGAAAGCTACTCAAAGCACACAACTTTGTTTATGGATAGCATGTTGTTTTTATATTACTGACAGTTAATACTAGAATCTCACAATATTTTATATTAAAGATGATATCACAAATGTACTGTATCACAGAAATGAATTTGATCTTTTAGTATATATTTTAAAAAATCAGCTCTTAAAGTTTTGACACTGAAGCATTCTTTATTGTACAGAATAAAAGTGGAAGTTTTCTTTTTAATTTACAAATCTGTTGGAGGCAGTTTTTTAACCTTTTAAACAATCATTTATCATAGGCTATAATTTGAACTGAGAGTAGAGGTGGTGGTCTGAAGTAAAGGTTGGTGAACCATGGCTCTAGCTCAGCACCTGTTTTTGTAAAACTGTGGGAACAAAGCCACACTTGATTTACATGTTATCTGTGGTTGCTTTTACACTACAACATCAGTTGAATAGTTGTGAAAAAGACTGCATGGTCCATAAAACCTCAGATATTTACTTTTTATGTATTTACCTTGACAGCAAAAGTTTGTAGATTCCTGGTCTAGAGCCGTGCTGTGCAGTGATACTTTATGCAGCGAGGGAAGTGTTCTGTATCTTCCCTGTTCAATACAGCAGCCTCTAGCTACATGACTTTTGTTCACATGAACTGTGGCTAGTGAGACTGAGTAACACAATGTTAACTTTAATTTTAATTTACATTTAAAATTAAAGAGCCACGTGTGGCTAGTGGCTACTGTATTGGACAGTACAGATCTGGAGTTTTGAAGCTAGGGGGCTGTGTGGCTACAGAACAGCTGTTTTATGTAGAATTCAATGGAATGGAAGCTTATGTAACTCTTGTGATGACAAATAAATATTAAACATCATATGTACCTATAGGTATATAATTTTTTAAAAGTTTGCTATGATATCACTATTTCACATATACTATTTTTCCTCTACAGTGAGGAGGAGCTCCCATATCATAATGCAGCTATGGAACGGGTAAGTCCAGCTCTTGACTTATTTATAGTTACTGGTCAGTTGCTTTTATTAGAGGACTAAAATTGACTACCTTTGTGATTTTTGAGTACCATATTGAAATGATGCAGTCATTGGTAGAATTTAACCCTAATTATATCACTCTAAGAAAGTAATTAAACTAATGGTGAAATAATTTTAGGAGATTTTATGAAATTCTGATATATACTTGAAAGTAAGGAAAGCTAGTAGTTACCAGAAGACTTCATTCTAGACTGTCAGTTCCCAGTCTAGCCATGCTTCAGAATATAGAGTCTTCTGAAAGTACTCTTCTGTCTGGAATCAGCCTTTCTGGGGCAGGGGTCTGAACAGGGAATTTTTAAAAAGCTTCACAAGTGATCCTCATGCACTCTCTGGCTAATAAAATACCATTCTAGACCAGTAACTCTTTGGAACATGAGATTTTAATAAATTTCCTACAAATAACAATAAAAAAACACTTTCTGTAGTCAAATAAGTATGTTAGCATTTTAAGGACTTAGAGAAGTGTTACATAGTAAACCTATGAACATTTTTTTAACCTTTCCTCATTATACTTAGCAAGGAGCTGGTTCCACACTTGGTGTCATATGAAGTAGTGATTGAATGTTTTAAGGTTTTTCAGAATCTCCCTCCTCTCCATTTTTTCTGTACCAAAAAATGAATTGTGGTATGAAAGTAGAGCTGTCGATTGGGATTCTTCTTGCTTTGTATATGTTTCATGGGGAGAGGGCTGAGTTTTAGATAATGAAGGTGAAATGGAAATTGGAATTTGAAAAATATTTTATAAAATCTTTCTAAGATAAAAATTTTCTGAAAATTAAAACAGTAGCAAAACCTTAAAATATAGATAAAATTGCCATTTTATATATAGAGAGATCCCCCTGTAGGCACTTCCTGCAGTTGAATTCTCTTGTGACAGCTAGGTATTCTCTCAACATCATAATCTAGATATTTTGACAAATTAATTTCTTTCTTTTAGTAACTACATTATTGAGTAGCAACTAGTATTGGACCAAGTACTTATAGAATAATGGTATTAAATAAGACATAGTTTCTACTTTTGACAAGTTCATTGTCCAGTGACTAGAGGAAGGTCAGGCGAGACAGTAGGTGGGAGATTATTGGTGGCTTTTGGGGTTGTAGTATTATTGAAATGAAATGGCAGTGCTGGTTAGGGGAAGGCAGATGCCGTGTAGCCAAGGAATGATGAGAAGGAAGTGGTGAATGATAGTGAGCAGTTTGTAAATTCTGCCTCTGTTGAACTTTGCATTCATCTCCTTTGAGTGGGAGGGAGCATAAGGATTTGTCCTGCCCTCTGACCATCACCTTGCTCGTCCAGTTTCCTGCCTTCACTAATCCTTGGGCCCCACTCTTGCCTCTTGCTCACTGATGCCACTGGAGTACACTCATGTCTCCATTCCCCTCTTCTCTCCCAGCTCAAAGTTTGTTGCAGGCCATTGTAATGACTCGCACATACCTTTAACTTCTTGCCTTTCTTGCTTCTTTTAGGCTAAACTACAACCCTAGTCAAAGCCTTCTTCCTGCCTTTCCAGTGCCTGCACCTGCATGGCTAAGTGCACCTGGAAAAGACACACACCCGTGCTGACCGGTTTTACTTGAAATTCATCATCACAAACCTCAGCGGGGCCATTAATGCTGCCTGGAAATCCCACTGTTGACATACTCGCCCACTTCAAACCTCCAGCACCTCCTTCTCTGTCCTTTATCCCTATCCTTTCTTCCACGTTCTTGCTTCTTATTTCTCATAAGAAAATCGAAGCAATCAGAAGAGCACATCCACAAGCTCCCCCCACCCCTTTCTGTGCCTGTCTGTGCTGATTACTGTGAGTACATATGTTGCTTATTCAGGGACATGACTAGCTGATCTTCCCTCTCTCTCCTGAATTCTTCCTCTTTCTAATTGATTGTTCCCATAAGAGTATACTCTATTATTACTCCCATAAAAAAATCTTTTATTGGCCCCATTTTCTCTTTAGCTACTGCCCTGGTTTTGTTTCCCTTACAGCAAACCTCCTTGAAGAAGATATCTCTACTCTTTCTTTCCTGTTTCTCTTCCACTCTTCTTTCTTTCATTCCTTCCTATCTGATTTTCAACTCCCCACCCCATTGCCATTATTAGGGTCTGTAATTACACTATAGAATTCCATCAAGTAATAAGTGCTCAGTCTTCTTCTTCACCTACCAGAAGTGTCTGACATTCCTGTCTCATTCCTAACACATTCTCCGTGCTTGGTCTTCAGAACCCCATACTCTCCTCCTGTTCTCCTTTCCACTGGCTGCTCTTTCTCTGTTTCTTCTGTGTGTTCCTTCTCCTGGCCCAGGCCTTTCCTGTCTGTACTTTCTTCCTTGGTGATGGATCTTTTGGCTTTAAATACAACTCTGTTGGTGACTTGGCTCCCTGAACCTTGCACTTGTATGCTCTTGTATGAACATTTCACTGTCTAGACTTGGATGTTTGACTTGTATGTATACTTAGATTTCTAATAAATGAATGTCCAAGCTGGAGTTTCTGTCATTCTCTTCAAATGTATTAACAGACTCCCCGTCTAGTAAATGGGAACTCCACTCTTCTAGTTGCCCACACTAAAATCTTACAGGCTGTCTTTGGCTTTCCAACTTCATATCCCATGTCTCGTCAGTCAGCAAATCCTTCAAGATGTATTCAGAATTGGAGGACAACTCCCGTCTCCACTTCTGACGCCTGGCCCACCGCGGTCCCCCTATGGAGCTTCCTGTCTTCCTGCTTCTGCCACTGCCCTCTCCACGTAGTCTCTGTTCACCAAACAGCCCACATGCTCCTGTTAACATAAGTAAGATCATATCCCTCTCTGATCTGAACATACCAAGGGTCCCCTGTCACCCACGGTAAAGGGAGAGTCCTTAGAACAGCCTGCCCAGCCCCGTGTGATCTGGGTTCTCATAGCTCTGATCTCTCCTCCTCCCACCTTCTCTTGCTCACTGCAGGCTCCTTGGTGTCTCTCGGACATGCGGCCTTGTTCTTCTTTCAGGCCACATTCCTCTTTCAGGCCTGGCCCCCCGCTGCTTCCTCTCCTGGCGTACCCCCAATAGCTACAAGGCTCAGTCCCTCATTTTCTTGAGTTATTTCCTCAAATGTCACCTTCAGAATATGGCTGACCCAGCCATCACATCCGAAATTGGAACTGCCTCTCCCTCCAGTGCTAATTATCGCCCTCCCTGCTTTATTTTTCTCTTTAGCACTTTATTTCATGTTAGGGATTTTGATTATTTCTTAATTTTGTCTGTTTCTCCCACTAGGGTGTAATCTACATGAGGGTTTTAAAAAAATCTGCTTTGTTCATTGCTGTATTCCTAGAACTTAGAACAGTGCTTAGCATACAGTATATGCTCAATAAGTATGGGCTGAATGAACGATGGAACGAATGTAATGATTCCTTTATAACACTAACAATTGGCAGAGACTGAGCTTTGAAGTATTACAATGTTCTTCATTTGAGAAATTAGGGAGAGAAGAGTTAGGAGGTATTTTTTAACAAAAGAGAGCCACATTTGACAAAATAAAAATCTGTCTACCCAATATTGACTTCTCTCTCCAATCTCCTCCTCCCCCTTTTTGTAATTTCCTGATCCATTTAGATGATTCAAGCAGTGTGACTGTGAAGAAAAGAAGAAATATAAGCCATTAGAAGAATGCATGCTTGAGGAATGTCACTTGTTTGTTTTGAGAGACTTGCCTATATAAAAAAGACCTCTTATACAATGCAACTAAGCTCATAATTAATTGGTTATTTACTCTAAAGAGTTTAATATAATGGAGAATCACTAAAAAGTGATCTATGCCTACCTTTATAATTTATTTTAAAGTAAGACATAATTTTATATTCACTTGTCAGTCTTTTACTGGGGCAGAGGCAGGGTTCTGAGGCTGCTGACTGAGGTTCCAGAAGGCCTTTCCTACTTAAACTGCACTCATATTACCTGACCTGCCTTTTACAGTTTTGGTTTCTTTAAGATATTCAAAGCAGTGTAAGGCTAGAAACTCTTTAGTTTATCAGGATATCCCCCCAGATATTGTGGTTTGAGTTAACGTCATGTATTCTGTGGTGACTGCCTTGTCCTAGTGGCCAACTCTACCATTTCTAGGAATCTAATACAAAATTTTATGTATGTTCTTCAATTGGATGAAATCAGTGAAAGTGATAGCCTTGCTGGTCTTCAGGCTTGACAGCACATACACTGGAAGCACGTACTCACTGCCATTGGGAAGACTCGTACACTGATGCGTAGTCACGCCCTCACAGTGTTAGTTCCAGCTTTGCCACTGTCTGATTTCACGTGAGGCATTCTCAGTTTACAGTAGGGATGGTGGCGTGCAGTCCCTCATCAGAGGATTAGTGTTGGTGTTTACGGAGCGCTCTGGTTTCCGCTAAACAGGCATTCAAATAAACAAACACATGTATAATCTTTACTATGTAAAGAACAATATTAATAATGGATTATATTGTTTCTTTGTACTTATTGATGTTTTTAATAAAGAGGAAAGAATATGTGAAACTATGAATTTTCATGGATTCAGCTATCCGTTCATGTAGTGCAGTATTTTGCATGGTGTATAGAATATTGGAGCCTATTTATATCTTTTAAAACTATGTCTTAATTTTATGTGGTTAGAAATCGAACTCAAGGATATATGACTTTCCAATGTCAAAGTGTTCTGTAAAAACTGACATGTTCCTTTTTGTACTTCTTGTCCTCTTCCGACCTCTGCTGGTGAGGTGTAGGCATGCATGACGCCCGTCAGCTTCATCCTCATTCACACGTCCTAATTGTACGAGATCAAAGGCAAACTGTAAGAGATGGGAAAAACCAAATGGGTTTTCCTACTCTCACACTCAGCACAGCACAGAATACTTCTTGTCATCAAGGTGTGTGTGTGTGTGTGTGTGTGTGTGTGTGTGGAGGTGAGACACAAGAGAAGGGGAGGACTTAGTGGGTAGGGATGCTCTTAATTCATGTCAGAGAATAGAAGGGTAGGAGTAGCATGTTTGGGAAAATAGTTTTGGATATGTTGAATTGAAAGTGTATGTTGAGGCTGGGCACAGTGGTTCACATCTGTAATCCTAGCACTCTGGGAGGCCAAGGCAGAAGGATTGCTTGAGGGCAGGAGTTCCAGACCAGCTTATGTAAGAGCAAGACCCCGTCTCTACTAAAAAGAGAAAAAATTAGCCAGGCATGGTGATGCACCCCTGAAATCCTAGCTACTCGGGAGGCTGATGCAGGAGGATCACTTGAGCCCAGGACTTTGAGGTTGCTGTGAGCTAGGCTAATGCCACTGCACTCTGCCCAGGGTGACAGAGTGAGACTCTGTCTCAAAACAAAAAAAGTATCTATTGAACTTTTAGGTGGGGATTCTAATATGCTGTTATATTCTAGTTTTGTCTTGGTGGTATTGAGTCTATGGCAAGATGATGTTCCTTAGCCTATTTTTCTAGGACACTTAAGTTCACATTTGTCACATATGAGTATGTTTCCAGTTGCTTCTTCAGAATAGTTAGAATTGTTAGCTTCAGCATGTTTGGTGAGAAAATATATTTTATCCGTGAATTATAGATTCATGAATGAGGGAGCAAGACTTTTTCATGTACATTCAAGTCTGTTATAGTTGGACTCCAGCATCATGGAGTTAACTTTTAAACTTGATTGAGCTACTGATATATAATTTTAAAATCCTATAGCCTTGGGAGCTTTTCCTAAGGTATGTCTTTTTTTGATTCTTAAAATTTTGTATGTGTTTTATCTTTGCAGTGTGAGAATGTATAGCATTTAAAATAATGTATATATATGATAAGCATTAAATTAGAATACAGAAGTGTGTCTTTAATAAAATGGATGACTGCTTCCTAAAGTGATTTCGTTGATAATTCATAGTCATAAAAATGAAAGATAGCAAGAGACCTGCTAGATCTCAGCAGGATTGTTCCTGGCAAAGTGTGTGTTATTATACTCTTGGGTTGGCTTGAATTATTTGTGTTTTTGCTGTTGGTGGAAAAAGGGATTATGCTTTGAAGAAGTCAAGGGAAGAAGTGCAGAAGAAAAAATACCAAATGGCAATTTAGATCAATCTTAATTTTTCACAGCTTGGCCTTCTCTAAAGTCACATTTAGCAGAAACATTAATTAGATTTCAGTACCCCACTGAGTTTTAAAATTAAACATATTTCTGGAACCATCTGCAACATTTTATCACTAATAATATAATGAAGAATATGCTTAGCCTTTTGAAAATGTGAATTATAGCAGAGTATCTTTTGTTCGTGGGTGATCGTCTTTTATTATGAAAAAACCATCAAAGTTTTTAAAAAGAGTCAAGAAGTAATTAAAGAGTTTTAAGAATATGCCTAAAAATAAAATTCTATAAAAATATTCTCATTGGTGAGACTCTTTTCCTAAATTCAGGATTTTCTTTGGGATTTTATGCTTCTTTTAGATCTAAAAATATTGGTGGTAAGCTTATACGCCATCTGCTAACATAATGCCTGCCCGTTTGAGGCTGGATTGAAGACAGTCAGTAAGGAGCTGCTGTTTTCCCCCATGAGCTGTGATTGCCTGGACGAGGGCAGAGGTCAGGGTGGAAGCAAGAGGCAGAAGATGTGGTGGCTTAGAGCGCGGGTCCTAGAGCCAAGCTGCTGGCACTGACCCCTCTTCCGCACTTTGGTGAATTGGGACGAATCCCTCCATCCCTTTGTGCCTCTGTTTCCTTATTTTAAAACGGGGGTGATCATACCTACCTCCTGGGGTTGCAGTGAGCATGAATCCTTGAGCATAGAACGTATCCTCAGAACTATTGCCTTTCCTGCGTAGTTTTCTGTTTCCATCGCTTTTTATTCATATACTTACTATGCTTGCAGGCCTGAGTACTTAGGGGGAAAAAAATCCCTCCTCTTGGAAACCAAAGACATAAGGAGCAAGTGTTTCTGTCTCACCTTCCCCATTCCCCAGCTTTTTCGCAGATCTCAATTTAGTGAGATGCACGGGCCGCTGCTGCCTGGGCAGCCTCCCGATGCTTCCTTGTGTGAGCCCTTGGCAATGGCCGTCAGCCCCACACGTGTCAGAGATGCTTGCATTCCCATGTTGCCTAGAATGTTCTTTGCTACAGTGCACTTGATAAAAACCCTAAAAATCTCTCAGTTCTTCATTTTGGGCTCATTTTCTCTGATATGCCAAGGTGGGTGTGACTGCCCCTTGCTCTGTGACCTTGCTGTCACCTGTCCTGTCTCTGTGCCAGCACCTGCCACGGTGCCTGTGTCCATATCAGTTGCCCTCAGCACCAGTCAACTTTCCTTACGGCAGCAACGGTTACTTGTTATTTTTGTATGATTTTCCTCTAGCACAGTGCTAATTATATATTAGTCTCTCCATAGATAGATACCCACTTTTAAAAAGCTAACTCTGTCACTAAAAACATTAATATGCTAGAATTCAGTAAAATACACAAGAAGAGAATTGAATTTTGAAGTTGTATTTTTGTTGCTTTGTAAAAGATATTTTAAAATTTTCCTTTAATTTGTAGAATACACAAGATCTTCAGTGGTTAGTTTTAAAATGTTAGAAAATTTAAATAATCCTTTTCTCTATCTTTTTACCAGAACGGAGCATTTCCTATTACTCTCATTTTTAACTATGGAATATTGTTGATACAACTCTAATATTACCCAACTTTTAAAAAGTTAGGATATTTGCTATCTAACAGAGCATAACTTTTTAAAGTAGTTCTTTTTAGCAGCAATTTTATTTTTGATTTTTTTTTTTTTTTGGTAATTTGTAAGTAAAGAACCCTTGAACAAACAGTAATGGTGAATTTCAATTTTATTTTAGCAAAAGCACCTGGAAATTGAAAGAACTACCAAATGGCTGAAAATGCTAAAAGGATGGGAAAAATACAAGAACACTGAAAAGGTAATTTAAAATAATGTTATTTCCATACGAAACTACATAAATTTAATGTGGATTTTCCCAGTAGGGGTTCTTCTTTAATTATAAGAGTGTTGTAGTCATGTTTGTTTTTGAAAATGTAGTTTGATTTAATTTAGCAATATACTTCAAACTAGGAGTCCTTACGTTGTAAGTAACATGGCACCCAGTTCAGATTGGCTTCAACAATGAAGAGGCTTTATTGGATGATCCAGAGGTAGGATGGTTTTCAGAAATGATTGAACTCAGCTGCTTACTTAGGTTGCCTGTAACTTAGATTTGCCATGTCTTCTCTGCCTTCTGCAGCGTCAGCTTTACCTTGAGCTTGGCTTCCTTTTGGGGTCAAAAATCACTGCAGCAACTTGAGCAGTTCCAGGCTTTATGTGCACATGTCACATTGCTCAGAGAGACAGGGCTGGCCTCTGAAAGCTTTCCCTCAGTCTCCTTTCCCCAAAGCTTCTAGAAACTTCCACTTAAATCTTTTTGTCTTGCATTGAGTTTGTGCTGAGTTTTAAAGAAAAAATACACTAATCCATTAATATCACCACCAGTCTCATCAGAAAGGTCTTTAAACAGTGAGAAGGTATTAAGTTCTTGGTGGTAGAAGTTTTCCAAACTTCTGATTTTTACATGAAAGGTCAAATGTTGTGACAACAAATGCTGTGCCAGTTACTCTCCTTCCAGTGACAGGCTCACTTCACTTATTTTTGAGACAGTGTCTACCAAACACCCCAAGTCTGCTATTGGTTAGTCAGCTGTTCTTTCAAGTAATAACGGTGTTCCATGAAAAAGATTGTGATTCAAACAATTTTATCATAAGTGTTTTTTCTTGAGGCAACAATTGTACTTCAGTAAGAGGCAAAAGTGCTCTATATGTACTTCCCATTTCGTCGCTCAGTTTATTAATAATGTACTCAAAGTTTGAGATTAAATAAAATTAACACTTTTTACTGCTTCATCGAGGACACTCCTAAGTGAAACTGACTTTCTTTTTATACGGTGAAGGAAGAATCAGTGATGCCTAGCATGGCATTACTGCTGCCTGAGTTTGGCCACTGGTCAGTAGATTTACCACCATCACTTTTCGATCAGCGCAAGACAACACAGTAAAAAAGGAAGACATTTAGTCTTATTATGAAAATAGCTTTGCCATGTTTTTAGAACCGCTGACACTAAGCCTCAGTTTTCCTCATCTGTAAAATGGAAATAATAGTGCCCATTTCAAAGGGATGAAGATTTCATGATTTAATGCATGGAAAGCGCTTATCATTGTCTCTTGCATGTAGTAAACATTCAGCAAATGTTAACTACCGCTGTTAATTTCTTGAAGGAAGGTTGAGCAACAAAAAAATTTTAAAGGAAAAAAAAAAAGAAATCTTCCATTGTCCAATCAGCAAAACACAACTGAGTTAACTGTTAGGGTTTTTGTCTATTTCCTCATACTTTTTTTCTTATGTGGTCCTTTTTTCCACTTTTTCTGTAGATATAAATTATTGTGTGTCAGCATTTGCCAAGAAGAATTCCTGGGAGCATCAGTTCCTTGGGCTCTAATATACATAGCAGCAGTATTGCCTAATGGTTAAGAGGCAGCTTCTGGAGCTAGACTATCTGGGTTCAATCAAGCCCCAGCTCTGCCACTTACTAGCTATGTGATCTTGGGAAAGGTAGTTAACCTTTTCTGCTATGGTTTGTTCATCTGTAAAATGGGGATAATAATAGTACCTACTCCACAATGGTCATTGTGAGGATTTTATAACTTAATTTGTGTAAAGCATAGAATAGTGCCTGATACTTAGTATGCATTCAGTACATGTTGCTTATTATTAGATGAGAAAAGGGCTCTTGGTAGAAGAAAGTTGGGAAAATCAGAGCTAAACAAAGTTAAGCAATGTTTCTTTACCATAAGAGTCTTCAGGCTTTAATATTATAACATGTAGTGTGAGTTAAGAGAGACCTTAAATTATGTGAAATTTATCTAACCATGGAAATCTTTTTGTCATGGGTATCTTACAGAGCTGATGTCATTTCTTTTTTTGAGCATGCTAAATATCCTTAGACTCTTATTATTTTATTTTCATCCTGTATGAGTTCGTTTTGGGTTGTTGATTTCATTAACTGTCTGTTTCATCATTAGATTTAAAACTCAAGATGTTTTTAGAAGGAGTCAGTTCAAAGTAGAATATTAGTTACAACATCTGTGCTCTTGTTTAATATTATACTGTCTCTCAGATTGGCCTAAAGTTGACAACTACTTTACCTTATGTCTTTGTGGAAAGATTGCTCAAGTGGTAATTACAGGATACATTTCAGTGCATTGCACCTACACTTTAATCTCACATTCAGTCTAATAAAATATTTGTAGAATTATATGGCTTTATGTTCTTCTCTAGTATACATATATCTATTAAAGTAGGTAAGCCTCTGTAAAAATGAGCAATTCTACCAGGCTATTATTCTGACAGCAACTCTGGTTAATTCAGTTCCCATTAAGAGAGGTTTTAACAGTACTATTTCTTTGAAGTATAATTTTGAAGCACTCTCCCATAACTCTAATGCTTGAATCATTTGATGATATATATGGTCCAATTTGATGTGAAACAGGATGAGCCTTCTAAAAGAATTACTACTTTTCCTACCTAGTTTTAAGTTGTATTGAAGTAAAAAGCATGGAATTTTCTTCTCTTCCAAGGGAAAGTCTGTTTTCTCTCCATAAATTCCTTACTTGCATTAGTAGTAATACAGAGAAATTCTAAAAATATCTTGAAATAAAAATATATCTCTGGTAGAGAATATTTGGATTTTCTAGAACTCAAGCTTTAATGAAAAAAGTTTCCATTAGTGTTGTTTGTGTTGCCCATGTGTTCTTGCAGTGGCTGCCTCCCTATGCCCTTGCATTGTCAAGATACAGTCTACTAAATGAAGTTCTTTGTTAAGTGAGGACCATAATGATTTAACTGGTCATGATGTAATTGTGTCTAAGCTATAGCACAGCAAAGTACCTGCTACAGATATATATATATATATATATTTTTTTTTTGGTCAAATAACTGACTGGACCTTTGAGGCCATATTTTATTTTACGGACTGGCATATCATTTAGAAATAAATTTCTCAAGATCACATAGCTTGTTAACAACAAGCAAGAAATTCTATGGCCGGACTCTAGAGCCCTTTTAATTATACCATCTTTCATGCTGGCTTTACTGTTTGGTGTTTATCAAGGAAATAGAGTATAGTTATGAAAGGCAATAGGGTGCCTTGTGGATGGTTTAAAGCTTTTTTAAGTGCAGATTTGGGAGACTTGGTGCTATTTGAAGGCAGAGACAAAGGAGCCAATGGAGCAGGGATGTTGGAGGCAAATGGAGAGACAGTGAAAGGCAGGTGCAGCTCAGAGAGGGAATTTTGTTTCCTGCTGCACGCTTGCAGTTTGGGAAGGCTCTCAAACCGAGCCAGACTTGCTGGGCCAAAGAGTTTACTTGCGGGCAGCTATGATGGCATGGGTTGGCACACTTGTCACTGTTTTGAGGTCACTAAAGTTAGAATAAAGTGCTGAGAACATTAGTCATTTCATGGAAATTTTTTTTAGTTAGTAGGTGATTAAATGTATCTGTAGGACTGAAATAGACTACTTGATTTTATTGGCAATTGAGCAAAGATACTGTGGAAAAAGTAGATTTTAGGTAACCTTTTTTTAAAAAAATATTTATCAAATCCCAGAAATAAATTTATAAAAGAATCTTAAAGGTGGTACTTGCACCACTTAAGGGACACTTGTGTAATGGCATGAACATGCTAACACACTGGGCATTCTGAACGATTTCTTGTTTATTCTGTCCTTCTGTGTCTCCCCATTAGGATCCGAAAAATAGAGATGGCAGGATCTCAATGTGCCTGTTGAAAAGTATCACTTAATTGTCATGGATACTTTGAAAATAAAAGGATAACAAATATTAATGAGATGAGTTGAAGGGTCTAGTCTAAGCTTTTGTCAGTTTGTAACCTTCAGTTTCTTTTTCTTTTAATAAGTTTCATAGAAGAATTTACAAAGGAATCCCACTCCAGCTCAGAGGTGAAGTCTGGGCGCTCCTTCTTGAGATCCCTAAAATGAAAGAAGAAACAAGAGACCTTTACAGTGTGAGTAGCTAAAGCTAACCTGTTATTTTGGAATTAAAAAGTAAAATACATTTCTTTTAGCTTTCAAATTTGAATTAAAGTACGTAAAATGATCAATTAATGTTGGGACATATTCATAGGGAAAATTGACTAACACCTGATTGTTTGCAATGGAGTATTGAAAAAGAGATTTGTGGTGCCACTTTGATAGTTTATGGGAAAATAGCAGAATTCAATTTATACAACACCTGCCTGTATATGATTCTTTTCTTCTAGGGTGAAAAAAGAATTTGCCCCCAAGGTTATTAGGTTATCTCTAGGTTTTATTATTTTTTAATTAAAAGTTAAACTTTTGACTGAATGATAAATAATATTTTCCCTAAATTAGGCAATGCAGTAAATGTACCTCCTTGTCATCTCAGCTGTACCCTTTCTAAACCTAAATTTTATATTAACCTCTGAAGCGAGTAAAAAATTTACATTTAAGAATCTTAGACCTATAGATTTTGAAATATGATTCTTAGAAAATGTACATAAATATAAATTAAAATCAAAGAAATGGGAAAAAAGTTATTTATAGCTTAAACCCAAAGCCACTTATAAAGGCATTTGATATTCTTTTGATTACACACACATACACACACACATAAGCACACATAAACACACACACACACATATTTTTTCATGTAAAATTTCATCAAGATGAAAGTGAATACATACTGGTTAAAGAATTACTAATTGGTATGAATAAAAGATTTTTAAATTTAGCTGTTTGGACTTCATACAGTCTGTCGGTTTATACCTCAGGATTTGAGTGTGTCAAATTATTTTAACTGTTGATTAGATATTTGCATTTATTATCATAGTTTTAGAGCCAATGTTCAAAATGATGCGAGAGAACATATATAAAATATAATCCCAGCACCTAGTGTAGTGTGCCTAGCATATGGTACATGCTTGGTAGATATTTAATTAATGAAAGTAGAAAATTAATGAAAGTAAAAAGGACTTTTATTTACATACTCCATTCATTTCCTAGGGCTGCTATAACCAAGTACCACAAACTGGGTGGCTTAAAACTATGTATTAATATCTCACAGTTCTGGATGAGAGAAGCCTGAAATTAAAGTGTCAGCAGGGCCATATTCTCTCCCAAGGCTCTGAGGGTGGAGTCCTTCCTTGCTTCTTCTCAGCTTCTGGGGGTTCCCAGCAGTTCTTAGTGTTCCTGGGCTTGCAGCTGCATCGCTCCATCCTGCCTCCTTCGTCACGTGGCCTTCATCCCTGTGCATCCCTGTCTTTCTAGATAAGGACACCAGTCATTGGATTTAGGGCCCACTCTCATCCAGGATGACCTCATCTTAACACCTTAAGGACCACTCATGAGTTTTCTCCTGTTTCGCACGTCATCTGTTAAGGACTGCTCACGAGTTTTCTCGTTTTTCACTGTAGTTAAGATGATTTAAATTATGTGCAATTTGCCCAAAAACGTGTGGTTCCTGGTGTATGTCTTAGAGATTTCTATGCGGTACGAAAGGTGTTAACTTGCATCTGCAAAGACCCTATTTCCAAATAAGGTCACATTCACACGTTCCTGGTGGATATGAATTTTGGGGAGACAGTATTTAACACAGCATACCTATTAATGGTAGAACTATAGTTTTCAGTTATATTTTAGGGTTTTTTCTATGTAGAATAAAATTATCCAATGATTAGCTAACACATTTCGTACTGCATAGAAATCTCTAAGACATACACCAGGGACTGCACATTTTTGGGCAAACTGC